>JAPXFY010000033.1:24817588-24840088 GCA_030674185.1 Monoplex corrugatus | reverse complement strand
ATACACTTAGTAAACTCCTCCTGATAAGAGACAACACACATAATCTAAAACAAAAGTGAGCACAAATCTGAAGTGATCGCAATCCTAACTTAAAGCACTTTATCACGGTAGTCTAAGAGAAGATAATCCTCTGATACCTTATCAGTTTCAGTGGCTTAACTTCTTTGATTTTCGCCAATTCAACAACATTTTATCAATGTTAAGTATCTCTCGGATTATTAGGAGTTGAACAATGCTTTGCCATTTGTTATCATGGTAAGCAGTGTGATTTCTATTATTACAACGATTTGAAGGGCTGAAGTCAGAGGTATCAGACCTACAGGCTCTTTGTAACAAACCACAGTACGCTCACTGTTACTGTTATTGTTGTTTAAAGCCAAGCTGACTGTGTGGAGCCATATTAGGGCGCCTGTACCCACTTCAAAACATACAAAACTTCAACAGGTAAAAAAAAAAAAAAGAAAAGAAAATTAAGTACGCATATCAATACGTTTGCGCACATAATCTAAGGACACGCCCCTGGCGTTGACCACTCCATCCAATTTGTCATACAGGGGATTTACAAAACAAATCTACACACCTGAATACAAATTCAAGCATACCTAAGGACGCCAAATCAAAAATATAAAAACCGGCATATAAAGTACCTAAAATTGCTTCTGCATATCTCACCTCCCTAGAGCCAAAAATACACTTAATACATGAAACCAATTATCACTCCTAGGAAAAAGTACATAAGACTTTATCGAACACATACAGGTGAATGGACCAGCAAGGCAGATAATGATAGGAAGAAATAACAAAAAGCAAAGGTACAAGGCAGAAACAAAGAGAATGACAGAAAAGAGGAAATTTCTGGCACAGAATTTCCAGAAGGTGGGGATACTGGCAAGAGCTGAAAATCATCACCATCATCATCAGGTGCTCTGTCACATGGCGTTTGGCGATCATGGACTGCCATCTGCCTCTATCTCTCGTTGCCCCTAGCATCTCCCCCACCCTCCTCATCCCCAGCCACTCTGCAAGTCCATCCAGCATTTTCTCCCTGGGTCTACCCAGTGCTCTCTTTCCCTCCAGCTTTCCCGTTGTGACCGGGTGCTCCAAATCCCCCTTCCTCATAAAATGGCCTATAAATGTTGCCTGTCTTTTCCTAATCTTCCTTATGAGTGATCTACTTGTGTCTGCCTCCATCAAGACTGTCTTGTTTGTTTTCTTTGCTGTCCATGGAACCCTCAACATTCTTCTTAGAAACCACATCTCGGCTGCCTCAATCTTGTTCTGGCTTTGTTTGTTGACTGTCCACGCCTCGCATCCGTACAACAGTATTGTTCTATATAACATTCAAGAACTCTCTTCCTGATGTTAATTGATGGGCATTTGTTGGTAAGAATGCTTGTCATCTTCTTGAATAACGGCCACATTTACTGCCAGATGTGCCTTGACCACATAGACAGTGAACTACAGAAGTCGACGGAACTGAACAATATTTCATCAAAACAGACAGCACAATATCTCCATATTTTATGGATTGAAAATTACTCCATCAGTGTAAGCGGTCACTGCAGTTGGCAAGAGCTGGAAAGAATGGCCACGTTCATTGTTAAGTGTGCCTTGAACACATAGACAGCAAACCACAGGTGATGGAACTGAACAATATTTCATCAACCGAGACAGCATAATATCTCCATGTTTTATGACTTGAAAATTACTCCATCAGTGTAAGTAGTCAATGCAGTTGGCAAGGGCTGCAAAGAATGGCCACATTCACTGTTAAGTGTGCCTTGAACACATAGACAGCAAACAAAAGTTGACGGAACTGAATAATATTTCATCAGCACAGACAGCATGCTATCTCCATGTTTCATGGTTTGAAAATTGCTTAATCAGCGTAAGCAAAGCCATTGTAGATGGCAGAAGCTAGAAAGAATGGCCACAATTATTCATTGCCAGATATGCCTTGACCACATAGACAGTGAACGACAGAAGTCGACCGAACTGAACAATATTTCATCAGTGCAGACAGCAAAATATCTCCATGTTTTATGACTTGAAGATCCTTCAATCAGCGTAAGCGGTCACTGCAGCTGGCAAGAGTTGTAAACAATGGCCACATTCACTGCCAGGTGTGCCTTGAACACATAGACAGCACACTACAGAAGTCAACACAAATGAACTATATTTCATCAACCTAGCCAGCAAAATATCACCATGTTTTATGACTTGAAAATTACTTAATCAGCGTAACCAAAGTCATTGTAGCTGGCAAGAGCTGGAAAGAACGGCCACATTCACTGCCAAATGTGCCTTGACCACATACACAGCAAACTACAGAAGTCATCGGAACTGAAGAATATTTCATCAACACAGACAACATAATATCTCCATGTTTTGTGGCTCCAAAATTACTCCATTAGTGTAACCGGTCACTGCAGCTGGCAAGAGGTGGAAATAATGGCCATGCTCACTGCCAGGTGTGCCTTGAACACATAGACTGTGAACTACAGGTGACAGAACTGAACAATATCTCATCATATACAGCATACTATCTCCATGTTTCATGGCTTGAAAATTATTTAATCAGCCTAAGCAGTGTCATATCTATAAGCTGAACAATATTTTAACCAGTTCAGGTAGAACAATTTCTTCAACTGTTATAAGTTACTTAACCCTTTAACACCTGCACTCTGTTCACTAGCACCTTGCATTGTCAACCATGCAAGCAAAGCAAAAACTTAATCTTTTGACTTCCTCACCTTATCCACCAGCTTCCTGGGTGAGGGAGTCAAAAGGTTAAGTTTTTGCAGTTGGTAGATAGTGTGTGTGAGTCAGAGGATTAAATATCATCCTTAAATAACACGTTATCAATTCATGGTCCTTATTAGCTCAGTCGTTTGAGTGCCTTGTTCATAATGCAGCAGTTGTGGATTAAATTGTCAGGCAGGCCATGTTGTTGTTGTTGTTGTTGTTGTTGTTGTTGTTGTTGTTGTTGTTGTTGTTGCTGCTGCTGTTGTTTTGCATGGTCTGGTTGTTTTTTTCTGACAGAGCTGTGGACTCAAGATCTGATATCTCAAGTTCAATCCCGGCCCGCAAACACTGAACACTGGCCTACTGGCTGCCCATCTTAATGCTTCCATCATTCTGGTGGTGTCAGCTTAGTGTTTCATGGGTCCCTCTCCCCCGCCTTCCCATTTCAAGACCCTGCCAATGCTTAAGGTTTTGCACAGGCTCAGGGAGTCTACCAGATAGTTCACTGGCAGATCTGAGTGAAGCGTATATTGAATTTTGTCTGCACATGATGAACCTCTGTTGGTCAAATTCCAAACGTTATCAATTCAAGCAGTATAACTTGATTACTAATCCACAGACTGATGGGTGAAATCTTAAGTCCTACCAAACCTGATTTTTAGACCTTGCCAGCGCACAGGGTTTTGCGCAGGCATCGGAAGTCTGTCAGATATGCTGGCAGATTTGGGTGGAGCGCTTATGGAATTTTCCGAGTGCAGTGAATCCCTCTTGAACAAACTACAAACTACAAACCCGATTCCGACTGTCTCCTGTGAGTTCAAAGAGCCCAATGTTACTGGAATGATTGGTTGTGTGAGAAAACGTTGCTTTGTGTACGTGTCCTCTATCTGTTTGTATGCCTTGTGTCAGTGTCTGTGGGTTCACCTGCATGCGTTCATGTGTGGATGTCTGTCCGTGCATGCATGCGTTTCTCTGCGTATGTGTGGTGTGTGTGTGTGTGGTGTGTGTGTGTGTGTGTGTGTGTGTGTGTGTGTGTGTGTGTGTGTGGTGTGTGTGTGTGTGTGTGTGTGTGTGTGTGTGTGTGTGTGTGTGTGTGTGTTGTGTGTGTGTGTGTGTGTGTGGTGTGTGTGTGTGGTGTGGTGTGCGTGTGTGATGGTGTGTGTGTGTGTGTGTGTGTGTGTGTGTGTGTGTGTGTGTGTGGGGTAGTGTTGTGTGTGTGTGTGTGTGTGTGTGTGTGTGTGTGAGTGTGAGTGTGTGTGTGGTGTGTGTGTGTGTGTTGTGTGTGTGATGTGTGTGTGTGTGTGTGTGTGTGTGTGTTTGTGTGTGTGTGTTGTGTGTGTGTTTGTGTGTAGTGTTGTGTGTGTGTTTATCACTGATTTAATGTTTGTGTTTTTATTAGTATGTGATTTATCACTGATTTACATCTTTATGTGTGTTTTTTGTATGGTGATTTATCACTGATTTACATCTTCATGTTATGTTTTTTGTATGGTGATTTATCACTGATTTACATCTTTATGTGTATGTTTTTTGTATGGTGATTTATCACTGATTTACATCTTCATGTTATGTTTTTTGTATGGTGATTTATCACTGATTTACATCTTTGTATTGTTTTTTGTATGGTGATTTATCACTGATTTACATCTTTATGTGTGTTTTCTGTATGGTGATTTATCACTGATTTACATCTTTATGTATATGTTTTCTGTATGGTGATTTATCACTGATTTACATCTTTATGTGTTGTTTTCTGTATGGTGATTTATCACTGATTTACATCTTTATGTGTATGTTTTTTGTATGGTGATTTATCACTGATTTACATCTTTATGTGTATGTTTTTTGTATGGTGATTTATCACTGATTTACATCTTCATGTGTATGTTTTCTGTATGGTGATTTATCACTGATTTACATCTTTATGTGTCTGTTTTCTGTATGGTGATTTATCACTGATTTACATCTTCATGTGTATGTTTTCTGTATGGTGATTTATCACTGATTTACATCTTTATGTGTCTGTTTTCTGTATGGTGATTTATCACTGATTTACATCTTTATGTGTCTGTTTTCTGTATGGTGATTTATCACTGATTTACATCTTTATGTGTCTGTTTTCTGTATGGTGATTTATCACTGATTTACATCTTTATGTGTCTGTTTTCTGTATGGTGATTTATCACTGATTTACATCTTTATGTGTCTGTTTTCTGTATGGTGATTTATCACTGATTTACATCTTTATGTGTCTGTTTTCTGTATGGTGATTTATCACTGATTTACATCTTCATGTGTATGTTTTCTGTATGGTGATTTATCACTGATTTACATCTTTATGTGTCTGTTTCTGTATGGTGATTTATCACTGATTTACATCTTTATGTGTTGTTTTCTGTATGGTGATTTATCACTGATTTATATCTTTATGTATGCTTTCTGTATGGTGATTTATCACTGATTTATATCTTTATGTATGCTTTCTGTATGGTGATTTATCACTGATTTACATCTTTATGTATATGTTTTTTGTATGGTGATTTATCACTGATTTACATCTTTATGTGTATGTTTTTTGTATGGTGATTTATCACTGATTTACATCTTTAAATGTACATTTTCTCCACGGTGATTTATCACTGATTTACATCTTTATGCACATCTTTTCTCTATGGTGATTTATCACTGATTTACATATTTCTGAATACATTTTCTGTATCGTGAGGTATGGTTGATTTACACCTTCATACATACATTTTCTGTATGGCGATTTACCACTGATTTACATTATTATATATACATTTTCTCTATGGTGATTTATCACTGATTTACATCTTTACGTATACATTTTTTGTTAAGCGCACAATGCTTAGCTTCCAGGGATGCTGCGCTATATAAATCCTTCATTATCGCCATTATTATGATCTTCTCTTCTTCTCGATGCAGTTAATCATTATTATGATGATCTCAACATCACAACTGCTGTTAGTGCTGCATTCATCACACAAGACAAGCTCACCAATGGAATGGCAAGGGGGTTGCAGAGCAAGGGTGTGGATGGGCAGTGAAGGGGAAAGTGTAGGGGTGGGGTCTGACGGAGGGTGAGAAGGAGGGACAGGTACAAAGTCTGGATCGCTCCAAAGTTAGAGTGACAAGAAAACGAGTACTTACACCGAAGGACCCTGCAGATGACCAAAACAAAACGCTTAAATTTTTTCAAACACACAAGTATCAAAATCAACAACAAAAAATTTTTCTACACTAAAAACAACATGAAATCCACTGATCTTACATACAGGTGAACGGACAAGCAGGCAAATAAAAATACATAAACCAAACAAAAAGAACAAAAAAAACAACAAAAACAAAAAACCCAAGATAATCAAAACCATTCAAACAATCTTCGTTATCATATTTGATGTTCTTGCCTGCCAACCAGAAAATCCTGATTCTGTACTTCTCAAGATCATTGTGACCTCAAAGAAGCTTGAACTGAATAAAACCGACTTGCACCAAGATTGTTACAACAGATTTATAAATACTGTCAGACGTCTTTGAATAAGTTTCCACTGAATAAAACTGACTTGCACCAAAAGTGTTACAAAAGATTTAAATACTGTCAGATGCTCTTGAAGAAGCTTCCATTGAATAAAACTGACTAGCACCAAGATTGCTCCAAAACTGACTAGCACCAAGATTGCTCCAAAACTGACTAGCACCAAGATTGCTCCAAAACTGACTAGCACCAAGATTGCTCCAAAACTGACTAGCACCAAGATTGCTCCAAAACTGACTAGCACCAAGATTGCTCCAAAACTGACTAGCACCAAGATTGCTCCAAAACTGACTAGCACCAAGATTGCTCCAAAACTGACTAGCACCAAGATTGCTCCAAAACTGACTAGCACCAAGATTGCTCCAAAACTGACTAGCACCAAGATTGCTCCAAAACTGACTAGCACCAAGATTGCTCCAAAACTGACTAGCACCAAGATTGCTCCAAAACTGACTAGCACCAAGATTGCTCCAAAACTGACTAGCACCAAGATTGCTCCAAAACTGACTAGCACCAAGATTGCTCCAAAACTGACTAGCACCAAGATTGCTCCAAAACTGACTAGCACCAAGATTGTTACAACAGATTTTTAAATACTGTCCGACGTCTTTGAATAAGCTTCCACTGAATAAAACTGACTTGTACCAAGACTGTTACAGCAGATTCATAAATACTGTCCAACGTCTTTGAATAAGCTTCCACTGAATAAAACTGACTAGCACCAAGATTGTTACAACAGATTTTTAAATACTGTCCGACGTCTTTGAATAAGCTTCCACTGAATAAAACTGACTTGCACTGAGACTTTTACAGCAGATTTTTACATAGTGTAAAATGTTCTTGAACATGTTTCCACTGAATAAAACTGAATTGCACAAAGACTGTTACAACAGATTTTAAATACTTCAGATGACTTTGAATAAGCTTCCACTGAATAAAACTGACTACCACCAAGATTGTTACTACAGATTTTTAAATTCAAATACTGTCAGATGACTTTGAATAAACTTCAATTAAATACAACTGACTTACACCAAGACTGTTACAACATATCTTTAAGTACTGTCAGATGATTTGAGCAACACCCTCAATGACACATCCATGAACTGGATGAGACTCCACTGTGTGGTCCCAGTCTTCCCAATGAGCCCATAGCACACCCAACTCTGGGTAGGAGCCAGTTAGAGCCGAAAAATCCCACAATGATATAATTTTGAAGGGAATGATGGGGATTTGAACCCACAATCTTCCAGCACGTAGTCTGTTGCGTTAACCACTACACCACAGCAACTGGTGTTTTGATATTTTTTAGTTTCAATGTGCTCAAGTGCTGTCTGCCTTATTCATTTAGACTGGGGGAAAAAAATGAACAAAAGCCACAAAATGCATGCAGAACACAGAAAACAGAAACTGCAAAACAAAACAAAACAAAAATCGATGCAACAAGAACCAAATGAACACCAACAATAACTCTCAACAAAATCAGCAAAGAACAGTAACTCTACCTGAACGCCTGTCCATATACACCATCCTACAGATGGCGTTGTCAACAGTCATGTTATGCAGTCGTATAAAAAGAAAAAAACAAACAATTCAGAACTGCATAATACAGACCCAGAAACACAACAAAATTGAATATGAACACTTATCTTATGAACAAAACAAGACTGGCACAAACACGTAATGTCCAAAGCAAGTCTGAACAGCTAGCTCTGAACAAGAATGGGAGATCTTACTTTCCAACACTGGGTAGTGTGCAGTATTCTACTTTCATTTCCGCAAAAGGGGTGTATATACTATTTTACACAAAGACAGGACAAGCTAAACGTTGCCTAACCAGCACTTGTAAGACACAGTAGAATATGTGCAATTAATTTCTTACAGCTTTGCAGATCACGCTTTCACTGGGCGAACTGTTTCAGAATGCAAACTGACCACACTTGGTCAGCACGTAGTCAAAACTTTCATGGAGCAGTAAGTGATTAAAGAGAAATGACCGTTGCATGACTGAAACTTTTTTTCACTGGCCAGCAAGTGGTTTACTTCCCATAGCAATAATCCAGCATTTCTATGTGCAAGTGGTTTACTTCCCATAGCAATAATCCAGCATTTCTATGTGCAAGTGGTTTACTTCCCATAGCAATAATCCAGCATTTCTATGTGCAAGTGGTTTACTTCCCATAGCAATAATCCAGCATTTCTATGTGCAAGTGGTTTACTTCCCATAGCAATAATCCAGCATTTCTATGTGCAAGTGGTTTACTTCCCATAGCAATAATCCAGCATTTCTATGTGCAAGTGGTTTACTTCCCATAGCAATAATCCAGCATTTTATGTGCAAGTGGTTTACTTCCCATAGCAATAATCCAGCAATTCTATGTGCAAGTGGTTTACTTCCCATAGCAATAATCCAGCATTTCTATGTTTATTTCGACACCGCATCTCCTTACCTCCCCCCACCCCCCACAAAATTTCTCTCCCCACACTACCTCCCCCCTAATTCTTTTATCTATATGTAAAGTGCAATAAGCATACTCTGGCATGGCCAGTTTAAATTGAATTAATAACAAAATTATTTTTATTATTATTACTATTATTACTATTATTATTGTTATTACTTTTATTATTATCATATATCATTATTATCATCATCATCATCATTGTTATTGTTATTTTTCATTATTACTATCATCATCATCATTGCTATTATTATCATTATCATTATTACAATTCCTAATAATATGTCTCCATTCATCTACACATGCCTGCAATGTCAGTTTCGAAGGAATTTAAAACAGCAATAGGCTTCCGGTAAAAGCACATTGACTGTTTGCGAATCTAACAATGATACTCAAGGATCATTCTCAGCATCGACCAACACCAAAACTGACTGCTGGAATGGATATTCAATATGAAAAGAGTCAAAACTGTGAATTACACTGTGCATAAGGCATCAATAGTCTTTTTTTTTCCATGCACCTCTTTGTAACCATATTTAAGTGTAATCCAAAACAAGTGTGACTGCCCGCGTTCAAGCAAACAGGAACCAGAAAAAAACACGAAAAAAGAATAAGAACGTGCATTTAATGCAACAAGACAAGACAGACGCAAATTTTCGGCCAACTGGCCTTTGTCAAGCGTAAGATCACAAACAAACACCAGGTACAAAAACTAGGAGAAAAAAGCAGAAACTTCCCTGCTGCTCCTTCCTGCTGCTCCTTCTCACACTGGAAGGAGCAGCAGGGAAGTTTCAGTCTTTTTCTCCTAATTTTTGTACCTGGTGTTTGTTTGTTTGTGATCTTATGCTTGACAAAGGCCAGTTAGTTGAAAATTTGCGTCTGACTTGTCTTGTTGTATTAAATACGCGTTCTGATTCTTTTTTTGTGTTTTTTCCTGGTTCATATTTAAATGTGTCGGTGAGCATCTTGCAAATTACCAACAGTTCTAATCTATCCTTTCTCCACAAGAACATAGATAAAGCTTTCTAAAAACCACACAATTCATGTTTTATGTTAATTGGTTTCCCCTGTGGAATGTTTTCAAAATTCCCCGAAACAGGCTGTCACATCGATCAGTTAGGAGTGTCGGTCCAAATGTCATCTGCACCAAGTTGGTTAACAAACGAAACAAGACTGGCAGAAATTTTACGTCAAAAACAAGTTTCACCATCTAGTTCTGGCAAAAAACGGGATAATATGGTTTCTGACAGAAGGCGCTACACAATGACCTACTTTCACTGGTGCTAATTACTGTTTTGTATAGGGATAGGCTTAGTTAACCTTTGCCTACAGCACTTGTGATACACCATAGAGCGCGCACAATTAAAAACAAGTGGTCTTTGTCAATTGTACAAAAAAGGTGACAGATGGACAAGATAATCGAATTCTGGACTAAAACCTGAAAACAAATGACGAAGAACTTGTTGTCTTCCATTTTTCAGTATGCTTGACAATGTCCGCTTGCTGAAAAATCTTAACTCATCTCGTTTCATTCATGGAAAGTCGTGTTGCCTTCTATTTTGTGGTGTTTCTGGTTCTGATTTACTCGAAAGCTGGCTGTTACTTCAAACAAACTGAACACAATCCACTTTTCTTAACCCTTTGACTCCTGCACCCTGTCCACAAGCACTGTCAACCATACCAGCAAAGTAAAAACTTAACACTTTGACTCCCTCAGTTTATCCTTCAGCTTCCTGTAGGAAGCTGGTGGATAAGGTGAGGGTGTCAAAGGGTTAAGTTTTTGCAACTGGCAGATAAGGTGTGGGAGCCAAAGGGTTAAACTGACAATCACGAAATCTTTACCTACATAATTATATACTTGCCGACAAAATCTACTCACATACAAACTCAGCTTGACAAAACAGAAACCATACAAAATCAAATGCAAAAAAAAAAATAAATAAATAAATCTACAAAGCTAGCACAATACAACTGCTCAACAATCCCACCTCCCCTCTCCTCCAGTTCCCCACCTTCACCATGTTATCAAACTGTAACTACCCTCCCCTTTCCCTCACAACACACAGACAGACAGACAGACACACATGAAGAAGAAAGTGTTTACCTGGTAGGAGCCTGCTCGTCCTCGTGCGGCAGGGGCTCCCATCCCTGAGGCAGACAAACGTGTGATGATGTATTAAACTATTATTTACTTTCTATCCATTATGACAGGAAAGCTGGAGGAGAAGAGAGCACCAGATAGACCCGGGGAACAAATATTGGACGGTCTTGCAGAGTGGCTGAGGACAGAGAGGGTGGAGGATGTGTTTGCAGCAACAAGGGATAGATACATAATGGAGGGCCATGATTGACAACGCCATGTGGCAAGGCACTTGATGATGATGATGATGATGATGATGATGATGTCCATTATGCCACTGGCATGGAGGGCAGCAATGAAGATTCTCTACTCCTGTCTGTCCTCTGAGTGGTACCCCAGGACTCTTTCAGAGCCTTAACCCTTTAATTCCCTTTCACTATTCACCAGCTTCCTCTTTCGCTAGCACGGTTGACAATGCAGGATGCTGCTGGGAGGTACCTGGAGTCAAATGGTTAACTCTCCTGTTGTTTGTCGCCAGGTGTTCTTGGGTCTTCCTTTTTCAACCCCCTAAGATCTCCTTCCATCATGTGTCTTCCTCTTTCAGCTCTCTAGGATCTTCTATTATGGGTCTTCTTCCTTCAACCCCTAAGATTTCCTTCCATCATGTGTGTTCCTCTTTCAGCTCGTTAGGTTCTCCTATTATGGGTCTTCTTCCTTCAACCCCTAAGATTTCCTTCTATCATGCGTCTTCCTCTTTCAACCCCTAAGATTTCCTTCTATCATGCGTCTTCCTCTTTCAACCCCTAAGATTTCCTTCTATCATACGTCTTCCTCTTTCAACCCCTAATATTTCCTTCTATCATGCGTCTTCCTCTTTCAACCCCTAAGATCTCCTTCTATCATGTGTCTTCCTCTTTCAACCCCTAAGATTTCCTTCTATCATGCGTCTTCCTCTTTCAACCCCTAAGATTTCCTTCTATCATGCGTCTTCCTCTTTCAACCCCTAAGATCTCCTTCTATCATGTGTCTTCCTCTTTCAACCCCTAAGATTTCCTTCTATCATGTGTCTTCCTCTTTCAACCCCTAAGATTTCCTTCTATCATGCGTCTTCCTCTTTCAACCCCTAAGATTTCCTTCTATCATGTGTCTTTCTCTTTCAACCCCTAAGATCTCCTTCCATCATGTGTCTTCCTCTTTCAACCCCTAAGATCTCTTTCCATCATGTGTCTTCCTCTTTCAACCCCTAAGATTTCCTTCTATCATGTGTCTTCCTCTTTCAACCCCTAAGATTTCCTTCTATCATGCGTCTTCCTCTTTCAACCCCTAAGATTTCCTTCTATCATGTGTCTTCCTCTTTCAACCCCTAAGATTTCCTTCTATCATGTGTCTTTCTCTTTCAACCCCTAAGATCTCTTTCCATCATGCGTCTTCCTCTTTCAACCCCTAAGATTTCCTTCTATCATGCGTCTTCCTCTTTCAACCCCTAAGATTTCCTTCTATCATGTGTCTTCCTCTTTCAACCCCTAAGATTTCCTTCCATCATGTGTCTTTCTCTTTCAACCCCTAAGATCTCTTTCCATCATGTGTCTTCCTCTTTCAACCCCTAAGATTTCCTTCTATCATGCGTCTTCCTCTTTCAACTCTCTAGGATCTCCTTCCATCATGTGTCTTCCTCTTTCAGCTCTCTAGGATCTCCTTCCATCATGTGTCTTCCCTAAGATCTCCTTTTATCATGTGTCTTCCTCTTTCCACCCCTAGGATCTCCTTCCATCATGTGTCTTCCTCTTTCAGCCCCTAGGATCTCCTTCCATCATGTGTCTTCCTCTTTCAACCCCTAAGATTTCCTTCTATCATGTGTCTTCCTCTTTCAACCTCTAATATCTCCTTCTATCATGTGTCTTCCTCTTTCACCCCCTAGGATCTCCTTCCATCATGTGTCTTCCTCTTTCAACCCCTAAGATCTACTTCTATCATGTGTCTTCCTCTTTCAACCCCAAAGATTTCCTTCTATCATGTGTCTTCCTCTTTCAACCCCTAAGATTTCCTTCCATCATGTGTCTTCCTCTTTCAACCCCTAAGATCTACTTCCATCATGTGTCTTCCTCTTTCAACCCCTAAGATCTACTTCTATCATGTGTCTTCCTCTTTCAACCCCTAAGATCTACTTCCATCATGTGTCTTCCTCTTTCAACCCCTAAGATCTTCTATTATAGGTCTTTCTCTTTCAACCACCTAGGATCTCCTTCCATCATGTGTCTTCCTCTTTCAACTCTCTAGGATCTCCTTCTATCATGTGTCTTCCTCTTTCAGCCCCTAAGATCTCCTTCTATCATGCGTCTTCCTCTTTCAACCCCTAGGATCTCCTTCCATCATGTGTCTTCCTCTTTCAACCCCTAAGATTTCCTTCTATCGTGTGTCTTCCTCTTTCAACCCCTAATATCTCCTTCTATCATGTGTCTTCCTCTTTCAACCCCTAAGATCTCCTTCTATCATGTGTCTTCCTCTTTCAGCCCCTAAGATCTCCTTCTATCATGTGTCTTCCTCCTTCAGCCCCTAATATCTCCTTCCATCATGTGTCTTCCTCTTTCAACCCCTAAGATTTCCTTCTATCATGCGTCTTCCTCTTTTCAGCTTCCTAGGATCTCCTATTATGGGTCTTCCTCTTTCAACCCCTAAGATTTCCTTCTATCATGTGTCTTCCTCTTTTCAGCTTCCTAGGATCTCCTATTATGGGTCTTCCTTTTTCAACCCCTAAGATCTTTTATTATGGGTCTTTCTCTTTCAACCCCTAAGATCTCCATCTATTATGGGTCTTCCTTTTTCAACCTTCTCTGATTCATCCCGATTTTTTCCCCCCATGTCTCTGTTTGTGGCGTATGAAAAATGGAGCTGTACATGGTCAAAACTGGCTCAACAGATCTTTCCATATTTTTCAAATCTTTCACATACACTCTTCACTTTCCCAACGTTATATCATATCACATAACTGAAAACACTCCCCAAGCAATTCTACGTTACAAGATCTTTTTCTTTTTTCAATGAGCTTATTACCGCCCCCCCCCCCCCCCCTAAAAAAAAAAACCCCAAAGGTCGAACTCGTCAAAAGAAAAAAACTATGATAGAGAAATTACATCTCTCTTCTCTTTTTTTTTTTTCTTCTGCATGTTAATTTATGAACTTAATTTTTGTTTAAAACATGTTGTTTTCTTTGTTTTCTCTCTCGTCTATACTTATACTGTTGATCAGACTTTGATCAGGCCAAATAATCTAGGGAAATCAACAACGAAAATCAACAATCTCTCTCTCTCTCTCTCTCTCCCGGCCCCTCTCACTCACTCTCTTTTCCTTTCTTTCTTTCTTTCTATCTTTCTATCTATCTGTCTGTCTGTCTATCTGTGTGTATGTCTGTCTGTCTGCTTATCTCTCTCTCTCTCCCCCCTCCCATCTCTCTCTCTTTGCCTTTATTTCTTTTTCTTTCTTTCTTTCTTTCTTTCTTTCTATCTATCTATCTATCTATCTATCTATCTATCTATCTATCTATCTGTCTGTCTGTCTGTCTGTCTGTCTGTCTGTCTATCTATCTATCTATCTATCTATCTATCTATCTATCTATCTATCTATCTGTGTGTATGTCTGTCTGCTTATCGACCTCTCTCTCTCTCTCTCTCTCTCTCTCTCTCTCTCTCTCTCTCTCTCTCCCCTCCCCCTATCTCTCTTTTCCTCTCTCTCTCTCTCCCCCCTCCCCTACTCACCTGGTCTAGCACCAGCGCCACCAGGTGTGGTCCTGGAAGTAGGACCAGGCACACGACTACCTGAGCCACTGCCAGAGGGACTGCCTGTGTTGGGGGCTGCCTTGGCCTTGGGTTTGGGGGCTGGTACTGCAACAATGGATAAGGGCCATCCAGCATTACGGCAGTCAAACAATGGATAAGGGCCATACAGCACTATGGCAGTCAAACAATGGATAATGGCCATACAGCATTATGGCAGTCAAACAATGGATAAGGGCCTTACAGCACTATGGCAGTCAAACAATGGATAAGGGCCATCCAACATTATGGCAGTCAAACAATGGATAAGGGCCATCCAACACTATGGCAGTCAAACAATGGATAAGGGCCATCCAACATTATGGCAGTCAAACAATGGATAAGGGCCATCCAGCATTATGGCAGTCAAACAATGGATAAGGGCCATCCAGCATTATGGCAGTCAAACAATGGATAAGGGCCATCCAGCATTATGGCAGTCAAACAATGGATAAGGGCCATACAGCACTATGGCAGTCAAACAATGGATAAGGGCCATACAGCACTATGGCAGTCAAACAATGGATAAGGGCCATCCAACATTATGGCATCAAACAATGGATAAGGGCCATCCAGCATTATGGCAGTCAATGGATAAGGGCCATCCAGCATTATGGCAGTCAAACAATGGATAAGGGCCATCCAGCATTATGGCAGTCAAACAATGGATAAGGGCCATACAGCACTATGGCAGTCAAACAATGGATAAGGGCCATACAGCACTATGGCAGTCAAACAATGGATAAGGGCCATCCAACATTATGGCAGTCAAACAATGGATAAGGGCCATCCATCATTATGGCAGTCAATGGATAAGGGCCATCCAGCATTATGGCAGTCAAACAATGGATAAGGGCCATACAGCACTATGGCAGTCAAACAATGGATAAGGGCCATCCAGCATTATGGCAGTCAAACAACAATCCATTGTTAGTATTGTTATTTTCATTCAAAGCCCAGCCGACTGCACAGAGCCATATCAAGGCTATAGCCGTTTCAAAACTTACATAATTTCAACAGGCAAAAAAGGAAAAGAAAATTGAGTACAATCCATAAGGGCCATCCAGCATTGTGGCAGTCAAACAATGGATAATGGCCATCCAGCATTATGGCAGTCAAACAATGGATAAGGGCCATCCAGCATTATGGAGTCAAAAAATGGACAAGTGCCGTACAGCATTATGGCAGTCAAACAATGGATAAGGGCCATCCAGCATTATGGAGTCAAACAATGGATAAGGGCCATCCAGCACAATGGCAGTCAAACAATGGATAAGTGTCATGCAGCATTATGGCAGTCAAACAATGGATAAGGGCCGTGCAGCATTATGGCAGTCAAACAATGGATAATTGCCGTACAGCATTATGGCAGTCAAACAATGGATAAGGGCCGTACAGCATTATGGCAGTCAAACAATGGATAAGTGCCGTACAGCATTATGGCAGTCAAACAATGGATAAGTGCCGTACAGCATTATGGCAGTCAAAACTATGGATAAGGCCCTACAGCATTATGGCAGTCAAACAATGGATAAGTGCCGTACAGCATTATGGCAGTCAAACAATGGATAAGTGCCGTACAGCATTATGGCAGTCAAACAATGGATAAGGACCATACAGTATTATGGCAGTCAAACAACAATGGATAAGGGCTATCTAACATTACAGCAATCATACAACAATGGATAAGGGCTATCCAACATTACGGCAATCATACAACAATGGATAAGGGCTATCCAACATTATGGCAATCATACAACAATGCATAAGGGCCATCCAACATTATGGCAATCATACAACAATGGATAAGGGCTATCCAACATTATGGCAGTCAAACAACAATGGATAAGGGCCATCCAACATTATGGCAATCAAACAACAATGGATAAGAGCCATCCAACATTACGGCAATCATACAACAATGGATAAGGGCCATCCAACATTATGGCAATCAAACAACAATGGATAAGGGCCATCCAACATTATGGCAATCATACAACAATGGATAAGGGCTATCCAACATTATGGCAAACAACAGTGGATAAGGGCCATCCAACATTATGGCAATCAAACAACAATGGATAAGGGCCATCCAACATTACGGCAATCATACAACAATGGATAAGGGCTATCCAACATTATGGCAGTCACACAATGGATAAGTGCCGTACAGCATTATGGCAGTCAAACAACAATGGATAAGGGCCATCCAACATTACGGCAATCATACAACAATGGATAAGGGCCATCCAACATTACGGCAATCATACAACAATGGACAGTCAACAAGCAAAGCCAGAACAAGTTTGAGGCAGCTGAGATGTGGTTTCTAAGAAGAATGTTGAGAGTTCCATGGACAGCAAAGAAAACAAACAAGACAGTCTTGATGGAGGCAGACATGAAAAGATCATTCATATGGAAGATTAGGAAAAGACAAGCAACATTTATAGGCCATTTTATGAGGAAAGGGGAATTGGAGCACCTGGTCACAATAGGAAAGCTGGAGGGAAAGAGAGCACCAGGTAGACTCAGGGAAAAAATATTGGACGGATTTGCAGAGTGGCTGAGGACAAAGAGGGTGGAAGATGTGCTTGTGGCAACAAGGGACAGATGCATATGAAGGGCCATGATCACCAACGCCATGTGGCAAGGCACTTGATGATGATGATGATGATGAATGCAACGTTTACCCACTAGACTGCCCAGGGACAGTCGATCACTACCATCACCAGCATGGAGAGAATCACATGACTGTTACCTGAAGGCGGGTGGCCTGTTTGGCTTTAGCGGCAGCATTGGGTGGAGGTCGGTTGTTGATTCTCTGTGACTGTTCCTTGCAGAAGTTGATGTGACGTTCTGCCGCGCTTTGGTTGAATCTCCGGGAGCAGTAGGGGCACTGGATGTAATCTATGCATGCAAGCATGCGTGCACACACACACACACACACACACACACACACACACACACACACACACACACACACACACACACACACACACACGGACAAAACACACACACATACACACACGCACACTCACACACACAACACACACACACACACATGCACGCACACACACCACACACAACACACACAGATGTCATTCTTGAAAACTATCTGAAGAGGGTATTTCATTCACTGTGGGAGATTAAAAATTCATAAAAAGTAATAACAGAACAAGTAGACGAGACAGAAAGAGAAAACAACTTAGTGACCGACAGTTTCTCTTACAGTTCCAGTTTCTCAAAACGGAGTCTCTGCACTCCGCTTAAATTTCATAAGCACTGACGCCACAGACGGCAGATGCACATCACAGAAACAGCCAGCAGAATCGGCCAAGCCAAAACAGCATTCAAGAAGATGAAAAAGGTTCTTACCAAAAAATGGCGTACATTACCTAAAATTGCTCCTGCACAGTACATTACCCTAAACCCAAACATGCAGTCAATACATATGCCCAATTATCAACCATAAGAGAAAGAAGATGACAAGCGTTCTTACCAACAAATGCCTGACAATTAACATCAGAAAGAGCGTCCTTGAATGTTATATAGAACCAATACTGTTGTACGGATGCGAGGCGTGGACAGTCAGCAAGCAAAGCCAGAGCAAGATTGAGGCAGCCGAGATGTGGTTTCTAAGAAGAATTGTTGAGAGTTCCATGGACAGCAAAGAAAACAAACGAGAAAGTCTTGATGGAGGCAGACACAAATAGATCACTCATAAGGAAGATTAGGAAAAGACAGGCAACATTTATAGGCCATTTTATGAGGAAGGGGGATTTGGAGCACATGGTCACAACGGGAAAGCTGGAGGGAAAGAGAGCACCAGGTAGACCCAGGGAGAGAATGCTGGACGGACTTGCAGAGTGGCTGGGGATGAGAAGGGTGGGGGAGATGCTAGGGGCAACGAGAGATAGAGATGGTTGGAAGTCCATAGTCACCAACGCCATGCAGCAGGGCACCTGATGATGATGATGATGATGATGATGAAGAGAAAGTATATAAGGCTTTATAGAACACACACAGGTGAATGGACCAGCAAGGCAGAAAATTAAAGGAAGAAAAGACAGAAAGCAAAAGAGCAAGGCAGAAACAAAGACAGTGACAGAAAAGAGGAAATTTTTAGCACAGAATTTCCAGAAGGTGGGGATATTGGTTATACTGAAAGAGCCCTGGCATGGTTGCATTTTCCCAGCCATTCTGACACCCTTAAATTGCGAGCCAGCGTCGCCTGCATGTGCTATTTTTAGCCAGGCAGGGTCGACCAAAGTCCATCAGTGTAGCGCGTCTTTGTGCTCCTGCACTAGTGATAAAGGGACAGGTGAAAAGGGTGTGGGAAGTGGAAAGGAAGGGGCGCGCTATTAATAGCCGGCAGAAAGGGGCCAACTAAAGTATCTCGGATTTGTGTGCCATACCCCCGGCATCCCCATATGAATGAGGTGCAGGGAATGGGGAAGGGAAAAGCAATACTACAACAAATAAATAACAAATCAATAATAACAGAAGTTTGCTTTGATGTAACCTATACTTGTTACAATAACAGCCTTACCAATCCTGTTCTCAGACCCAAACACACACATACATCACATCATACACATGCACACATGTGCATGCACACACACACACACACACACACACACACACACACACACACACACACACACACACACACACACACACACACACACACACACACTCACATACATCACATCAAACACATGTAGGCCTACACATACACACACTGACACACACACAAACATACACAAACACACATACACGCACACACATACACACAAACAAAACACACACATCGTTGGCCTCTTTACATCTCAGGAGATGATAGTCTGCACCAGGAGGCGTTGTGGTCATGACGTGCACTTTCTGCTGTGGCTGTGCAGGCCGATTCTTGAGTGGCAATCACACATATATATACACACATATATATACACACAAACACACACATATATACACACAAACACACACACACAGACACACACACACACACACATGCATACACACAAAACACACAGACACACCAAAAACACACACACACATATACAAACACATATAAATCACATACACGCACACACATGCATGCACACACATGCGCACACACACACACAACACACAACACACCAGGGTTGATGCTGGGTGGAGGAGGGGGAGGGAGGGGGCCTCCTTCGGCCATGGCCCTGGAGACATCACGAGCAGCACGCACGGTGTTGATGAAGTCCTGATGCTTGGCACGCCAGTTGCTCTTGGGCGGTGCTACGACCTGTCGACAAAACAAAATGAAACACCTGTTTCATAATGTGTGCCAGTATACCAATGATCAGATGACTTAGAATGACAACACTGTGATGTGTGTAGGTGTGGTGGTGGTGGTGGTGGTGGTGGTGGTGGTGGTGGTTGTACAGTGATATGTTCAGGTTGTTGTTGTTGTAGTACAGTGATGTGTTTACGGTGTTGTTGTTGTTGTTGTTGCAACGCTGGTGTGTTTAGGTTGTTGTTGTTGTTGTTGTTGTTGTTAGCGTTGTTGTACAGTGATAAGTTCTGGTTGTTGTTGTTTTTGTTAATGTTGTACAGTGATGTGCTTATGGTGTTGTTGTTGTTGTTGTTGCAATGCTGATGTGTTTAGGTTGTTGTTGTTGTTGTACAGTGATGTGTTTACGGTATTGTTGTTGTTGCAACGCTGATGTGTTTAGGATGTTGTTGTTATTGTTGTTGTTGTACAGTGATGTGTTTACGGTGTTGTTGTTGTTGTTGCAACGCTGATGTGTTTAGGTTGTGGTTGTTGTTGTTGTTGTACAGTGATGTGTTTACGGTGTTGTTGTTGTTGCAACGCTGATGTGTTTAGGATGTTGTTGTTATTGTTGTTGTTGTTGTACAGTGATGTGTTTACGGTGTTGTTGTTGTTGTTGCAACGCTGATGTGTTTAGGTTGTTGTTGTTGTTGTTGTTGTACAGTGATGTGTTTAAGGTGTTGTTGTTGTTGCAACGCTGATGTGTTTAGGTTGTTGTTGTTGTGTTGTTGACAGTGATGTGTTTACGGTGTTGTTGTTGTTTGCAACGCTGATGTGTTTAGGTTGGTGTTGTTGTTGTTGTTGTACAGTGATGTGTTTACGGTATTGTTGTTGTTGCAACGCTGATGTGTTTAGGTTGTTGTTATTGTTGTTGTTGTTGTACAGTGATGTGTTTACGGTGTTGTTGTTGTTGTTGAAACGCTGATGTGTTTAGGTTGTTGTATTGTTGTTGTTGTTGTACAGTGATGTGTTTACGTGTTGTTGTTGTTGTTGAAACGCTGATGTGTTTAGGTTGTTGTTATTGTTGTTGTTGTTGTACAGTGATGTGTTTACGGTGTTGGTTGTTGTTGTTGAAACGCTGATGTGTTTAGGTTGTTGTTATTGTTGTTGTGTTAGTGTTGTACAGTGATGTGTTTACGGTTTTTGTTGTTGTTTGTTGTTGAAACGCTGATGTGTTTAGGTTGTTGTTATTGTTGTTGTTGTTGTACAGTGATGTGTTTACGTGTTGTTGTTGTTGTTGTTGAAACGCTGATGTGTTTAGGTTGTTGTTATTGTTGTTGTTGTTGTACAGTGATGTGTTTACGGTGTTGCTGTTTGTTGTTGAAACGCTGATGTGTTTAGGTTGTTGTTATTGTTGTTGTTGTTATGTTGTACAGTGATGTGTTTACGGTGTTGTTGTTGTTGTTGTTGAAACGCTGAGTGTTTTAGGTTGTTGTTATTGTTGTTGTTGTTAGTGTTGTACAGTGATGTGTTTAGGTGGTTGTGGTTGCAGTTGTTGTTGTTGTAGTAGTGTTTAGGTGGTTGCGGTGGTGGGTGTTGGTTGTTGCTGCTGCTGTACAGTGATGTGTTTAGGTGGTTGTTGTTGTAGTTGTTGCTGCTGCTGTTGTCATTGCTATACAGTGATGTATTTAGGTTGTTGTTGGTTGTTGTTGTTGTTGTTGTTACTGTACACTGACGTGTTTGTGTGGTGGTGGTGGTGGTGGTATACAGTGATGTGTTTTACGTTGTTACTGTTGTTGTTATCATGGCTGATGTTCTTGTTTAATTGGTCGATGGGAAAAAATCCAAAACAAGTATTACCACCCACATTCAAAAAACAAAAACCAGAAAAACATGAAAATAGAATCACTATGTGTATCTGACATAGCAAGACAAGACAGGCACAAATTTTTGGCCAACTGGCCTTCGTCTAGTAGTTCCGTTGTTTTTCCATTTGTTTTTGTGTTTGTTATTTGTGACCTCCCACCACGAAATCAGTCTTAACTAGCATTTTGGGCATTTTGAGATATACATATCACTGGGAAGTGTACATTCTGCTGATTGTTTTGGTACTTGAATAAAGCTTGTACTCAAAAAAATGTAGAAGGTATGTATGTTTAAAGTCAAGTTGTATGACGGCCATTTTGAGAAAACGGCCTCTAAAGTTTTTGTGTGCTCTCCTACCCGTTTTCCTTAAATTTCTTTATTTGGTGGCTTTGACCCAGTTTGTTTCTAATTTTCGCTGTCATTATCTGAAAGGTGCACCAAAGAGCTTTCTGTAGAATATTACATGTGTGGGTACTGTACAGGTTACGGTTCATAATAAGAGACAAAAATAGGTACTTTTGGTTGGAAATTGCGTTCTTTCTGCTGCGATCAGTGCATTAAAATACCATTTTAGATTGATTTATAATAGTTTTTCAACAACAAAAAATGTCTGGGGGGATAGATTATAGTCTACAGAAATCAATTTTGAGAAAAAGTCAAAACACCCCAGATCGACCCTCAGTCACCTTTTCAGCTCCTAGTGCTGTTCGACTGACTGCGAGTTAAGACTGATTTCGTGGTGA
>JAPXFY010000033.1:24762588-24807588 GCA_030674185.1 Monoplex corrugatus | reverse complement strand
TCCACAGACTTAAAGACCCCAGCTGAAATTCACTCCACACAATCCACAGACTTAAAGACCCCAGCTGAACTTCACTTCCAGGCAATCCACAGACTTAAAGACCCCAGCTGAAATTCGCTTTCGGGCAATCCACAGACTTAAATACCCCAGCTGAAAATCACTCCAGGCTTTTTCCTATCTCACCTCAAGTACGGTCCGTACCATGACATAGCGTCAAACGTTCAACAAGCACACAAATAAAACAATGGGAAAAAGTGACAAATGTGTGACCTTCTTTTGAGCCTGCTTGACCTGCTTGAAGGAGACCTCTGTGCCCTCTGCTCTCTGCTTGGCCGAGTCGAACACCTTGCGTTTCTTGGCAGCGTTTTTCGCGCACACATTTTCATGCTTTCCCTGAAAAAAATAAATGCAAATTAAAACCTGCCTAAGTGTAATGATCCTGAACATCAACAACAACAAAAAATAATTAAAACTAAACTGCCTAAGTGCAATGATCCTGAGCAACAACAAAAATTTTAACTAATTTTTATTAAAAGTCTAAAAGAGCAAGTATGAATGAATGTCTAGGTAAGTATGCATATAGACATGTAAATACATATATGAAAGTATGCCTGCATGGGCATTCACATACACATGTACGTACGCATGAACACACACACACGCACGCACACACGCACACACACACACACACACACATACACACACACATTCACATATACACACATACACATTCACATATACATACACACACACACACACACACACACACACACACACACACACACACACACACAAACACACACACGCACACACACACACATGCACATGCACACCATCTAATATCACTCATAGTGAAATGACGTTAAATCAAGGAACAAACGAATGAACACACACACACCGACACAGACACAGACACAGACACACACACACACACACAAATGCACACAGAGAAGTAAAATATTAACATTCATTGATTCGTACTTCTTTTTCATTCAAAAATTCAAGAATCAGGAAGCTTAATACACACACACATGCACACACACAACACACACATACACACACACACACACACACACACACACATACACACACACACATACACACACAATTAATTTATTAATTTTGTTTGTTAGTTTGTTTGTTTAAATCGTTAATTATGGTAACATTATTTGTTAGTTTTACCTTCCCCTCTTCAAAACAGTTATTTCCTGGATCATCTTTTCTCAAATTCAAAACTGACGATTTTCAAACATCCTCTTCACTCCTCCTCTATCACCCCCCACCCCCACCCCTTTTTTTTCTTTTTTTCTTTTTTTTTTTGTGTGTGTCTAAAATCACTTTAGTGAATAGACATTAAATCAAAGACCACCACCACACACACACACACACAATTTCCACACAAATCATACCAGGGATTCTTTAAAGAACTGACGTCCACAAATTTTGCAAGGATAGCGTGGCTCGCTTCTCGCTGCACACACATCAAAGAAAAAAACAAAACAAAATCAAATGAAAGCGACTGACACGTTGAATACATTTTTTGCTATTTGTTATTTTTGTTAAAAGTCACCAGTCAACTGTGTAGAGCCATATCAGGGCTATAACTGTTTCAAAACATACAATACTTCAACAGGACAACAACAAAAAAGGAAAAGAAAATTAAGTACACATATCAATGCATTCATACACATAATCTAATGAGATGCCCCTGGCACTGACCACTCCATCCAACTTATTGCACAGGGGATTTAAAAAACATACCTGAACACAAATTTAAATATAACTAGGGACACTTAAAGGTTAAAGGTTAAAGGTCCCATGGTCAATATGACCGTAGGGGCGGTGAACTGTTAAAGATTCACCGTGTCTAGGGCACGGCATTATGAAAGGCGGAGCCCATCCCTCTCCTTTCGCCGCCTTTTTAAACCTCCCCCGACCGAAGTCAGGTACCCATTCACTGCTGGGTGGACAGAGGGGGTTTTCAGGCCGGAAAAATCGAACCAGCGTTTAGCGGATTCGAACCACCGACCTTCCGCACTGCAGACGAGCGCTCTAACCACTCGACTACAGGCCCCCCATAAAAAACATATATAAAAACAGGCCTATATCATCTAAAATTGCTTCTGCACATCTCGCTTCCTTAGAGCCAAAAATGCATTCAGGTCATGTACCCCAATTATCAATCCTAACAGAAAGTATGTGAGACTTTATCGAACACATACAGGTGAATGGACCAGCAAGGCAGAAAATGACAGGAAGAAATGACAGAAAACAAAGGAGGAACGAAGAAACAAAGCGAGTGACAGAAAAGAGGAAATTTCTAGCACCGGCACAGAATTTCCAGAAGTTGGGGATACTATTTATACTGAAAGAGCCCCCAGCATCTCCACAGGGGTGGTTTAATACATGATACAATTACCATTTTTCATATTCATTCATCATTCTAGTACAGTGTAATTCTTTGAACTCATTTAGAACCACTGTGCATTACACACAATAGATTTTGTAAAGAAGCACAGAGAACTCGAGCTGTTAAACAAGCTGAACACACTCCACTATGTTGTTGCAAAGTCTGCATCTCGGGCTGGCATGCACGCTGGAGACATACATGTTTTCATTAGCCAAGAAGAAAATGTTGGACGGACTTGCAGGGTGGCTGAGGACAGAGAGGGTGGGAGATGTGCTTGCAGCGACACGGGATAGATTCGTGTGGAGGGCCATGAACGCCACTGCCATGCGGCAGGGCACATGATGATGATGAATGACACTTAAACATGCATATTTGAAATTCTGCATGCTTGTACACATGAAGGAGGTTTAGGCACCAACAGACCTGCATACATGTTGACCTGGGAGATCAGAAAAATCTTCCTGTCCCACCCCCCCTCCCCCCACTACCAACCAGGCAGAGGTGTCGCGGTGGATCGAACCCAAGACCATCTGATAGGTTCCAACATTTACCTATTTGGCAATTTAGTATTATGCCCCAATACAACCACACACACACACACACACACACACACACACACACACACACACACACACACACACACACACACACTCACACACTGTATGTCTGAATGTGTATGTGTCCCGGTATCTGTTTGTGTGTGTATCTATGTGCTTGTGTGTGTGTCTATGTGTCCTCATGTCTGTGTGTGCTCATGCATGTCTGCACGCACACATGTCTACATGCAAGCATACATGCACACAAGATCAAAAAGATACCAGGCCCAAGCCAGTCTACAAAAGCAATAGCCTTCACCTATCATTTACAAAACAAGCTAAGAGGGCAGATAAGAATAATCCTCTACAATACTGTCAGATGTATACTGCAAGGAACATAGAAATCCAGGCATGCACAGCTGAATACCCAAGTTAATAAACCATTTTCACAACATTCTCTGCATTGGCTGGTTTGTTGTTGTTGTTGTTGTTGTTGTTGTTGTTGTTGTTTGTTGTTGTTGTTGTTGTTGTTGTTGTTGTTGCTGCTGGTGGTTGTTTGTTTTCTTTTCTTTTGTCTGTTTGTTTGTTTTTGTTGGTGGGTCTTTTGTTTGTCTGTTTGTTTGTTTGTTTGTTTGTTTGTTTGCTGATAGAGCTGTAAACTCAATATCTGATATCTCAAGTTCAATCCAAGCCTGCAACATTTAAAAACTGGCCTATTGGCTGCCCATCTTCATGTTTCCATCAATCTGGTGGTGTCAGCCTAATGTTTCATAGGTCCCTTCTCCCCTTTCTCTCATTGCTCATTTCAAAACCTTGCCAGCACACAGGGTTTTGCGCAGGCTCAGGGAGTCTGCCCGATATCTGCTGGCAGATTTGTGTGGAGCGCATATGGAATTGTCCTAGTGCGATGAATCCCTCTTGAAAAAACTCCAAACTCCGAATCCTCAAAATGCTTTGGGGCATAGACAATAGGCAATCTGTTCTCATATAGGAGAATAAATCGATTTATGGTGATGTCATGAAGTTGGTATCACTGGAAAGGCATGCGGTCTCCTTTACAATGATACATGAAAACAGCCCCCAGGGCGAAACTGTAATAATAATAATAATGATAATTATATTTATATAGCGCAAAATCTTGATAAAAATCAAATCTAAGCGCTGAACATACACATACGCATGCATGCACACACACGCACACATGGCTATAAATGGGGAAAAAGAAGAAAAGCAATGGAAAATTATATATAAGTGTACTCAAAGTAGAAAAAAAGAAATCAATAGAAAACATATTATATACAAATATATATTACAATGTGATTCCACACCGAGTGGAGACAGGCTGCAGTGGGGGTTGAGTGAGGTCAGGATTTTATGCAGAGGAGAAAAGGTGAGTTTTGAGAGCGGACTTGAAGGAGACAAAAGTAGATTGCTGACAGACTGAGAGAGGAAGTTTTTTCCAGGAGAGTGGACCAGAAACAGAGAAGGCACGTGGACCATAGGTATTGAACTGTACAACTTGCAGCCAACTGAAGTGTCATACATATGTAATCCTTGTTTTGAGAAGACAGAGCAGAAAGTTTGTGCAGATTCATTGTCATGTTTTCTTCCGCAACCAAAAGAATGTTCATGGAAATTCTGGGCAGATTGTTTTGAATTACTCTGTGCAGCGCTCAGAAATTGGTAACAAAAGGTTAAAAAAAATTTATGAACAGAATGTTGGGGTTCTATTAGGGGCTGAGCTGTGGTGCCCACTGCAGGTACTTTCAGTGAAGCAAATTTCAGACAAAGTCTGTTATCTCGAGTTCAGTTCCAGCCCCCAAATTAAAACATTGCCTGTTTGCTGCCCACAGTAATGTTTCCATCACTCTGGTGGTGCCAGCTTGGTGTTTCAGGCATCTCTCTCCATCCTTCTCTGTTTGAAGACCTTGCCAGTGCACATGGTTTTGAACAGGCTCAGGGAAACGGTCAATACTTGCTGGCAGATCTGGGTGAAGTATATATGGAATTGTCCAAGCGCGATGAATCTCTCTTGAACAAGTACTCCGATGAAGCACTGCTAAGTGGTACTACCATGATAACTTAATTTCCTTTTTCTGTGTGTGTTTGCTTGTTTGCTTTGTTCTCACAGTCAATTTCACTGTGAATTTTATCATATACCTAAACCAAGCCCTAAGAACAAATTGCGACTAACATCTCACGTTTCACTCAAACAGTCCCTCACCACCTGAAGTTCAGTTCATTTGCCAGTGACTTTTATCTCCATTTGTGAGAACCGGTCACACATATATTTCCCTGAAAATACCTCTGACATGAACATGAAAGCTGTTTTTGTTGCATATGAAGAGTGCAGTGATTGATATATACACAGGAACACAAAAATGAAAGCATGTTATGCTAAAAGACATATTATGAATGAGAAAAACGAATCTCTAGGCTTAGAAATTCTATGCTTCCTTTTCATCTGTCTGCAGTATAAACATACATGTCCCATGAATTGAGAGACATAAATGCATCGGCCGGGATCATTTAAGTGTTCTCTAATGATCGTTCACCAATTTCAAATTTCAGTGGACGAGGAAGGTAAAGCAACCAGGAAGGGGAGAAAAACACTATCCTCATAACACCACTCCTAAGAGACAACAAAATGAGGCTTTTAACAATTTCTTCGTTTTCAGGTTTAAACAACACCTTTTTTACCATTTTATAGAGGACAGATCCCATGCACTGCCACTGACAGGGTCCTAAAACTTTATCTAACCGATGGGTTTGAATAAATACAATACAATAAAATACTTTAGTATAGCGCAAAATCTTGATAAAATCAAATCTAAGCGCTAAAACAGCACGCACACACACACACACACACACACACACGCACACGGCTAAAATGGGGAGAAAGAATAAAAGCAATGGAAAATTATAGAGAGCATATTATATACAATTATATATTACAATGTGATTCCCCTCCGAGTGGAGACAGACTGCAGAGGGGATTGAGTGAGGTCAGGATTTTATGCAGAGGAGAAAAAGGTGAGTTTTGAGAACGGACTTGAAGGAGACAAAAGTAGGTTGCTGACAGACTGAGAGAGGAAGTTTGTTCCAGGAAAGTGGACCAGAAACAGAGAAGGTTTCGTGGACCATAGGTATTGAGCTTAGTGCGTGGAAAGCGAAAAGTCAGAGGATCGGAGGCAGAGCGGAGGGTACGTGAGGGAAATAGATCTCAAGTAGGCTATATAAATAACACTGTCCTAATACCCCACTACCAGTGGAACCACCCAGGCAACCAAATACGTACATGTACACTACCCCTTGAACTGTTCCACCCAATGCGACTACAAGCCCACTCCCCAGTCAGTAAAGCCTATTATGACGGTGAGAGAATGTTTGAATTAGTTCATTAAAAAGATTCAAAGCTGGCAGGGCCAAAGGAAGGGCGAAAACAGTGGTAAACTCTGAACAATAGCAAACAGCCACTCCCATATCAATGGAAGCAAACAGAAACAGGATATTGATTATAACACTGTGGGACATTCAACCCTTAAGTGACACGGGCTGATCTTAGCAACAGACTAAACAGAAGAGATAGGGAGAGATAACCACCCCCCCCCCCTCTCTCTCTCGCTCTCTCTCTCTCATGCACCAGCCATATTTTACCTGAGGTGTAGATTTATACTGTGCAGACCCGGCACTTCGTATCTCTATGGACATCTAGGGTTGCTGACAGGCACTATAGTCCAGTGGATAAGACATCAGACTTCCAACTGGTGGGTCTGGGGTTCGATCCTGCCTGGGTACCTCCCCACTTGGTGGGTTAAAATTGGAGATTTTTCCGATCTTCCAGATCAATATGTGCGCAAATTTGTTGTTGCCTACACTTCCTTCATGTGTATATGTATGCTTGCAGAACATCAAATGTGCATATCAATGATCCTGATTCAACAATAAAAAGCTGGCCTGTTCGCTGCAGGAAGCTGGTGGATAGGGTGAGAAAGTCAAAGGGTTAAGTTTTTGCAGCTGGTAAATAGGGTGCAGGAGTCAAAGGGTTCGAGTAACAAAAAGATGCTGCAAACCAGCACCGACGATCTAGCTCAGGTGCCAAATGAATGGCAAATGAAACTCAACAGTAGTAGATACATGGAACTCCACAGCATCATAACCATCATCCTCATTCTCATCATGACATCATCATCATCATCATCAAGTGCCTTGCCACATGGCATTGGCGATCATGGCCTTCCATCTGTTTCTATCCCTTGTTGTCGCAAGCACATTTTCCACCCTCTCTGTCTTCAGCCACTCTGCAAGTCCGTCCAATATTTTTTCCCTGGGTGTACCTAGTGCTTTCTTTCCCTCCAGCTTTCCTGTTGTGACCAGGTGCTCCAATTCCCCTTTCTTCATAAAATGGCCTAAAAATGTTGCCTGTCTTTTCCTAATCTTCCTTAGCGATGATCTTCTTGTGTCTGCCTCCATCAAGACTGACTATTTGTTTTCTTTGCTGTCCATGGAACTCTCAACTTTCTTCAGATTAGAAACCACATCTCAGCTGCCTCAATCTTGTTCTGGCTTTGCTTGCTGACTGTCCACGCCTCACAACCGCATAACATTATCAGTTCTATATAACATCCAAGAACTCTCTTCCTGATGTTAATTGGTGGGCATTTGTTAGTAAGAATGCTTTTCATGTTCTTGAATGCTGTTTTCGCTTGGCCGATTCTGCTGGCTATTTCTAATGTGCATCTGCTGTCTGGTGAAATGATCATTCCCAGATATTTAATCTTTTCAACCTCTCTCAAGGTTGTGCTGTTTGCTGTTATTTTGCATGACAGGATTTTATGTTTTTTACTGATCACCATGACTTCATCATCATGGCATTGTGAAAAGGTGCCCCAGGCTGTGTGACCCTTCATTCCTGCTCACAAGGCGACCTTTGTTTTGGTGGGGGTTTGGAGGTGTGTTGAGGAGCTGCATGGGGACAGTGACAAAAAAGCAGTTCAGAATATAGAGCAGCAAAGAGAAAAAATAAAATAGAAAACAGAAGGAAACAGAAATGTCACTAGTAAATGCAAACGCATGGTAGTGTACATTACAACGTTAAAACCAACTCAAGCTCAGTTCAACTGTAAAGCACAAAGAGCATTTCCTACAAAGTCTGAAAGGGATCAGTCACCACTGTGCGGTGCTTAGCACAACCACTAACAACTCGAAGGTTGTGGGTTTGAATCCTACCGGCCCTGTCAAAATCAATGAGATTTTTTCGGTCCCAACCAGTTGCTATCCAGAGCTGAATGACCTATGGGCTTATTGGGAAGACCGGAACCACACAATCAGGTCTCATCCATTTCAAAGATACATCACTGAGAATGCTTTTCAAAAGTTCTGACTAAACCACAGATGCCTGTGTCTCTCAGGCCTGACTGATACCAGTATATATTATGAAAAGAAGCATAGAGTGCAGCCCTGTCATACAGTCTCAATCCAGAATGGAACTCTTTTAGCATCATGATTATCATGAAAATTATCCCAGACTCTGTGACAGTTAAATCATGCAGATGAGACAGTAAAAAAAAATAAGGTCCTAAAGGACCTTATGTAATACTACTAATAGCAGACTGTAACTAGTGTAAGTGTAAACCTAGATTTGACAAACACATTGCATCACTCAAAACAGCAAAACAATGGTTGGCATGATGTCCAATAATATAAAAAAGTAAAAATCAAACTTATATCTATGTACCAGTCGCTGTGGTGTAGTTGTTAGCGCAACGGATCACCAAATGGGTTCGAATCCCCATCAGTCCCTTCAAAAATCATTGTGGGATTTTTCCGCTCTAACCAACTCCTACCAAGAGTTGGGCACTCTATGGGCTCATTGGGAAGACTGGGAGTGGGACCACACAGTTGAGTCTCATTCACTTCACATATGCGTCATTGAAGGTGTTGCTCAAATTTTCTGATTAGCACCGCAGGTGTCTGTATCTCTCAGACCTGCTTAACACCAGGATATATTATGATAGTAAACATAGGGTACAGCCCTGTCCACGCAGTCTCAATCCAATATGGAACTCCTTAGCATCATGGTTATCATCCTCATTGACATTATCATCATCACATCATAAAAACTGTTCTTGCTTTTGTGGCATTAAGGTGGTACGGTGCAGAAAATGGGATGAAAAAATAAAAACGGTGAGCACAAAGGTAACTCCCAGAGTCCAGTGATCCTAAAAAAATTTTTTTTTAAAACAATCAAACTTTGTTAAATCAAAGCATTAGTGTGACCAGATTGCAGCAATGATCACTCAAGTTAAAAAAATGAATTTCAAAGCTATGCTCTAATCAAGAACTGTACGTAAATGCAACGCTAAATAAATGATTGGCATAGGAAACTTGGACTATGAAGACAGACTATTGATACTAAAACTCCTACACCTATATAAACCAAAAATTTAAGATGCTGAAAGCACATATGACTGGAAAAAAAAATTAAACAGATCCTATTGTAAGATAGCTACAGATAAACTATGACATAAGATACCAAATATAAGTGTGTTGTGTGTGTGTGTGTGTGCGTGTGTGTGTGTGTAGTGTGTGTGTGCTTGCATATATGTGTGCATTTGCATACATGTGTACATTTTTGTGTGTGTGTGTGTGTGTGTGTGTGTGTGTTGTGTGGTTGTGGTGGTGTGGTGTGTGTTGTGTGTGTGTGTCTCTGTGTGTGTGTGTCTGTGTGTGTTGTGTGTGTGTGTGTGTTGTGTGTGTGTTGGTGTGTGTGTGCACTGTGTGTGTGCAGGTTGGATTAAAATAAATCTTCATTCTGCAAGCTGCTAAAAAGATCAACACTTTCATTCAACTAAATCTCAGATCTGTGAAATAAACTGCAAAGTTTTTGTTTCTTTCTTTCTTTCCTTTTTCATTAACTCTTGTTTACTGGTTTGATTTTTTAGATATGATTAGCTCTATTCCACATAGAAGCTGCCCTGTCCAATTCTTAATAACAACAGTTATATGTCATGAACACTGCTGTTTTTTGTTTGTTTGTTTGTTTGCTTTTTTCCCATTAAAATTTGGAAAACAAAGTTGTGTTTTCATGCAAACTGGTCATTGAAAAGACTGTGTGAAAAGTACCCAAAAAATTTAAATTATAACATATGTAGGGAACAGATCTGGGCGTTTATCATAACTTTATACCATGTATATATGAATAAAAGGTTTATTCTGTCTGTAAATTAGCCTAACACTTTCCCTGCATTCTCGTGAATTGGCAAGCTGTTGCCTTTTCTCTGCATTCCTAGTCTTTTTCACAAGTCCTCTTTTTCACTTCTCTCAATGCAGTGAATCCCTCCCTATGCAGCTGCACATCTCTAGTTTATTACTTTCTCCAGCTGATGCAAACCGTGGGCGGGCACTGACTCATCTTTTTGTAACTTCTTGGCTTTTTACCTGCCTCCCCTGGATGACTCATTCAACACCCTTCAGGCTGCTGTTCACTCAGTCAGTGTTCAGCGGCTCATCCAACTCAAAAACTAAAGAAAACACTGATCTATCTCCCAGCGTCTGTTAAATTGATGCCATGCCCAGTTTTTGCCATTTTTTGCACCTTACAAGACAACAAAAGTATAAAATATGCATAAAAAAAAATACTGGAAACATAACACTAAATTCATTCACACGTTTACATGCGTAGCTAACGACAAGCGTGATTGTTTACCTCCGTCGTCAGCCATCTTGAATTCCTCTCTCGACCGGAACGATGCGGAGCAACTGTTTTGTAGTATTACTTTTTATTTGTATGTCAAAACAATACACATCTATAGTTAAATGTATATAATTTGAATTGAATTTCAAAATTATTTTAGACAACATACGACAAACCTTACGTATTATGTTTGCCGCTGGGGGAGGGGGAGCTCATTGTACCGGAAGTTTTATGTCGTCTGCCATGGAGTTATGTTGATGTGATGAGATGACTTAATTAATGCATTTCGCTCATAAATTTTGAAGGTGCAGTGTAAGCAGATTTTACTCTGTGTGCAGTGTCCTGAAAACTGTATTTTTTCTCTTTTGTATACTGTAGAACATGGATATGTGTTGTGTCTAGATTCTACTTACCTTCCTCAAGCGGTCTTGGAATCACACCTCCCCATTTGTCAGTCTCGAATTGTTTGTCAGTGTGAGTGTATCACTAGATTCTCTGAGCACAGTACAAGTTTACTAGTAAAGGTAGAAGTCGCTATGAAACGTACCGCTAAATTTTGATCCTAAGTTGTTTCAGATGTGTCACTTGTTGTGAGTCAGATGTAGTGATTTAGACATTCATTTTCATTTTGCAGTGATCATATGATTATCATTATGATGCATATCAACATTATCTGATTATGAATATGATCATCAATCATGCAAAGTGAAAGTCATGAATGTTATGATCTTCGTATTGATTGATAGCCTCAAGACTGCATCCTTAACCCAGACATAAACGTGCATAGATAGATCAGAAATTAGTTTCATTGCACTGTATCAGTGTATGATGTGGGAGATCAGAAATTAGTTTCATTGCATTGTATGATAGGCCTACAAATGTATATATAGGCCCTATATATATATGGCTTTGCTGTGCCACTGGGTTCGTGAATATAAGCCTACACTGCAAAATAACGTTATCATTTATGAGTGTTGAAAATGAAGGCAGTCTAGATCTGTAGGCCTACTGTACTGATGAACTACACTCATGCAATAGCCTGCAGATCTGACAGGTGCCATGCTTTTGGTGCAGCATGCTACTCCCGATCTCAGTCCATTACATTATTGTGCTCTCTTTTTCCAATCACTGCTATTTTTATATCATGCACATTGAATTGTCGCTTTGAGCAATACAGTGGGCTAATTTGAGGCTTCATTAGTCATATAAAGCAAGAGCTTAATTGTTTTCTTCATTTTTTAATGACTGCCAGAAACTTGTAAGATAGAAAATTATTCACTAAGCAATGTACATGATTTCACATTCTGAAGCCCTAGGGCACAGTGGCAGGCTGATTAATTGAGTTGATCAAGCATGGCTGTGATTGCCAGTATGATCATACAGTTGCCAGTCTGTTAAGTAGCTGTGTACATGTAGTGTTGTTAGCTTTATGGCAAAGACATTGGTCAACTCAGAACTACTCTCTCTCTCTCTCTCTCTCTCTCTTTCTCTCTCTCTCCTCTTTCTCTCTCTCTCTCTCCTCTCTCTCTCTCTCTGTCTCTCTCTCTTTCTCTTTCTCGCACTTTCTCTCTCGCTCTCTCTCTCTCTCTCTCACTCACTCGCTTGCTCTCTCCCCCTCTCTCTCTTACTCCCAGAATATGAATATATCCAAAATCATAACCAAGCAAATGGGAGTGACTAACAGGACCAGTAGTAGTTTTTCTTAACCCCTTGACTGCCGCCACCATAAAAACTGCAGAGCTCATAAAGCTTTCTTAATTCGTACAACTGTAGAATCAGTAGAGGTAGTTTGTCACAGGTTTCAGTGTAATGTAAGTAGGAGAGAACCACTGACTGATGATGCCAGTCTCAGAAGGGGTTCATGGCTAGCGCAGAGACGTTGTCTTGGGAAACTGAAACTGAAACTCAGAAGGGATTTATAAAAGTGATTGGTTTCTTTAAGATTATAATTCAGTGACCTATGCAACTCTCAGCAAATTGGTTTTATTTTTCCGATAATCAAAAATTGCTTTCACCAAAATGGCAGTGCCAGGACTGTCTCAAAATCCTGCACATTTTGAACATTTGAAAGCATTTGAGGTGATTCAAGAACTTAATTTAATGAATGTTTGTATGATGATTCATGAGATAGTTCTGTCAACAGCAGTAATTACCAGCTGCTGTGAGAAATGTGCTTCGTACAGACCAGACACCGAAAGTGTGAACCCATGAATACATGACATTGTGGCCACAGGCAAATCTGGCAACCAGCCAACAACTGCAGCATGTGAAGCACACAGCCCCATTATGATAAAATCATTCACCATTTCTAGGGAGTACTATGTTTAGGGGGAGGAATAGGGTGGTGGTGGGGGAGGAGCATGATATCAGTGAATGGCTGACCTGGTCAACTTATTTCATGCACTAATTGGGCAGCTTTTGTTTGTAGCACATCAGTTGTCAGTGACCCATTGGTATGTGGTCATTCACTGTCTTTGAACACTTTGTGGGGGGGGGGGGGGGTGGCATATCCTTCCTTTTCTTTTTTTGTTTGTTTGTGTGTTTGTTTGTTTCTGTGGTGAATGCTTGTGAACTTTTTGTGGGAATATTCACAAAAGATAAAAGTAATAACTTCAAGAAGTCATAAGGAAATCATACTGCATCTAGATTCTCATAATATGGAAACTACAATAGTTTTAATGTACATGGTATGGTGCAGCATTTTTCCTCAGCATAAGAAATATCAGGCCTGAAAAACTGTTGGCAGTCAAGAGGTTAATTTTCAACAGCAGTAAGTTGAATAACATGTTGCTTCATTTTCACGAGCTGTAACATGATAATTTTGTTTTATTTTCAAAAACAATCTTGGTTGTTTTCATCAACAGGATTGTAGGAGGACATTTGCTTACATCATCATGGAATTTGCTGAATTCATCAAGACTCCAATGGTCAACAGTGTGACCTTGAGACGACCTTTCATGGAACCTATGGAAGGGACACTTTGTGTGACTGGTCATCAGCTGATTCTGTCATCACGTCGTGAAGATCATGAAGAATTGTGGGTAAGTTTGACTGTCGATATCACAGCCATCTTGGTCAACAGAGTCAGTTTATTTGATAAAAGCTTATTTATAATTATATTGAACTTGAAAGATCTAAAAGCACTTACTTGAATCAGCTTTAAAAGAAATGAAATATGGTCGACTCTGGTGGTCGACGATGTCCACCATACTTCGCCAACTTTTATTTGTATGTACATCATGTGGGATTCTCAAGCACAGGTTTCAGCGTATTACGTAGGAGCCGATGATGATGCGTCTGCAGAGGTGGTTCATGGCTAAAAGTATTTGGACTACAACGCTTCAAATTTGGATTTTAATTGTTTCTTTATCATAACTTCAGTGACCTTGCGAACTTAGCATTGCTCTTTAGACTTTTGTGGCCATATTTCCAATTGTTCTTCATCAATGTCTCAATATTCTGCGAGCATGTTTACAGTTGACTTTTGGCATCAACTCTATTTCAATGGCCTTTGTCAGTTCACCATAGAAGTGCTGTCTTGGAAGCTTGTATCCGCTGCGGTGAGATGCCCAGACCAATAGCTGAGATGTGTAATCAGTGCATCTATGACTTGGCACGGGCTTGCAAGAGTACATCAGTGTTGAGACTTATGTTTCACTATTTGATTTTTAAAGAGAGAACAGGGCGGCATGGTGAAACTGATTCAGTAGCTTGACATGCCTGTGGTAGAAGTTATGATTCGCATCCACGCAATGCAGTCAGACTGATCTGTATGTGTGCGCACTTGTCGTCCCAGTTTCAAGCCTCATTCATTCCTTGTTCACTTGTGGAGGCTGGCTAGGAGCACTTCCTTAGCAATGCGGTTGGTTCCCTTTGGTATTGAGACTTATTTTGATAGAATTTAAAAGATAAATTAATAATTACAATGAGTGTGAAGGACTCAAATCAAACAAAAAAACAAATAAGTGTGAAAGACCTCCCACATCAAAATGATAGGGAACTGGTGCAGTAAATCAATGAGTAGTAAAGCACATGTTTCTCATTTCAAAAGGTCTTGGGTTTGTTCTTCCATTTATATTTCTCCAACAGGTATAAGGGTGGAGGACTTTTTGATCATCATGGTAATATGTGAATCTCCTAGTGCCCTTAACCTCCTTCATATTAAATGATGAAGAATTAATGATTAAGTCATGCTATTACGGTCCATGTAAGTTAAAAATTGTCAGTGAGTTTTGTCTTGGACATGAAAGTCCAGCATGTACACACAGAGTCAGGAGAAATGCAGATTGCAGCATTACCACTTGCAGAGTTAGCAAACACATGAAATACATGCATTGAGAGGAATCAGACACTTTCGAAAAGAATTATTTTTATATGTGGATTAGAACAGGAATTTTGGGGCATCTGAATAATGGACAGCTCTAGGTAAAGTAATTAGCAATCCAGCTCATTCCCTGGCCATCTTTCACATGGAGAGGGATTTGTGGAAATTGATGCAAAGTGAGTGACTGAGTATTGTGCACATGGTATACCATGCTTACTAATGTTTTTCTGATAGGAAATGTAATTTCAGTGACAAAATTTTTTTTTCTGTTTCGTAACAGCAACAAAAGGAAAAAAACAGTTGATCTGTTATTTTGCAGTATGGAACTTACTGAGCTGTGTGTATCAATGGACTAAGGCTTAGATATTTCAAGGCAATCTTTAGAACTCTTTGTCAATTGTTTTGGACAATACATCAACGACTGCTTGTGTTAACGTTCACTACTACTCATGTTAAAATTGATTGATCCAAAATGAAATCAAACACAGTCATTATGTTATGTCACCATCACTCATGCTGAATTGTTGCCAAAATTGTGGAGCATCTACAGCTTTTAATGTTAAGTCGTCATGCTCATTAAAAATTGTTTGCCAAAATGAATCATATACAGCTTTACATATTAAGTCCCATCGCTCATAAAAAATAGTGTTGGCCAAAACTGAAAATCAAATACGTGCTTTATATGTTAAAGTCTCCATCATTATGAGTTTGTTAATCCATTTTGTGGCCAAAATGAGATCAAATATGAGCTTTATATGTTAAGTCACATGCACTCATGTAACAATTTTTGGCAAAAATGAAAATCTAAATACAGATTTATTAGGGTTAAGACTTAAGTCACCCATCATGTAAAAATGATGGCAAATGAGATCAAATACACTTATATGTAAGTCACCATCACTCATGTAAAAATTGTTTGGCCAAAATGAAATCAAATACAGTTTCCATCTGTAAAACTTAGCACATGCCTCATGTAAAATTGTAGGCAAAATGAGATCAATTACTGCTGTTAATGTTAGTTTCATCACATCATGTAAAAATGTGTTTGGCCAAAATGAGATCTTATACAGCTTTATATATATTAAGTCACAATGCGCTCATGTAAAAATTGTTTGACCAAAAAAGGAAAAAATACAGTTATATGTTTAGTTCACACGTCATGGAAAATTGTTTGACAAATGAGACAAATACAGCTTTTAGTTAATCACCAATCACTTTGTAAAGTTGTTTGACCAAAATGAGATCAAATACAGCTTTATTTAAGTCACCATCACTTATGTACAAGTTGTTGTGCCAAAATGAATCAAATACAGCTTTATATATTAAGTCACCATCACTCATGTAAAATTGTTTGGCCAAAATGAGATCAATACAGCTTTATATGTTAAGTCACCATCACTCATGTAAAAATTGTTTGGCCAAAATGAGATCAAATACAGCTTTATATGTTAAGTCACCATCACTCATAAAAATTGTTGGCCAAAATGAGATCAAAATTTTAATACAGCTTTATATGTTAAATCACCATCATTCTGTTCGACTCATCTGTCAAGTAAATGATGTAGATTATACAATCTGTTATAATTATTCAAACATCGATACATTTTGGTGACACGTCATCATACAGAGATTGTTCAGTTTTCACGCATTGTTACATGGTGTTAAGTACTGCATGGTTACAGCTGTTACACAGTGTGGTGGACAGTGTGGAGAAACGTCTCAGTGGATCAGGCGGCATGGTTACCCTCAAGTGTAAAGACTTTGTGCACCTCTACCTGGATCTGCCCACTGCTGAAGACTGTCTCAATGTGGCCGCCTCCATTGAACAACTCTCCAACATTGGTGAGAAATTTGATACATGTAGTGATAATAAATCATTTTTGTACAGTGCTGCCTTCCAGACTCAGTTGGATTCTCTGTATAGTATAAGTAGGTAGGACCAGCCAAATTTTTAACTTCAACTAAATATAATAAAATTTACATTTTTAGAAAGGAAATAACAAGACAAAAGCACATGCAAAATTTCAAAAAAAATTTTTTATTAGTTTTTGAGATATTCACTGTTGAAATAGCTAAAATAATGGCGTTTTTCATCAAATGCATAATCAGCGACTTTTGGGGACTAAGATCTTCAAACCTAATGCTCACCCAAGGCTGCAAATTTACCTCCAAGCTCCCAATAACATGCACAGTGCACCTGATTTTTTCCAGAGCTGTCCTATAATTGGTTTTGAAGACTAAAGGCTCTAAAAATGAGGAAAAAAGCCATTTTGGCAGCTGTCCGATCACTGATTTTACACATGACGAACACAAAACAGAGTGTATCTTGAGAACTAATAAAGATACAGGAATGATACTTATATCAGTGGATTCAGCAGACATCCAGCTATCTAAATAACTTTGTTAAAAGATAATATACTGAAAATTAAGGGAGCTAGAAGGCACGAAGTCAAAGCCAATGCAAGATCAACTGGATAAAATGTAGACAAATATACCCATGAAAAGGCGAAAAGACTTCAAACACTCACTACCAAATTGTCTGGGTAATTTCAAGTGTGGTACATTTCATGTATTAATTTCTGGTATCCTGGCTGCTGCAGAAAAGTAATCTCTTGACCACCTCAAAGTCAAACACACCTTACAATGTCAATACAGAGAACATGCTCACAATGATGCTGTTTGTCCATCATAGTCAATGAAGACAATGACACTCTAGTGGCTGGTAGACTGGGTCTGGTGTGTCCAAAGGTGGCTGATTTAAGTCAGGCACAGTTGTTCACAATATATTGTCAATATTGAAGCAGTCAAATCTGAGAAATTAATGTGGATGATGGCTCACGGGGAACAGGATGCAAACTGGTACCCAACTACGCGTCGAACTGTTCTGCATGCTGCAGGAACTGCCTCCACCTCCTCTTCATGGATGCCCACTCTGCCTCTCTGACTGCCCACACCCTGTGTTTCTCGACAAGGTCAAAGTCAGAGAAAAACACAAAACAAGCAGCAACTTGTTCGATGGTGTCGGATGAGGGCCACTTGAAGACATTTTCTTCACCTCGCTGTTCCATGAACGTCACATCTGCGAGGTCAGGTCGATGGACCATGAGGATTTGTCCTAAATAGAACCTGTCATCGTAAAATACTGCGACAGACTGTCCTTGGCCAGTGTACTGGAAGTCAAAAGTTTCGGTGTCGTTCTCCAGCTCTTCTGGAACAGGAAGGGCATCCTCCTCTTCATCCTCATCTGGAGCATCAACTTCAGGCATGGGGTCAGCATTGGCTGGCAACTCAGTTTTAGCAGCTACCTCACTTCAGTTATCAGCACAGCACTGCATGTGGTTGATCTGCTCTGACCTGGCATGCCTTTGAAAAATTATGATGAAGAAATCTAGTGTATGTATTCATAACAAATAACTACAAGGTACAGAGTTTCTAAACTGCCTGATGATGATTATATTTATAGCACATGCCATGGGCACACACCACATTCTGCTAACAAAAGTTGAGAATGAAAGTTGAAACTCAAGTTGCTGTTTCTTGCATGCACACCATGATCCCTTTCCCTCCTCAACCACTGAGGAGTAGAATCTTATCGCTTCCTCCAGTCTTACCATTCTCCCGGAAAACGGATTAAGTTTCATATACACGTGTATAAAAGGAGAAGGGTGAAGGCATGTTGAAAAACCAACATGCGTTTCTTCGAAACTGAAAAAATTCGTCTGCTACCCTTCCCGAGTTATCGTTCCTGATCAGTGAAATGTCGAACAAAACATCATTTAAAAATAGAGGAACTACATAAAACGACTCTCCAAAAAATCGTAAGATCCTTAAGGCATCTTTCTTCAAAAACAATAGGGGTCTATAGAAAGATATCGCACGAATTCCGAGTTATTTTGCGATTTCATAGCCAGCACTGTACTCCCAGTCTTTCGATTGACTTTGCCACTTCCGGTTCGGGTACACGTAAACTGAGAGACAATTATGCAACGATTTCTGCCTAAAACATTACTGTAATCACAAAGGAAATCAAATATGATGACTAATCAACAGTTCCAGGTGGTAGACTTCCGTTATTTACGCAGTAATGGGGTAATCGAGTCGAAAACACAAGAGGTGCCATGCACGCCAGCTGCATCTGCTGGCTCAGCCATGTTGTCAGTGTGACAAAGCGAGCGCGTGTGGGGGTTCTCCCTTTTCTTCCCCACGGACTCAACGCGGCAACGACTTCCGGGTCAAGTTATATACCATTTTAAAGAGGAAAAATCAAGCTTTCCGTCGATATATAAGTTGATCTGATTGAACGAAGCAGTAAAATTTCGCTGAACGTTGAAAAGAAGCGATTTTTCAACCTCTTGGAAACCTTCTAAATTGTAAACAAATAAATACGAAATTTACACCAACGTGTAGAGGAAATCCCGACCTTTCCATCGATAGTACATGTGTTTTGATTGGTCGGTTTGCGGAGAATCCGTGAGCATTATAGGGGAGTACCCCAACACAAGCCGGCGCGAGGTGTGAAAAAAAAAATGGCTGCGGGGTTTGCTGCACGCGATACCCAAGCTCCGGTTTCAGCTTACATCGGAAATACTCGTCCACATTCTCTCGCATAAACATACAAGAAAGAAGGTAGAAGGATTGTTTTATTCACTGACATTTTTTTTACAAGTGTAGGTGCAATATATTGTCAGCCAGGCCGATGTGAAAAGTAGCCAAAATGCAGCTTGTCAGCCTATGTTACACACGCTGTAATAGGCGGTGGTCCTACCTAGTATAAGTTTTACACACACTTTGTAAAATGCTGAAGCACTAATGTCACACACATACACGCGTGCGCACACGCACGCGCGCGCACACACACGCACGCACACACGCACGCGCGCGCACACACACACACACACACACACACACACACCACACACACACACACACACACACACACACACACACACACACACACACACACACACAAGAAGACATTAATAAACATGCACAAATGAATTATACTAACAATATCAAACCACAGACATACATATATCTATGGTCATAAACAAAAAACACATACATACCTGATGATTTCACAATGCCACTTGATTAGTAGCTAGAAGTGGAAGTACATATACAGAGTGGTGGATAAGCAACTGATATCATTAGTGGAAGGCCTGGAGAAATATTTAAGTCTTTAACTGTGACTTGAAGTGCAAAAGGATGGGCAAGTCTCTGAGATCAGCCCACAGTGAGTTCCAGAAATGATGGTTTGATGAAGCTGAAAGCACACTCACCAGTTGATTTAAGATTGCATTTTGGTACCCTCAGCAGCTTTTGTTTTGAGGATTACATTTTGCATACAAAGGTGATCTGAAAGATAAAGTTGGTAAAGATTCATCAAAATGGTGATATGCAAGGTGTACATTTGTATACTGGCCGTGAGATTTGATCGGTAACCAGTAGAGTTCTTTGAGTAATGCTATTACAGGATCATGTCTTCTTTTCTTTATGGTTAGGTTTACTGCTTTTGGTCACTTTCTTTCATATGTAGTTAAGCCAGTATGCAGTATATACGCATATATCACATGATTATCAGCTACATGAATGTGGTTGAATGCAGTCACCATGCACGTATCATTTCATGTTTAATCACAAAAGTGGAGAGTTCATTCTCCAAGTCCAGTCTTCCTCTTCACACGCATGTGAACTGGACTAGCAGCTACCCACCTGCTGTCCAGTTCAGACCCATTATCTAGTGCATTCTGTTTATATGCCAGCTTTCTGGTGTGTGTTTTTTTTTATAATTTACAAGTTTGTTCCTATTCCCTGTTAAGTTGGGCATCTTGGTCAGCTCACCCCCCCCCCCCCCCCCCCCCCCAGCTTTGTTTGTATAATGTCATATTACTATAGTCAGTCAGCCCCCGCGGGGATGCCGGGGGCTCTTTCAGTATAAAAAGTATCCCCACCTTCTGGAAATTCTGTGCTAGAAATTTCCTCTTTTCTGTCACTGTCTTTGTTTCTGCCTTGTTCCTTTGCTTTCTGTCATTTTCTGCCTTGCTGGTCCATTGATCTGATTACGTGTTCAATAAAGTCTTACATACTTTTTCTGAGGATTGAAAATTGGATACATGTATTAAGTGCATTTTTGGCTCTAAGGAGTGAGATATATACAGAAGCAATTTTAGGTAATTTATGCCTGTTTTTATATGTTTTGGTGTCCTTAGGTATGCCTAAATTTGTATTCAGGTGTCTTTTTTAAATCCCTTTGTGCAATAAATTGGACGGAGTGGTCAACGCCAAGGCATGTCCTTAGATTATGTGCACAAATGTATTGATATGTTCTTTTCTTTTTTTGTGTGTGTTCAAGTTTTGTATGCTTTGAAGCGGTTATAGCCCTGATATGGCTCTACGCAGTCGGCTGGGCTTTAAACAGAAATAACGGTAACAGTAACAGTCAGTCAGGAGTGTGGCATTATCATCAGTAAATGTTCAAATCTAGCTTTGACAAGAATGCAGACTGGACAGGTGAGTAAAAACATCAGACTACTAATCAGAAGGTCCTGGGTTCGTTTGCCTGGTGGGTAAAGGGTGGAGATTTTTCTGATCTCCCAGGTCAACAGGTGTGCAGACCTGCCATTGTCTGAGTCCCCTTTATATGCATATGCATGCTGAATATCAAACATGCACTGCAGAGATCCTGTATAAGTCATGTGAATGGCTGGCCTATGGAAACATGAAAACAAATAGCACATGTATATGTCCACCAAAGAGACAGAGCATATAACAACATAGCAGAACGTGGTCAGCTCACCCGTTAGCTTGAGTTCGCCACTTGCGACTAGAAAGTATGATTATGTGCAACTCACAGTAAGTCCAAATGAGAATGGTGCTACAAAAGAATTATTAACCCTTTGACTCCTGACTCCGTCCACCAGCGTCCTGCATTGCCAACCATGCTAGCAAAGCAAAAACTTAATCCTTTGATTCCCTCACCCTATCCACCAGCTTCCTGCAGGAAGCTGGTGGATAGGGTAAGGGAATCAAAGGGTTAAGTTTTTGCAGTTGTTGAATGGGTGCGGGAGTCGAAGGGTTCATTTATGGTATGTTTTTCTTGCAGATGATATTAGCCTGAAGTACCCGTTTTTCTACCGACCCTTGTTTGAGGTGCTGGAGAATGGGTGGGATGCTTTTCAGCCTGAAAGGGAGTTTGCTCGCTTCAAGGAGATTTCTGATGACTGGAGATTGAGCAACATCAACAGTGGTTTTGCTGTAAGTGGTGGTGGTGTTGTATGGTTACTTTGTTATTGTCATTGTTTGTTTTCAGAATTTGTTGTTGTTGTTGTTTAGTGGTGTGTTTTTGTTTGTTTTTGGGGTTTGCCCTCTCACTGTGTCGAGTTTATCTATCTTTATATGTCTGTTTGGATTACGTGTGTGTGTATGAGTAATTGGTGTGTGCGCACGCGCGCACACGCGCATGTGTGTGCGTGCGTGCGCGTGTGTGTGTGCGCGCGCGTGTGTGTGTGTATGCGCGTATGTGTGTGTGTGAGTCTCTGTGTGTCTGTGTATGTGTGTGAGGTTTCTTGTTTGTTTGTTTTAGTAATGCAGTTTTTCTAGGACATCTACACATCGCTTTGCCCACTCTGTGTAGGCCGTATGTTGATGGCAGTCTGCTTATTCTCTCTTGGATGGATGTGCATACAGGGTGTTACATTGTTTCCATAAGTCTCCAAACACTGATATCACATACTGCACAGGGGATCTTTAAGTTTAACTCTCTTGCTATGAACATCGGGATTTCCCGATCTTGTCTCAGCAACGCTTGTATACGAGCGTCGGAGAAATCCAACCTGGGTTTTGAAAATTCGCGGGGCTTTCAGTATTTCCGTTAACTGAAACTAATGGCCAGAAATAAATTCTTCGGTCATTCTTAGCCTCATTTCAGGCCATTAGGTCACTGCAGTCTGCGGTTGGTGTGTAGACAGTGCAAAGTTCACAACCCACTAGCTCTGCAGTGAAGCAGACGATGGAAAAGCAAATGGCCTGAAACAACACTTGACATCTCAGCGCTCTTCAAGGCGATCTTTTCTTTCAGTGCATTTGGAGCATGTGCAAGTTGGATTTTATAAAATTTCGTTCAAACTGTGACTGTAAGAACTGATATATTGACCTGACTGTGGATTTTGTAAGACATTTTTCACCTGAAAATTTCTCTAATTTTACTTGTACCATTACTCAGCAACCATGAGGGTTAGGCAGTTGAAATTTCGGCATGTTATACACCAATCTTTTAATATATAACCTGCCAAATTTCAAAGCTGTCTGTTTTCATTTGTTTGTATGAGAATTTTTCTCATGACCAAAACAAATGGTGCGAATGAGGGGAACGACAAGGGGCATAATTGAATTAGTGAGTGAGTTAGTGTTCATATTTGATGTACACATAAAGGGGATTTAGGCACTGATAGGTTAGCACACTTGTTGACCAAGGAGGTTGAAAAAATGACCACCAGGCAGGAGGGACCAGGTAGGATCGAACCTAGGCCTTCTGATTGGAAGTCCAACATCTGACCCACTTGACTGTCATATCCACCAGTTATTGGATTTGATTTGGGTTTTTTGTTTGTTTTGGTCAGTGTGATGTAAGGTAGATAGATCTTGTTTTGACCAGATTGATTAAGTACATCATCATTTCAGTGACTTGCCACATGGCACAGGCGATCATGGCCCTCCATATGCATCTGGCCCTTGTTGCCGCAAGCACATCTTTCCACTTTCTTTGTCCTCAGCCACTCTGCAAGTCTGTCCAATATTTTTTCCCTAGGTCTACCTGGTGCTCGCTTTCCATCCAGCTTTCCTGTTGTAACCGGGTGCTCCAGTTCCCCTTTCCTCATAAAATGGCTTATAAATGTTGCTTGTCTTTCCCTAATCTTCTTTATGAATGATTTTCTTGTGTCTGCCTCCATTAAGATTGTCTCATTTGTTTTCTTTGTTGTCCATGGAACTCTCAGCATTCTTCCTAGAAACCACATCTCGGCTGCCTCAATCTTGTTCTGGCTTTGCTTGTTGACTGTCCACGCCTCACAACCGTATAACATGATCGGTTCTATATGACATTCAGGAACTCTCTGCCTGATGTTAATTGATAGGCATTTATTGGTAAGAATGCTTTTCACCTTCTTGAATGTTGTTTTGGCTTAGCCTATTCTGCTGGCTATTTCTGGTGTGCATCTGATGTCTGGTGAAATGATTGTCCCGAGATATTTAAACTTATCGACCTGTCTTAAGGTTGTGCTGTTTGTTGTTAATTGCCTGAGGGGATTTCATGTTTTTTACCGATTACCACGACTTCAGTCTTCTTGCTGTTTAGCTCCAACCCCTTCCTTTGCTTTCTATTTCTGTTATATTTGATCAAGTACAGTTTAAGCTTATTATTAGTATAGACACCAATATTTCTTATTTTACTGCGGAAAGTTTGTGTTCGTTTCAAGAAACAAAAAATGTTTTTGTAATCATTCTACATTGTGGTTTGGTCTAAACATCACAGTGGTTGATTGGCTGAAGACCCAAAGCCAGAAAATAAGTAACTGCAAAACAAGTAACATATACTTTTGCTGATAACTGTAAGAGGGGGTACAGGGGGAATTCATTTTAGGATTTTTTTTTTTTGGCCCCAGCAAGCTTTTACATAAAGTTGAGTACATGAACTCTGTTGGAATGACCGGACTGTACTGTCAGATCTCATCCACTTTCTAACCCCATCTTTTTTGAGGCTGTTCCTGAAATGTTCTGACCTGCTCCACAACTTCTGTGTTTCACAGGCCTTGTTGATGTCTGAATATACTGTTGTATCATGATTGGAAGTTTTGCAGCCCTAAGTTTCAAGCCTAAACAGCATCACAGCATTCTACTACTGATTCAAAATAGTATCATCATCAACAAAGCAAACTTGTGAATCATTATTTGAAAATTGCCTCCGATTCATGGACTTCTTTATGCTTTTCTTCCTCAATGTCTCAGTTTTAGTTTTCAGTGTTTTAACCCTTTCGCATTTGCACTGCTAGATGAAAAGCTAGCTCCTAGTATTCACATTCGAATGTAGCACAGCGTCAGTACAAAGTCTTTCAGTAGTGAATGGAAAGTTCCTTGCATCTCAGAATGCTCATACTATTTTTAGAACATTGAGCGCAAGACTGACCAAGATTCTAACCACACGCGCAATAAGACAGCAAGGCCAGTAGTGTTGGAAATTCCCCACACATGTGCTGGAAAAGGTCGGGCAATCTCAACCACTACGAACGGATCGGCACATTCTTCCACAGGGCGGTTACCAGCTTTGTGAACAGCTAAGGGTTAACATACCTGTAGTAAATTGAACTCTCTTCATTCCCTCATCCTACCCATCAGCTTTATGTAAGAAGCATAGGGCGAGAAAGAAAAAGATTAACTAGGGATCATACCAGGAATGTTTAAAACTAATCCCATTATCTCCCCTCCACTGTCACAGGACAACCAGAGTCAGAAGCAGTCCCAGAGACACAAAAACCAGTGACAACAAAAACCGCATTTTTACAAATACATTGAAAATCAGCCCCCCACACGACATATCCTATCCAGGAAGTCAGCAGATTGTCTTGGCAGGCGAAGGGTAGGGTGAGGGAATCAAAGCATTGGAAGCTGGTGGGTAGGGTGAGGGAATGAAAGAGTTTTTTTGTTTTTTTGCTTTCGCAGGTGATGATACAGGAAACTGGTGAATAGGATGATGGAGTCAGATGGTTTCAAAGCAATTAGGCAGCATTGTGGGGCTTTACAGATTCTGGATGAACCAGGTTTTTGTAAGGATGTGAACCAGAGACAAGCAGAAACAATGTACAAAGGCAGTTTGGCGGGAAGAGACATATGGAGTTTAAAGAGAGTTTGGAGTTTGTTTTCAGCATGGCTCTATGCAGTCGGCTGGGCTTTAAACAACAATAACAGTGAACAGTAAAAGCAAACTGGAATTATAGGTCAGAATATGAAGCATCACATATGTATGTCCTGACAGGTGTGTTCATCCTACCCCCATGCAGTGATTGTACCCAAGGCTGTGGACGATGAGACGCTGATCAAAGCAGCCAGCTTCAGGATGGGGGGACGCTTTCCTGTCTTCAGTTTCTTCCATAAGGAGAGTAAGGTGAGACTGCAGCGTGGACTGTGTGGCTGGTGTCTTGATGGTACTTGATAATTACAAGTGTGTCAGTGTTAACCAGCTATGATGGCCTGTACAAGCATATGAGTATATCATGCACAATCATGCGTGCACATACATGCATACATACACATGCGCGCGTGCGCGCACAACCACACACACACACACACACACACACACACACACACACACACACACACACACACACACACCTTTAACCCTTTGACTCCCACACCCTATCCACCAACTGCAAAAACTTAACTCTTTTACTCCAACACCCTATCCACCAACTTCATACAGGAAGCTGGTGGACATGGTGAGGGAGTCAAAGGGTTAAGTTTTTGCTTTGCTGGCATGGTTGATAGTGCAGGGTGCTGGTGGACAGGGTGTGGGAGTCAAAGAGTTAAGCATGGGCAGTGTTGTTCTTTGTTCTCTGGTAAGTAGGTTTATGTTCCATGCCAGCTGAGTGTTTCTAAATACACACTGGAGAATTATGTTCAACACCTCTCTCCATAAATGGGTTCATGTTTCTTCATCTACACGGCTAGTCTGATTTTGTCCTGGAGATGTTGAATTCCATAGCAGAGATCTTAAGATGTTTCCATGGGCTGTTCTGTCCAGTAAGATATTGTTTCCATGGCCTCCTCTGTCCAGTAAGATATTGTTTTCCATGGGCTGTTTCTGTCCAGTAATATATCGTTTCCATGGGCCTGTTCTGTCGTAGCCAGGTTAAGATATTGTTTCCATGGCCCTGTCCAGTAGATATTGTTTCCATGCCTCCTCTGTCCAGTAAGATATTGTTTCCATGGCCTTATTTGTCCAGTAAGATATTGTTCCTGGTCCCCATGGCCTTATTTGTCCAGTAAGATATTGTTTCCATAGGCTCTTCTGCCCATTACCTTTGCTGTGTTTTCCTGCTGCTGTGGAAAGTGAACTTACCGATTGCTGTGTCCGCTTTCAGGCTGTGTTGATGCGCAGCAGCCAGCCTCTGACCGGTCAGTCAGGACGTCGGTGCAAGGAGGACGAGAAGCTGATCAACTGCGTCCTTGGGCAGGGTCGTCGTGGGTACATTGTTGACACAAGGGCACAGCATGTGGCCAAAATGGCCCAGAGCAAAGGTGAGTGTCCAGCTGTGTCACTTTAACCATATCATGCTGACTTGATCAGTCAGGGTTTTAGTCGTTCTAGCTAACAAAGAAGAAGGCCATGTGAGTGTAGAATTAAAACTCCACACCTTCCAGTCTGACTACAGTGGAAACCAGAAACTTATGTGAACATAGAATGAGAACAACGGGTGTGATAGTCAAGTGGGTATCTGTCAGACTTCCAGTTAGAAGGTCTGGGTTTGATCCTGCCTAGGTACCACCCAACTGTTGAGAGAGAAAAGGGTGGAGATTTTTTTCTGATTTTCCAGGTCAATACGTCTACAGACTTTCTGTTACCAAAATGTCTTTCATGTGTATGCATATATATCAAATATGCACTTTAAAGATCATGTAAGTAAGTGCCCGTTGGCTTACCTGCAGATACAGGGCATGCAGACTGTGCAGCAATATACTGCCTGCGCAGTGTGGGCAAAACATTGTGCGTACACACAGCCTAGAAAAATTAGAACACTAGAAAAAAAAAGAAGGGAATGAAAATAGGTGTTTCCTTTACAGTACAAGACAAGTCACGGCGCACAAATCTGAGATACTTTAATTGGCCACTTTCTGCCGGCTGTTTATAGCGTGCATCTTTCCCCTTCCCTTCCACTCCCCACACCCTTTTCATTTGACCGGCTGCTGTGAAGCGAGCCACTCGGGAAGAACTAAGCAGTTAAACACACACACACACACGATGCACTACACTGATGGACTTTGGTCGACTCTGCCTGGCTAAAAATAGCACTCGCAGGCAACACCGGCTCGCAACTAAAGGGTGTCAGAATGGCTGGAAAAATGCAGCCGTGAAGTGCAAATATGTAGCCAACTGACCGTTGTAAAGCATTTCACAAAAGACGACAAATTCAACAAACTCCCAGCAACTAGAAAAATCAGAACACTAGAAAAAAATAAAAAGAAAGGAATGAAAATAGGTGTTTGCTTTATAGTCCAAGTGCAAATTTTGTAGCCAACTGACCATTGTAAAGCATTTCACAAAAGACAACAAAGAAATTCAGCAGGTCAAACTCCCAGCTCAAGGAAACATCAGGAAAATTATTTGACTTGCTGTTTTTGCCCTTTATTGGGTAATTTTTTTTGTTTTTGTTTGTTTTTTGTTGTGTTTATTGAGATATGAAGTGGATATATCATTACAATCCATTTTATTGATTCCTTAACATTGTATGATTGTAGTTAAATTTTTTTTATCAAAACAGTAGAAGTTGACATTATTTGTTGTACGTGTGTTTGCCTTTCATGTTTTATGAAGTGCTTTGGGCTCTTGTGAGATAAGGTGTTGTGAAGTAGTCATTGTTATGATTATGATCTTATGATTTGTAGTTGCTGTTGTTGTTGTTGTTGTTTTTGTTGTTATTGTTACTATTATTACTTATTATTGTTGTTGTTGATTATTGTTGTTGTTAGTAATAGTAGTAATCGTGGTACTAGTGCTTTAATTTGTTGTTGTTATTATTTTTATTATTATCATTTTTATTATCATTATTATTATCATTATTATAATTATAATTATTATTGTTATTATTTTATTGTTGTTGTTGTTGTAATTACTGTTATCATTATTACTTTTATTTTCTTTAGTGTTGTTATTATTATTGTTATCGTAGGAGGAGGTTATGAACCCGAGGTTCACTACCCACAGTGGAGACGTATCCACCAGCCCATCGAACGTCGACAGGCTTTCCACGACTCTCTGATCAAAATGATTGAAGGTAAGACAGTCATCTTTGACATTGTCAGTGTGTGGTGTTAGTGACCAGTAGAGAAAGTGCGAAAAGTCGAAAAATCAGATAACCCCACAAGAGTAGGTCAAAGGGAATAAAGGTAGAATCTGGAACAGACCGGATTAGGGTTTCTGTCTTTGATGGAATGTTCTGGATAGTACTTGAATGAATGGTTGAACAAGTGCAGGTCGTTTGGGAAGCAAAATAATAAACAGTATTTTCCAGATTGGGCAAAAATTCACCTGAGAGAGTTCCAAACCGAGTCAAGTAGAGAAACCCGTGGAGGGAAGCACCAAGGATGGAAAGATCAGGACGTAATGCCCACCCTCCAGAGTTAACAACAGGTTGTGAAAAATCAGTAGAAGTCTATGAGAAGGAAAAAACAGGGTGAAAGATGTGGGTACAGTACCGGTGAGGAATGAGTGTTAAAGACTGATCGAAAGAGGGGAAAAACACCATCAGTGTGGTGTAATGCACCCTGAAGCTAGAAAACGGCCTTACCAAAAAACACTCCACAAACAGCGTTTCAATGAGAACAAACTTTATTAACTGAACTTTATTAACACAATGACGAAACACTAACTTCCGCCACCAACCACCTAGCATGCGCGTACCGGCCGGAATGACACAGTGAATGATATCGTTACAATGGGACTGAGACCCGGGAGGAAAATACCAGGCACACAAAGAAGGCCAAGCAAGGCACAGAGAATATGGTGTGAGACAAAGCGGACAAGCGACACTCAGACCAGAACCGGGTATCAGGATAGGGTGGGTTTCATAGCAGCACCTGGTGGTGGAAGTCTTTTCACCGATTTATCGACCAACCGGTCAAGTATTTTGCAGTGAGTATGGTGTTTCGCATTATCTGAGCTTATGCACTTGTATGGTTACATTAGTGCTATTGAAGTGGAATATTTTGCGGTTAGTATGGTGTCTCTCATTATCTGAGCTTATGCACTTGTAAGGTATAGTTAAATTAGCGCTATTGAAGTGGAATATTTTGCGGTTAGTATGGTGTCTCTCATTAGCTGAGCTTATGTGCTTGTAAGATATGGTAAGTATGTTTATTGAAAGGGGATTTAGATTAAAATCCCCTGCTGATGATGATGACAAGGAACTTATCAGCAGGCCTTTGTGGGCTTCAGTATTCACAAAGTTTGCTGTCGTACAATACATTCATGTCATTCAGTGATTTCATTCTGTTTCACATTACCAAGAGCTGCCACATGGTAAATCCACATCACAGATTCACTCATCATTCAACAGGTATTGTCATTAACGGTGTATCTTGTACTTTATGTGGGCTGGATAGTTTTGATGTAGAGCTGTGGACTCAAGCGTAGAACTTTGCAAATGGCTTCTGTGCCTAAGATCACTCAAGCGTAGAGCTTTTGCAAGGGACTTCCATGCCTGAGGTAACTCGAGCGTAGAACTTTTGCAAGGGACTTCCATGCCTGAGGTAACTCGAGCGTAGAATCTTTGCAAGGGACTTCCATGCCTGAGGTAACTCAAGTGTAGAATCTTTGCAAGGGACTTCCATGCCTGAGGTAACTCAAGCGTAACACTTTTTGCAAGGGACTTTCGCGCCTAAGATAACTCGTAGAACCTCTGCATATGGCTTCTTTGTCTGAGGTAACTCGAGCGTAGAACCTTTGCAAGGGACTTCCATGCCTGAAGTAACTCAAGCGTAGAACCTTTGCAAATGGCTTCTGTGCTGAGATAATTCAAGCGTAGAACCTTTGCAAGGGACTTCCATGCCTGAAGTAACTCGAGCGTAGAACCTTTGCAAGGGACTTACATGCCTGAGGTAACTCAAGCGTAGAACCTTTGCAAGGGACTTCCATGCCTGAGGTAACTCGAGTGTAGAACCTTTGCAAAGGAATTCCATGCCTGAGGTAATCAAAGAGAGCTTTCTTTGCTGAGAGTTCCATGCCTGAGATAAATTCATTTTGGGGTCTTTCATCATCATTTTGACACCACCGTCTCCCTCCAAGCTGCTTTGTCTGGACTTTTGTGGACAATTTCATGAAATATTGAGGCCACTGAAGTTGGTTATGTTCTCGATGTGTGAGATTGAAGGTATGAATCTCACACCTTCTGTGCAGGGAGGGGGAAAAAAGGGATGCTAACATGTTGTTTAATGTGTTACAGCAAGCAGCGATAGTGGGGCCACCATGGATAAGTGGTTGTCCAAACTGGAGTCCAGCGCCTGGCTGACCCACATCAAGGACATCCTCACCACCGCCTGCGTCGTCGCTCAGTGCATGGACAAAGAAGGTGGATGCATACAATACATACAGACCACATCCTTCCACACGCATACACAGAGACATATACAGACACACACACAGATACACACACAGGCACAGACCACACACACATGCACACACACACAACTCACGCACACACACACCCCCTACAGCACACAACACACACACTCTTAAACACACATACACACACACTCTTAAACACACATACACACATACACATGCACGCACACATGCATACACGCGCACACACACACACACACACACACACATACACACACACACACACACACACAGCACCAAACACACACACACACACACACACACACACACACACACACACTCTCTCTCTCTCTCTCTCGCTCTCTCTCTCTCTCTCTCTCCCCATTTATTTAGACATCATCACATTCGTCTTATATCACTCAAGAGTGACAAGACATTTTATGAAAGAATTGATAAACACCCCATCACACACACATCCACCATCCTATTGACACAGATTTTTTTTAAATAAAATCAGTCCAGCATTGTAAATTTCCTGGCTCCTTCATGTTCTTCTCTCATGATGATCTACTCCCGTGGGGATGCCAGGGACTCTTTCTGTATGAATTGTATCCCCACCTTCTGGAAATTCTGTGCTAGAAATTTCCTCTTTTCTGTCACTGTCTTCATTTCTGCCTTACTTGTTTGCTTTCTGTAATTTCTTCCTATCATTTTCTGCTTAACTGGTCCATTGACCTGTATGTGTTCTATAAAGCCTTACATAATTTCTCTTAGGACTGATAAATTGGTACATGTATTAAGTACTTTTTTTTGGCTATAAGGTGTTGTGATGTGCTACAACAATTTGAGCTAAATAGGGTCCATTTTTATACATATGTTTTAGTGTCTTCGGTTATGTTTACATTTGTAGTCAGGGTTTCTTTTTTATCCCCCTGGTGATAAATTGGACAGGGTGGTCAATGCCAGGGGCACATCCTTAGACTGTATGTGCAAATGCATTTACATGTGTACTTAATTTTTTTCCAGGTGTTTTTTTTTTTTCTCCAGTGAGGTATGGTGAATTTTTTTTTTTAGATAGTTACAGCCCTGATATGGGTTTGAGCAGTTGCGGGGGCTTTAACCCCTTCACTGCAACGGTATATAGCCTTTTTTGCATTGCTGTGTGCCAGTGCAAATGTCTGCATTTTATGGTTGGTTCACTAAACTGCGTAGTATTCAGCCATTTATTGAGATTTCTATAACATTTTTTGCATGAAGTTTGGTTATACCCCTGGCTATGATGTGGTGTAAGTAGAACTTGATTTTGTTGGTAATCATTTTGGGAGAGGTGGACATAATGTACATTCTGTATAAAAAATGACAAATTCGGAACATAAACACAGTCTTTACAGCACATAAAACCACAGAAAACACTGGAAATTGGTGCAGTTGTTTACTGAAGAACAGGACAAACATCTGGAATTCAGCTAGTAAATGTTTTTTTCTGAAAATGGGAGGCCTGGTCAATCACTGCTGCTGGTCTGCCATCTTGAATCTCATTATCGAAATCGCAACTTGTTCTTCACTTCACAGAGTACTCTGTGGTTGCTTGACTGGTCAAAGGGATATAACTGTGTGTAGTGTGTCTACAATGGCCAGGAACCATTATCAGTGTTCCCTTCCTTTGTAGACCGTCAAAATCCGATGACGAAAAAGGTATGGGATGCTCCCAGAACACTGGAAATAGGTACGAGGCTATCTCATAGCAGGCAGGAAACATCAGTAACAATCCAACAGTCATGGTAACCTTCATGTCAGCCTCTCTTCTGTGTTGGGAGGGAACTTGCTTCATAGTCTGGCCCTAGTTGTTCATGGGGGTGGTCAGGATTTTCTGTTTTATGTATGTGCAGATTGGACTTGAAAATAAGAGACTTTGTTGTGTGTTTTTGTGCAATATTCTTTGGGTTGATTGGCCAACACTGTGCAGGTGTTATGTTGCTGTTGCTGCTTAGTTTGCATACTCCATCTTTGGCAGTTAAAAGATGGCAACATGGCTGGTTTTATGATCAGTATTGTTGTATAGATGTAGACAAAGACAAAATAGAGTCATGAATCAATCCCCTCATCCCCTTTTTTTTAAGTTACAGTACCTTTAAGTTTTAGAGAAACATTTTCAGGATTAATGACGTGGGAAATACTTTGTGAGGATTTGGAATGTTTAATAGATTCGAAAAGAAGATTGGATTGATTGGGAAACTTGTTCACCGTCACCCTTTTTATATACAGGTACCCCAGTGCTGGTCCATGGAGCAGAGGGCACAGACACCACACTGCTTGTCACCTCTCTGGCCCAACTGATTCTGGACAAAGATTGTCGCACTGTCAGTGGGTGAGTGGCAATGTTTGTATCGAAAAGTTTTTTCTTTCTTTCTTTCTTTGTTTTTGCTGGCCTTTGTCTTATTCCGACCCCTCCTGCACTCACCATCAACCTCAGTTCTTCTTCTTCTTACATATTCTAGAGCTTCTGTGAGCACTCCTTACCTAAGTGTATAAATTTTTACAAATCTGCCTGTACAACAGAGGGAGCAGATGCTCGCACTACATCAACACTCAGCCTGCAAAGACTGAGCCAGCCACACAATGAAATGCTTGATTGCTTGATGATCAGCAGACTGATGAGAATCCTCGGGGTTGAAACGATGTCTGTTAGATAATTGACAGACTCGGGTGAGAATATTTGGGGTTGAAACGATACCTGTTTGATGATCGACAAGACTCAGGTGAGAATCCTAGGGGTTAAAACAATGCCTGTTTGATGATCCACAAGACTCTGGTGAGAATGCTAGGGGTTATTGTTGTTGTTATTGTTGTTTAAAGCCCAGCCAACTGCATAGAGCCATATCAAAACATACAAAATGCAAAAGGGTAAAAAAGAGAACAAAATTAAGTACACATATCAATGCATTCGCACACGTAATCAAAGGACAGTCCCCCAGCATTGATCACTCCATCCAATTTATCGCACAGGGGATTTAAAAAACATACCTGAATACAAATTTAAGTATACCTAATGACACCAAAACATATATGAAAACATGCATAAATTACCTAAAATTGCTTCTGTATATCTGATCTCCCCTGAGCCAAAAATACAATAATACATGTACCCAATTTTCAGTTCTAAGAAAAAGTATGTAAGACTTTATCAAACACATACAGGTGAATGGACCAGCAAGGCAGAAAATGACAGGAAGAAATGACTGAAAGCAAAGGAGGAAGGAAACAAAGAGAATGACAGAAAATAGGAAATTTCTAACACAGAATTTCCAGAAGGTGGGGGATCCTAGGGGTTAAAACAATAATTGACAGACTTTGGTGAGAATACTAGACAGTTTTGATGGAGGCAGACACAAGTAAATCATTCATAAGGAAGATTAGGAAAAGGCAGGCAACATTCATAGGCCATTTTATGAGGAAAGGGGAATTGGAACACCTGGTCACAACAGGAAAGCTGGAGGGAAGGAGAGCACCGGGTAGACACAGGGAGAAGATACTAGACGGACGTGCAGAGTGGCTGAAGACAGGGAGGGTGGAAGAGATGCTTGAGGCAACAAGAGATAGAGACAGATGGAGGTCCATAATCGCCAACGCCATGCAGCAAGGCACCTGATGATGATGATGATGACTAGAGATTGAAACAATGCCTGTTTGATATTCGCCAGACTCCAGTGAGAATCATAGAGGCTAAAGTGGTGCCTGCGTGATGAGCGACAAAGACTTAGAAAAATGCTAGAGGCTGGAAACATTGCCTTGCATGTCAATCGACAGATTCTGGTGAGAATGTTAGAGGCTGAAACGATGCTTGCTTGATGTGTCAGTTGACTGGTAAAGAATCCTTGTGTTGTGTGTGGACTGAGTTGGTCAGTTGACTGGTAAAGAATCCTTGGGTTGTGTGTGGACTGAGATGGTCAGTTGACTGGTAAAGAATCCTTGTGTTGTGTGTGGACTGAGATGGTCAGTTGACTGGAAAAGAATCCTTGTGTTGTGTGTGGACTGAGATGGTCAGTTGACTGGTAAAGAATCCTTGTGTTGTATGTTGACTGAGATGGTCAGTTGACTGGTAAAGAATCCTTTAATTACACATACTATACCGTGGCTCACAAATGCAATAAGCGGCAGCGGTTTGCCAATTCTGCCTCGTAACAATAAAGTCCGAAGGGACAGTAACTCTGAGAGTGTCTACGTCTTGCGCATGCGCAGGTGCTCTTCCTCTTTTCTCGGCAGCCATCTTCCAGCTCGCCTCGTACGCTCTGAGCAGCTAAGTATTTTTCGATTTCGCTACGTGATCGATCGATTGTCGTTGTTGTTTTTGTGTCTTGCCTATGTTTTCGTTTAAGGGAGAAACTTATGTGAAGCGATTGGGTGGCAAAGCGAGGGTTAAGAAGATTTCGTCCGCCGAATTCTCAAACCCACAAAGGGGTGGTTCCACCGGTGCACAAACCGCTCTCTCTTCAACTTCGTCTCTCCCTTTTACGTCTTCTCTCTTTCACACTATCGACAAGTCATCGCAACCCAGCTACGGTTCGGTTGCGGTGACCACGAGCCCTCAACTCAGCTCCGGCTCAGTTGAATTTTCGTCATTTTACGGCCCTCACACTGCCCGGCACGGTGATCGACTCAACTCCGGTTCTGTCGATTCTGTGCTCGCCCCCTTCGTACAGCTTAACTCCGGTTCTGCTGGTACTGTTTCAGCCTCCATGGCTGATGGGCGCATTGGGCATGGGTCTCCTTCGGGAGGCAAGATGGACCGTAATGTGAGCGGAACCGGCTCACCCCCTGGTTCGCCAGGCGGGACACCCCCTGGTTCGCCAGGTGGGCCAAGGGAGACAACCCCACCCTTACGGGCGTCAGATCGTCGATCCGCCCCGGTTGTCTCCCTTCCTCCCCCACAGCCTGCTGCTGCACCCGCCACAACCTCTCTGTCCCATTCCGGACAGAGCACTTGGGCGCCTTGGCAACTACCAAGCGACCCATGGCGGGCTGCCACATCTCTGTCCCATTCCGGACAGAGCACTTGGGCGCCTTGGCACATGCCTAGCCGCCCCCAGCAGGCTGGCCCTTTGGGCACTGGGGACCGGGCCAGGCCCTACCCTTCATGGGGTCAGGGTCCTGATGCCCCTTGGGCTCAGCCCATGCCACATCCCATGGCACCGCACATGGTACCGTGGCACCCATCCTTGGGATTTCCCCCGGCCTCGGCCACGGGATGCACGTGGTGGCCCGGCTTTATGCCCGGCGCCCCACCAGCGCAGGACTCACCCTGCCCAGCCCCCCCGGCACCACCCGTGTTGGACACAAACACCGGGGCTGCCTCCTGGGGGCTCTGACCCGGGTCCCACAACCGTGGCACCCCGGTCAGACTCTCCGCAGACTCTCGCCCCCTCCATAGGCGGGCCAGAGGACTCGGACTCGGCCTCAGAGGATGAGGCCCCTGCCCACATGGCATTCTGCTTCCAGGATGCCATGGACCGGCTGGCACAACTCACACCGGAGGCGGTGTCCACTGTGCCAGAGCCCAAGGCTCCCAAGCTTGGCTCGGCCGAGCGCCTTTTCAGCGCTCACCCTACCTCAGCCCCACGGGCCTCCTTGCTAAAACAGTCCGACATGGTGGCTGACTGCCTCAGGCAAGCCCAGGACACCGCCAGGGGGAAAGAGGCACAAGATTTCGTTCCAGGATCTGTGCCTGACTTCCCGGGAGCCTTGCCCTTCAGGAAATTCCTGAAGCCGGCACCGCTCCCCTTCCAGCGGAAGCCCTTCATGGCCCATGGGCCTATCCCTGACGCTCCCCTCTCGCTCACACAGGAGAACCTCCTCCTTGTGAACGATCGCTCTCGGGCCCAGCCGCAGCATATCTCCATCACGGAGAAATGCTTGACGGAATGGGAGGAGAACGCGAGACGGGGGCTGGCGGCAACCTCCGCCCTGGACTCATTCTTGGGCGGCCTAGGGGAAGCCCTGAAGGACCCCAACCAGCAGTCCTTCACGCTCCGCCAGGCGCCTGACCAGGCAACCATCGTGGCCTTTATCCAGGCCATGGCGCAGGGGCTCAGATCCGTGGCCGAATCGCAAGCACGCACGTATCTGAACGCCGTCATGGCGAGGCGGGATGCCATTCTCGCGGCATCCTCGGTTGCCACCTCACCGTCGGCAAGGGCCTCCTTGCGCGCGGTGCCCGTCCAGCCGGGCTCCCTCTTCGGGAACCATGTTCAGGCCGTCCTGAAGCACCAGGCGGACATAAAAAGGGACCTTGCCCTCCATTCGAGGCCCTCTCGCCCTGCCGTGAAGCGCCCGGCTCCAGCGGCCTACCCGCCAAACAGGCCCACCCACACCAAGTTTCGGGCCGATCCCAGGCCCCAAGGGCACAGGAGACCGCAACAGCATTCGGGCAGGCCGGTGGCCCGGCCTAAGGCCCGCAGGCCGGCTCCCTCTCAGCCGGCCAACCCCCAATGACTCACCCCCGGCCTGAGGCCATCACCCCCCACGGGCGATCCTGTGGGCAGTCTCTCCAGACACATCGACGCGTGGGAGAGGCTGCCCGCCAGCCCGTGGGCCCTGCGGGTGATCGGGTCGGGGTTCCGCCTTCCTTGGGGCCCAAGGAAGGCTCCTCTCACGCTCTCTCCCCTGCTTTCGCACTTCCTCAAGATCGCTCGGCCTCGCAGGCCCTGGATCAGGAGGTTCTTTCGATGTTAGCCAAGGGGGCTACGGAGGAAGTTTCCTTCGCTGCGTCCCCGGGATTCTATGGACGCATCTTTGTGGTCCCCAAAACTTCGGGGGGCTGGAGGCCCGTCCTGGACCTCTCCTCCCTAAACCGGTTCCTCCGCGTCCTCCATTTCCGTATGGAGACCCCTATGTCCATCCGCGAGGCCTTGCACCCGGGCGACTGGGGGATATCCATCGACCTCAAGGATGCATACTTCCATCTCCTCGTTCACCCCAGGGACAGGAAGTACCTCAGATTCGTCTGGAGGAACCGGATCTTCCAATTCAGGGCACTGCCCTTCGGTCTGGCACCCGCCCCTTGGCTCTTCACGAAGGTGGCGAGGGAACTCTGCATGCATGTTCGGGAGAAGGGCATCCGCCTCAAGGCCTATCTAGACGATTGGCTTCTACTCGCCTCCTCCAAAGAACAGTGTGCGCAACAAGCATCCCAGGTCCTGCAACTCTGTCACAACCTGGGCTTTGTCTGCAACGAGGAGAAGTCGGACCTAACTCCCTCCAAACAATTCCAGTTCCTGGGCATGTCCTTCGACACCTCCAAGTGGAGGGTCACCCCGTCTCCCCAGCGCTTACTGCGCCTTCAGGGCCTCTTAGCCCAACTGCTCCCCCAACTCCAAGCGCCAGCAAGGAAGCTGGCCTCCCTACTGGGCCTTATGGAGTCGCTGGCACCCCTAGTGCCACTGGGTCGTCTTCTCAAGCGGCAATTCCAACGCGGCTTCAGGAAGCGTTGGTCACAGTCGCTTCAGCCATGGGACCTCCCGGTCCACCTGGGCCCTTGGTTCATATCAGCAGTAACCAAATGGCGCTCCCAGTCACGCCTGGCCCAGGGAGTCCCCATCACACTGCCCCCTCCTCAGGAGCACTTGTTCACGGACGCGTCCACCTCCGGGTGGGGAGCCCATGTCGGCACGCTGACAGCCGCAGGTCGGTGGTCGACCGACCTCATGCCCTGCCACATAAACATGTTGGAACTGGAGTCAGTTTGCCTGGCACTCGGGGAGTTTCTCCCCTTTCTGAAGGGAAAACATGTCCGCATCAACACGGACAACACCACAGTAGCTTGTTACATCAACAAGCAAGGGGGCGCCCGCTCCCACTCCTTGTCTCGGAGAGCGGAACAGCTCCTCATCTGGTGCGAGGAACACTCGATTCAGCTCTCAGCAAAGCATGTCCCGGGGAAGATCAACATACTTGCGGACTCTCTCAGCAGATCCCACATGATTCTTCCCTCGGAATGGACACTGGTCCATGCAGTCCTGGAGCCAGTATGGGCAGCATGGTTCAAACCACACGTGGACCTCTTTGCCACCAGGTTCAATCACCGCCTCCCTTTGTACGTCTCTCCAGTTCCGGACCCAGCGGCCTGGGCTGTAGATGCCCTATCCATTCCATGGTCGAACCTCATCGGCTATGCCTTTCCCCCGTTCCCCATTATGGGGAAAGTGCTGAGGAAAGCCTGGGAGGACGCAGCGACATTAATCCTTGTCGCACCCAAATGGCCAGCACAGGCATGGTACCCAGAACTTCTGCACCTGTCCCATGTGCCGCCGCTAAAACTCGCGGTATCGAGCCGCTCCATCCTCCAACCCAGGTCAGGCATTCCGCACGGCAATCCAGACGTTCTAAACCTTCACGCCTGGATGCTGTGCGGGACTCGATGTCTTCATTAGGCCTGTCCCCGGCCGTAATCGGCCTTGTGCAGCAAGCTCACAGGCCGGGCACACAGGGGGTGTACAATGCCCACTGGAATGGCTGGGTCTCTTGGTGCACCTCAAATGAGGTGTCACCCCATTCACCCTCTCGCTTGCAGTTGGCCAACTACCTCGGCTTTCTGTCCACAGAGAAAAAGCTTTCCGCATCCTCAGTGAAGGTCCACAGGGCGGCCATCTGCACCACCATCCGTCAGTTGGGTGGTCCGTCCTTTGAGCACGATCCTCTATTGCGGAATCTCGTCAGAGGGGCTTCTCTCCAGGAAGCCAGGAACCCCCGCCGAACCCCGGCGTGGGATCTCTTTCTCGTCCTCTCATCCCTTAGACTCCCCCCTTACGAACCCATCAGGGAGTGTTCCCTGAAGTTCCTCTCTTTCAAGACGGCCTTTCTCGTCTCTCTCGCATCGGGGAGGCGCTGCAGCGAAGTGCACGCCCTTAGTGGTCTCCCCGGAGATGTTGCTCTCGAACCTGATGGCTCGATGTCTCTCCGCCTACTCCCGGAATTCTTGGCCAAGAACCAGTCTCCAGGTTCTCCTTCGCCGGCCATCCACATCCATCCCCTCACGTCTATCCTCGCTCCGGACGACGAGGATCGCACTCTCTGCCCGGTTCGCGCACTGCGAGCGTACAGAAAGCGGACGAAATCTTCTCGCCAGCAGCGGCGCCACCTTTTTCTCTCTTACAACGAAAACTATAGAAAGGACATTAGACGCACGTCCATCTCTCGATGGCTGAGGGAAGTCATCAAGGCTGCGTATGCCAGGTCGAGCGCCGAGCTAGCTGTCTTCTCCCCAAGGCCCCATGAGATCAGAGCATGGGCTTCTTCGCTGGCAGTCATCCACAATGCCAGCATCCAAAACGTCCTAGACGCCGCGTACTGGCGTTCCCCGGGCACTTTCATCCAGTTCTACCTGCGCGACGTCTCCCGTCTGCGCGAAGATGGGTCCAGGGGTATCGCTTCCGCTGTGGTGGCCCAACACCCCATCTCAGCCACACGCCCTGACTCCTGCCATTCCTCCAGGCGTTAACCAGGTAAGCCCTCCATCCGGGTAGTGCTATTCTGCATTTGTGAGCCACGGTATAGTATGTGTAATTAAAAGGAAATTTTCCTTCTAAAATTACGTTTAATCTAACATACTTACCGTGGCTCACGCAGAGTCCCTCCCGACCTCCCCGCCTTCCTGGTTCCTTCTAGCCACAGTCAGGGTCAAGGTCAAGGTCTCCTCGAAAAGAGGAAGAGCACCTGCGCATGCGCAAGACGTAGACACTCTCAGAGTTACTGTCCCTTCGGACTTTATTGTTACGAGGCAGAATTGGCAAACTGCTGCCGCTTATTGCATTTGTGAGCCACGGTAAGTATGTTAGATTAAACGTAATTTTAGAAGGAAAATTTCCTTTGTGTTGTGTGTTGACAGAGATGGTCAGTTGACTGGTAAAGAATCCTTGTGTTGTGTGTTGACAGAGATGGTCAATTGACTGGTAAAGAATCCTTGTGTTGTGTGTTGACAGAGATGGTCAGTTGACTGATAAAGAATTCTTGTGTTGTGTGTTGACTGAGATGGTCAGTTGAGTGGTAAAGAATCCTTGTGTTGTGTGTTGACAGAGATGGTCAGTTGAGTGGTAAAGAATCCTTGTGTTGTGTGTTGACTGAGATGGTCAGTTGAGTGGTAAAGAATCCTTGTGTTGTGTGTTGACTGAGATGGTCAGTTGAGTGGTAAAGAATCCTTGTGTTGTGTGTTGACTGAGATGGTCAGTTGACTGGTAAAGAATCCATGTATTGTATGTGGACTGAGATGGTCAGTTGACTGGTAAAGAATCCTTGTGTTTGTGTGTGGACTGAGATGGTCAGTTGACTGGTAAAGAATCCTTGTATGTGGACTGAGATGGTCAGTTGAGTGGTAAAGAATCCTTGTATGTGGATGGAGATGGTCAGTTGATTGGTAAAGAATCCTTGTTTTGTGTGTGGACTGAGATGGTCAGTTGACTGGTAAAGAATCCTTGTATTGTATGTGGACTGAGATGGTCAGTTGACTGGTAAAGAATCCTTGTGTTGTGTGTTGACTGAGATGGTCAGTTGATTGGTAAAGAATCCTTGTATTGTATGTGGACTGAGATGGTCAGTTGACTGGTAAAGAATCCTTGTATTGTATGTGGACTGAGATGGTCAGTTGACTGGTAAAGAATCCTTGTGTTGTGTGTTGACTGAGATGGTCAGTTGACTGGTAAAGAATCCTTGTGTTGTGTGTGGACTGACATGATCAGTTGACTGGTAAAGAATCCTTGATGTATGTTGTGTGATTGACGAGATGGTCAGTTGACTGGTAAAGAATCCTTGTGTTGTATGTGGACTGAGATGGTCAGTTGACTGGTAAAGAATCCTTGTGTTGTGTGTGTGACAGAGATGGTCAGTTGACTGGTAAAGAATCCTTGTGTTGTGTGTGGACTGAGATGGTCAGTTGACTGGTAAAGAATCCTTGTGTTGTGTGTGTTGATGGAGATGGTCAGTTGACTGGTAAAGAATCCTTGTGTTGTGTGTTGACAGAGATGGTCAGTTGACTGGTAAAGAATCCTTGTGTTGTGTGTGGACTGAGATGGTCAGTTGACTGGTAAAGAATCCTTGTGTGGTGTGTGGACTGAGATGGTCAGTTGACTGGTAAAGAATCCTTGTGTGGGGTGTGACAGAGATGGTCAGTTGACTGGTAAAAATCCTTGTGTTGTGTGTTGACAGAGATGGTCAGTTGACTGGTTTAAGAATCCTTATGTGTGTTGTGTGTTGATGGTAGATGGTCAGTTGACTGGTTAAGAATCCTTGTATTGGTGTGTGACTGAGATGGTCAGTTCACTGGTAAAGAATCCTTGTGTTGTATGTGGACTGAGATGGTCAGTTGAGTGGTAAAGAATCCTTGTTTGTGTGTGGACTGAGATGGTCAGTTAACTAGTAAAGAATCCTTGTATTGTATGTGGACTGAGATGGTCAGTTGAGTGGTAAAGAATCCTTGTATTGTGTGTTGACTGAGATGGTCAGTTGACTGGTAAAGAATCCTTGTTTTGTATGTGGACTGAGATGGTCAGTTGACTGGTAAAGAATCCTTGTATTGTATGTTGACTGAGATGGTCAGTTGACTAGTAAAGATCCTTGGTGTTGTGTGTTTGACAGAGATGGTCAATTGACTGGTAAAGAATCCTTGTGTTGTGTGTTGACAGAGATGGTCAGTTGACTGGTAAAGAATCCTTGTATTGTCTATGGACTGAGATGGTCAGTTGACTGGTAAAGAATCCTTGTGTTGTGTGTGGACTGAGATGGTCAGTTGACTGGTAAAGAATCCTTGTGTTGTGTGTAGATGGAGATGGTCAGTTAACTGGTAAAGAATCCTTGTGTTGTGTGTTGACAGAGATGGTCAGTTGACTGGTAAAGAATCCTTGTATTGTATGTGGACTGAGATGGTCAGTTGACTAGTAAAGAATCCTTGTGTTGTGTGTTGACAGAGATGGTCAGTTAACTGGTAAAGAATCCTTGTGTTGTGTGTTGACTGAGATGGTCAGTTGACTAGTAAAAATCCTTGTATTGTGTGTTGACTGAGATGGTCAGTTGACTGGTAAAGAATCCTTGTGTTGTGTGTGGACTGAGATGGTCAGTTGACTGGTAAAGAATCCTTGTGTTGTATGTGTACTGAGATGGTCAGTTACTGGTAAAGAATCCTTGTGTTGTGTGTTGATGGAGATGGTCAGTTGAGTGGTAAAGAATCCTTGTGTTGTGTGTGGACTGAGATGGTCAGTTGACTGGTAAAGAATCCTTGTATTGTGTGTTGACTGAGATGGTCAGTTCACTGGTAAAGAATCCTTGTGTTGTGTGTTGACTGAGATGGTCAGTTGACTGGTAAAGAATCCTTGTGTTGTATGTGTACTGAGATGGTCAGTTTGGTTAAGAATCCTTGTATTGTGTGTGTACTGAGATGGTCAGTTGACTGGTTAAGAATCCCAGTATTGTGTGTTCACGGAGATGGTCAGTTAACTGGTAAAGAATCCTTGTATTGTGTGTTGACTGAGATGGTCAGTTCACTGGTAAAGAATCCTTGTGTTGTGTGTTGACTGAGATGGTCAGTTGACTGGTAAAGAATCCTTGTGTTGTATGTGTACTGAGATGGTCAGTTGAGTGGTAAAGAATCCTTGTATTGTATTTGGACAGATATGGTCAGTTGACTGGTAAAGAATCCTTGTGTTGTATGTGGACTGAGATGGCCAGTTGAGTGGTAAAGAATCCTTGTATTGTATTTGGACAGATATGGTCAGTTGACTGGTAAAGAATCCTTGTATGTGGACTGAGATGGTCAGTTGACTGGTAAAGAATCCTTGTGTTGTATGTGGACTGAGATGGTCAGTTGAGTGGTAAAGAATCCTTGTGTTGTGTGTGGACTGAGATGGTCAGTTGAGTGGTAAAGAATCCTTGTGTTGTATGTGGACGGAGATGGTCAGTTGAGTGGTAAAGAATCCTTGTGTGATGTGTGGACTGAGATGGTCTGTGTTGTGGACTGCGTGCAGGTTTGAGGCTCTGATAGAACGAGAGTGGGTTCAGGCAGGCCACCCCTTCCGCTACCGCTGTGCCAAGTCAGCGTACGCCATCAGTAAACAGCGCCACGAGTCCCCCGTCTTCATCTTGTTTATGGATTGCGTATGGCAGGTAGGTGTAGTTGTGGTTTGTGTGTGGCAGGTAGGTGTACACTCCAGGTTGTATATTGCGTATGGCAGGTAGGCGTACACTCCAGGTTGTGTATTGCGTATGGCAGGTAGGTGTACACTCCAGGTTGTGTATCGTGTATGGCAGGTAGATGTACACTCTATGTTGTGTATTATGTATGGCAGGTAGATGTACACTCCAGTTTGTGTATTATGTATGGCAGGTAGGTGTACACTCCAGGTTGTGTATTGCGTATGGCAGGTAGGTGTACACTCCAGGTTGTGTATTGCATATGGCAGGTAGGTGTACACTCCAGGTTGTGTATTGCATATGGCAGGTAGGTGTACACTCCAGGTTGTGTATTATGTATGGCAGGTAGATGTACACTCCAGTTTGTGTATTGCGTATGGCAGGTAGGTGTACACTCGTATTTGTGTATTGCGTATGGCAGGTAGATGTACACTCCAGTTTGTGTATTGTGTATGGCAGGTAGGTGTAGCTGTGGTTTGTTCATGGCAGGTAGATGTACACTCCAGTTTGTGTATTGTATATGGCAGGTAGATGTAC
>JAPXFY010000033.1:24745088-24757588 GCA_030674185.1 Monoplex corrugatus | reverse complement strand
TGTGTGTGTGTGTGTGTGTGTGTGTGTGTGTGTGTGTGTGTGTGTGTGTGTGTGCGCGCGCACGTGTGTGTGCGTATGTGTGTGTGTGTGTCTGAGGGAGAGAGAGAGGGGGGGACACACAACACAAACTGACACACGCACGCACTGGCACAGACGCACACATCACAAAAACATACAGAGACAGACAGACAAACAGACAGACAAACAGACAGACAAACAGACACAGACATGCGTCTTCACTTACCAAGTGTCTTTTTCTTTTACGAAAGGGGAGGAGGAAAACACAGGTTAAGTACTCCAATGTCACGAGGTTGGCCACTAGACTTGATAGACGGGGTTATGGCTGTTCTCACTATATACCGTTTATTAGTTGCATTGGTTTATTTTCCCTTGGGTCAGTCTGTTGGGAGTCATATAATACATGAGAGTGGGACACTCAGTCATATTCTGTTCTATTCAGCTCCAGTCTAATAAAGTCTCATCATTTTTGATGAACAAAAGCAACTCCAAGATTTAAAAAAATATAGACCTATCAGCTGCTGTTGTTGTCAATTAAACCTGTCAAATCCAGTTCGGTCTGTACCGAGATTATCACTGTATAGTAGAATGTAACAGAAATCATGCAATGTTGTCAATTCAGCACGATTTGTAATGACCTTTTATGACATATTTTATTTCACAACGACCTAGTCCAGTCCATGCTCATGTTTGATTAAAAAAAACAACTGATATTACAATCAGTGACATTGTCTTGGCTAATTTTGTGTACGAATTTTCACTCTATTTTTGTTTGTTTTCTGGTCACTGCCATAGTAGTTCATGAAGAAATACACACACTGAAGATAGATACCGAAAAAACCCAAAAACAAAAAAACAAAAAACACACACACACACACAAAGAAGACTGTTTCAATGTTCAGATATTCATGTCACCTAAAATTGCTTCTTGCATTTATGTTTTTTTTATTTTCCGTTTCTTCCATGTAAAAGGCATGACTGATCGGAGAATAGGACAGACGATAGTGAAGTGTTCTTCCATTAGCACCCGTAGTTTATCTTCCTCTTTGTTTACTCCTCGAACACGCACCTTCAATTCGTTGACGAAAGCATGTGTTTCTTCTCCTCCTTGTTCTCCGTGCAATCCTAACCCAAAGTGCCAGGTCTTCATGAACTCAACACAGTGGTACTCTAAAATATGCTGCTTGGGGATGATTTTCGTGTTTGGGAAGTGTTTTCTAAAGTAATTCATGTAACTAACAATGCTCTGTTCTGCTTCTGTGATGTCTGCCTCAGTGACTGGTCTTGTGTGTGAAATACGTCTGTGAACATTTGAATACAATGAGTTCAACTGGTTGAATTTTGTCCCTATATGTTGAGCCTTTGCTTTGATGTCTTGTTTAGAACTTATGTCACTGGTGATGCGGACGACAGACTGGCAAATATTATCAGTCACTGTTGGTTGGAAATATTTGTGACAGTGGTTGCCAACGAAGCTGCGTCCATGGTAGGCCTGGACATCGATCTTGTTTTGTTTTAGGGTGGTGTCCAGGCTGGCTGTCACTGGTCCAAACCGGAATGGCAGATGCTGTTGAGTCAAGGCTTCTTCATCTTTTTCTATCTCTTCTAACAGGTGATTGTACTTCTCCTCAGCGTCTTCTTTCGGTGTCATATTCTGGGTCACACTAGAAGCATCCTCATTTTGCTGTGAGTAGAGTTCATAAAATACAAGTTCTGTTCCTACTTTTTCTAGCTGTCTTTCGTTTTCTTCTAATCTAGTCCTAATTTCTTGAAATTTGTTCACATACTTTCCAAAAAGAGTTGTATTTTCGAATTGTTTCTGTGCATTTTCTGCCAGCGTTGCTGCAATGTTTTCGTCGAGGTTGTGGCAGTCCTTTTCTAAAAGATCATGATGCTTTTTCCCTAAACCAAGGAGGATATGTAGGTAAGGTGGGGCAACCTGAGACAGTGGAACATCCAGCAGTGGTTTGTGAATTGCGTTGTTGAAAGTTTTGGCATTTTTGATGTCATTCCCGCCATGCTTCCTGAACCGCCGCCTGTCTCGTTTGATGTTTTCAGTTGTTCTCCGTGTAAGCTCAGGTTGTTCTGTGGGACTCTCCTGGGTTTGATTTTTCGTGGCTGTGCACCACAGACAGGGGTGTGTTGACTGGGGTCCAGACAGCCCGTAGATTTTCGACAGGAAGTCGTAATCGCCAAACAGAAAGACACGGATTTTTTTCCCTCTCCAGTACGATTGTTGTAGATTTGTTACTTGTTGTTGGTAGGGTTTCAGGAGCTGTTTTACATTGAAGTGTGAATCTTTACAGTTGGCCATTTGTAGCAGAATTGTGTTGAACTTGGAATTTGGTTCGTTAACATTAGCAACTTGAAGCATAAGCTTAAAGCTGCAGCCTCCATGATCGCCGCCTATTTTGATCCATACTTCATCTTCTGGGATCGTCTTTCCGTGCCACGTCAGTAGACCCTCTTGTTCAAATTGGTCTAATAGTTTTGAGACAAAGGCTGGAAGATCGTCATCTCCAAGGAGCCCAGCCGGCATTGTCTTGAGTGCTGGTTCCTCTGCTGACTTGAACTGCATATTCTTGATTGTTATATCTCCGCACATGATCTCTTTCGCAAGACTTCTTTCTGCCTTTTCACTTTCAAATTCTATACCTAGACTCCTACAAAACTGCTTTTGTTTCCTGTGTTTGTTCCAACTAAGACCAAGGCCTGCTCTCCATGCTAATCCTTGTTTACGGGTGATTGATGGTGGTTTCATGCCTGCAGACTGTAGCACCTTTTGTCTCCGTTGTTTGCTTGTTCTTTTCAGCTCGGTGCCTTGTTGTTTCACTGCATCATCCTTGGTACTGCCCGACATGTTCAGTCGAATTTTTTCTATCACGTTTGCTCTTTTCTTCCGCAGGGGAGATCCAGCAAGAAGAGATGATTTTCTTGGCATAATTACCTTCTTTAGGATAAGTGGCTGACCTTTGGTTTTGCATTTTACAGTTGTTTTGTCTGCAGACTCTGACATTTTGATGCGAACTAACTGTGTCATGTATGCTTCTTCCTCTTTGGTTAGTGGGGAACTCAGCTCGTTGATTGGGCGAAGAGATGATTTCTTTTGTGTTGCTGTCTTGTCAGGGGAAGTTTGTATGCATGCTTCCATTGTGTGGTCCTGGTGCGAGATAGGCGAGCTGTCGATGATGTCATGATACGGGCTTTTTGTTGGTGTGGATGTGTCTTGCGGAAGAACAGTTGACTCATCATCATTATTGTCCTGACTAGTACTTGCGTTATTGCTGACATTGCTATCGTTTGGGCGCTTTGTTGGTGTAGATACTACTAACGGGAGAACAACTGGCTCGTCAATACTAGCACTAGTGCTTGCGTCATCGCTGACATTGCCGTAGTATGGGCGCTTCATGGGCGTGGATGTGTCTAACGGGAGAACGGCTGGATCGGTATCATCATGCTGCCCACTAGTATGATCACAGTCGTCAGCTGGCAAATACTGGATGACTTCTGGAGACACTTGCTTTCTTTTCGATGGTCTCCCACCTGTCGCTTTGCTCATGAATGTTGAGCACACCACACAGTCGGCAACTGTGAGCGTGTCGTCAAATTTTTTCCACAGGTGTGCTGCCTTTTCTGCTTGTAATCGGCGGTTATCAATTGATGTCTGGGATGGGGAAGCAGACTTATTCAGGATCATGAGACTGGCATAGCATCTTGTACATAGAGTACTGGAGTGCGTGTCACTACAGTCAAGTGACACATTTATACTTAAAAAACGATCAAGCTCGTTGGTGGCATAACGACACAAAATTGGCGCTCTGGGCTTTGTTGACTTACTTGAACGGCCACCACAAACTCTACACAGGGAGTTCAGCCTACTGTTATGCAAAAATGCACTGTGTGCATAAACAGACTGAGCCATTGCAACACAACAAAATTCGATATAAACAGAATATAGAATTCAGAAAAAAATAAACACCGTCACTTCAGCAGACACAGTGCACTAAACACGCATTCAATTCCACGTTACTGGAGTAAAATACTGAAAATAAACACCGTCACTTCAGCAGACACAGTGCACTAAACACGCATTCAATTCCACGTTACTGGAGTAAAATACTGAAAATAAACACCGTCACTTCAGCAGACACAGTGCACTAAACACGCATTCAATTCCACGTTACTGGAGTAAAATACTGAAAATAAACACCGTCACTTCAGCAGACACAGTTGCACTAAACACGCATTCAATTCCACGTTACTGGAGTAAAAGATTGTGTGCCCCACTCTTATTAGCACCACCTGCTCCACTAAAGAATGAAAATTAATTTCACTGTCTGACTAGCACAGATGATTTGTTGATACGGCAAACATGTACCCAAAACGATTGCAAATAAATAGTAAACGACTAAACAAGAAATTCTGAAACTTGGTGTAGTTCAAGACAAGGGAAAATTCTTTTGACTGACAAAAGATAGGCGCCAACAAAACCTTGATTGCACTGTAATCCGCTTCCAAAGAGAGTGAAAAAGCGCCACTTTTTAACAGAGACAAAGAAGGGAAGTACTCCGTGACCTTGATGGTAGGCAGTGGAATGTCTGGCACTGACGCTATCAGGGGTCACGGGCTGGGTCAGCCGCCCGCGGCCTAGCTGTAACTAAACGTGCCGTTTTTCTCCTCTCTGTACAGCCGTGAGTAATGTCTTGAAATTACTACATATTTGTAATAGTTTGTGTAAATTCCCATAAAAAACACTCATAACCACTCAATAGAAACAAACTAAAAAACAAAGGAAAAAATAGAGTATATGGCCCTTCTGACAAAATCTACAAGTGCTCAGACTTTGGATGACCACCTGCTGACAGATCACTGACAGCTGACGAGCTACAAAGAGCCGCAGTGTACTATAAAAGTATAGTGCACAAAGTGGCTTGACCCGGTCATGTCAAGGCATGCAAATAATTAAAAAAGAAAAAGTTCTGGATGTACACACAATTGATTTATCAAACTGCTGCTTGTAATCCATTGAATATTCATGTCACAAAAGTGCACTCAACATGTCACTTGATACATATTCTTCACTGGAAGTCACTCTGAGTTCTGCTCGTATGAATATTTTGTCCCCAAAATGATTAAATACAGGCGTAGAGTCTTTTGACTCTTTGAAATTCCTTTGTTTTGGGTACGGTCGAAGAGAAAAAAATATACCTAGAAAAGTGGTTAAACTGCTTTCATCATAATCTCCCTTAATATAGTTTGCAAATTGTCTCGGTAAAAAAATCATAACATCCTCCGCAGCTTCGGCTGCGGAGCGTCACATTCAAGAGACTGAGCTCCGCAGCCTGAGCTGCAGAGCATCACCAACGAGTTAAGACTTAAGAGCAAACCAGGTAGCTCCTGTGGTTCAAAAACAGGAGGAGATCTTAACTCTTTGACTCCTGCACCCTATCCACTAACTGCAAAAGCTTAACTCTTTGATTCCCTCATCCTGGTGGATAGGGCGAGGGAGTCAAAGGGTTAACTCACTCGGTACGGAGAGTTTTTCCCCTTGCGTTTCCCCAGGTACGGCCCATTTTGAAGGGTTAGGAAAAAAATCACAAAAAATACAAAACATAAAGGATCAAAATAAAACTTTCAGATCTGAATATTTACATGCTGGGTTAGTTCATGCCAAAATATTGAAGTTCTTCCTTGAATATTTCTTCGTCATGTGCCATGTTCAAAATACCCCAAATTTTGTGGTCAGGATCATTGTACAGTCATACACTCTGATCAGCTCCATGAACACAGTCAAAGGTGAGAAGGTCAGGAGAAGTGCTCATTCTGCTTGCCACTCAGTTCTCTTATGCCTTCTGTTATGACAATGGAATTTAGAAAGTCTTCTGTCACAAACTGATTCAAGAAATCAAAGGGGGCGTGGCACTGAACTGGGATATGCAGGCCACAAGGGCCAGAGAACAGAGGCAAAGTGGGAGAAAAACTAAAATCTTCGTGCCAGTCATGCATAGGAAAGTGAATGAAACCTCCATCAGACATGCGACTCACTGTGCTTGACCCACTAACCGCTCGCCTCTCGTGATGTGTACACCCACCTCCCTCTTCCACTTCACTGTCGTCTGAAACTGGGTCACTGTCAGTTCCTCCTTGCTGGCAGCTTCCATCACTTGATACACTTTCACCATTACCTTCATCATACTCCTCGATGTCCAATCCTTCAGTCTGAAGCACTTCAATCACTTCAGCAGCAGTAAAACGCAGCCGTCGCGATTTACTTTGTTCGAAAACTCGTACTCGCCTGCGACGCCATTTTCGACACGAATGCAGATTAGCCATTCGTGTAGGTTGCCGAAGTCAATCGTTTACCGACGAGTGTATGGCTACGGAATCTCACGAAGTAACTTTCCCTTTGACCCTTGACATGTTTGCAGTGACCAGTGTGGCGATGGTAGGCGTGCAGGATGTATAGGGGAGCGTCGAAAAATTTTCAAATATCGAAACTGCTATAGCGTTCCGTCGTATGCAACCGTGCCTTTCATCACGACCGCTATAGCGTTCCATCGTACCGAGTGAGTTAACTTTTTGCTTTGCTTTGCTTTGCTAGCATGGTTGACAATGCAGGATGCTGGTGGACAGGATGCGGGAGTCGAAGGTTTAATTTCTGCACCTGCAGTATCTCACTGTGGGACTAAGAGAAACATGCCACAATTAAAAAACAATTATAAAATGCTCAGAATTGAAACATAAAGAGACTTGAGAAAGGACTTCCTTTTCTTATCAGTAACATATAAATAGGTGCAAACTATCAATACGTAAATGCAGTACGTCTGTTAGATAACAGTCATTCATTTGTCTCAATTTTGTTTCGAGATATAAAGCAATTGATTTGATAAATACTAATAGGAATCAATGCTGAGGTGATCGAAGGTGAGAAGTTTATCATGTTGAAAGTCTTTTACTATAAACATCTGTGGTAAGTCTCTTTGTCCCTCTGGATGCCCAGAACTCCTTCAGTGTAAATAATGTCTCCACCTTCTGTGCAGGAAATTTCCTCTGTACTGTCACTCTCTTCGTTTCTGCCATGTTCCTTTTTTTTTCTGTCATCTCTTCCCATTGTTTTCTGCCTTGCTGCTCCATTCACTTGTATGTGTTCTATAAAACCTTAACTCTTTCGTTACTCACTCCCGCTTTAGCGGGAGAGTACTTTCTTACTGTAAGAACTGAATTTGTACATACGCTGTCTTTCGTTTCCTGGGTTTCCTGAGAGAGTAAAACTGTGAAAAGATGGTACTGATGTTACTGTTTCTCTAATCAATGTGGATGATTAACAAACATGACATGTGATATACCGTTGTGTACGGAACTGAAGTCGTAATAAAAATAGCATGCTTTAACAGACCTGCGTGCATGTGGTGTCGCACAGGGAGACAAAACAGTTGACAATATTGCATCACAAGATAAACAAAATGATTACATGGACAGAGACAGCAACATATACAGCGGAAATGGCATAACGCATGCTGGTACTTACAGATTCATCTTTCTGTCATGTCACTGTCTCATTGTGAACGAGGTATCCAGTCACACAACATGTCATTGTGTCATTGTTGTCACCACATAATAGCATCAAAGCACGAGCCTGTTGTTCCAAATACAAAGTCTCTTTATAAACAGTTTTGCTGCAAAATTATGTTGTGACTAACATAAAACAAAAGACGGTATAGACTATAAATGCTACTCTAAGAGTTATTTACATGTAGGGGCTGTTGGTGTCATTGTCACCAGATTGTCACAAACATAGGTGGTGGAACGTAATTCCCACTTGTCCACTCAAAGGTAGGGCGTCTGTGGTAGAAAAGTGGCAGATTCTCATCGTCTAAATCATCACTACTGTCATTTTCTCTGTCTTGGTGAATTATTGCCTGAAAATTGGCCCTTTCTTCTTCTGTGAGTTGAACCAAATCAAAATCATCACCAAGATTATCGTATAATTCGTCATCCGAAAACTGATCACGATCTTCCTCCTCCATTTTACAAAGTAAGAATGAGAGAGAACACATGGAACTTTGTGTGAAGTTTATGCCAGTAAAGATGGGGGAGGAGGTAGTGGAGGGAGCAGGGGGGGGGGGGTTGAGGAAAAGTGGACGTAGGGAGGGGCCGGGGGGGGACACCTGATGAGAAAAAGGGCAGAAGACACTGGCAGAGTACATGTATATGATGCTGTCTCAAAAGGTGCCACTGTTATTACTATGGTTATTCAACAGTTCAATAATAAATAATTTTGAACCTTTGACACACATTTTTAATATAATTTGCCTCAGAAAGCATTTGAGAGATACATATGATAAATCCAAATTGCTGTATTATGTTTTTGTGGGTGAAAATAACGAAAATATTCATCAATGTTGTGTAAATCCATCTTCCAATTTGTGACATTGCACATAGCATTCATCATGTGTTTACTTGGTTGTCAGTAAACAGTATATGAGCGAATGTGGTGTTATTTGTGTGACTGATGGAAGATTATATCATGATTTTCCACAAGAATCATGAGTGTACAACGTTTCTTTCAACAATAATGTGATTTGAAAACCCGTATGCTCGTACGTGACATGCTTTGTCACGCTGAATTTATCAAAAATATACTCCTCAAAGGCTATGAATTGCCAATGAAACGAAGTCCATGTGTAAATTATAACTGTATTATGGATCTCTTTTCAAAATATTTCACACACATGGATCGTTTTTGAGTAGTTAACTTGTCCGGTCGATTTTCCGACACTGACCGAAGCCTTGGTCTGTTCGTCACGTACGACAATTTCGGCCTCGGAAAAACTGCACCGACTGCGTCGTCTGCTTCAATCGAGAATTATCTTCCGTGGAACCTCGCGATACGGTCACGTGATTCTTTTCTTGCCAAGATGGAGGGAAGAAAGCGCGAAGGTGAGTTTTTTGGTTTTGGTCTTTGTTGTACGATATGTAACGTACGATCAGAAGTAACGAACAACCAAACAACATTTAAATACCTATTCCTAAGCATCTAGTGGACGTTCTTGTGCTTTTGTTTCAGCAGAACATTATTTTGATTGATAATGTAAGCGTTGAAAATGTTGCTATGGTAACGAAGGTTGAACGAACGACTTTCGTTTTATCAACAGACCAAGTTTCCGGCTTGGTCTGTGTCACGAACAACCTAAAATATTTCACAGGACAATAATTACTGACAACCATAGGTCAGATTATCGATGTATTGCACTTGCCTGACGAACATTTTAACAATTATAACGAAGTTTCCATGATCTCTTTATTCATAATTTTGCTTCAGCAATTTGCATGGTTGGTCGTGACTAATCTTTCGGAAGACCAAGTGTCTAGGTTTGTACTCACTTGGTCTTATGTCACTAACGACTGTGAAGTAATGCAATTTTAGTTTTGTTACTTGCTTTGCATCCCAGGTGTTTCTATTACAAAGTGCTCTATTATGATATTGTAATGAATAATACTGACATACATGAGACCTATTATTTTCTGATATGCCCTAACTGATTGGTCGTATGTGACATTCACAACACAGATCAAGTGGTTCTATGGGCCCCGCAGTGGGGTACTGCGGATTGAGAAATTAGGGTCCCCTCCTGTTTTGGAACCACAGGAGCTATCTAGTTTGCTGTGTTAGGTAGTTAGGAGTTCCTCTTTCCTGTCATGCTCTCGTATTTCTGCCTTCAAGCCCATTCACCTGTATTTTTTCCAAACTCTCTCCCCAACTCCCCGAAGACAGAGTATGGCTGCCTTTATGGCTGGATAAAAAAGGGCCATGCACGCAAACATCCACTCCCTCTATGAGGTAGTTAGGTTGTGTCAATTTACATGCTTAGATAGGGAGTGCCCGCAGGAGTTTTAGCCTGTGAACGCAGAAGGTTCTATGGGGCCTTTAGAGTAACCCTTTCCCCACCCCTTTCTCAAAAATGTATGTGACAGTTTTTAAGTAATTTGTCTTGTGCTGTTCCTGTATAGGCCTATTCAGATTTCATATTTTAAAGAAAATTACTATCTCTTTCTGTCAGGTTTACGTATACGCATTGGCCCCAAGACCACTGCCCCACCAACTCCACGAGTCATCACTGGTGCTGATGGCAATTGCCTGCCAAGGTGCTTGAGTCTGTTTATGGGCAAGATACACATCACATTGAGTGCGATGCAGGATTGTCAGCGAACTTACAAAGAGCCTAGAAAGATACATCCAGGGTGAGGGAATGGGAGGGGTATGGGTGGTCAGACACCTTGCCATCCTTGCAGAGGGGTCAGGGCTTACCCCGGAATCATCCATTGACGACGACATGGTAAGGACATCTCTTGTCAGAGAAATAATGTATGTGCGGCACCGAAGCATCAACATGGGGTTATGGCAACTTGCTGCAGCAGCCAATGTTCTTGGTGTTGCCATTTGTTCGGTGTACCCACAGAAGGGATGGGCTCATTACCAGTCACTTCACAACCGTATACTGAAGCCAAGATTCGGCAGTGACATACCTGTCTACATCATGTGGACAACAACCAGGGATGATGTTGAGGACAGACACTGGACGGCAAATCATTTTGTACCACTCATGCCAATCAACAGTGTGAATGATGCCGTCACTGTCAGTGGGGACTTCACTGTTTATAACAGGTTCACACTTGAAGATGTCGCTGTTGGTGACCAGTTCCTCATAACTTGGCGAGAAGAAGACTATGTATGCGAAATAACAATGATTCATCCAGAGGGCACAATCAGAATCAGCTGTATGGAGATGGAAAAAGGTCTCTTCTTTTGGCCATGCGAACAAGATACATCTGACGAAAGCACCAATGTGCTCAAAGAAAGAGTTCACATAGAGCTTGTGGCCAGCAAGAGTTCACAACGGAAACAGTTTTTCAAGCTGGTTTGAATTTTGCCTCAAGGGTTTTTTGTCTGTTATTATGCTGAAATTGGTCAGCTTGTTAGGAGTTGAGGGAATCTCTACAGGGAGTTGGACTTCCTTGCTGTCTATCACTGCATGTTTAGTGGGACATTTATGCACATCATTTATTTGTCAATCAACTACAGTTGTTTTTATTAACTAAACTTCTGCCCTTGGCCTTCTTGTCATTTTTTGTCTCTGCTCCGATACAACAGTATCTTGTACATAAGAATGGCTTCTTGTACTAGAGCAGTAAAATCGTGTTTTTCTTTTTTTGATGTGTAACTGCTGCCCATACTTGTCCGTTGTATATGACAGCAGACAAAACATAATTTTGACTTATTAAAAAAAAAGCTTCAACTGACTTAAAAATTGCTGATTTGTATTGATTCTTTTAACTGGGTTGCAATAACAATAAAGTTATATATGATACTGCATTGAGTACGTGCACTGGTGACAATGTCCAATAAGTCTTCTGGGACAACTGAAAGCTGCTCATTCCACTTTCCGGATATGCTGGCTTTTTTTTATTCATTTTTTCCCTCCTTATGCTGAACTATGATGTTCTTTGCTAATTACTCAACTGTTAGTGTTATTTTACATCACTGTAATCATGTATTCAACATTAGCAGTCATCTGGATAATTCGTGTCAATGTTTTAATTATTGTACTTTTTGTCTCCGCTATGAATGTCACATACAACATGTGAATGTGCTTACATAACATTTTCATCTAAGAATATGGAGTTTGTTGGTGTTGAATACAAATGCCATTGATAAAAGTCAGTGTATTTTATGTCTTTAACTGATTATGCTGATTTTTGTTTTTAATTTGTGCAATAGTTTCTCAATTTTGTTGCATTACAGCTGATGAAGCTTGTTATAATTTTCATAATCTATGTTAAAAATGAACAAAATTAACTTAAATCATATATTCTGTTGGTAGTGAAGTTTTCTGTTCAGCTAGTTAATGGTACAGACAATATATCATGTGGTGTTGTGAACTTAAAACATTTTATTGAATTCACTTTGTCTTCAGACACCGTCACATACGACTGACTTTGTCTTCAGACACCGTCACATACGACTGAAAAATCTGATCTGAGAAATAGTTGAAGGCTTTTGATGTTGATTGTCATGACCATTTGCTCATTATGTTTGTTTCAGTTTGACCCAGTTGTTTGCAAATGATTTTGGTCACCCACACTGCCTTTAAATAGTTTGTGTGCTTGGTCTCTGGTATAAATGTCACATACGACATGAACCTCTCCTGCTTTGTAACTTGAAACTTAAAAATATGAGATCTGAATGTGTTCAATACAATAATGATAATGACTCTAATAAATCTATGTTGAACTTAGAGTACATGTGTTGCTTGTGTCTTCTTTATGTAAACTGCTTCTCCTTTCTCTGTGTCGTATGTGACGGCAGACAAAGTTTTTTTTTAATTTCAGAAAATCCATGGTTGAATTAATTATATGCAAATATCTGATTTTGCAGACATTTTGATTAATTTCTTTGGTAATGTGCAGGTTTCTACTTCTTC
>JAPXFY010000033.1:24657588-24740088 GCA_030674185.1 Monoplex corrugatus | reverse complement strand
GTGTGTGTGTGTGTGTGTGTGTGTGTCCTATCAATCCACATTAGACCCCAGCCCTAACTTAGCATCCTCTGTGTGTGTGTATGTGTGTGTGTGTGTGTTGTGTTGTGTGTGTGTGTGTCTCCTATCAATCCACATAAGTCCCCAGCCCTAACTCAGCATCCTCTGTGTGTGTGTGTGTGTGTCTCCTATCAATCCACATAAGTCCCCAGCCTAACTCAGCATCCTGTGTGTGTGTGTGTGTGTGTGTCTATCAATCCACATTAGTCCCCAGCCCTAACTCAGCATCCTCTGTGTGTGTGTGTGTGTGTGTGTCCTATCAATCCACATTAGTCCCCAGCCCTAACTCAGCATCCTCTGTGTGTGTGTGTGTGTGTGTGTGTCCTATCAATTCACATTAGTCCCCAGCCCTAACTTAGCATCCTGTGTGTGTTGTGTGTGTGTGTGTGTGTGTCTCCTATCAATCCACATTAGTCCCCAGCCCTAACTCAGCATCCTCTGTGTGTGTGTGTGTGTGTTGTGTGTGTGTGTGTGTGTGTGTGTGTGTGTGTGTGTGTGTGTGTGTGTGTGTCCTATCAATCCACATTAGTCCCCAGCCTAACTCAGCATCCTCTGTGTGTGTGTGTGTGTGTCCTATCAATCCACATTAGTCCCCAGCCCTAACTCAGCATCCTCTGTGTGTGTGTGTGTGTGTGTGTGTGTGTGTGTGTGTTGTGTATGTGTGTGTGTGTGTGTGTGTGTGTGTGTGGTGTGTGTGTGTGTGTGTGTGTGTCTCCTATCAATCCACTTAGTCCCAGCCCAAACTCAGCATCTGTGTGTGTGTGTGTTCGTGTTGTGTTGTGTGTGTGTAGATGGACAAGAGGATGACATTGTACGCCATATTAATGGCCACATAAGCCGAACCAATTTTTCAGTGCGATGATGTATGTCGACGAGGATGACAATCATGATCAGAATTTCCATCTAGGATTGAGACTGCGTGACATGACTGTACTCTACGCTTACTATCATAAATTCTTTGGCTTCAATCCAGAACCCCGAGTAATCAGACATCTCGTGTGTGTCAGATGATTTGAGCAGCACCTCAATGTGCGTGGTGAAGTGGATGAGACTCGAGTGTGGTCCATCTTCCACATAGCCCATAGCTCCAATTTGGTAGGACCGGCTATGCTGAAATCCCACATGATTTTGGAGATACTGATGAGGATTTTGAACCTATAACCTCCAGTCGTAGTCCCTGCGTTACCACTACACTCAGCATCCTGGTTGAGATGACAATTTTGATCAGGGTCAGATTGCCAGCAGGTAAAGTGCTCTCTAGCTCGCATCCGCTTGTGTGTGTGTGTGTGTGTGAGCGAGTGAGTATATGCATGTATGACAGAGACAGAGGATCACATCTTGGGTCAGAGGTCACACAACAGGCTGAATGTACCCTAACTTTACTTAGATATAATTGTGTGTTGTGTGTGTGTGTGTGTGTGTTGTGTGTGTGTGTGTGTGTGTGTGTGTGTGTGTTCATGACAGGTCGTACCTGAACACACCTGAAACGATACAGAAATACATCAACCCTCTGTATGACCCCAACCCACTGTCATCTGGCCCTCGGTTGCCCACAGAGTTTGGTGAGTCTGTCTGTCTGTTCATCTGTACTAGCTACTGTTCAGCGAATCCTTTTTTTTTAATTATTATTATTTATTGTATTTATTATTCTATTTGTTTTTCTTCTTTTTGGGTTTTTTTTTTCAATTCCCCTTTTTAAGGGGAAAAAAAAAGGAAAAGTGTGTGTGGGTGAGAGAGAAAAGAAATGAGTTAGCAAGATTTTGTTGGCTGTTTCTGGATGAATCGTCACCAGATTTTCGGTCAAAAGTTATGGACTGTTGAGGAGTTGTGAAAGTACAGATTTTGAGATCATGGTATCACGTTCAGGTCACACACGCCAAAAAAAAGTGCCAAATTTTTTTTTTTTTTTCAGGAAGAGTTTTGAACAGCACTTTCGCCAGAACTTCTTGAAGTGTTTAAAATCTGTTTTCATGCTGCTGCAGTCTACTGTCGCTCTCATTGCATGTCAAGTTTATTTCAGCTGAAGCTTCTTTAAGATCACTGTGATCTTGGGAATTTAGGCTCTCGGGAAGCAATTTTAGGTAATTTAAGCCTGTTTTTATATATACTTTAGTGTCCTCAGTTATGTTTAAATATTGTATTCAGATGTGTGTTTTAAATCTCCTGTGTGATGAATTGGATGGAGTGATCAGCACCAAGGACATCTCCTTAGACTGTGTGCGTGAATGCATTGATATGTGTACTTCATTTGTTTTCCTTTTGTTTTTTTCCTGTTTAAGTATTGTATATGTTTTGAAACGGTTATAGCCCTGATATGGCTTTTTGCAGTCGGCTGCGCTTTAAACAAAAATAACAATAACAATAAAAGAAAATGAAGTACAGAAGAAATTGAGATCCTGTAAGCCACGTTAGTGTTAGATGACTTATGGAACTGGAAGCGTAGAAGCTCACCGGATGCGCTCACTCACAGGATGCACTATCACAGGATGCTCGCTCACAGGATGCTCACTCACAGGACGTACACTCACAAGATCACTCACAGATCATTCACGCATCACTCACAGGATGCGCGCTCACAAGACACACACTCAATGAATGCATCTCTCAGGATGCACCTCCAATGATGCACATTACAGGATTGCATGCTCACAGGATGCACACTCACGGATGCCACTCACGGATGCATGCTCACAGGATGCACACTCAGGATGCGGGGCTCACAGGATGCATGCTCACAGGATGCACTTCACAGAATGCACGCTCATGGGATGCATACCCACAGGGTGGCACTCACAGGATGCGCACTCACGAGATGCACTCCCACAGAATGTGCGCTCACAGGATGCGTGCTCACAGGATGCACTCACAAAACACACTCACAAGATACGCAGTCACAGGATGCGTGCTCACAGAATGCACACCCACAGGATGCGTGCTAACAGGATGGACACTCACAGGATGCGCACTCACAGGATCCACACAGATCGACACCCACCAAAAACAGAATAAGCAGACTGTGCAGCAAAATAACCCTGCACAGTGTGAACCAACCAACATGGTATGAAGTAGGAATAGAAGAAAATGTTACTTCGGCTGCTCTGTAAGAAAGAAAAGAGAAAACTACCAGGTGAGGAACATAACTGTGGTGTATGTCTCTGTACCTGTAACAGAGCCTGTGGAACGGCCTGTACCTGCGGGGGCAGGTGAACCCAGGTCCTCAGGACGAGGCGTGGACAGAGATCACCAAGATCCGACAGTACGACAAGGAGCTCACCTCTAAAGTCAACAAACTGCGCAGGTGAGTGATGCGTCTTATTTGGGTATGTTATGCAGATATAACTTTTCGTTCCGGGGGGTGGGGGTGGGGTTTGATATATTATACATATAAAACTTTTTTGTTAGAGGGAGGGTATATTTTCCTTTTTCTTTTGTTACATTTTGTTCTGGTTCAGTGTTCAACTTGATTTTATTACATTTTTGTTTATGAGTAGGGGTGAGGAAATGGTGTGTACTTCAGTGTGTGTTTGTTAACCCTTTGAACCCGGCTGGCCGATGCAGCGGCCAGTGCGATTAATACCTCTGGACCCGGCAGACCGCAGGAGCGGCCTGACATGTCCGGTTGACCTGGCCTGGTATGATGTTGGCGTGCGGTATGCGACCTACCGGCACCTACTCTCCTCTTCCACATCCTGTTTATATTACCGAATTCCAGACACCCTATACTTTCTTCCTGGCAAATTTTTAAGCATTAGAAGGATTTATTCTGAGACACCAGTTTTCGCTAGAATTTCTCTAAAAATACTCAGGGTTGAGGGTATCAGAGGTCTAGAAGTACTTAGGGCTGAAAGGATTAACTGTGCTGGTGAAGGTCTTCGTCTGTCAGTCGGAGTACACAGGTTCGCTAGCCATTATTAAGGAAAACATTCTGCAAGGGGCGTTCAGTCCACCCAGTTGTGAGTAGGTACCTAACCCTGTTCAGGGTTGGGGAAGGTAAGAAGATTGGGAGCCACCTTAAAGCAGTGGAGCCGAGAGTAGCAAGCTTTCAGTCACCTCAGCCCAAGGACAAAGATTGGCATCCACCTTAGAACAGTGGAGCTGAGAGTAGTAAGCTTTCAGTCACCTCAGTCCAAGGATGAAGATTGGCATCCACCTTAGAACAGTTGAGCTGAGAGCAGCAAGCTTTGAGTCACCTCAGTCCAAGAACAAAGATTGGCATCCACCTTAGAACAGTTGAGCTGAGAACAGCAAGCTTTGAGTCACCTCAGTCCAAGAACAAAGATTGGCATCCACCTTAGAACAGTGGAGCCGAGAGCAGCAAGCTTTCAGTCACCTCAGTCCAAGGATGAAGATTGGTATCCGCCTTAGAACAGTGGAACCGAGAGTAGCAAGGTTTCAGTCACCTCAGTCCAAAAATGAAGATTGGCATCCGCCTTAAAACACAGGCTGGGGAACTCTCCTCGGATCCCGAGATTTTTCAAAGTGACTTTCGAGAAAAGGAAAACGGGTCTGAGAAAAAAAAAATCCCGCTGAGAAAAAAAAATTGTGAAGGACTTGATCACTCCGAGTCCATTACTGTTCCGTATCCAGTATTTCCAATCCAGGTTTTCATCAGACCATTTTCAAGGCAGTGCCGCCCACGGTTGTGCTTTATGAAACTGTTGCCGAGGCGGGCACATCAATTTGTGAACGCGATTTTCGCAGCCATTTTCTGCATGTTTCACAAGAGTCTAACACTTCAGTAGAGTCTACAATCGGCAAAATGGCGTGCGTATCACGCATTGTAAATCGTGGCGAGACGTTTGACGAAGGATCAATTAGCAACAAATGGAGATGGGACTGGACTGAAAAGTCAACAAAAGTGGCAGGTTATGATCAGCGAGTTTCAACTTGAATTCAGTTTCGGCCGGGGGGCTTTGCCCCCCTGGGCCTCCCACCAGGGGCATTGCCCCAGGAACCTACCGGGGCCTAGGCGGCCCCTGGACCCCGGCCTATTTTTCAGAGATTTTTGGGATCACCTGTTCCCCAGCCTGATAACAGTTCAGCTGAAAGTAGCGAGCTTTCAGTCACCTTAGTCCCATCACAACCCAATGTAGAGGACTGCCTTTATCTGTATGAAGCATTGTTTTGTGCTTTTCGTATGAACCATGGATATTTGTTGAAAAATTTGGTTGCTTCATGTGCCTTCCAAAAACTTCAAAAGAGTAACATCCTGTGTGTTTCAGACAACTGGCGTCCCTGACGCGAGAGGCAGTGGGTGCTGGTGTGATCCTGCCCTCGGCTATAGACGGTACGGGGGATGAGATCAAGGCGCACTGAGCTGTTCCCTCAGGGTATAGGTTGGGCTCAGAGTGAGGGGATGTGAGCCACTGAAACAAAGACTGAAGGAGACACATTGACCTGATGTGTTGTCTTGCCATGTGTTATGGAGAGGGCTTTCTATTTGTGCGTGTGTGTGTGTGGTGGGTTTGTGTGTGGTGGGTGATGATCATGACAGTGTCACAACTTTGGGAGAGACCTATGGAAACTTGCCAGAACAGCGACCGGATGTTGGTCTTCGTGGGTTTGTATGAATTCTAGATCTTTTTTTGTGTATTTTTTTTAATTTGTTTGTTTATTTGTTTGCTTGTTTCTTGACAAGGGACCAGACATTACATTTTGTGGTTACATCACTATCAGTAATCATTAGGCTTGAGAGTTTTGCTTGCATTTATAGAATTAAAATTTCAGAGAAAAATGAACATTTTCTGAGACCAAAAAAAAAAAAAAAAAAAATGCAGGGGAAAAAAAACTTATGAACACAAAGAGAAAATTTAAAGTAATTTTTAAACTTATGAACACAAAAAGAAAATTTAAAGTAATTTTTAAAGCATCCGTTGGCCATTCAACATTTTTGCAGATGTGACTGCCTTGTTGTTTGAAGTCTGTATCACTTCAAGGTTTGTCTTAGCGGTTTGAGCATTGCCAATACGTTTTTCAGCATGGAGAGCATACATGACGATGAGCGTGTTTTCTGGGCCCCTCTTGTTTTTTAGAGGTTCTCACTTTGGTTATTTGCCCCGTTTAAAGTGTGCGATCAATCCCGATGTTTTGTTCTGTCTTCAGCTTTCTGAATTTCTAATAAGGAATCATCTCTTTGTGAATATTTTTCATATCTTCCTAGCATAGCCTGAACAACTCCACAGAGACTATGGGTTTATTGCAGTAAGCCCGGAATCTATAAAACTGTCCACATTGTCTTGTGTTGAGACAGGGGGTGGTTTTTGTTTGTTTGTTTGTTTTGTTTTTTTGTTTGTTTAAAGGATGGGGGAGAGGGAGATTGGTTTGATTCGTTTTTAGTGTGTGTTTCAGGTGGTTATTTTGGTCTTTTTTTTTTTTTTAACCTGAAACCAGTAGCATGGCAAACCAAGACAAAATAATACTGAGTGTCAAATACACCGAGTGTAGCTACTTAAATGGAGATTGGTGGTTGGTTTGCGTGTGTGTGTGTGTGTGTGTGTGCATGCGCGCGCGTGTGTGTGTGAACATACACACTTGATGTCGTCCATTATAAAGTGAAATGTTCTGTGATAAGTTGATAACTAGCGGTCAAGACATTAACACAAGTGTTTGATGTGGTTCACAGGATTTTATTTCCATGTTTGGATGTCACTTTGAAATGATTGCTACCGAATCAAATCCATTGTTCATGTTGTCTTTTGCATATGAGAAGAGGGGGGTGGGGTGTTAGTCCATTAACTCAGTTTTTAGAGCACCGTGCTCCTAACACAGGGTTGGGGGTTCAGTCCTCGTGTGGGCCACGTCTGATTAGCCTAGTGGCAAGAAGCTGGTGGATAGGGTGAGGGAATCAAGTGGTTAAGTTTTTGCAGTTGGTGGACAGGATTCAGAGGTTTAAGATGAATCGCTGTTTGTGTGAGAGAGGGGGGGGGAGAAGTGTCTGCCCCATATTTCTTCAAAAAGTTAAATCATCAGAATTTAGATTAGATAGGAATTAGGATAGCATTTTTCTGTGTAGGTTGCCTCAAGAATAGTTAAAATTTCTATTCAGTGTCTTTGATTTGATTCATCTAGAGACTGTTAAGAAGTGATGTTTACATTTTCCTTAACCCTTTTCACTGCCTCATTTAACCCTTTTCACTCCCTCACTCAAACCCCTTTTCATTCCTTCACCTTGTTACAGTATGTGAGGTGAATGTTTTCTTTCTCCATTGAAAATGATTAATCCATCTGAAGAACAGTAAACTAGTGATAGCATATCTCGTTCATTTGAAAGTTTTTTGTTTTTTTAATCTAGAATATCTTTGTATGAAGAAATGTTGTAGATACAAGTGCAATACAATCATTACATTTTGTCAAATGTATGAATCATGTCATTGATTGAGCTAGTGTCTATAGCTTCTAGCATACTATTATTACTAGACACTTGTTCAGACTTCATTTTAAATAAAGGACAAAAAACACAGTGTGTGTGTTTGCACATGTGTGTGTGTTGTTGTTGTTTTAGTAGTTGTTGTTGGGTGTGAGTGTGGTGTTTTGTCAAACATACATCACAAAGAAATGACTCAAATATGTAATAACAGTTTTTGGACACTTAACATTAATAAAACATTAATAAAACATCCTTTACTTTCATTACACATGTAACACATTACAATCTGTCACAATCACTCATTTTCGTGTCTTATCGACCGTAAGTCACACTTGTGATTGCTATTATTGTGTATGGTGTTGTTAGATGTGTGTGTATATGTGTGTGGTGTTATTGGATGTGTGTGTATATTTTGTGTGTAGTGTCTGTAAACGTTGTGGAAAACTCCCATTTCTGTTTAATAAACTGCTTTGTTTTGAAGAGGATATATATAATTTTGAAAGGCCATTTTAACATATATCCTGGTCAAATTTTACTTTGGACTCACTATATGATAAACATAGAGGATATATTATCATTTTGAAAGACCATTTTAACATATTTCCAGGTCAAATTTTACTTTGGACTCACTATATGATAAACATAGAGGATATATTATCATTTTGAAAGACCATTTTAACATATTTCCAGGTCAAATTTTACTTTGAACTCACTATATGATAAACGTAGACAATATATTATCATTTTGAAAGGCCATTTTAACATATTTCCTGGTCAAATTTTACTTTGGACTCACTATATGATAAACATAGAGGATATATTATCATTTTGAAAGGCCATTTTAACGTATTTCCAGGTCAAATTTTACTTTGAACTCACTATATGATAAACGTAGACAATATATTATCATTTTGAAAGGCCATTTTAACGTATTTCCAGGTCAAATTTTACTTTGGACTCACTATATGATAAACATAGAGGATATATATAATTTTGAAAGGCCATTTTAACATATATCCTGGTCAAATTTTACTTTGGGCTCACTATATGATAAACATAGAGGATATATTATCATTTTGAAAGGCCATTTTAACGTATTTCCAGGTCAAATTTTACTTTGAACTCACTATATGATAAACATAGAGGATATACCATTTTGAAAGACCATTTTAACATATTTCCTGGTCAAATTTTACTTCGGACTCACTATATGATAAACATAGACAATATATTATCATTTTGAAAGACCATTTTAACATATTTCCTGGTCAAATTTTACTTCGGACTCACTATATGATAAACGTAGACAATATATTATCATTTTGAAAGGCCATTTTAACGTATTTCCTGGTCAAATTTTACTTTGGACTCACTATATGATAAACAAATGTTTTGGGGGCTGTTGCTTGGCATGACATTAGAAATTTTGGCCTTTTTCATGAAAATGGGTTATGTATGACATTCATGGTGAAACCCACACATATCTTGTCCTTCAATACATGGCATTTGCAATGTACCAGAGAAATTAGAGCACCTAGTCACAACAGGAAAGCTGGAGAGAAAAAGAGCACCAGGTAGACCCAAGGAGAAAATGTTGGACAGACATATGCAGAGGACGAAGACAGACAGGGTGGGAGAAGTACTTGCAGGATAAAAGGGTAGATTCATACAGAAAGCCATGATCAGCATGCCTTGCGGTAGGGCACATGTTGACATGCATGTTTGCTGGGCATGGTAGTAAGGTTGGAAAATGTTGGACTTCCAATCAGAAGGTCCTAAGTTTGGTCCACCTAAACACCTCCGCAGGTCTGGCCCCCAGATGTGCGGCACATAGGCCCACCAGCATGTGGATAAGCTCTGGTACCCATGAACCAGACCTCCAGCTATGGGTAAATAGCTCCACTGCCTTGTGGACATCTCGGGAGAGAATAAGGCTAAGGGAGTAAACCCCGAAAAAAAATCACCCTGCTGCCTTGTAGGTTTTCGTGGGAACAACAGACGCTAACGGAGAGATCGGCTACATGATAACCGATGGAAGGCAACAGGAAACCACCATCGCGTTTTCCCCAGAACAATCATGGCCAGACAAAAGAAAAATAAAGATAACGACGTAAATAGGGGCTCCTGTGGAGCACCTTCGTCCGGTAGGGATCATCATGCTGCGCAACAGAAAAGCTGAAGGAAAAGAGAGCACCAGATAGACCCAGGGAAAAAATACTGGACGGACTTGCAGAGTAGCTGAGGACAGAAAGGGTGGAAGATGTGCTTGCGGTAACAAGGGACAGATGCATACGGAGGGCCATGATCGCCAACGCCATATGGCAAGGCACTTGATGATGATGATGATGAAACACATCCGCCTGGTGGGTAAAGGGTGGAGATTTTTCCAATCTCCCAAGTCAACATGTGTGCAGACCCGCCAGTGCCTTAACCCACCTTTATGGGCATGCTCATGCAGAATGTCAAACATGTCTGTTAAAGATCCCGTAAGTCATGTCAGTGTCCACTGGCTTACAGAGAAACATAAAAACACCCAACATGTAAGCTCATCAAAGTTGCTGACTGTGCAACAACACATTGGACAGTGGTCAGCTTGACTAACAGCTTGAGTTCTCCGTACACCTCTGAGAACTCTGATTACGTGTAAAGCGCAGTCATTCCAAATGAGTTTGGAGAACAGCACCCTAGAAGAATAATCCATAATAATAATAACGACAACGATGACAACAGCGACAATGACAACATAAGAACAACACTGATAAAAATGACAATAATATACTTTTGAATATAGTGTACAGCTGCTTTCATGACAGGGTTAAAAAAAAAATAAAAAGCGAAAAAAACAAATGCCCACTTTATGTAAACATACAAATACACGTTTCAGCCAATGAATGCAGAAGAAGAACACCATCATCTAACTGGAATGCACAGTCTTGAGCAAACCACTTCTGCATGTCCAGCAGAAGAATGTGACTGGAAGACAAACTGATAAGAAACAAACCACTACACAGAAAACATATCCATTAACCCCTTGAGTGCCGATTGTTTTCCATGTGCCAGGGAAAAACGTTGCATCGCTACCATGTACATTAAAACAACTGTTGCTTCCATATTTATGGGAATCTATGCATGAAATTATACACAATGGTGCATTGGGCATTTCTTGAAATTATTACATATTTATAATATTTTGTGGAAACTCTCGTAAAAAAAACTCATAACCGCTTGCGACAGAAACATCAGTCAGTGCTTCTCTCCCACTTACATTAGGCTGAAACGTGCGTCAAACTACCTCCGTAAATTTTACGTTGACGGCACTTAAGAGGTTAACATCACTGTAATATTTCATGTGATGATGAAGTCTCACACTGTCTTCAAAGATATAAAAAAAATCAGTTCCATATAAAATAAAAGAAGATACCAAATATGCACATCTTCTGCATAGCACTGCTGGTGAAAGACCCCTCTGTCGGCATAGACCTTCTGACACAGACACAAACACATAGTCCTTCTGACACAGACACAAACACATAGTCCTTCTGACACAGACACAAACAATGCAGCGTATGGGAACAGTCCAAAACCGTATGTCAGTCTGATCACAGTTTCAACAAGCACAACACGGCTGTACAGAGAGGAGAAAAACGGCATGTTTAGTTACGGCTAGGCCGCGGGCGGCTGACCCAGCCCGTGACCCCTGATAGCGTCAGTGCCAGACATTCCACTGCCTACCATCAAGGTCACAGAGTACTTCCCGTCTTTGTCTCTGTTAAAAAGTGGCGCCTTTTCACTCTCTTTGGAAGCGGATTACAGTGCAGTCAAGGTTTTGTTGGCGCCTATCTTTTGTCAGTCAAAAGAATTTTCCCTTGTCTTGAACTACACCAAGTTTCAGAATTTCGTGTTTAGTCGTTTACTATTTATTTGCAATTGTTTACCGTATCAACAAATCGTCTGTATTAGTCAGACAGTGAAATTAATTTTAATTCTTTAGTGGAGCAAGTGGTGCTAATAAGAGTGGGGCACACAATCTTTTACTCCAGTAACGTGGAGTGTGTGAGTGTGTGTGTGTGTGTTTTTGGGTTTTTTTTTCGGTATTTATCCTCAGTGTGTGTATTTCTTCATGAACTACTGTCAGTGACCAGAAAACAAAAAAATAGTGAAAATGCGTACACAAAATTAGCCAAGACAATGTCACTGATTGTAATATCAGTTTTTTTTTCAATCAAACATGAGCATGGGCTGGCCTAGGTCGTTGTGAAATAAAATATGTCATAAAAGGTAATTACAAATCGTGCTGAATTGAAAACAACATTGCATGATTTCTGTTACATTCTACTATACAGTGATAATCTCGGTACAGACCGAACTGGATTTGACAGGTTTAATTGACAACAACAGCAGCTGATACATTTTTTTTAATGTTGGAGTTGCTTTTGTTCATCAAAAATGATGAGACTTTATTAGACTGGAGCTGAATAGAACAGAATATGACTGAGTGTCCCACTCTCATGTATTATATGACTCCAACAGACTGACCCAAGGGAAAATAAACCAATGCAACTAATAAACGGTAGGCCTATATAGTGAGAACAGCCATAACCCCGTCTATCAAGTCTAGTGGCCAACCTCGTGACATTGGAGTACTTAACCTGTGTTTTCCTCCTCCCCTTTCGTAAAAGAAAAAGACACCTGATAGGTGAAGACGCGTTGTCTGTCTGTCTGTCTCTGTATGTTTATGTGATGTGTGCGTCTGTGCCAGTGCGTGCGTGTGTCAGTTTGTGTTGTGTGTCCCCCTCTCTCTCTCTCTGAGACACACACACACACACACACGTGCGCGCGCACACACTCACACACCATCCTCCTTTTTATTCCCTTTATGATTTTTTTTTCTTTTCGTTCTTTATTTAATGCTTTCTGTGTTTCCTTCTGTTTAAAAGCTAGTATTCTTTTTCTTTTCTTCCACAGTCCACTTTTGTCTTCGTTGTTCACTTTTATGTCTGTACGCTTAGTATTAGAAGATTAGTAAGGACTAACTGTAAGACAGGTCCTGTGGCACCTAATGCTACAATCCTTGAATAACAAAGTGTTTTTCATGTTTCATGTTTCTTTCTCACTTTCTCTGTCTTTAGAACTGCCTTTGTGTCTGAGTGTATTGGGGAGGGGGGGGGGTGTAGAGGGGTGTAGGCCGGTGTGTGGGAGCGTCTCTCTGTTTCACCAACTCACAACCCATCCCTCTCTCTCTCAAAACACACCACACACCCTTTGTAGAGGGACACAAGCACCCCCACCTCCCCACCCCATCTCTCTCTCTCTCTCTTTCTCTCTCACGGTTTTGTGCAAACACACAAGAAACAGTCTATAGGCCTCCTATGTGGAATTTCTCTTACAGCCGGCAACTAAGAGGCAGTGTACCAGGCGGGTCAAGTTGCCACTATGGTAGAGTAATTAACTGGAGGCTCCCTCCTTCCCCGCCAACTTTGAAATTTGTCTGATAAGCGAAGACAGGAGCTGAAGTGTTACAGATTGCATAATGCGTCTTCGTTAGACCATGAAAACCTAGAATGCTTGATTAGTGGGGTTGATATTTATGGAAGAAAACTGAGATCGTGACGGAGTTACGTTACTGCATGAATTTACATATGTGTTATACAAGATTTGGTAGAGTAGCCTACTGAACTAACCTGGTCATATTTAGTCTTGTTCTAAAGCTGTTTATATTGGCTACACGATTTTTTACATATCAGACAGACTGTTGAAAGGCGCTTTAAAAATTCGGACTGTTTAGCAACCAACTCATTTTTTTTCCCTGACAGCGCTGTGCTGGCACTACAGCTGTCAGTGTGATGGAATGCCCCCCCTCACGCTGAAAGTAGGTCAGGTCACTGCTAGGTCAGGCCGCTCGCCTCTCCAACTAAAGAGCATGTTTGGAACAGCCGTGACAACCACTGGATTCTTTCAGTTCTGTGGCAAATATGAATCTCCTTGCATCACATATTTCATTTCAAGTTGCTCAAGCAAAGCCCAGCCAATCACAGAGGGCCATGTTAGTCTGTTTCATGAACCAAGTGGCACAATCACACTCATAACTATTTCTCTCTCCTTAGCTTGTTCAGACGGCATGCTTCAAATTCATTCACATCTTGTCACAACTCATTCTCTTCTATCATACTTTTAAACGGCACACGTTTGCCAAACACTTTCACTTGGGAAACAAAAAAAAAGAATTTACTCCAATCTTATGACTGATAATCCTCTCTCTGATTCAAGCATGCATCGTCAAATTCATTCAGTTCACAACTGACTTTCTCTTTCATCATACTCTTAGCCAGTACAGGTACACGTAGCCAAACAGATTCACATGAAAAGAAAAAGATTAACTCCATTCTTACAACTGATAATCCTTTCGCAGATTCACATACACGTTGCCAAATTCATTGAAAGTGTCTCGACAGATTCTCAATCTATCACATCGTTGTTTACTATCAAACAGATGAAGTCAAGAAATAATAATAAATAAATATTAACAAACAAATAACAAGCTCTCTCCAACATGTGTACACCCAACACTCTGTTCACCGCAGTTTCAGCTTGTAGGCATCCCCAAAAACATTAGAGCGGCCCCCAAGTCCTCCATGCATGATAACAGCATCATCAGTCAGCACACACACGTGGCCTGCCCTCCCCAAATGGGACACTCCTAGAGTGTAGAACTGTGGGCCAGGGGTGAACTGAATCACGATCATCTCCCCTACAGGTTCACGACTACGTCCATCAAACGTTTCGCCGCCATACAACAGCACCGTCCCTGGGCCGGCCACGGTCACATGGTGTTTGCGTCCGCAAGGCATCTTGGGCAAGTTTTTCAGATGTCCTGCCTTGGTGATGTCGGCAACGGTTTTCATGAGGCTGCAATGTACAGCAGGTGGAGGGGAGAAACCTTGAGACACCTGAAATGACACCAAGCAACAAGCTGAGTGAACTCTTCATTCACTTTGTTCTGAGTGTGTGTGTGTGTGGTGTGTGTGTGTGTGTGTGTGGTGTGTGTGTGAATGTGCCTTTATTCTTATTGTTAAGAAAGAAAGAAAGAAAAACAAAAAAAAAGAAAGAAAAAAGTGACAAGAAGAAAAACAGAAAGAAAATGAGAAACAAAGGAAAGAGAAAAGAAAAACAGAGAAAGACGGAAAGCTGAAAACAAAGAAAGAAACAGAGAGAGAAACAGAGGAAGAAAGACAGAAAGAAAGAAACTTAACAAAAAGAGAGAAAGAAGGAAATAACAAACAAAGGAAACGAAGATATACAGAAAAAAAAAAAATTTATCACCAGAGGGTTTTAAAAAACCTGAATACAAAATAATGTAAACATAACTAAGGACACTAAAACATGCGCAAAACCTGGTCTGAATTTACCTAAAATTGCTTCTGCATATCACATTTCATTAGAGCCAAAAATGCAGACAATTATCAATCCTAAGAGAAAGTACATAACGTTTCGTAGAACGCATACAGGTGAATGGACAAGCAAAGCAGAAATTGACAGGAAGGACTGACAGAAAAAGGCAGAGCAGAGCAGAAACAAAGAGAGTTACAGAAAAGAGGAAATTTCTAGCACAGAATTTCCAGAAGGTGGGGGATATCAATTATATTAACTTTTTCACATCGTAACGCTAGCCCGCTAGTGTTCTTCACGGAGAACCGCAGGCGCCGGAACGCTAGGGGTATAGCGTTCAGCAAGCTCGCCGCTGACAACGTAACGCTAGGATTCTAGCGTCTTGCGTTAGACAATTCCTATGTGAAGTCGGTTACGGTCTAAGGGAAAAAACCTCTATTATAGTATCAAGTAACCATTTCTAAATACCGTGAGAGTGATTTCCCGAGTAACAAGTCTATTTGAAGAATTTTTTGGGCGCGAGAACAACGTCACCCGAACCGTGTGCTTCACTGAATCAAAGGCAAAATGGAGCGCCCTGCGAATGCGCGATGTTGCTGTTCACTTAGGACTGTGGAATTTTTGTGTGTGTGTGTACTTTTCTGAGCTTTTGATCAGATGATACAAGTCATGGAGAATTGGTGTCTCTTTTTTCTGTTTTGTTTACATCTGCTGAATGGATGAAATGCTTGTCTAAAATGCTCCTCAACCATGATATTTCATTGCACAGATAACCTCAAAGCATGTTTGAACAAACCTTATACTGTAGATATCCTAAAAGAGGATTAAATTACCTTTCTAACCATACCCTACATGTTGATGTTAGTCATTTGGGGCGCCTGTGAAAATTAATTCAAAGTGGCCGAAAAATGCACGTTTCCAAGGAAAATAGTCAGTCGCAGCCGGCACGTCTGCAGGGATGTAGGTCAAATAGCCAGCTGACGATGACAAAGTGTTAAAAGAGAACCCAGCATCCCCACAGGGAAGTTGGGGGGGGGGGGTGGGGGGGGGGGAGTTGAACATGCATGTTTTTTGTATGTTTCTTTCTTCAGTCGCTGAATTATTTTTTTTAATGGACAAGCTATTCTAACATTGTATTTATTAAAAAAAAAAAAAAAGACAGATAAGCCAGATTTTGTACTTCTCAAGATCACACTGACCTTGGAGATGTTTCACTTGAAATGAAACTCGACATGCAACATAGACAACGGCAGACTGTCACAACAGTTAATTAAAAGACATTTCACATGTTATCAGAAGTTCCTGAGAAAGTGCTGCTCACACACCTTCCTCAAAAAGTGCTTGGCTCGGATCCCTTAATAATAATGATGGATCACATGCAAGAGAACTGTTGAACAGTTCCTAGCTTCAGTCCGTGGACAGTTATTACAGTAGTAGCGATGAAGTAATGCAAAAAATTAAATTATCCCTTTCAGGAAGCTGATGGACAACAGAGTGAGGGAGTGAAAGAGTTATGGTTTTGCTGCTGGTAAACAGGGTGAGAAATTGAGGCAATCAAAATGTGGTTTCTAAGAAGAATGTTGAGAGTTCCATGGACAGCAAAGAAAAAACGAGACAGTCCTGAAGGAGGCAGACACAAGATGATCATTAATAAAGAAAATCAGGAAAAGACGAGCAACATTTACAGGGCATTTTATGAGAAAAAAAGAAATCAGAGCACCTGGTCACAACAAGAAAGCTGGAGGGAAAGAGAACACCGGGGAGAACATATTGGACGGACTTGCAGGGTGGCTGAGGACAGAGGGTGGGAGATGTACTTGCAGCGACAAGGGACAGATTCATATGGAGAGCCATGATCACCAACACCATGCGGCAGGGCACATGATGATGATGATGATGATGATGGGACAGGGTGAGGGAGTCAAAGGATTACAATGTGCACAGCATCAGAAGACAGCATATCACTGAAAGGTCTCAAGCGTGTATGGCCAAATGTGACTGGAATGAATTCCAGTGGCAATTATGGCTGACTGTTGCTGGAATAAACTCCAGTGGCAATTATGGCCGATTGTGACTGGAATGAACACCAGTGGCAATTATGGCTGATTGTGACTGGAATGAACACCAGTGGAAAGGGTGGGAGCAATTATGGCCGATTGTGACTGGAATGAACACCAGTGGCAATTATGGCCGATTGTGACTGGATTTCATTCCAGTGGCATTATGGCTGATTATGAACGGAATGAATTCCAGAGGCAACTATGGCTGGCTGTGACTGGTATGAACACCAGAGGCAATTATAACCTATTGTGACTGGAATGAATTCCAGAGGCAATTATAACCAATTGTGACTTCAATGAATTCCAGAGGCAAACATGGCCAATTGTGACTGGAATGAACACCAGTAGCAATTATGGCTGACTGTGACTGGAATGAACACCAGTGGCAATTATAGCCGATTGTGACTGGAGTGAACACCACTGGCAATTATAGCTGACTGTGACTGGAATGAACACTACTGGCAATTATAGCCGATTGTGACTGGAGTGAACACCACTGGCAATTATAGCTGACTGTGACTGGAATAAACACCAGTGGCAATTATAGCTGACTGTGACTGGAATGAACACCAGTGGCAATTATAGCTGACTGTGACTGGAATGAACACCACTGGCAATTATGGCCGATTGTGACTGGAATGAACACCACTGGCAATTATAGCCGACTGTGACTGGAATGAACACCACTGGCAATTATAGCCGACTGTGACTGGAATGAATACCACTGGCAATTATGGCCGATTGTGACTGGAACGAACTCCAATGGCAATTATGGCCGATTGTGACTGGAATGAACACCAGTGGCACTTATGACCGATTCTGACTGGAACAAATTCCAATGGCAATTATACATTGTGACAGGAATGAACTCCAGTGAAAATTATGACTGATTGTGACTTGGAACCAACTCCAATGGCAATTATGGCCGATTGAGACTGGAATGAAGACCAGTAGCAATTATGGCTGATTGTGACTGGAATGAAGACCAGTGGCAGTTATGGCCAATTATGATTGGAATAAATTCCAGTGGCAATTACGGCCAACTGCTACTGGAATGAACTCCAGTGGCAATTTACTTCTTGGCCGGCTTCTGGCCAGCCTGGACACTAAAGGGATTTACGACTGACCTCCAACAAATTGTCGCTGCGCCGCCAATGATGTAAAGCTTGGAGCCTAAAAAGGTGGCCGTATGACCTGACCGTGAGGACACCGACTGGCTGTACACGCTGTACTTGAAATGCCCCCTCTCCACTCGCCCCGACAACAAGTAGGCACTGCCATGACGACGCTGCGTGCGTAGACTGCCCTCACGACCGATGACCAGTATCTGGAAAAACCCCAACATTTTGTCTGTTTGTGGTGCTGTTTGTGGTGCCAATGGTAGCCTACATCATTTTCCTGATCAAAACACACATCTAAACTCAATCGCTTCGTGCCAGAAGAAAATCTCCGTCACTTCCGTTTACTGCTTGGATATGCAACGTCGATTTATCAACGGCGGACATTCATTTTTTTTTTTTACATCAGAAGCGTCAGTTATAGGGAAAAATCACTGGGAACCGAAACTAGGGTATGTTTACAGCAGTTATTTACCTTAGACCATTTGTGGCAATGTGAAACAAAGACAACAGTAGCCTTTTTTCAGCGCTACCTGCGACATGCGAATTTCGCAAATGGCGTAAAGGAAAGCAAGTCGAACCTCACAATTCTGTAAATATTTTGTGCTCTGGAGCAACTGTACACAAAAAAAGACAACTACCAGTAATCTTGTGATTTGAAACATCCATGGCATGGAAATTATGTGCTGGACTTCATCTAAAACTGTTTCACAGTGTGTGTTCATATCCATCCAAAAAAAAAAAAATTACCCCCCTTTGGATACCTATTTGGATACCTCATCATTTACAAGTACACGGAATACCATAAATAAAGTAAGATTATTTGTAAAGATCTAATCCTGGTCTTTCTGTATCACTTTACTTTGTTTGTCTACTTTATTTGGTTGTTTTTCTATATTTTTTTAAAATGTGCTAAAAATCCTCCGAATTGAGGGGGCAGAATGACCCTGAAGACTGCGACTCGATTGAGTTAATCCTTCGACTTCCTCACCCTATCCACTAGCTTCCTGTAGTCTTAGTCTTATTGTTGCTTAAAGTCCACCCAACCGCACAGAGCCATATCAGAGCTGTAACCACTTCGAAAAATATACCATACCTCATAGAGAAAAAAAACAGAAAAGAAAATAAAATCAAGTACACATATCAATGTCCCTGGCTCTGACCACTGTGTCCAATTTATCACCAGGGGATTAACTCGATGGCGATGCTCCAGCTATAGCTGCAGAGCTCCGTGACTCGATTGTGACACCCCGCAGCTATAGCAGCGGAGATGTTATGGGTTTTTTTTTTACCAAGACTACTTCATACTATAATACGGGAGATTATACTGACAGTAGAGTTTAACCATTTTTCTAAGTAGATTTCTTTCCCTTTGACTGTAGGAGACTGTTGGAACTCTATTTTTGGCTTGTTTTAGCGGTACCCGAAACAAAGAAATTTCGAAGAGTCAAAAGACCCTACGCCTGTATTTAATCATTTTTGGGACAAAATATTCATAAAAGCAGACTCATAGTGACTTCCAGTGAAGAATGTATATCCTGAGACATGTTAAGTGCAGTTTTGTGACATGGATATTTAATGGATTACAAGCAGCAGTTTGATAAGTCATGCGTTTGTACATCCGGAACTTTTCTTTTTTTGCTATTTGCATGCCTTTTTCTGTTGTAAACCAGAAAAAAATGAAAGCATGCATAAACAAGTAGTCTGCACAGTTACAAAGTAGACGTAATGACCTGACGAGGGTTCGCTGAACCGATCAGGCCTAACAAAAAGTAAGTGAAATTCCTTGATGGATAATATTCGTTCAGGCGTGATATGTGTAAATTATAATAAGATTGTGCCTATTATAATTTCTCAAAAACAATGGTCATAAAATTAAGTAACGCCTATATGGCTGAAACAAGAAAACTCTCAGCGTTGGATATTCTCCATAATTTTTCAAAAAGTACCAAAAACTGTGCGTCTCGAGAGTTTCAGCAGCCATTTTAGGGCGCGTCTCCAAAGAGTTGAAAACCCCCCACCTGAATACAAATGTAAACAGAACTAAAGACACTATAACAGTATAAGAAAAGAAAAAAATATATATGTATAGGCCTACATATATATACGTTCAAAGGTGCAACTTAGGAAAAGTCAAAAAACAGAAAGGGGTCCAGGGGCCTAATTTGGGGTCTGGGGGGCTATGCCCCCCAGATGCTGAAGCTTTAGTAAAAATAAAACTGAATCTTAAGCTTTCTCCTGCAATTAGATTCAAGAAAAACAGTAGATGCTTTTCATCCTATTTCAAACAATTTCAAGTATCTTTATAACTGTTCGGTCGATTTTCACACACCACAGGCGACGGGAATTAGCTTTGTCTGTATCTTTCTCCTCTACCCATTCCAAACACCATTTATTCTTGACAGTTGCATCGATTAGGTGACATATTTGCCTTCTTTCACCGCTGGCATTGTGAAGTTTGCTCAACATGCGAAGCTTGAAAATGGCGAGATTTCGCAACGGAGCATGCGCATTGACTTTCATAGCTTCATTCACAAAAGAGTGCTTCCGCTTTCCTTTCTAAACTGGAGAGTAACTGTCGCAAAACATTCACGTTCAATAAATGATTTTAGACCAAAAAAAACAAAAAACAAAAAAAACAACCCTAGCTCGGCGATTTTTTCGAAAAATGGATTTTCCGTTTCTGATTCCTTCGAAAAAACGGATTCCGTCGTCAAACGGAAAAAGTTGCACCCATGTACATATGTATAAATGAACCTAATTACCAAAAACTGCTTCTGCACATCACATTTCTTCAAAGCCAAAAAGGCACTGAACAGAAGTACCATACCTAATTATCAAACCTAAGAGAATGTAGGTAAGACTTTATGGAAAACAAAGTAAACGCCATGAAGGCAGGAAATGATAAGAAGAGATGACAGAAAGCGAAGGAGCAAGGCAGAAACAAAGAGAGTGACAGATAAGAGGAAATTTCTAGCACAGAATGTCCACAAGGTAGGGATACTATTTATACTGAAAGAGCCCCTGGTATCCCTACAGGGGCACAAAAATACAACAAGACATGAATGTATTTGATATAAAAACAAAGAGACAAAATTCCAAATTACAGAACTAAGAAATCAACAGAGTTCCATGCCTACAGACATACCTCTGACGAACTCAGCATACTTGCTGTGTGGGAGCTGAGACCTCCTCCCTCAGGGAAACCCTCTGTTTTCATGGGTAGCCACCGGTTTTCCTCCGCATCGTAGGCGCAGACGTTGGGCGTGCGAAGTCGCCCGTTCCATCCACCAATCAGCAACATGTAGCGGTCGTCAACGGCAACGGCACAATGGTGGCTGAGAGCAGGAGAACCAGGGGCCCTCATCTGTCGAAATTTATTTTCAAACCAGAATGACAAGCCATTCTAACAATCTCAATTTACATATATACAAACGTTTCTGCTTTCCACCAGAAAATCCACATTTTTTATTTCTTAAGGTCACAACGACCTTGAAAGAAGTATCAGCCAAATAAAACTTACAAAATACTAAAAAGTCTAGGAAAAAATGCACAGCACAATGACTGCCTCTAATGTATGTGACAAAATTGTTATATTTTCCTTCATGGATTGACTTAAATAAAATGAATAAAAACGTTGAAAAAAAAACAAACTTTCCATTAACAAGACTGTAACTGTTTAGAAATACTAGAAACAGTCTAGGAAAAAATGCACAGCAGAACGACTACCTCTGATGCATGTGATAAAACTGTTAAGAGCAGACCTACCACTGGCACAGTGTCGAGAAACAATATGCATACATGGATATGAGAGAATTCAGAATGCTTAAATAAAAATCTGATTCACAAATCGAGATATGTATTTATGATGAAGTAATACCTAAATACACGTGAAGCCAGAACACAATTGAGGCAGCAGAAATGTGGTTCCTAAGAAGAATGTTGAGAGTTCCATGGACAGCAAAGAAAACAAACGAGACAGCCTTAATGGAGGCAGACACAAGATCATTGATAAAGAAGATTAAGAAAAGACAGGCAACATTTATAGTTTCAGTTTCAGTTTCTCAAGATGACATCTCCATGCTTGGAACGAATTCCAGGTGCCACTGTATGGTGACTGTGGCATATGCCTTAAGCCTGCATATACACCCATGAGCTGGCCAGGTCTTGAAATTTATAACCCAATTTATGAGGAAAGGGGAATTAGAGCACCTGGTCACAACAGGAAAGCTGGAGGAAGAGAGAACACCAGGTAGACCCAGGGAGAAAATATTGGGAAGACTTGCAGGGTGGCTGAGAACAGAGAGGGTGGAAGATGTACCTGAAGCGACAAGGGACAGATGCATGCAGAGGGCAATGATCACCAATGCCATGCGGCAGGGGACATGATGTTGATGATGAACACCTAAATGCCACCTGCTGGCTGCGTACAGCAGGATCAAACCTAAGACAATCTGACTGGAGGTCTGACATCCTAACCTCTTGGTAACTGCACTTGTCACACACTGATTATAACTTTAACAACATTTCACCCACTTTTTTTTAACACTTACCTGGGACCACATTCCTGAAAAAAGTTCCAGCCTGTGCAGATCGTTACTGGGTTCTTTGCCGTCTTTCTGTGTCACACCCCCATGCACGAACAGCCCCCCACGAATGACACATGCTGCGTGAAAAGCCACAGAGGGACCAATCGGGGCAAAGGCCTCCCATTCTGCTGTCACGACTCGTGCATCCTTGTCTGGCTCCAGTGCGACAGAACTCTGAGAAAACCAACATTCAGGGGAAAATACTGTGATCAAAATTACATTCAGGCACTTTTTACTTATACTGAAAACAGTCATGCGATAACACATGTAAGCTCAACATAAAAACACATGCAACCCAACAGACGACTATCCTGATGCTGATCAGGGGGCCTTTAATAACTTGGCCACCAAGCGGCTGTGTTGGCTGGAACCTTGTGCGCCTAGTAGAGTCACCCAAGCAGGCATGCCAATAAAACTTAATAAAAAACAAAAACAGAAAGAAAGAAAGAGGAAAATTTGCAGAGGCCTGGGGATCACCAGACAGCTGAATGATTTTTCGTAAAGTGCTCAACATTCCCCACAAAAAGTATTTCTTCAACCCTTTTCTCCCACACCCTGTCCACCAGCACAATGCATTGTCAAACATGCTAGCAAAGCAAAGCTCAAGCCTATGAACCCCTCACCCTATCCACCAACTTCCTGCAGGAAGCTGGTGGATAGGGTGAGGGAGTCAAAGGGTCAAGTTTTTGCAGTTGGTGGGTAGGGGGGCGGAAGTCAAAGGGATAATGTTACATTAGAAAAGAAAGCTTTTACCATACCTGATTTCTACCAGTGATAGGCACAGATCAACAGAGCATAGCATAAAGTATGACATCCATATCTGACATAGCACACACTCACAATCTAGTATTCGAATAATGCAAAACAGGCCTACCACTTCTGGCATGTACTCTATACCACCAGTGTTTTCAAATGTATTAGCGGAAACCAAACCAATATGATGCCATTTCGATAATAATTTTAGTTAATCAATACAAAACTAACATGCAAGTTGCAACTTCCAAGAAATAGTAGTTTTAATCTTGCCTAAACACGGGGTCTGTCAAGCCAGTTGAATCCAATTCTCTACTTAAAAGAATTATATTCATTCTGTTGACAAAGAGTTTACATTAGCCATACCAATGTTAAACTGGGCATAGCTCAGCACGTACCTCTAGAACTACTAACTGTTGTTAGTTATACACTCTGTCACAACAATAATAAGTTTAAACGGTATACTATACCTTGCGCTTCTGCATCATGTTCCAACTGGTGTTTTTAATTCAACATGAGCTACTTCTGTTGGGCACTTTTCAGTCAGTCCTACGTGGGTGCCATGTACTACTGTAGAACAGCTGTGTTATCCACACAAGTCATCCAACTGCAAAACAAAATACCAGTACGTATATTTACTTCAAAGCCTCAAACAGAGAAGAAAGAGACTGTTACCGTTATTTTTGTTTAAAGCCCAGCTGACTGTCATTTCTGTCATATCTTCCTATCATTTTCTGCCTTGCTGGTCCATTCATCTGTATGTGTGTGATAAAGTCTTAAGTGCTTTCTTTTAGGATTGATAATTGGGTACATGTACAACGTGCATTTTTGGCTCTCGGGAAATAAGACATGTATATATACATGCAAAAGCAATTTAAGGTAATTTAGGCCCTTTTTGTGTATGTTTTAGTGTCCTTACTTATTTTCAAATTTGTATTCAGGTATGATTTTTAAATCCCCTGTGCGATACACTGGATGGAGTGGTCAATGCCAGGGACATCTTCTTAGATTATATGCACCAATGCACTGACATGTGTACTTAATTTCGTTTTCTTTTTCTTTTTTTTTTTTTTCCTGTTGAAGTATTGTGTATGTTCTGAAATGGTTATGCCCTGATATATGGCTCTATGCAGTCGGCTGGGCTTTAAACAACAATAACAGTAATAAGACTACTGTTGGTTGAAAAATACAAAATGCTGAATTACCTTCAGGTTTGGGGAACAAATCTGTACAATCTCAATATCCAACAGATCTGACATACAGCAAAAATATGGGACATCAGCACTCATATCAATAATTGTCAGACACATGAATACATTAACAAAAAAATTAGCAACAGATTGCCTACCCTCTCAAGTGTGACGTCATGCTAGTAACAGTGTTTTCGAACCTTTCTTATGCACACGTAGTCCCCAATAATTACACAAGTACTGTATTGCCACCTATATCTGTGCTACTGTCTTCTTCTTCTGCATGGGGAGACTCCTTTCCTTCATCTTGCATGTTTGTCTATAAAGTTCAGGAACAACTGTCCTGCCTTTATGTGTTTCTGTGTGAAAGAGTTACGTGTTTACCTATCATCATCATCAGGTGCCCTGCTGCATGGCGTTGGCGATCATGGACTTCCATCTGCCTCTATCTCTCGTTGCCCCTATCATCTCCCCGACCCTCCCCATCCCCAGCCACTCTGCAAGTCCGTCCAGCATTTTCTCCCTGGGTCTACCCGGTGCTCTCTTTCCCTCCAGCTTTCCCATTGTGACCAGGTGCTCTAAATCTCCCTTCCTCATAAAATGGCCTATAAATGTTGCCTGTCTTTTCCTAATCTTCCTTATGAGTGATCTACTTGTGTCTGCCTCCATCAAGACTCTCGTTTGTTTTCTTTGCTGTCCATGGAACCCTCAACATTCTTCTTAGAACCACATCTCAGCTGCCTCAATCTTGTTCTGGCTTTGTTTGTTGACTGTCCACGCCTCGCATCCGTACAACAGTACTGGTTCTATATAACATTCAAGAACTCTCTTCCTGATGTTAATTGATAGGCATTTGTTGGTAAGAATGCTTGTCATCTTCTTGAATGCTGTTTTGGCTTGGCCAATTCTGCCGGCTATTTCTGATGTGCATCTGCCGTCTGATGAAATGATCGTTCCCAGGTATTTGAATTTATTAACCTGGTGTTTACCTATAGCCTATTAAAATATAACACTTAATCCTTAGCCTCCCACACCCTGTCCACAGCATCCTGCACTGTCAACCTGCAGTGAAAGATTCCCTGTGAGGGGACTGTTTGGGAAGGAAGGGTGGCTGAACTGAATAACTGATAACCTGTCTCCTGTGAGGGGACTGTTTGGGAAGGAAGGGTGGCTGAACTGAATAACTGATAACCTGTCTCCTGTGAGGGGACTGTTTGGGAAGGAAGGGTGGCTGAACTGAATAACTGATAACCTGTCTTCTGTGAGGGGACTGTTTGGGAAGGAAGGGTGGCTGAACTGAATAACTGATAACCTGTCTCCTGTGAGGGGACTGTTTGGGAAGGAAGGGTGGCTGAACTGAATAACTGATAACCTGTCTTCTGTGAGGGGACTGTTTGGGAAGGAAGGGTGGCTGAACTGAATAACTGATAACCTATCTCCTGTGAGGGGACTGTTTGGGAAGGAAGGGTGGCTGAACTGAATAACTGATAACCTATCTCCTGTGAGGGGACTGTTTGGGAAGGAAGGGTGGCTGAACTGAATAACTGATAACCTGTCTTCTGTGAGGGGACTGTTTGGGAAGGAAGGGTGGCTGAACTGAATAACTGATAACCTATCTTCTGTGAGGGGACTGTTTGGAAGGAAGGGTGGTTGAACTGAATAACTGATAACCTATCTTCTGTGAGGGGACTGTTTGGGAGGAAGGGTGGTTGAACTGAATAACTGATAACCTGTCTTCCATTGCACAGTGGACGTTGAACATTTATCTCTTTATTTTCTCGTGTTTGTTGATCTGGCTGAATAGAGATGAACTGAGGGTTCCTGATTGGATATAAAATATTGAAATCTCAGCTTACTGTTCTATTAATGTTGAACATTGTGAAATGTGATTGGATTGATATATATTATAAGTGTTCATTGGTCTTTGCCCACTAAGTCCAAGACTGTCAATCTGCTGTCTTGTTTGATGAGGTGACTGAATGGATGGTTGTGTGTGAATGGGGAAAACACATAGAACACGCACCTACACACACACAGTTTACATCATTCCTTTAGTCTTCTGTCTTTCATTATCTTTCTGTCAGTCACTCATAAACCGACTTCTATAATAGTAGATAGGGTGCGGGAGTCAAAGGGTTAAACTACTCACCCTGTCACAAATGTAATAATGCTCCTTGCAGAATATTATAATTTATATTTACAAATTATGCAAATACAAAGACGGTACACCACATATAGGATTTATTCAAAAGGTATCTGAAAGTAGTTTATGACACTGAGAAACATATAACAATGTTAAACCACCAAATGAAAAAAATATATAGGTTATGCTTGAGTTTGCCATCTGTTACTGATATTTTCAGAAAACACATGTAGTTCAAGTGCATCATGCATGCAATATCAATGCATACATATATGTAATATACATGTGTGTGTGTGTGTGTGTGTGTGCGTGCGTGTGTGTGTGTGTGAGAGAGAGAGAGATATATATATATATATATATATATATATCATTGCTCATTGCATCATTACAGGTTTATTTTGTTCATTTGTTTTATTATTAAGTGTGTTTGTTTGCTTGTTTACTCTGTTGATCTATTTTGGCAGTTTGGTCTGCTGATTTTATCTTTTCTAAAATTCAGATAAATAAACAAATTTTAACATTTTCTGACAAATATTTTTATCAAGGTGTCATTACCATACATTCTATCTTTAAAGCACCATTTATTCTATATATATATCAGTTGCAACAAATGCCCATGTTCCACACAAAAAAAGGCTTACACATACAACTGTACTGACACATGTATTCTTCCAAATCATCAGAATGGGCTGTATTGATCCAGGATGGTAAACAAAAACAGCTATAGACGCAGCAAAAGTGCCAAAACTGCTCTAACTGCAACCAAAAACTGCTTAATACGGTCAAAATAATGAGAACTTTAGATTTTTCAACATTTCAAGTCTCGGACATTTAGCCTGAACTTCAGTCTCCGTTCCTAAACTTCAATCTCCGTTTCTTTCACGCTTGGTAGGCAAAGTTCTCGAGAAGAGAATTTTCTTTATTCCACCACGTGACCACGGGGGCAAGAGTTGCTGAGTACGTTATAACTAGTAAGCTATTCGCTAAGTAAAGTTAAGTAGCATTGAGAGGATCTTTCCATCGAGATAACGATGGCTGTTTCCGCTTTGCATTCGTTTCATTGTATAATGTTTCCGCTTTGCCACGCGAGCGCAAACGTGCTAGCGTGCAAGTAAGAAACAGGCCCCTATCCCTGGTAGGACTAGGACCAGGATGGAGTCTATCGCATTCTCATGCAAAATCCATGAAAAGTGTAAACTTGCGCTTTAAAAACTATGATCTATAAAGCATCTTACATCTCTCTGACACAAAAGTTTGTGAAGAATTCTGTGGAGATTTTCAGTTATTCTATAGGCACGTTGCCTATGACGCTGGGACAGCCATTTTGAATGTTGTCACCGGGAGCTTCCGGTGTTGCCGATTTCCCACAATACTTTGCAATTCTTATGGCCGACAGTTGAACTAAAGCTGAAATGCTGGATAAAATCGTAACAAAAATTTACTTCACAGATGCTTAGGATTGGTTTGATTTCCATCCATCAAAGTGTTGCACAGGTAGAATGTGCATTATTGACATACACAACATGATGATTGCACACAGTCTTCCCTTTTATTGTAGATTTGAGGCATTGAAATGTTGTTGAAATTGTGCAGGCTCACCCATTCAGCGCTTGTGCGCGCTCGAACGAGACCGACGCTTTAGCTTGGGCTGAAAGGTTGTCGGCTTTGTTTCTAGTTCTAACGTTACGCGGGATTTTCATTGCCATGCCATATGTTTATCAGTTCGACGTCGATTAAGTATCGAATTAGGGAGCACTGTTCGCCGTTTTATGTAGGCCTACTCAGGCTACTGACTGTTCTGTAACCGTTGTACCCTCAGGCACTGTTGACTGTAAATTTAGTCTTCATCACATGAAATACATCAGGAAATGCTGGAATTCGATATTTTATTTTCAACATTTTCTTTTATTTCATTTAATAATATTATCATGTGCATTAGATTAAACTTTCTTGACCGTTGATCTTTTTCTTCCAGTATTGCAGGCAGTCAAGGTACGAGATAGAGCCTAGTTCAAGACGATGGCAGCACCACGCAAGAGGAAAAAGACTCCTCCTTTTGATCCAACAGGCATCGATTTCTCTGTCATCACCACAGCATTGGAGACTGGTGGAAGGATGATTGAACAGATTATAAATGGGATTCAATATGGCAGTCCTGAGGTATTATCCATTGTTCATATAATGCTTTTTGTGTTACCAAACATGTTCATTCAGCCCTATGTTCCTAATTTTATTAATGTAGAAGCTTTGATCCTAATGAAATTGAGACTGAAGGTTTTCAAAATCAGGGTACTTAACATTTTTTAAGTTTTTGGCTGAGCTAACGTCACAAGATTGAAGATGATGCTTTAATTCTGGTTTTTGGCTGAGCTAACGTCACAAGATTGAAGATGATGCTTTAATTCTGGTTGTTTTCCAAATGAAGAAAAGATGCTGCATTTCATTGGATGGTCACGGTGGCTTTTTGGTATATTCTTGTTATCGGTAGCCATTTTCTAAGTGTTCATGACAAGAAGTTATTAGAAACTGATACATGTAGGCCTATAGGCCTATATATATTCACACACATAATATATGTATGTATGTGTGTGCGTTCCTTTCACAGAAAGCAAGTGGCAGTCATACTGCAGAACATATAGCTAATTCTAAACAGCACTGAGTGGACACAAAAGATGGACAACAATAACAATTGAAATTGAATTGTTGCAAGGTCTTGGACTAAGTAAGAAGCAAATTAAAATGAGACCTTCTGTCAGCCATTGTTTGCAAAGCAGTTACTCATCTTCTTACTTTAGTAGCTGCCATGATTAACTTGATCATTAGCTCTGTGCATATGTGACAGTGTGGGTGGCAAGGTGTTTGAAGACCTGTGGGTATACTGGGGGCTTTTTCAGTATAAATAGTATTCACATCTGCAAATTCTGTGCTAGAAATTTCCTCTTATGTGTCACTTTATTTCTGCCTTGTTCCTTTGTTTTCAGTCTTCTCTTCCCTTCTCTTTTTTCTGCTTTTTTGGTCCATTCACCTGCATGTTTTCCGAAAAGCCTTACATGCCTTCTGTCTATTATCTCAATGGAATCACAGTCAAAAGGGCCTTGCTGTTCCCTCAAATCACACAATTTTGATTAACCAGTATAAAAAGAATTACCAAAAGTTAAAGTTCTACAGACAGCACAGACTTGAAACAAACAGTACTAAAAACACAAGATATGAACTTTTTTGATTATTTATGAGAATTGAACAATGTTGACAATTTTCGTGTGATAAATAATCAACAACGAAAAATGTATGTTTAGGCCAGAAAAGAAAAACTTTCTTGACACTCTCTAATTCCTTTTCATAACAGTCCATCCTTTCACACAGGTTCAGAACCACATGTTTCAGTTTTTCTGCAGCAATACCGTCTGCATCACCAAGCTTAGACTGACTTATTGCAGGCTGATACCTCTGAGAAACCTTCTTGGCTGCTGACTTGCTATGTTGAAACAAGCAGTTGTAAGAAATCATTGTTCAGTAAAACCTACATCAGAAACTTGTTAAATGATACAGTAATGGTCAAAGGGAACAAAACTACATCACAATTGTTTGAGGGTTCAATAATGGTCAAAGGGAACAAAACTACTGCACAAATGTTTGAGGGTTCAATATGTCAAAGGGACAACTACTGCACAATGTTGGGGTTCAATAATGTCAGAGGAACAAAACTACATCACAATTGTTTGAGGGTTCAATAATGGTCAGAGGGAACAAAACTACTGCACAAATGTTTGAGGGTTCAATGATGGTCAGAGGGAAAAAACTACATCACAATGTTTGAGGTTCAATGATGTAGAGGAACAAAACTACTGCACAAATGTTTGAGGGTTCAATGATGGTCAGAGGAACAAACTACTGCACAAATGTTGAGGTTCAATGTGGCAGAGGACAAAACTACTGCACAAATGTTTGAGGGTCAATGATGTCAAAGTGAACAAAACTCGCACAAATGTTTGAGGGTTCAATGATGGTCAGAGGAACAAAACTACTGCACAAATGTTTGAGGGTTCAATGATGGTCAGAGGGAACAAAACTACTGCACAAATGTTTGAGGGTTCAAGGAAAACATTTGATTTCCTGATGCTGGTTTTTGCTTGGCACTAGAAAAATCAGAAAAGTATGCGGTTATCAGTTTCTACCACATATGCAAGCAGAAATTAAAGTGCTGGAACCCCTTGTCTGATAAGACTATGGAGTTGATAATTTGGTACATATGTTAGCTGCATTTTTACCTGTGGAAATGTGGACTGCTTAGTGGCAATTTTAGGTATTATAGGCCAGTTTCTGTATTTTTTTTTTGTGTACTTGGGCATGAGAAATTGTAGGCTTGATGGAAGAATGGAGGAAGGGAAAAGAGGAAGAATACAAGAGGATAAACAGGGAAATCAGGAATAGGTGCAGTGAAGCTAAGGAAGCTTGGCTGGAAACAAAAGTGCACACAAGTAGAAGATCAACACAAAACAGATCCTCAGAGTAAGTGCAGAAAAATTGAAGAAATTGCCCACAGGAAAAAGACGTCCACATCAACTGGATGCTTAAAATCAAAAGATGGTATGCTTATCATAAAAAAAGATAAAATATTAGAGAGATGGGGAGAGTACATTGAAGATTTTTTTAACGATGACAGAAATGAAGAACACACTATGTTATACTATAAGAAAGAACGTTGAAGGACCACTCATAATGAAAAATGAAGTTAGAGCAGCATTGAAAAAGATGAAACTGGGAAAAGCATCAGGACGAGACAATATTACAGCAGAAATTATAGAGGCCCTAGAAGATTTTGGTATTGAAAAAATAACAGTCCTAAGTGAAATTTATGACACTTGAAATATCCCCAAAGATATGTCAAAATCAATTTTCACTGGACTTTCAAAGAAAACAGGGGCTATAGAATGCAAACTCCATCATACAGTCACCTTGATGTGTCATGTAACAACAATCTATTAAGAATAATCATGATGAGGACAAAGCTTTTACAGAATCATAAGAGTAATAACAGAAGAACAGTGTGGATTTGTCAAAAGGAAAGGAACTATTAATACATTATACATCCTAAGAACTATTGTAAAAAGGTGAGTAAAATTGGATAAGGATTTATTTGTATGCTTTGTTGATTATACTAAGACACGAAGAATTATTCAACCAACTAGAAAGGCTCACTATTGATGGAAAAGATCTAAGAATAATCAGAAATACATATTGGGAACAAACAGCAGCAACAAAAATAGAAAACAATATAAGCTCTTTCCAAAATATCAGAGAGGGGTCAGGCAGAGTTGTGTCCTATCACCAGATTTGTTTTCATTTACAGCAAAACCATTATGAGAAACCTAGAAGAATGCCCTGGGATAAAGATTGGAGGTAAAATGATTACATTCATTACACAGATGACACTGTGCTAATTGCAGAAATGAAAAAGACCTACAAAACCATGTGAATGTAGTAGAAATAGAAAGCACAAATAGAGGGCTAGAGCTAGATTAGTAGATAGCAAGAAGACTGAAGTCATGGTAATCGGTAAAAAACAAAAAGTCCCCTCATGCAAAATAACAGCAAATGGCACAACTTTGAGACAGGTTGATAAGTTTAAATATCTGGGAATGGTCATCTCACCAGATGGTAGATGCACATCAGAAATAGCCAGCAGAATTAGCCTAACCAAAACAGCATTCAAGGAGATGAAAAGCGTTCTTACCAGCAAATGCCTATCAATTAACGTCATGAAGTGAGTTCTTGAATGTTGTATAGAAACAACACTGTTGTATAGTTGTGAGGCATGGACAGTCAACACGCAATGTCAGAACAAAATTGAGGCAACTGAAATGTAGTTTCTAAGAAGAATATTGAAGACTTCCACGGACAGTAAAGAAAACAAACGAGGCAGTCTTGAAGGAGGCAGACACAAGATTATTTATAAAGATGATTAGGAAAAGACAGGCAACATTTATAGGACATATTATGAGGAAAGGGGAATTAGAACACAGTCACAACAGGAAATCTGGAAGGAAAGAGAACACCAGGTAGACCCAGGGAGAACACATTGGACGGACTTGCAGGGTGGCTGAAGACAGAGAGGGTCGGAGATGTACTTGCAGCAACAAGGGATAGATTCGTGTGGAGGGCCATGATCACCAACGCCGTGTGGCAGGGCACATGATGATGATGATGACTTCGGCATGTTTATACATCAATTGTAATCAGATTTGTTTTTCAAGTGCCCCTAATATAGGTGGAATCACCATTGCCAGAGGCATTTGCTTACATTACTTGCATGAATATATATGTGTACTTAATTTTCTTTTCCAGTTTTCCTTTTTCCAAGTTCATTGCTGAGTTTTGATGTGTTTGTTTTGTTTGATATGGTTATAGTGCTGATATGGCTCTGAGCAGTCAGCTGGGCTTTAAGTTTAAACACAGTTAATAATTAGAGGGAGTTCATTTTCATAGGAGGACAGGTGTAGACAGGCAGGTGTAGAGGGCAGCATAAGAAGACAGCTAGAGAAGGTGAGAAAGATAATGGAGAAATGGTAGATTGAGAACATCATCCTCACAAAATATGCAGTCCAGGCAGCATCTTGAAGTTTAAATGATGTTTTTTTAGTCTGGCATCTCCTGGTATGTTATATCTGCATGATAGTAACAGTACTACTTTTATCTGGCATTTAGATGATCTGCTTGAAAAATAATAGACAAATTGCTTTGATGCCCAGAATATTACAGATGGTAATGAAGTCACTGTTGCTTCTTTCTGCTCATGTGGTCTCTATAGAGATCTTGAAGTGTGCATACACATCATTTGATAAAAAGACTGAATGATCTTGCATCTGTGTAAGCATGGCAGCTATGATCTTGAAGGCTTGATTGCACACTTACTGTATTCATCTACAATTACTGTAAAATATAGTTTTCTGAATAAGTGTTGCACTGTTACACCTGTCGTGTTTACCTTTAGAGTTTGGAGTTTTGTTCGAGAAGACTTCATGGCACTCAGATAATTCCATATGCATTTCACTTAAAATTGCCAGCAGTCATCTGACAGACTCCTTGAGCCTCCATTAAACTGTCTGCGTTGATGAGGTCTTGAAATGGGGAGGCTAGGGGGAGGGGAGGACCTATAAACACTAAGTTGACACCAGAATGATGGAGACATTAAGATGGGCAGCAAACAGACCAGTTTTTAATGTTGCAGGCTGGGATGAAACTCAAAATACCAGCTCATTAGTCTATAGTTTTATCAATATTTGATCCATTCAAATATAGATTGGTGCTGTATATATATATATATAAAACTAATAAAGTAAAACGGCGAAACAGATGATGTTGGATTTGGTCAATATGACTTTGAAACTGATTATATAGATCTATCACATTGGGGATATGACAACACGGTTTCAGAATATAAATTCAATACTGTTGAGATTTTTGGAATGATCAATGCATGGCTGTGGCAGGCAGAAGCTATAAAATTAATTGAAAACTTAGCGAGACAAATACACTGTACTGTCTGTCATGTAGTGCCTGTCTTAAGCAAAATGTAACAGTTCATAACAGGATTGAACACTTTTTTTGCATAAGATATATACATGACTTTCAAAATAGATTTTTTCTGCATAATCATAACAGATACATTCTCCCAGCAGCATGGGAAGTGTTTGTTTTGGGCGGATTTCCGAAATTTTCTCATCAATTTTTTTTTCCGATTGTAAGTGTCAGAACCACAGAAATAGATTTATTCTTAAATGGCTTCTCTGACCTTAAATGGCACAAGTTACAACTTCGCCAAACCCAATCTCAAGGTCGCTTTAGAATTAGACAGGCCTATGTGTAATCAGCCTTGGGAGTTTTGCACCTGTCATTGAAGCAAAGATAATGGTGTTGAATTTCAACAGTGGAGATAAATTCTGTGAAGATAGTGTCGCAGATCAGTGGAGCGGGACTTGCTATCTTGGGGAAGAACAGGCTGGAGACTAGAATAGAAAAACCCTTGTGGGTGGGCACGCAAGATGCTTGCTGTATCAGACAGACATTAATCATTCCACCTTAGAGTTCCATGCACGATGAACGATTTGTCAGCCAAGAAACATGAAGAAGCCCAGAAAAGTATGTGTACTTGTACATCCTGACCAGTCTAAATGTACTTTGGTGAATTTTGTAATGTATGTTGTGTTGTTCGTTAAGATTTTGTCCTGTTGTCAATGTTTTCTTTTATTGTTATTGCTCGTGAAAACAATCATTTTAACTGCCAGAAATGTATTTTAGGCTGTCAGGTAGCCTCAAATTTAACTGATTTTGACCTAGCTTTTCAAAATTTTCTGTGGAGGATTTTCCCGCCCACTCACCCGTAATTTTCTGTTTTTTTCATCCTGACCGTTTCTTATGCCTGCCTGTCTTGTGGTGGTGGATTCTTTCACATGTGCATTGAGTGCTACACAGGGATGTCTGTGTGTGTGTGCTTTTTATGTGTGTGTGTCTGTGTGTGTGTGTGCATGGTGAAGACTTGGAATTCATTTGTATATTTTACTTTCCGTTATTCACTGTGACTTGTGGTTCCTTAAACAAAAAGTTATAGCAATACCTTCATTTCATGAATCGTAGTGTTTGTCATTATTCGCTTTAACCCTTTGACTCGCGCACCCTATCCACCAACTGCAGAAACACCCTTTGACACTCATACCCTGTCCACCAGCTTCCTGTGGGAAGATAGTGGATAGAGTGAGGGAGTCAAAAGATTAAGTTTTTGCTTTGCTAACACGGTTGACAATGCAGAATGCTGATGGACGGGGTGCGGAAGTCAAGGGGTTAAGTTTAAGAACGTTGTTTTACTCTTAGTCTAAGGAGCAATAAGCACAATAAGCATCCTTTTGACATAGACTGTTTGTGCTATACAAATGAAATATTGTTCTGTCCTAGGTTCGCTTGCTGATGCTGGAGGAATGTGAAGTTATCTTGGAGTGCCGTGTGTGCCGAGCACTGTTCCGTGCTCTGCCCAACTTCATTGCTCACAAGCGCATTTACTGCACACAGCCTTACTGTGACTTCACCCACAGTAAACATCTCCAGTCTGCCACTGATGTTGCAGTGCCAGAACAGGAGGTAGTAGTTGTGGAACCTGAAGATGCGTCACAGAAAAACTTGCGCCCGACTGCTCAACAACGAAAAACAAAAGATAAGAGAAAAGAGATACAGAAAAAAGATGTTATGACTGCCTCTGTCGCCACCAAGAAAACTTGTAAGGCACAGACAAGTAATGATAAAAGTAATGGCCAGAAACCTGGCAACCACTTGTCCAGTACCAATGGCACAAAAACCCGATCTCAGCAGTCTGAGAAGACCGTGGCGGACACTGTGCACCAGATTGAAAAAGGGCAGCTGGGAAAATCCCAAGAATATGCTTACTACACGGCAGCAGCAGAAAAGGCTGAAAAAGACAAAAGCATGGCAGAACAGTGTAACTCGATTGTTTTGACAACAATCTCTACCACCCCTCATGCTATGTTTGTAAACAGGGGGTCTGTGCCTTGTGATCAGGCTGTGACACAACCTGCCCCTTCTCAAGAAGGCACCAGGCCTGCTTCGACAAGTGTGGTGGAGAATCAGCAGATGAAGCACTCCCCTAAAGAGGGCGCCACACCGGTCGCCAATCAGGAACCTATAGGGAACAAGACAGCCAGCAGAACAAACAAGACTGCCGGTAGCGTAGACTCCTCAGCAGTGAGTTCAGATGATGTGGCATCAGTGCCACCAAAACGACAGCACATGTCCAAAGCAACAGTGCGCAATGTGTCCAAAGTGGTGAAAGAACTGCGGCAAAACAAAGAACAGATTTTAAAAGCTAGAGAAGAAACTGTAGGACAGACTGTCAGAGAAGAGGCCTGTGTAGCGGACAAGGCCCAGAAGAAGGCACCGGAGAAGTCTCTCCTCCTGTCCATATTATCTACCTCCTTGCCTCTGCCATCACATCCTGCAAGCTTCAAAGCGTCCACTCCAGGTGAAGACAAAAGCAGCAGGGAGGAAGCCCGCCAACCCACACCCTCTCCCACACCAAGCAGCAAGTCCACATACCGTCTTTCTGTATCAGATTCAAAGGAAGCGAACCTGTGCGCTGTAGTCAAGCGTTGTTTGACTGGCCGACCAGGGTCCTTGAGGGTCTCTCCTCTCAAGACGAGGGAGAGGAATGCTGACTCTGACACCGTCAGTGAAGCAGGAAGCTACAGCGACAGAGAAGGGGCCCCATCGGCGTTGAGCAATGGGGACCAGCGAGTCATGGATTTGGAAAAAAAGCTCTGTATAACATGCGATGTAAGTAACTTCCGCTCAGCTGCTTGGGTTTTTTGTTTGTTTGTTTGTTTTAACTGTATTAATATCTTTTGTTTTTTTCTTTCTGGATGTAAATTGATACAGCTGTATGTTTGAAAGGAAACTAATTTGCTTGTTGTGCAAACCACCAAGTCTTCAACATGAAAATGTTGGGGGCTTTTTTGGGAAAATTATATTTAGATTTAACCCTTTCGCATTCGCACTGCTAGATGTAAAGCTAGCTCCTAGTATTCGCATTTTTCTGACATTTTTTCATCCGAGTACAGTCATGCTGACAAACATACTGCCGTTCACTTGTTTGAAAGTAGAGAAGAAAGATTTTTTGCACACATATACACAAGTGTCCATAGTTTGATTTGCATGTGGTTTTATGTGTCCTGGGTCTAGTGTGCGTGTCCCTGTCACCAAAGATGTCACAGACAGAGGTATTTTTATGGTGACAATACAATGGTTAGCATACAAACAAGCTCTATTGTCTAAAAACAACATTTGTTAGTTGTAAACACAACACCTGTCCTACCCGACGCTGTCTCTGCTCCTCCAGTATAGTATCCAATACACAGGCACAACACAAATGTCACAGAAAAGACTTGTCACGATGTCACCAAATGAACATAAACAGAAAGAAACAGAAGTGTTTTACAAAGATATTTTGTACATGGTCGTCTACAGATTTCATTCCCTATACACTATTTACACATATGTGCCTATACAGCAACTTTGCAGCTACTGTGATGATGGTGAGATGTTGTTGTCATCGTCACTGTGATTGTCACCGTCATTGTCAGTGGCAGTGTCACCAGTGGTGTCACAAGCGCTGGTTGTAGCCTGTGTCGTGGTGTTTAGCGCATGATAGTCCCGGAAACAGTCCCGGACAGAAAGTTGACCAGTAGCACCATAGACGGGACTGATGTTTTAGCCCCATCATGATGAGAATAGCCAGGTATGCCCTGATTTCATCAGCTGTCGTCTCTTTCCAAAATGGGTCAGGTTGCCCCTTTGCCGCAATGTTCTGACCAGCGTAGTTGTTGGTCTCTTCAGCAGCACTGACAAAAAATTCTAGTGGCAGAAACAAACAAAAAATAGTCTATTGGTTTCGCATCAGCGGGCAGCAAATGTTTAGGCCCAACAACTTGTGAAAATTCCCTGACTTCACTGCCACGTGTCACCGGTCAGCCATGCCTGCACCAGTGCAGTCAGCGGTACATCGTCGTCTATGTCGCTGTCATTTCCATCTTCACCATCACCACCTACTTCAACATCCGACTCTACATCCTTTTCTTCTTCATCTTCTTCAATTTCTAAACGATCAATTTCTCTAAAAAAAATTCCTGCAACTCTGCTTCAGTGTAATCCACAAATTCGTCTTGTTCGCTGAAACTCGCCATCTTTCCCACGCTCACAGTTGTGAATGAAAGCACGTAGCACAGCATTAGTAACTAAGTCTTTCAGTAGTGAATGGAAAGTTCCTTCCATCCCAGAATGCTTGTACTATTTCTAGAACATTCAACGCGAGACTGACCAAGATTCTAACCACATGCGCGATAAGACAGCAAGGCCAGTAGTGATGGAAATTCCCCACACGTGTGCCGGAAAAGGTAGGGCAGTCTCAACCGCTATGAACGGATCGGCACATTTTTTTCGCAGGGCGGTTGCGGGCTTGTGAACAGCTAAGGGTTAAGGAAATGGAATGTCAGTTGAATTACACAAGTCAGTTACACTGTGTATCAATCTTTTTTCCCGTACCTCTTATCTCTCTCGCTCTCTCTCTCTCTCTCTCTTTTTCTTTCTTCCCCCCCCCACCTTTTCCTTCCTCCCACACCCCCTATCATACTCCTTTGCTCACATTTCTTTTAGTCAGTTTTTTTAGTTTGTATGAAAAACAACAACAACAACAAAGAAAAAAAAGAAAATTACAGTAAAATGAAAAGCAGTGATTGCTGAATGTAGTGGCAGTGGTCATTGGTTTAATGTCTTTTCACTTTTAAAGTGATTTTAGACAATGAAAAAAGGGAATGTGTGGGCTGGGGGTGAGGGTATAGATGGAGGAAAGGCAAATGGAGGTGCTTTATATAGGCAGTCTCGAGAAAAAAGAAAAGGCAACCGGAACAGTAAAGGGGAGAGTTAACAAAGTGACTTGCCATAACGAACTATGTGTGCTAAGGATGCTTTTGTTGTTGTTGTCATAGATGATTATCTCTAATGGGCGATTTAAAAGAATTTTTGTCATACTATCTATCTGTCTGCACAATTTACAAAGAAATCTGTCTGTTTGTCCATATCTATCTATTGTCTGTCACAATTTACAAAGAAATCTGTCTGTTGTCCAATCTATCTATCTGTCTGTCACAATTTACAAAGAAATCTGTCTGTTTGTCCTATCTATCTATCTGTCTGTCACATTTACAAGAATCTGTCTGTTTGTCCATATCTTCTATGCTGTCGCAATTACAAAGAAATCTGTCTGTCCATATCTATCTATCTGTCTGTCACAATTTACAAAGAAATCTGTCTGTCCATATCTATCTATCTGTCTGTCACAATTTACAAAGAAATCTGTCTGTTTGTCCAATATCTTATAACTATCTGTCTGTCGCAATTTACAAAGAAATCTGTTTGTCCATATCTATCTATCTGTCTGTCACAATTTACAAAGAAATCTGTCTGTTTGTCCATATCTATCTATCTGTCTGTCACAATTTACAAAGAAATCTGTCTGTTTGTCCATATCTATCTATCTGTCTGTCACAATTTACAAAGAAATCTGTCTGTTTGTCCATATCTATCTATCTGTCTGTCACAATTTACAAAGAAATCTGTCTGTTTGTCCATATCTATCTATCTGTCTGTCGCAATTTACAAAGAAATCTGTCTGTCCATATCTATCTATCTGTCTGTCACAATTTACAAAGAAATCTGTCTGTTTGTCCATATCTATCTATCTGTCTGTCACAATTTACAAAGAAATCTGTCTGTCTGTCCATATCTATCTATCTGTCTGTCGCAATTTACAAAGAAATCTGTCTGTCCATATCTATCTATCTGTCTGTCACAATTTACAAAGAAATCTGTCTGTTTGTCCATATCTATCTATCTGTCTGTCACAATTTACAAAGAAATCTGTCTGTTTGTCCATATCTATCTATCTGTCTGTCACAATTTACAAAGAAACTTCTGTTTGTCCTATCTATCTATCTGTCTGTCGCAATTTACAAAGAAATCTGTCTTGTCATATCTATTATCTGCTGTCACAATTACAAAGAATCTGTCTGTTTGTCCATATCTATCTATCTGTCTGTCACAATTTACAAAGAAATCTGTCTGTTTGTCCATATCTATCTATCTGTCTGTCACAATTTACAAAGAAATCTGTCTGTTTGTCCATATCTATCTATCTGTCTGTCGCAATTTACAAAGAAATCTGTCTGTCCATATCTATCTATCTGTCTGTCACAATTTACAAAGAAATCTGTTTGTCCATATCTATCTATCTGTCTGTCACAATTTACAAAGAAATCTGTTTGTCCATATCTATCTATCTGTCTGTCACAATTTACAAAGAAATCTGTTTGTCTATCTATCTATCTGTCTGTCTGTCTTGCTAGATAGATAGCTATTTATCTCTGTATCTATCTATTCATACCAGTGTCAATGACTCTCATCCCCAAGGTTGCTTGCAAACTGTTTTCAAGAAATTTAAACTATTTTGAGCTTTTGTTGGTAAATGTTTGATATGCTAATTTCAAGATGATTTTGCTGTAAGGAAAATCACAGAAACTTGATAGACGAATTGTACTTAAGAACACTCATTCAGTTTGAAATTGGGCATATTGGCTGGGTTAGAATGATTTAGCCCATTTTCTTGCCATACATTGTGCTCTGTTTTGTCACGTTCTGATTAATATATTTTATGCATATAATAATTTGTTGTGCACAATGGAGATTTCTTGTTTATGTTTTGTTTTTCATAATTATTTACTTGGTATTACTAGATGTGGTTTGACTGTCTTCGTGATGACAATTAAAAGAAGCGTTAAAGAGTTCAATGTAATCAGGTTTCTTGCTTTACCGTTTTCTGCAGAGAGTGTTTTCCACAAAGAAGTCACTGCTGTATCATTGCCGATGTCATCACTTGGGCCAACGCACCATCTACCCCTGTCCTTACTGCCCGAGGGTCTTCTATTACTTGTCGGGTCTGACACGTCACCTCAACCAGAATCACAAAAAGTCACGCTCCATGATCGACCGCATGCGTAAAGAACTGCACCTCCAGTCCTACAAACAGGATATCCCTGAGGAAGAAATGCTTGGTGCAAAGAAGAGTTCCAAGTCCGGGGATCAAGATGGAAAAAATGAAGTTAAGCAAAAGTTTCACCTGAGTGTCCATGCTAGAAAGATGGTTGCTATATCTAAATCGGTCAACCCAGGGTCCAGCGAAATGAAAAAGAGCCCACCCGCCACCCTTAACATGCCAGCTCAAAGACGGAGAGTAGAAGTGATCAGTTCCATTCGCCCCAAAACCAAGAGGCAGGACAACGTGTACAAAAAGGTGTATACCACTACCAGTAAGAGAACACAAGCTGCTCTTGGCAGCCCGGTCGAAAACCCTCTGTCAGCTCCCCGTAGAACTAGAAAGCTGGTAGCCAAAGCTCTACGCACTACACGCAGTAAATGTGTCTACAACCGCATCACCTTTGACTCACCACCAAATTCACCCGATCAGGAAACAAAGAAAACAGTGACCACAAAAAACACAAAAGCTCAGTCATCTTCAAAGATTGGACATATTCGAGTCGATGTTTCTAGCTCGGTGTCTCCAGTGACTAGTGGAAAAGAGCATGGAAAAGATGTTCAAAATACATTTGAAATGTCTACACCCTTGCATATTGACTCAAAAAATCTGTGTGGAAAACCTCAACAAGAAGAGAGTAAAGTTCATAGTACTTCATTGTCAGATACAGCAAGCAATTGCTTACCTGAAGACTCTCAGGACGAAGTAAGGATATTGACTGTTACCAAGCAGCACGTTGAATCAGAGCTACAACCACAGACCAGAGCCAGGACATCCTCTGTAGCATCAGATACAGCACCGACACCTGGCTCTTCTAGACAGAACCTGGCACAAGCTGGCGCAAAGGTTTCCAAGCCAACTATCTCCCAAGAAACGTCTCAAACCACTGTTCAGGGAAGGAATGTGACTAGAGCAGCTACAAACTTACCAGAATCCTCAGGTCTGTTGCATACATGTACATTTTGCCATCAGATGTTTGGTAGACAAACCAGTCTGAAGGCCCACTTAAAAATCTGCAGCAAAGCTAACCTTCCTTTGCCAACTTCTCAGCCACCTGAAACACAGCCAGCACACAAGTCGCCAGAAAGCCAAGTGAAAATTGGCGAAGATGTTGGAATCAGAGCATCCTTGAGAAGAAACGAAGGTAGACGACAAGATAGTCAAGACAGATCCGTCCAGACTAGTACCAGAACACTCAGAGGAAACTCAGTTGAAAAGTCAAAATCAAAACCAGACGTTCAGCACAAGCCTTCAGCACAGCTGAGGGATTCAAAACTGAGGTCAGATGATGGGCCTGCCAAGGACAGTTGTCTCATAGAAAGTTCTAAAAGTAATGCAAGGATTGTGCAGCAAAGCCAGAGGCCAGGCATTGATAAGTCCAAAAGTACTTCCAGCAGGGAATGCTCAAAGACTCGTCAAATCATGGAAAAATGTTCAAATGATAGCAAGTCTGGAGAAAGACCATCTAGATCTTGCAGAACGACTGACTCCAAAGCCAGCTCAAGCCGTGATAGTTCAGTTGACAGCGTAAGGGCACGGAAGTCTGAGTGCAAACCAACCCAGCTGTCAGCAGAACGTAGCTCACATTCTTTACGCAGGGAATCTGAATCTAGTCGGGACAGCTCGATAGACAGTCACAGTCTAGTTTCTAACCATGATGGACAGTGTCAACAAGACAACCTCTTAGTGCTGTCACGCCAACGTCTGTCAGAACATCTGCGTGCTGCCGCAACGAGCAGGGACAAGGATGTTTCTGTAGTTAAGACGGGAAAATCTGAAAGCTGTAGAGATGCACTTGTGGCTTCTAAGAAAAACGAAAGTGGATATGTGGCAGCGTCTGAAAGTTCTTTAGACAAGTCTACCTCTCAGAGAGCTGTGACCACCAGTGTGCTGCGGAAAACTCAGAAAGGAAAGGTGATTGACTCTCCAAAGAAACTAGGAACTGACTCCCCAGTGACGTTGACTGACCCCCAAGTCAGGAAACCCTCCCTGACACAGATAGACACTTCAAAGAAATCATCTATAGTACTGATAGAGTCTCCCAGACAGCTGCCTGTGACAATGGCAAACTCTCCAAAAAAACTATCTGTGATACTGACAGAATCTCCAAAGAGATTGTCTGTGACACTGACCCCAGCTCCAAAGAAACCATCTGTTACCCCGACAGAGTCTCCAAAGAAACCTTCACTGGAATCCTTGTCAGGAACAGCTGCAGTCTTGTCTGCAAAGCATGGTACAGCCAATCCAGGGTCTTCGCAGAGTGAGGATATGAATGAAGACACCAAAATAGTTGGTCAGTCAGTAAAGGCACCAGCATCTCAGAAGGTACAAATTTTAGCAGAAAAAGTATCCAAACAGGAACAGTGCCAGCCAGCACAGACTGACCCTCAGACAGTGAGAGACGATTCCTCATCAACATCACAGCCTCGGAGAACCCAAAAGAGGGCAGTCAACTAAATCAGCGACCAAGGCGAAAACGGCGAGCCCCTGCACGGGTAATGGACAGTGAGATCATGCTACCAAGTAAGTTTGAATTGTGTGATTATAAGCTGTATCTGTTTGATGTCCTTTCCGTTTTAACTTTAAGTGATGTGCACTTTTTAAAAGTAGTGTGTGTGCTCTTCCATGGGGATTCTGGGGGCTCTTTCAGTATCCCCACCTTCTGGAAATTCTGGAAATTTCCTTTTTTTCTGTCACTCTCTTTGTTTCTGCCTTGTTCATTTGCTTTCTGTCATTTCTTCCTATCATTTTCTGCTGTGCTGGTCCATTCACCTGTATGTCTTTGATAAACATCATAAAGTCTTATGTACTTTCTCCTAAGATTGATAATTGGGTGCGTGTATTGAGTGCATTTTTTGGCTTTAGGGAAATGAGATATGCAGAAGCAACTTGAGGTAAGTTAGGCCTGTTTGTATGTATAGTATGTTTTAGTGTCCTTAGTTATGTTTGTATTCAGGTATGTTTTTTAAATCCCCTCTGTGATAAATTTGACAGAGTGGTCAGCACCAGGGGCATCTCCTTAGATTATGTGTGCAAATGCATTGATATGTGTACTGATCTTTACTACTGTAGTTGGTTGTTGTTTTTTGTTTGTTTTGTTCCAGTTGAAGTAGTGTGTATATTTTGAAACAGGTTGTAGCCCTGATATGGCTCAACGCAATTGGCTGGCTTTAATTAAACAAAAATAACAATAGCAGTGTGTGTGTGTGTGGCCTCTTTTATTTTTCTTTGTTTGTTTTGGGTTTGGTTTTGTGTGTTTAAACTGGAAATGGTGTGGTGTATGAAACATCTGAGAATTGTCTTTCCCATTGTTTAAATTGTCTTCCCCATTGTTTAAACTGGTAACGGTATGCTTTATGAAAAATTTGAACATTATCCCCAAGCCCTCCATATCTGGAATCTGTGTGACATCCCTTCTGAAAACTGGCTTCCCCACCCTCTCCAGTCCATATCTATATGCTTAATGAAATATCTCCTGAAAATTCTCTTCACTACCCATCTTTTCTGTATTGGTGCACTACATGAAATCATTGAAATGTCTTCTGAAAATTGTCTTCTTTGCCCTCTCCGGTCAATATGCTGTATGCTGTGTGCAATATCTTCTGATGATTGCTTCCCTACATTATATGATATCTATATCAGCAGTATATGTTATGTAAAATATTGTCTAATACTAATAGTTGTCTTCCCTACCCCATACAATCCTAAAATAATACCATATGCTGTGTGTAGTATCTTCTGAAAAATTATCAACCTCATCCATACCAGTCCAGTCATCCTGACCTATGCCAGTCAGTCATCCTCACCTATGCCAGTCAGGTCATCCTCACCTATGCCAGTCAGGTCATCCTCACCTATGCCAGTCAGGTCATCCTCACCTATACCAATCCATATCCCGTATGCTGTGCGAAACATCTAAAACTTTTCTTCTTCATCCCATCCCATCCTTATTGGTACACTTCATGAAGTATCTGCTGAAAATTGTCTTCAGCACTCTCTCTAAACCATTATGTGATATCCATGTGTTCTGTTAAATATCTTCTGAAAACTGCCTTCGCCACCCCATTCTGTTTATCTCTTGTATGAAATATCTTCTGGAAATTGTCTTCCCAATCCCATCCAGTCCATAGACCATATATTCTGTGAAATGTCTTCTGAAAAACATCTTCCATACCCTCTGTCCAGTGTCCACATTGATACGTTCTGTGAAATACGGTCTGAAATGCACATACTGCCACTGAAGACAGTATTTGCAGACTGTTTTGGCAACATACTGCAAGCAAAATGTGGACCAAAAAAATGGAAAAAAATTTAATGCGTTAAGAAAAAAAAGAAAACAAGAACACACAGAAAAGAGTATATCATACAAGGCCCAAAAAATGAGATTGCCATTTGAAAAAAAAAAAATCACTCGTGCATTCTGTTGTTGAAAAGTTCATTATTTCTTGAATAGTTAATCAGAACATTTGAACGTTTTGTGTACATTGGCGTTAGGCCACATTACTAACAAACAAAGTAGAAGGGATGAATGGAAATGGGATTTGGAGAATGTTGGTTTCATGCATCGTATCTTTTACACAGTCCTCATTTTGCATTATCCACACAGTTTGGTCAGTCATCTGTGTGGGGGAAGAAACATGGGGGTTATTTTTTGTTTGTTTGGATTTTTTGGTTATGGGTTTGTAGTTGTTGTTTCACTGTAGTGTATACCAAGTCTTCTCCAAAGTCATGACATTTCTATAATGAAAGTTTTGAAATTGTTGGTATGATTTTGGCATGTCATGAAATGACTTTCCATTTTCAGAAAGCACGCCAATAAAGAAAAAACCCTGCAGGGATGCAGACCTGGAGGACAAAGATCTCGGAGGTGAATCCTCAGATACCATGGTACTGGAGAGCAGTAAGGATCACCAAGCAGACGTAGACTCTGAAAAGACCATGACTCAGAGACTGAAAAAAACAGGGCGATTATTGGAGCGTGGCAAATGCAGAACTTATGTTGTGGAACCATCGCCTTCAGGACGCCTGACATGCCAAGACATGCGCAAGGTAAGCCTGTACCCTGTTCATTTGTTTGATAGTATATGATGCATTGAATATATGGAGATTCTGTGCTAGAAATTTCCTCTTCTCTGCCACTCACTTTGTTCCTGCCTTGTTCCTTTGCTTTCTGTAATTTCCTCCTATCATTTTCTGCCTTACTGGTCCGTTTACCTGTATGTGTTCGATAAAGTCTTAAAGTACATACTTTCTCTTAGGATTGATAATTGGGTACATGTATTAAGTGCAGTTTTGGCTCTATTGCTTCCAAGGTAATCTAGACCTGTTCTTATATATGTTTTAATGTACATAGTAATGTTTAAATTTGTGTTCATGTATGTTCTTATATGTTTTAATGTACGTATAGTAATGCTTAAATTTGTGTTCATGTATGTTGTTTTTTTAAATCCTCTGTGCGATAAATTGGACAGAGTGTTCAATGCTGGGAGCATCTTAGATTATGTGTGCAAATGCATTGATACATGTACTGTTGAAATATTGTGTGTGTTTTGAAATAGTTATAGCCCTGAGTGATATAGCAGTATGCAGTTGGCTGGGCTTTAAACAAAAATAACAATAACATAGGGTTTTGTGCAAACTCAAGGAGTTTGCCAGATCACTGCTGGTAGGTTTGTGTGGGGCGTATTAGTCTTAATGCAATTGAATTCCTTTGGCAAAAACTTTTTTTTAAAAAAAACAACTACTAATGTTCTGTGTCTTTATATAAGTATCATGTCCTTACATAATTTCTGTGTGGTGACATTCACCTGTTGAAACAGGTGGAAGAGATCATTGACAAGACAGGGTTGACGTGTCGGCACTGCAACGAGCACTTCACGACCGTGTCCAACCTGTGTCGCCATGCCATCCGACACCTGGGCTGGAAAAGATTCAGATGTGAAATCTGTAGCTTTTGCTCCTATGGCAGGTAACAACTTATGTCAGTTTGGATATGTTTGTGCATGCTGTCCCCCTTGTCGATGCTAGGGGCTGTTCCGTATAGATAGTATTCCCTCCTAAAAATTCTGTGCTAGAAATTCCCTCTTTTCTGTCACTGTCTTTGTTTCTGCCTTGCTCCTTTGTTTTCTGTCATCTTTCCCTATCATTTTCAGCCTCACTTGTTCATTCACCTGTGTTTGTTCTGTAAAACTATGCATACTTTCTGGAGTATGTGCAGCAATGCATTGATATGTGTACTTAATTTTCTTTTCTAGGTGGTTTTTCTTTTTCTTTTTCTACAAGATCTTTTCAAGGTGTTTTTTTTCCTTTTCCTACAAGGTGTGTGTGTTCTGAGATTGTTGTAGCCCTGGTATGTATGCACAGTCAGCTGGACTTTAAACCTTTGACTCCCACACCCTATCCACCAACTGCAAAAACTTAACCCTTTGACTAAACTTAACCCTTTGACTCCCTCACCCTGTCCACCTGCTGGTATGGTTGACAGTGCAGGATGCTGGTGGACAGGTTGTGGGGGTCAAAGGGTTAATCAGCAATAATGATGATGTGTTTGCATGCCAATATTCCTCTTTTGGACGATTTTCTGTTTTCACTCTGACGGGGGTTCTGACACAAGCAGGTGTGCATGTATGTTGACCTGAGAGATTGAACAGTTAAATGGATCCTCTGGAGATATAGGGTGTTAAGTACTTAGCTCCTGCACCCATCTGATAATAATTTTGATAAGGCAGTGTTCTCTGCACTACCCAGTGAAGGTCCTTGTGGCATCTGATAATGATTTTGATAAGGTAGTGTTCTCTGCACTACCCAGTGAAGGTCCTTTTGGCATCTGATATTAATTTTGATAAGGTAGTGTTCTCTGCTACCCAGCGAAGATCCTAGTGGCGTCTGATAATAATTTTGATAAGATAGCGTTCACTGCTACCCAGCGAAGATCCGTGTGGCTTCTGATAGTAATTATGATAAGGTAGTGTTCTCTGCACTACCCAGCGAAGGTCCTTGTGGCGTCTGATAATAATTTTGACAAGGTAGTGTTCTCTGCACTACCCGGCAAAGGTCCTTGTGGCGTCTGATAATAATTTTGACAAGGTAGTGTTTTCTGCAATACCCAGCGAAGGTCCTTGTGGCATCTGATAATAATTTTGACAAGGTAGTGTTCTCTGCTACCCAGCGAAGATCCGTGTGGCATCTGATAGTAATTATGATAAGGTAGTGTTCTCTGCACTACTCAGCGAAGGTCCTTTTGGCGTCTGATAATAATTTTGACAAGGTAGTGTTTTCTGCAATACCCAGCGAAGGTCCTTGTGGCATCTGATAATAATTTTGACAAGGTAGTGTTCTCTGCACTACCCAGCAAAGATCCATGTGGCGTCTGATAATAATTTTGATTAGATAGTGTTCTTTGCACTACCCAGGGAAGGTCCTTGTGGCATATGATAATGATTTGATAAGGTAGTGTTCTCTGCACTATCCAGGGAAGGTCCTTGTGGTGTGTGATAATGATTTGCTAATGTAGTGTTCTCTGCACTACCCAGCAAAGATCCATGTGGCGTCTGATAATAATTTTGATTAGGTAGTGTTCTTTGCATACCCAGCGAAGGTCCTTGTGGCATCTGATAATGATTTGCTAATGTAGTGTTCTCTGCACTATCCAGCGAAGGTCCTTGTGGATCTGATAATGATTTGCTAATGTAGTGTTCTCTGCACTACCCAGCGAAGGTCCTTGTGGCATCTGATAATGATTTGCTAATGTAGTGTTCTCTGCACTACCCAGCGAAGGTCCTTGTGGTGTGTGATAATGATTTGCTAATGTAGTGTTCTCTGCACTATCCAGCGAAGGTCCTTGTGGTGTGTGATAATGATTTGCTAATGTAGTGTTCTCTGCACTACCCAGCGAAGGTCCTTGTGGTGTGTGATAATGATTTGCTAAGGTAGTGTTCTCTGCACTACCCAGCGAAGGTCCTTGTAGTGTCTGATGATTTGCTAATGTAGTGTTCTCTGCACTACCCAGCGAAGGTCCTTTGGTGTGTGATAATGATTTGCTAATATAGTGTTCTCTGCACTACCCAGCGAAGGTCCTTTTGGCATCTGATAATGATTTGCTAAGGTAGTGTTCTCTGCACTACCCTGTGAAGGTCCTTTTGGCATCTGATAATGATTTGATAAGGTAGTGTTCTCTGCACTACCCAGCGAAGGTCCTTTTGGCATTGATAATGATTTGATAAGGAAGTGTTCTCTGCACTACCCAGGGTAGGTCCTTGTGGTGTCTGATAATGATTTGATAAGGTAGTGTCCTCTGCACTACCCAGGATAGGTCCTTGTGCCATCTGATTATAATGTTGATAAGGCAGTGTTCTCTGCACTATCCAGCAAAAATCCTTGTGGGCTGTTTTTGTATGGGCACTGCAAAATTAAAAGTAAAACATCACTCAACTCTCGATTACTAAGTATTGCGGAGATAAGTTAACACTGGCAAGCATAACCAGTCAGTCATTATATTCTTTACAGGTCAGAATGCAAAACGCATATTTTGCGTAAGCACTTTACCAGCTCGGACTTCATGTATGATAACACTGACCGCTACATCACGGACCTGAGCCGTCAGGCGGCCAGCCTACGCAGCAAGAAGAAACGACAAACCATGGTCAGCCGTCGGCAGCTGGAGGAGGGTGAAGGGCCATACACCATCATCCGCAGCAGCAGCAGAAGAGCCAGGGCAACACTGAAGAGAGAGGGAGACTCGTCTGCTGGTAAGACTGATACGAGAGGGACTGGAGTTTATAACAGTTAAGACTAATGGAGAGAGGGATTAGAATTAACTCTTTCACCGCCATGTTTCCCCAGAAACGGCACTCCTTAGTGCCAAGTATATTTTGGGCAGCCAATTTTGCAGTGCAGTATGCATTTTTGAAAGCTTAAATCTCAGACTATTAAAGATTTTTACTTACTTTTTTTTTTTGCTATGTAAAGGGCAGATGTTGTACTTATATATGAATGCTTGCTTTTGTTTATGTGCTTGATTGATTATTCCACAGATAATCTTATTATAAAGAAAAATAAATAATTTTTTTTCATACTGTTTATTAGTTGTACTACTGACCTTATTTCGTGAGTTGTGCACCGGATATCATTATAATAAATGAGGAAAAGCAATGGAAAATCTTTACACAGAGTCAGCTGTCTGCTTATTCTACTTGGAGTGGTAGACAATGCGTGTCAATTTGCAGCCATTTTGTAGAAAATGTTTCGGAGAAAACGTGACATAAATTCTGACAGTTAACAAAGCCACATTTCGGCCTTACTACTGAAAAACTAGGTCGCTGGGTAAAGTTTAAAAATAGCACAGTCGCCTGCATTCACCAGTGGAGCTGACAGAAGCTTTGTACCCGCGTGAAAAGTTACATTTAGCATGACCCCTCCAAGTCGCACAAATGCGACCATGGCGGTCGTACGGGAAGTCACTTGATTGCGACCATGGCGGGAAAAGAGTTAAGATGAGGGATTAGGACTAAGACTCTTTGTAACAGTGAAGATATGGGGAGGGAGGTTAGGTTAAGACTCCTCCAGGATGGAGAAGCAGCTCTGGTGCTGGCGAGACCAACCGATAGTTTTGTTGTTGTTTTTTGTTTGTTTGTTGTTGTTTTTTTGAGGGGAGGAGATCTATTTCAATCCCAGTAACTTGTGTTGTCTCTTGCATGGATATCAGATGCGAAAGCACGAACAGGTGAGCTTTACAATGGCAAAGTGGTGGATCACTGAACTACCACTCCTGATCCAATGGATGATACTGGTACAAATGGAAAAAGTCTGTGGGTTATGTGGAATTCCAAGAAGATAGTGATTTTTGTTTCCCATCTTTATGTGCCAGTCGTTCTGATGGTGTCAGTGTTTCATAGTCATGTCCTCCCGTTCTGTTTCCAGACATCACCAGTGCATAGTTTAACCCTTTGACTCCCTCACCCTATCTGTCAGCATCCAGCATTGTCAGCCATGACAGCAAAGCAAAAATTTAACCCTTTCACTCCTTCACCCTATCCACCAGTATTCTGCTAGAAGCTGGTGGATAGGGTGTGGGAGTGAAAGAGTCAAGTTGTTGCAGCTGGTGGATAGGGTGTGGGAGTGAAAGGGTTAAAGGACTTGCTAAATCTTTGCTGGCTGATTTAGGTGGGATATTAAAGAAATTGTTCTGGTGCAATGAATCCATGTTTAACCAGCAACCGCGGTAACCGACTACAGTCCGTATTTTACCGATTCAAAACACTGAATACCGACTGTGATTTAACCTGTCCTTACACAAAACCGAAAAAAAATTCATTGTACCGGTTGCTTCATTGACCTTTTTTCTCCCAGCCTAGTCCCATGTTCCGCATAGTGACATGAATCACTCAACCAGTTTCCGGTAGTCTGCCAGTTTGTTTCCCTCCTTCTCCCTTTCTATTACCGCGGCTAGTGCCCATCCCATCCCCATCCTCCCCCCTTTCCCCAGCCTCCCTCCTTCCCGTAGGCCTAGTCCCCTTTCCTCTCGCAGTAATCTGAAATGGCATCTGGTCGGTCTCGCCCAACCTTTCTTTCAGGGCCAATCGTAAACACTTAGAGCTAGGCCTACCATGGTGACCAGACACCTGCGCTGATAGCAGCAGCGCTTGTGTGTGTGTGGGGGTGCGTGCGTGTGTGTGTGTGGGGGGCTGGGGGGTGGTGCGTGTGTGTGTTTGTGTGTGCACTCATGCGTGCGGCAGATCAAAAGGCACTTGCTGCGTTACAAAAACCATAGCCTGGGACTGCTGCGCTGTTATAGGAAGGGCAATTAAAATTGATAGAACAAGCCTACTGATTTTTTTTTTTGTCTGTACCGGTTGCATTTTTGACATGTTATAATTGCCGTAGCTAGTACCGGCTGGGAAAAAATCTAGCGCAATCGCTGTTAACAGATTCCGGTTCCAGTTCTCGTTTTTTGAAATACGTATTGATTTTATATGAATGAAAATGTTTGTGACTGTTCATAGAAATGAAAACAAATGGGGGAGAAAAATACTAAAAATTGACTGTGAACATGTTTTAGTTCTGAAATAAGACTGGCAGACTTTTCTGCGGTCCTTTTTTTCAAATGCACTGTGAAACGAAAGAAAACAAACAAAATAGGTAGATGGTTAATAACACGCACGCGTGCGCGCACGCATACACAACACACACACACACCACACACACACGCACACGCGCACACACTCACACATCACACACACACACACACACACACACACACACACACACACACACACACACAAAACACACACACACACACCACACACACCTCTCTCTCTCTCTCTCTCTCTCTCTCTCTCTTGCGTGTACAGAGTAGAGTACATTCAGCCTGTAAGGCTGGTTTATGGAGAGAGAGGCAGTGAGTGTCCATGCCAGCAGCATCTTCAGTGTGGTCTTCCTATGGTGCGTCACAAATGCCATTTCCATCTATGGCTGTCAGACACTTTGAACTAAGATAGTGTGTGCACTGGAATTATGTGAACATGGTTTGCTTAAATTAGGAAACGAGAGCTGGCAGGCAGGAGAAAGTCAAATTTATTACAGTTCAATTCAACAACCATTTACGATCAGATTAACTCATTTTGTACGTATGTTAAATAAGTAATAAAGTAAGGCAAAAGAGCAAACCCATATGGTTACCAAGACACCACTTCTTCATCTCCTCCACTGCCCCTGCCTTCGACCTCGCTGCTGCAAACTTCGTCTCCTCCTCTGCCATCTTCACCTTCGCCTTCTATCCTGATAGTACCGCCTTCACCTTCTGTTCCGCTGGTGCCGCCTTCACCTTCTGTCCCGCCGGTGCCGCCTTCACCTTCTGTCCTGCCGGTGCCGCCTTCGTCTTCTGTCCCGCCGGCGCTGCCCTCGTCTTCTGTCCCGCCGATGCTGCCTTTGTCTTCCGTCCGGCCGGTGCCACCTCCATCTTCTGTCCTGCGGGTGCCGCCTTCGTCTTCTGTTCCGTCGTTGCTGCCTTCGTCTTCTGCCCCGCTGGTGTCGCCTTCGTCTTTTGTCCCATCGGTGCCGCCTTCGTCGCCACCTCGGCCACCGCCATATGACTGTGATAAACTAAAACTATCCCTTTTTAAAGCTCAGTCAACATGCAAGGATGGCAAAGCCGAAGTCATTGCTGATTTTTATCGCAAATGAGTATGTTGACATTGCTTTTATCACAGAGACATGGCTTAACCCCCTTGGTCATGAACCTATACATGCTAGCCTCACTCCGAGTGGTTACAGGCTTGCTTCTTTCCATCGCTCATCCCGAGGTGGCGGTATCGCCATCCTCTACAATGACTCACTCCATTCCCGCCTATCTTTCTCGCAGTCTCTGCCTTTCTCCCATCCTTCTTTCGAGCACGTTGAAGTATCCTTCCAATCCACCCCTCACCCCATCACCTTCTCCTGTGTCTATCGACCTCCACCTAGCTCTGCCAACAAACTCACCACATCCACGTTTCTCTCTGACTTTGACCAACTGCTTGACCACTACTGCCTCTTACCTGGAAATCTCATCATTCTAGGTGACATCAATGTCCACTATGACAACACTCACCGTTATGACACAAGACATATCATCAACTCTCTGTCCAATCACAATATGACAACACATTTCTGAACCAACCCATCAAAAAGGTCACATTCTTGACTGGATCATTTCTCGTGATCACCACAATTCAGCTACTGACAACTGCTTAGTTCTTTCTACCCGTCTAACTTCAGCCCTTCCATCTGACCACTCTGCAATTCTCTGTTCTCTTGACATTTCTCCTCCTTCCCGTACCAGCGCACAGTGATTCGACGCAATCTCAAATCTATCGACCTCTCCACATTTTCATCTGATGCCTCCCGTCTCCTTTCTGAAAAGTCACATAACCTTGCCGATGAATTCTATACTACTCTCCACCATCTTCTGGACACTCATGCTCCAGCCACAACCCGTCTTTTACCTGACCGCCCCCCTACCCCCTGGCTCACTCATGAGATTGCCTGTGCAAAACGTGCCCGCCGCAGAGCAGAGCGCCGCTGGCGCAAATCCAAACTCACTGTACACAGGCAACTTTTCCAAGCCTCTAAAACAAAAGTATCCACCCTCATTGCATCTGCAAAAACAAGCTATTTCCAAACCAAAATCCTGAATGCCTCTTCTTCAAAAGAACTCTTTACAACCATGAATCATCTCCTTGGCACACGAAAAGATTTACCTCTCCCAACAAAACATACAAATGAAGAACTCCCATCTGTATTCTCCAAGTATTTCACCACCAAAATACAAACTCTTCGTGACAGGCTTGACAGGACACCCTGTCAACCATGCCCACCTGACCCTTCCTTCTCTGGCACACCTCTTACTACTTTTACCCCAGTCTCACAAGAAGAAATTTTCAACACAATCAGATCCATGTCGTTCAAAACCTGCGAACTGGATCCTCTTCCAGGTTCTCTCTACTCCGACTGTCTCCCTACTCTCCTCCCATTCATCACTGACATCATCAACACTTCTTTTCAAACTGGAACTGTCCCAGATTCTTTCAAGTCTGTTATTGTTCACCCTCTCCTCAAGAAACACAATTTAGACCCAAATGAACTGAAAAATTACCGGCCTATCTCTAATCTCTCTTTCTTGTCAAAACTCCTTGAAAAAGTCGTCCTCAACCAGCTGAACTCTCACCTGTCTGCCAACAATCTCCTCAATCCTTTCCAGTCAGCCTACCGCCAGTGCCATAGCACTGAAACTGCCCTACTACACATTCTCAACAATCTCCTCCTTGCAACTGATACTGGCAAAGTCTCTCTCCTCACACTCCTTGATCTGTCTGCAGCCTTTGATACCATTGACCATGGTATTCTCCTTTCTAGACTTCATCATACTTTTGGCATCTCTGACATTGCTCTCTCCTGGTTCACTTCATATCTATCAAACAGAAAACAAACTGTTCTCATCAATGGCACTTACTCTCAACCTGCATACCTGACCTGTGGTGTTCCACAAGGATCTGTCCTTGGCCCTGTTCTTTTCACTCTTTATACCCACCCCCCCTGTCCACCATCATCAACTCCCACTCTGTAAAACACCACTTCTATGCTGATGACACCCAACTTCAAGACAGTGACTCACCTGATAATATACAGCGCCTGTTGACTCGCACCACTGAGTGTTACTCGGACATTAAGAACTGGATGACGTTCAACAAACTTCAGCTTAATGACGACAAGACAGAAGCTATCCTCATTGGCACCCGTCAGAAACTTTCTCAACTGCCTCCTCTTTCTCTCCCATTATGTAACACATCAGTCCCAATTTCTGATTCAGCTAAAAACCTTGGTGTCTGCATTGACTCTACCCTCTCCATGAACAACTTTGTTTCTCAAACTGCCAGATCTTGCTACTATCATCTCCATCGTATAAGCCTGATCAGGAAGTATCTCTCTGTGGAAACAACTGCAAAACTCGTTCTCTCCTTCATAATGTCTCGCATTGACTATTGCAATTCACTCCTGTCTGGTCTTCCTGCCTTCACCATTCACATCCTACAGTGCATCCAAAACAATGCTGTACGTCTTGTACTCAAAAAGAAAAAAGCTGACCACATATCTCCTCTCCTGGCACAACTTCACTGGCTCCCTGTATCAAAGCGCATACAGTACAAACTAGACACCATGTGCTACAAAAGGCTCAATAACGCAGCCCCCGATTACCTGTCAAGCCTACTTGAGATCTATCTTCCCTCACGTACCCTCCGCTCTGCCTCCGATCCTCTGACTTTTCGCTTTCCACGCACTAAGCTCAATACCTATGGTTCACGAGCCTTCTCTGTTTCTGGTCCACTCTCCTGGAACAAACTTCCTCTCTCAGTCCGTCAGCAACCTACTTTTGTCTCCTTCAAGTCCGCTCTCAAAACTCACCTTTTCTCCTCTGCATAAAATCCTAACCTCACTCAACCCCCCTCTGCAGCCTGTCTCCGCTCGAAGGGGAATCACATTGTTATAATATATAATTGTATATGATATGCTCTCTCTATAATTTTCCATTGCTTTTATTCTTGCATTTATTGCTTTTATTCTTTCTCCCCATTTATAGCCATGCGTGTGTGTGTGCGCGTGCGTGTGTGTGCGTGCGTGTGTGTCTGTTTCAGCGCTTAGATTTGATTTTATCAAGATTTTGCGCGATATACAACATTGTAATTATTATTATTGTAATTATTATTATTATTATAACGCAAGCAAGAGAGGACAAAGTCAGCTCCATATAGATATAAATGAATATATAATGTATAATTAACCCTTTGACTCCTGCACCCAGTTCACCAGCATCCTGCATTGTGAACCATGCTTACAAAGCAAAAAATTAACCCTTTGATTCCCTCACCCTCTCCACCACCTTCCTGCATGAAGCTGGTGGACAGGGTGAGGGAGTCAAAGGGTTAAGTTTTTGCAGTTGGTGGACAGGGTGCAGGAGTCAAAGGTTTAATGATCATAATCATGTAGAAAGCAAATACAGTTACTCATTAAAGTTGGGTGTGTTTTTAATTATGTGTTTATAACTGACAGGGTTGATAATTGAGTATAGCTGTGTTTAGAGAGGGCATGTCATTTTTGTCTTTTCATTTGAATTCTTGTATCAGTGGCAGGGAGTTCCTCAACCCCTGATGCCAGCCCTAGTGACGCTTCCCTCAGACAACCGGCCAGTGGGGAAAAGACAGCTGCGGCTTCTACTGTGAGTGAACCCCCCAAAAATAAACCCTCCAACACGTTTAACATCTCGACTCGTAATTCTCCTCGCAACTTTGACACGCGACCTTACCCTCGTGATGACAACCCTTTGACTCTCAGCACACTCAGAGGATCCTGTTCCAAAAGAAACCTGTCCTTTTCACAAGATTCATCCCAAGCTGTTGAAGAAGAGGACAGGATCATGGATTCCGCTAGTGAAGACAAACCCACCGCTCAGGTCACCGTCCTGGTGTCTTCCATTGAGGACAAAGACTTGAATATGTTGTCTTCTGGTGTGAAGGTAGAACTGCCTGAAAACAAAACCACTGGCAGTTCTGTCGTGATCAAGAAAGATGTGAAGACAGAGAGCAAACAGGAGTCCAACATGATGACTGTTCAAGATACGGAGCCGCTGGCTGTTTGTGATGAGAAAAAGGACGGTGAAGCAGTGGATGAGAAAGGTATAGTGATTGAGGGTCTGGAAGATCCTGCAGATAATCACAGAGACGGAAGTGAATTTGTGAACACAAATAGTGACAATGACCTGATGAAAGAGGAAGAGTTGCAAACTTTGCCTAAGCACTTCATGTCAGATGATGATGATGCTTAAGCTGACCTACAGTATACTGTAAATTCAGTTTGATGGCCAAAGGGTGAGGCTGACAAGGCGTCAAGAGTCAGATGGTGCAGCAGCACTGATAACGATATCTCAATCGCTTCCCTATGTGCATATTATGTCATGCGAGACAGTGGTTTGGATGTACTGTTACTCAGAGTGAGCATTTGATGCGGAAGGTAATCACAACTCTGTTTTTGCATCTCGACATCATGGTATGAACCAGTCAGAGAGTATCTGCAGCTTTTGCAAGGGATGCTACTTGGTGTGATTATGAAGAAGAAAGAGCTAGTGTAGTTGGAAGGTTTAATAATTATGTGTGTGGCTGTTGTTGTTCTGTTGCACATTCAGACTTAATTTTGCACCCTTTCAGTGTCGGGGATAGTCAGCGTCACAGTGCTATCACAAAACACAGGAAAAAAATTGTCCAAATTGAAGATTTAATGAACTGTTGTTCTTGCTTCTTAACTGGTTAAAGAATAGATGAGTAGATGTTCTTGCTCTGTGGCTAAACAAAACTTTGTGGATGTTCTGACTTACTTGGCATTGAAACTTTCTGGATTGATCAAAAATAGGATAAACTGTCATTCTTGGTCTTAGCTACACACAGTTTTGGGGGTGGTCTGACTCAATTGACAATGATATCATTTTCTAAATTGATTCTGTTCTTTTTGTATGGCCAACCAGTTTTCACATACAATTTCATCAGGTTTTCGATAATACACATTGATATTTGTAACGTTAAAATACGACTAGACCAAACACCTATATACATCACCAGTCAGAAACATCTGATTTACTGCTTTGCAATTTGAAGTCCTATTTTGTTTGCGAAGACTGCACATGTTGTAAGTGGTAAGTTGCTATTGTAAACCAAGCTTTTCTTTTTTAAAAGAAAAGCGTACATTTGCATATCAGAGATAAAATAACTAGCTGTATATTTACATATATGTGATAAATGCCAAGAGTAGCATCAGTTGAACAACTACTTTTTAAGGAGAGTGAATGTAAATGCTTCAACCCCAAACATTAACTCTTTTTAGTAATGCACTGTTTGGGTTTAGGATACATACCTGCATTATTTTCCTTAGCTCATATCAGACGAATTATGAGAAAACTCATAACAGCAGAGCATCACTTAGCACTGAATTTCCAGTATACTTGTGACACCAACCTCGATTCCAAAACTCCTTCATATCCATGCTTTCACCATGTTTTACAAGTCACTTCCCTTCATTAGTCTTCTGTCCTTGGTTTGATTTGCATTTGGGGGTCTTTGTTAGAATTTTAAGATGAAAACGCCACAGAATTGGTGGTGTCTGCGTTGTGTGATTTATGTAGATTAGGTGTTCAAGCTAAAAACAGTGAGCACAAGAAACGCAGGTCTAACAACGTCTTTTTCCTTGCATGTGTGTGTGTGTGTTAAAAATATTTGCATGTTTGTTTGTTGGTTGTTGATTTTTTTGATTTTTTTTTTTGGGGGGGGGGTTTAACTCCACCATATTCACTGTCAAAACAGTGCAAGGTTGTTTACAAAATGTTGCCCCTTTCCAACATGGCTGTCTCTTGGTTTCTATGGCATCTTAAGTTTTGATGATGCTAAACCAAAGCTTGATATATCTCCTATCATCATGACAAATTTAAGACTGATCAGTCTGTCTACGAATAAAATCACAATGGTGCTTTTTGTCCCACTACCAGTTTTTCAAGGCAGCTTCAGGCCAGGTTTGCTGCCGGCGTGAGGCAGCAATGGCCTGAATGAGTTAACGATTTGGCCCCTGACAGTCGTTTTCTTTTTTATAACTACATTTTAAGCAGAGAAATTGTTATGAAGACCAAAAGTTTTCTTATTAAATATACACATAATGTTAGCCTTCTGTTAGGGAAAATCAGTAATGTATTTAATGAAAAGGGTCTGTAAAAGTCCATAAAGTATTATTTTACCTTGTCTTTTTAGCAAGTTTTTATAATTTCTTCAGGAACTGGTCTCTGCAAAGCATTGATAGATGGAACAGAAATAAAGTTTGTGTTACGTAAGAACAATTCAAAGTTTTTTTGTTTTTTTTTTAAGATCATCGTATTTTGTTCACCTTTTTTTTTCTAATCCCATTTTTCATTGCCATTTTAACAGCCATAGAAACTAGGACAATTTTAGAATGCTATGATGATGATGATTGATAACTATGATGCTATGGAGTTCCATATAGGATTGAGACAGTGTGACCGGGCTGATTTCTGCATTTAAGAGTATATCCTGGTGTCAGCTAAGCCAAAGAGATACAACTGTAGTTTTGGTCAGGAAAAGTGAACAACGCGCTCGATGATACATCATTGAAGTGGATGAGATTAAACTGTGATGGCCGTCTTCCCAATGAGCCCAGGCATTCTCAGCTGTGGGGTAAGAGATGGATAGAGCAGAAAAATCCCACAACGATTTTGACAGCACTGATGGGGCTGGAACCCACAAGATTCAAGTCCATTGCACTAACCACTGCACCATGGGGACTGGTTACATGTTTAACCGTTTGACTGCCTCACCCTGTCTGCCAGCATCCTGCATTGTCAGCCATGACAGCAAAACAAAATCTTAACCCTTTTACTCCCTCACCATATCCACCGGCTTCCTGCAGGAAGCCTGTGGAAAGGGTCAGGGAATGAAAGGGTTAATTTTTTGTAGCTTATGAACAGGCTACAGGAGTGAAGGGGTTAAATAGTTGTGTTACTGGGTTTTGAATGGCTTCACATGTTCTGTGAGTTTTGTGTAGCAATTTCAGGGTTTTTTTCATATTGTTTCTGGTTGTTTTTTTCTTATCAAGTTATGTAAATATGTTAAAACTGGAAGATGTTATCAGAGAATGAGTGATGTTGGGAAACTACTTAAAACTGCTGTTGAATGTACAATGTGAGTTTGAAGTTCATGCCCATTATGTCAGGTTGTCACAGCCATCAACTCCTTTGTTCAAGCAGTTTGATATTTTCCATAACTATGGTGTCCATAATTATAGTGTACCAAAAGAATATTGGTTTGATGGAGTTTTGGATGATACAGTGCTAATTTGTTGATAATTCAGCAATGGAAAATGAACACAAAAAGTGCAAACAATATGCCTTTGTCTACCTCCGACTAGATGATGGTTACCCTCTATTTTTGAAATGGTCACATAAATGTTATGATTGTACACATGACATGATTGCCAGCATGTATTGTAGAAATGTTAAAAGGTAAAGCTCTTCTGTTGACCAATTTATATGAGACTGTAATTTAGCTATGAGTCTTCATTTACGATACCTTTTTTGTACTTACGTAGAATAAATTATCAGTGCGTCTGGGTTTTTTTCCTTTACATTTTGTATTCTTTTTTCTCCACCCTAACTCTCATCCCATTTGTAAATCTTGTTTAATGAAAATGTTAATTCTGTGCATGCTCTTGTAATGTCCATGAAGTGTGTGTCGGTAATTGTGTGTGTGCATGTGTGTTGTGGCAAATAAGTTGGTCCGTTTTGTTTGCTGAGATGTATGTCCTTGAAAATACAATGGTAGATGTGTGTGTCTGTATATAATGTGTGTATATATGTATGCATATGAAGTATATATGCTATATAGCTCCATATATCATGGCGTGGTTATGGTACGTTTGTTTTTGTAAAGCATGTGATGCACATTTATCTTATAATATTATCAGTGAACTCATTCTAATTTTGTGCAAAGAAATTTATCAATTTCATGTAGCAAGCGCTTATTATTGTTTCATCTATTTGGTAAATAAAAAAGACAATTAAATGAGCTGAAAGTTGTTTTGTCTTTTTATACTACACTTGTTACATCAGTAATGGCATTTTCGTATGTTCATTCCAAGTAATATTTTCTGGGATGTGTACATATATATACATATTGCTCTGGTTGTTGGTCTGCTCTGTGCATGCGTTATGTTACTGCACAGTCTGCACGCTCTGTTTTCAATGGGTTACCCTGTCATGTTCTGCTTGTACATACACACAGTGGAGGTTCAGGCATTAACTCGATCAAGTCGCAGTCTTCAGGGTCATTCTGCCCCCTCAATTCGCAGGATTTTTAGCACATTTTAAAAAAATATAGAAAAACAACCAAATAAAGTAGACAAACAAAGTAAAGTGATACAGAAAGACCAGGATTAGATCTTTACAAATAATCTTACTTTATTTATGGTATTCCATGTACTTGTAAATGATGAGGTATCCAAATAGGTAACCAAAGAGGGGTAATTTTCTTTTTTGATGGATATGAACACACACTGTGAAACAGTTTTAGATGAAGTCCAGAACATAATTTCCATGCCATGGATGTTTAAAATCACAAGATTACTGGTTGTTGTCACTTTTTGCATACAGTTGCTCCAGAGCACAAAATATTTACAAAATTGTGAGGTTCGACTTGCTTACCTTGACGCCATTTGCAAAATTCGTATGCCGCGGGTAGTGCTGAAAAAAGGCTACTGTTGCCTTTGTTTCACATTGCCACAAACGGTCTAAAGTAAATAACAGCTGTAAACATACCCTACTTTCGGTTCCCAGTGAGTTTTCCATATAACTGACGCTTCTGACGTAAAAAAAACAAAAACGAATGTCCGCCGTCGATAAATCAACGTCATGTTTCCAAGCAGTAAACGGAAGTGATGGAGATTTTCTTCCGGCATGAAGCGATTAAGTTTTAAAACCCTTTGATTTTTGCACCTGTCCACCAGCATCCTGCATCGTCAATCATGCTAGCAAAGCTAAAACTTAGCTTTTGACTCTAGCACCCTGTCTACAAGCATCTTACATTGTCAATCATGCTAGGAAAGCAACCCTGTTTACAAGCATCCTGCATCGTCAATCATGTTAGCAAAGCAACCCTGTTTACAAGCATCCTGCATTGTCAATCATGCTAGCAAAGCAACCCTGTTTACAATCATCCTACATTGTCAATCATGTTAGCAAAGCAACCCTGTCCACAAGCATCCTACATTGTCAACCATGCTAGCAAAGCAAAAACTTATCCTTTTGACTCCAGCACCCTGTCTACGAGCATCCTACATTGTCAATCATGTTAGCACAGCAAAAACGTAAACCTTTGACTCCCACGCCCTCTCCACAAGCATCTTGCATTGTCAATCATGCTAGCAAAGCAAACCTGTCCACAAGCATCCTACATTGTCAATCATGTTATCAAAGCAAAACCTTATGTTTTTGACTCCCACACGCTGTCTACGAGCATCCTACATTGTCAATCATGTTAGCACAGCAACCCTGTCCACAAGCATCCTACATTGTCAATCATGTTAGCACAGCAACCCTGTCCACAAGCATCCTACATTGTCAATCACGTTAGCAAAGCAACCCTGTCCACAAGCATCCTACATTGTCAATCACGTTAGCAAAGCAACCCTGTCCACAAGCATCCTACATTATCAGTCATGCTAGCAAAGCTAAGACTTAACCCTTTGACTCCTGCACCCTGTCCCCAAGCATCCTACATAGTCAACCATGCGATCAAACACTTAACCCTTTGACTCCCTCACCCTATCCACCAGATTTTTGCAGTTGAAGGATAGGGTGTAGGAGTCGAAGATATGAAACTAAAGTCTACACACTTGTTGATCTGTGAGATCAGAAGAATGCTGAATCTCAGGCCCTTTACCTATCAGGTGTGACTGAAGCAGATTTGCACTTGGACCATCTGACTGGATGTCAGATGTCTTGACTACCCCGACTGTCATGCCCTTCTGGCGCTTGCTTTGCATATGGCAAGCTTCTTTTTTTTTTCTTTTTTTTTTTTTTGGTTGTATGTTTTGTTCTTGAAAATTATCATGCACAAGATTGAGAGTCATAAGACAATAACAAGACAGATGTCATTACAAATTTGAAACGGTGACTTTTTTTCTACCTTATGATTAAGTGAAGATGTCTGTTTCTGCCTGTTTGTCTGTGTGTGTGTGTGTGTGTTTTGACACTTATAGTTATGTGAGACTAGCGAGTATTTTGCTTTACCTTGCATTTGCATCATGAACATTAGGTGGTGCTGGTTTGTGTCTATTTTCTGGGGGGGGGGGGGGGGGGGGGGTTTGTGATTGTTAGGGGAGGTTTTGTTGTTACTGTTTTCTTTTCTTTTTATTTTTTTAAAATACATATATATATAAATTCTGTTGTTTCTTTTTCTCTCATCAATTATTTAGACTATTTTTTTTTTTATGTTGGGTACTCCTTAACATCGTCAATCAGTTAAACTGTCTCGGATCTCACTATTTCATTATCCCATCGATTGATTTGAACTGCATTTGATGTCTTATAATTCCTGATCTGATTGATTGATTGATTAACAGACTGCTTCCAAAGATTTTATTTTTTTGCAAACTTTTTCTGCCTTAAGATTTCTATTTCCCATTTCTTTTAACTTCCACAGAGTGCTCGATTAGACATTTACAGGGCTCCCAATTTTCCAGTTTTTCTCGGAAATCGGAGAAAATCCACAGGCTGCTTTTGAGAAAAAATCTGACTGATATTTTTGTCTTCTGCAAAACAGTCGGCTGTTTGTCAGTCTGTTAATCTCTTGTAGCAGACGACGAAACTTCCGGAAGGGGGATAAATCCAACATCAATTTCTGCTAAAGTCACTTCAGGTGTTTTTTGTTGTTTTTTTCTGGCAAGCACAGCGTGTCCTTGGAGCCGATTGCAAAACTTTTCGAGGAGTGTAACCATGTCTCAAGCCGGTGTTCTAGAGAGGTGGTTTGCCACGGCAAAAACATTTTACCAAGACTGCAAAAATGATTGGTGTTGGGAGTGAGTTTCACGAAAAGTTGACGTTGTTAGGAAATGAGCACGTGGCCTTCACAAATAGCAGAGACTGGCATAGCCTACTGTGTCTTGTGCCGCTGCAAAGTCAATTAACTATAGTCGAGCAGGCATCCACAAACTTTCAGACCATTTCAAGCCAAAGAAGCAGCAGATGATATAGAAAACTGCAAAGATCCACAAAGATGTTCAGTCTAGTTTGTTACCTAATGTTTGTTGGAGCATACATTAGGAAAAATACACATCACTTCTTTTGCTTGAAATCTGACACCACAGCGTATAAGTTATTTGCTTCAGTACAAAGGATCATAAACAAGCCCAAAGCTGTGTCAGATTACACTATTTTGCATCTATGTTCCAAAAACATTTTCCGGGGAGAATGCCCCCGGGACTCCCCTAGATTTTAAGAGCATTTTTTCATTTGCCATTGGGAGGCCTGCATTTAGGTGAGATCTGTACATTTTGTGGAGTGGTGCTACATAAGTTTTGGGAGGGCCCAGTTTGCGTTTTGTTGACATTTTTCTCCTTTTATCCCATGTAGCCGGTCTGATGAGTTCTACTCAGAACGAAACAATCTTCACACGCTTTGGGAGTTTACAGGATCTTCCTTGTCTAGGAGCAGTCTGGGAGGGTTGTCACGTTAATTCATCATGGATTGAAGCATGTTTGATATGTTGTTCATTATTGGTTGAAGTCTGATGACTTCGTGATATTTTGTCAGTTATTATTGATTGAAGCCTGTTTGATGTGTTGTTTGTTCTTGGTTGAAGTTTGATGTCTTGGTAATTCATTACTGATTGAAGTATGTTTGATATTTTGTAACTCATTTTTGATTGAAGCCTGTTTGATATGTTGTTCATTATTGGTTGAAGTCTGGTCTGATGACTTGTAATTCATTATTGATTGAAGCATGTTTGCCGTCTCTTGATTCATTATTGATTGAAGTGTGTTTGATGTTTGTAATTCATTATTGATTGAGGTGTGTTTGTTGTCTCTTGATTCATTATTGATTGAAGTGTGTTTGTTGTCTCTTGATTCATTATTGATTGAAGTGTGTTTGATGTTATGTAATTCATTATTGATTGAAGTGTGTTTGATGTTAGTAATTCATTATTGATTGAAGTGTGTTGTCTCTTGATTCATTATTGATTGATGTATGTTTGATGCGTAATGTTTGATGTCATGAAACTCATTATAATTATCCCATTAACTGATGACCGGTTGATTTCATGTATCAGGAGTTCATCATTGATTGAAGTCTGTGTAATATAATTCATTATCTCTTTCATTGATTGAATGTGTTTCACATTGTGTTATTCTCTACTTTGTAATTTATAAAATCATGTAGCCTAATTCATTGTCCTTTTCATTGAATAAATGCTTGTCAAGTTTTCTTTCAATCACAGTATCTTTTCTGTCAACCCCCACCCCCTCTCTCTCTCTCTCTCTCTGTCTCTCTGTCTCTCTCTCTCTCTGTCTCTTTCTGTCTCTCTCTCTCTCTCTCTCTCAATCAATCAAAATTTGGTGTTCATTGGATAAATCTATGACATAGATTATCAGCTGCTATAATGTAGCAGCATGTTTTCTGTAAGTGTAACTCCTTTTCATACTTGAGTGATGTTTTTCCTTCTTTATTTGTTTAATCATTTAATGTGTGTGTGTGTGTGTGTCTCTGACTGTGCATTTTGAGCAGTGTTTTCTTGCGTGTGTGTGTGTACGTGCATTGTTCTGATTGTTTTGCCCACAGTGTGCAGACATTATGTTGCTTCACGGTCCGCACGCTCGTTCATTAGTGGGTTACCTTGCCTTGTAGGCGGTCGTGCTTGTTTTAGTTGGGTGTGTATGCTGAGTTTATGTTCCTAAGCCACTGATCACTGATTTTTTTGTTTTTTTGTTATGCGCATTTCATTATTTCATATTCTGCATGCATAATACATGGGAAGGGGATTCAGGCACTATCAGGTAGGTATGTGCATATGTTGACCTGGAGGATTGGGGGGGAAAAATGTATACTCTACCCCCTCTACCCACCGGGTAATGGCCAGGCAGAGTTGAACTCAGACCCTTCAAGTGAGATCTGACATCTGAGCCAGTCAGGTTGGTTGATTGATTGATTGATTGATTGATTGATTGATTTGGTTAAGCTTTTACGTCAGCACCCACCTCTGTTGATATGACTGACGGGGATAACCATCCCAGGGAAGTGGGGGGAAGGGGGACTTATCTAATCCTATACTGACACCACCAGAATAACAATGATGCTAAGAATGGACAGTGAGAGAGCCGTTTTTAATGTAGCGCACCCCTGGGAATCGAACCCATGACCGTTAGCCGGATTATCACACCCCTAGTATTTATTTGCCTGTTCGCAAGGAAGTCTTCAAACGGCCTTTACATTGGAATTGGTATGAGAACAGGCTTTGTCTCAGGCCTCTGTTGAAAAATGATGCATTGAAATAAAAAGGTTTTACTACTGCTGTGCAAGTACTAGTGTATCAAAGAGTGGCCTTGGCCTGTCAGCTCAAGTTGGTAAGAGTGCCATGCTAATTATGTAGGGGTCATGCGTTTGATTCGCAGGCAGGCCACACACGCTTTACCCTTTGACTCCGGTACCCTGTCCACCAGCATCATGCACTATCAACCATGCTACCAAAGCAAAAACTGAACCCTTTGACTCGCTCACCCTGTCCACCAGCTTCCCACATGAAGTTGGTTCTATCTACCAACTTCAAATAGGATACGGAGAGGGAGTCAAATGATTAAGTTTTTGCATTTGGTGGGCAGGGTGCGGGAGTCAAAGTGAAGGAGCCTGCTAAACATATACTTAAGACTACTTAGAGATCTTAGTAAAACACATATGTGACACATTCTCACAAAAGGCACAATAAGTCTCAGTTTAGGCATTTTTAGGTTTTGGTATCACTATAAAGTTTAGAATCTCAGCTTTCAAATGGTACTAAAGTTGAGTTTCAAAAACAAAAAAAGTTATGGGCTTTCAAAGATGAGAGGGGTCAAGTCAGCCATTTTGAGAAAAACACTGTTGAAGAGAATAGGTCTGAATTGAAAGGGTATGGTCAGAAACTCCTTAGCAACAAGCATTAAATATCAACCAAATCAGCTGAAATTCCTTACTTCACTTGTTTACTTAATTGTCCATCCATCCAAAACAACAAAAAGAAAATTTAAGAAAAGCGTACTTTAATCACCAAAATGTTACGGAACTTGTGAATATTTTGAAAGGAGATAGTAGCACTTACCACGCATTAAAACACAAAAAAATGATACTTATCAATTGAATTTGACTTAATTGTGTTAGGACATGGTGTAAAAGTGGTTATATGGCATGAAAATGCAGAAAACTCAAAATTGACAAATGTGTCCCTGTTCAGAGTTTTCAGCCCACAGCAGCAAAAGGCCTCGCCTGACTTATTGTACCTTTTGTCAGAACAGGTCACATATATAGAACTGTTCAAGTGAGGTGATCGTTGAAAGAAGCTTTGAACTTTTAAATTTTGGCGTCAATCTCAGGAGGGGGGTGAGAGCATCACCCAGGTATTAAAAGAGAGTGTGCATGATTTTGTGTCTGGTCCTGAGCATTTTTCTTCATGCATGCTGTGTGGGTGTTTTTTGCATTTGATTGGAACTGGAGAGATTGGCGCAACAATGTGACCACTATTTCTCTTTGTTATGATTTTGTATTTTAGTGTATGTGTGTGTGTGTGCGTGCGTGCGTTACGTATAACATGCATACTGCATCAACACAAAAACATACCTTGTCGAACATTGATTTTTCTTGTTGAATGACGTTGGCACCACTACAACTTGACATACGGTCAGTGACTGTGATGAATCTTGTGTTCATGTTTGGGAATGGAGAAGATCAGTGGTGGTGTATGTAAATGGTGTGGACTTGTTGGTTTGGTTTTTGATAACAGATACATGTATGATTAAAGACTTAAAGAAAGAAAAGGACTTGCTTCCATTGTGTTGTGGTCTGTTGAGGACAGTGATGTGATCAGGAGAGTTTGTATTTTCACTCTTGTCTTTTTCTTTCTTGCTCTTTCTTTCCCCCCTCCCCCCCCCTCTCTCTCTCTTTCTCTTTTTCACGCTGTTTGTCTCTCTCTTTCTCTCTCTCTCTCTCTCACTCTCTGTCTCTGTCTCTTTTTCCCTCTCTCTCTCTTCTCTCCTTCTCTCTGTCTGTCTATCTGTCTGTCTCTCTTTTTCTCAGTCTGTATCCCTCTTTCTCTCTCCTTCTCCTTCTCCCCCCTCTCTCTCTGATGTTCTCTCTCTCCTTCCCTCTCTGTCTTTGTCTCTTGTTCTCTCTCTCTCTCTCTCTCTCTTTCTCTCTCTCTCTTCCCATTGTATCTGTGGCAAAACAACTCACAATCCAATTATGTATATGGATCTCTCCGTTTGTGTGTCTCTGTTGAGGACTTCATGCACAGCCAGCAAAAATTGCGGACTGTTGTCTTGAATTGCTGAATACAGTCCAGCTAACCATAAATATGCTGTTTTCAATGATAAATCCAGAGACAATCTTAAAAACACGACTAGATAAAACCCAGAATACACAAAAAGGAACTAGAACGCATATTTGATATAACAAGACAAGATGGGATAGGACAGGCACAAATTTCGTCAACTGGCCTTTGTCTAGCATAACATGAGTATTTGAGGTTTGAATCCTTGTCTTTGTTTAACCCATTTACTCCCGCACCTGTCCACCAGCATCCTGCATTGTCAACCACGCCAGCAAAGCAAAAAATTAAGCCTTTGACTCCTTCACCCTATCCACCAGCTTCCTGCAGGAAACTGGAAGACAGGGTGAGGGAGTAAAAGGCTTAAGTTTTTGCAGTTGGTGGATAGGGTGTGGGAGTCAAAGGGTTAACTATGTCTATCTGCCATCTTGTATGAATGATGCACCAAAGTACTTGATTTCATCCACCTGCTTTAATTGTGTTTGGTCACTATTAGCACTTAGTGGAGAAAGGTTTCTGTTCTTCTTCTTCCGTAGAGCGACCACAATCAACACACTGATTCTCCTGCCGCTTTTGAAAGGGGGGTCTACCGATCAGCGCTTAAAAAAATATTTTTTTTTTAAATTGCCAGCTCTGCTGCACCAGGGCACACCAGACAGTCTCCGAGTCTCCTCTCACAAGACCCATCCACACACATAGCCACCAAGACACATCATTTGGTCCAAAAGCAGTCCCCTCACACACATGATCCACTATTTTTCATCTCTCTTCTTAACTTAGTTTTGATTGATGTCTACATTTTTACTCCGCCATTTCATCTCCCCTGGGCCCCCCAGAGCCAATCCCCAGAGTAACCCAGTTGAGCCAGGCCGAGCTTATTGATTTCAGTGTACCATCCCCGCCCTTCCCTTCCCTCCCCTCCCTCCATCTGCCTATAGATCATTGTCGTGTCTGCTGGAGGCCCCTTGCGAGCGCGTCCAGCGCAGTGTCCTTCAGGTGGTGGTTTACTCTGATCCTGAATGTGACTACAGTCTCTGCATCCACGATGGACTGTGGGAGCTGGTCCCATTCCCTGATGGTACGTGGCAGGAACGAGAAGTGTCTGTATCTGTTGGCACCCTGGAAGGTGATGCGCTGGAACTGCTGGTTGTGGCCTCTGCGACTGCGCTCAGGGACAGGTTTCATCTTGGTTTTGTCGACTCGAGCCAGGTCATGGTGTATTTTATACAGCATGGCGAGTCGTGCTGCCTGTCTCCGTTGCTGCAGGGTCAGCCATCCCTTTCCAACATCTGTGTCATACTGGCTGTCCTGTGATATCGGTTGGTGACGAACCTTGCTGCTTTCCTTTGGATGGCTTCTATCTGGTTTATGTCGCTCTCAAGGTAGGGGTCCCAGACTGAGCTGGCATACTCAAGGAGTGGCCGCACAAATACCAGGTAGGCTTTCTCTCTGAGCCTAATGGAGGCTATCTTGAGGTTTCTGAAGATGCTAATTTTCATTTGATAAATCTTGCAGGCTTTATTGATTTTATTGCTGTGCGGTTGCAGTTCTTCTTGGTTGCTATAAACGAGGTTCTGATCATCAGCGAAAAGGAGTTCATTTGGAGCAGAAGTGTCATCACTGGCTACTGAAGTCATTCTGTCCAAATATGCGTAGATGTAGAACAAGTATATATACGTGCATACTTTCATAGTGTGTGTGTCAGTGTGTGTGTGCCAGTGTGTGGTGTGTGTGTGTGTGTGTGTGTGATTATGTGTGTGTGCATGCGTGAGAGAGAAAGTGTGGGGTGTGTGTCGTGAGAGATCGAGAGAAAGAGAGACAGAGAGAGGAAGAGAGCGAGTATGTGTGTGTGTGTGAGAGAGAGAGAGAGAGAGAGAGTTGATAACTTGACAATTTGATAATTTAATGTCTTTAAAAGCATTAAGCCCAAACAAAATGGGAGTCTGATCTCAAAAATAGCAATAACAATGTATTATCCACGTCGCGAATCTCTTTACAGTTATGTCCCTTTCGCCCCTCTCGCTGAAAGAGGGGACATTTCACATGCTTCCCGGGGAAGTTGTCGAAAGGAAACAGAAACTTGTAAGTAGAGTTCGTAATTGTAAGAATGTAAACTTGCAACATTAACCTATTAAAGCTGATGTGAAGCATTAACATTTGACTGATTAATGAAATTGGACTGTTGACATCATAAATGCACTTTCCAATGGAGCCCAGCGATGAAACAGTCGCTACTACTGCCAGTTATGTTTAATATTATAGGCCTAGTGATACTGATAGGTGGATCACACTCACGACACGAAGTAATTTAAGTTATACATGTCAGTCAAATAGGTGTAGTGATTCGGCTCCGCAGAATTTACTTGTCTGGCTTTCAGCCTCTTTGTCTCTCATGCTTTTGTGCAGAGCTTTGGGCTGTTGTTAGACGAAGCGCTGTACAAATAGTGATGGCAAATGTGAAGTTGGCGACCCCATTTTTCTGCGCATCGGAAATCCAGCTGTTCTGCATACCCCCTCCCCCATCTCAACACTGAGTGCACTGATCGTGACACTAACCCTACTCCTAACTCTCACTCTTTCAAGGGTTTCTTGTTGGCAATCTATTCAATTGTGTGCACAAAATTTATGAGTGAAATCTTTCAGAGGCCTGCCTCTGTGAGTCTGTCAATACCCAGCTAATCATACTCCTAACCCTCGCCCTTTCAAGAGCTTTGCTGTTTTCTGTTGGCAGTCTGTTCAGACACTTGTCTATGCACAAAGTTTGTTGGTGCAATCTTGCAATGGGAATTGGAGACGCTACATCCAATGTCGTGGGAAAGATGTGCTAGATGAAACTGTATTGAAGGATAGGCCGGTATTATATTACTGGTGATCAGTCGCATAACAGAAAGTAGAGGAATACAAGAAGTGACTGCAATAATGTCATCAGTAGATGGTGGTAAAATAAAAGGGGAGGTGACCACAGTAATCTGTACTGTACTAGAGCAGTTGGTTAAAAAAAAAAGACATTTTGTTTATTGCATTATAGGCCTACTCACTACAGCCTAAACGTCTTAACAGCAATTATTGACTTGCTTGGAAATTTAGATCAGAGTGTAGATTTGCCATCGTTGTTTGTTCAAGAAGAATTGCACTTAGTTCCATATACATGTGCTCCACTTAAACCTGCCAGTAGTTACAAGGCATACTCCTTGAGCCCTCCTTTAAAAAAACAAAAACAAAACAAAACAAAAAAACCCTAAAGCTTAGTTGCTAGCAAGGTCTTTAAATGGAGACAGGGAATGGAACCCAAGGAACACTGACACCATTGCTATGAGCAGTGAGTCCAAATGAGTTTGGAGAATAATACTGTACAAAAGCGTTTTATTATTTTTGTTATGATTGCAGGCCTGGAGAAGATTAAAATTTTCTACTAGCCAGCCAGGCTAGCAGATTTTATGATCCACTAGCCCACAGATATTTTCACTAGTCCGACATGTTGCCTCCCAAAACAGCAAAATTCTCAGTATGATGATGATCAAAAACATTCAGCAGAATAAGCCACTGTTACAACAAAGGTGGTCAAATTTTCTTCTGGAGACTTTCATCAGGGTAGGGGGGGGGGGGGGGTGTGAACAGTGGGAGATCAAGGATCAAGCGACAACATGAAGATGTAGAAGGCAGATGACTGACCTCAAAGTTTACATGGATTCTCTGTGTAACTGTAATTCTTTAGTTAAATACATATTATAACTATTGTCTGTTTGCTTGATTGTATCGTACCGACTCCCTTTACTGACAGGCTTATGGGAAGCAAGAGTTGCCGTTCCATAGAGATAGCCTTGTTTTCGCGTGAACGTTGGCAGACTCAATCATAGCAGACACAATCAGTCAGCAGATCAGAAAGTTTGAAAAATCGAAATGAATTATAACAGCAGAACTCAGAATTGTCACTCGCCCAAGGGACTAGTAGTTTTTGATTTTGACTCGCCCGACAGGATTTTTACTCGCCTCGGGTGATGGGCATGTGGATTTCGCCAGCCCTGTGATTGGAACATTATGATGGACAACAACTGAACAAACAAGGCAACCCAGTTTTATGTTATTAATAACCATTCTTGAACAGCGCCATTCTCCAGACTCAGTTGGATTTGGAACTGATTGTTCATTACACATAAACAGACATTTTAGTGAAGCACCCAGAACTGATAACAAATTGACGTATTCTGATTTTATTGTTACACAGTCTGTATCTTAGGTGGATGCGCATGCTGAGTATTTTCATGTTTTCATAAGTCACCGGACACTGACGTGACTTCTTAAGAATCTTCCTTGATAAGGAAAGTGGTTTTTCACTCAGGAAATTGACTGCCACCTGATTGTTGTTTGTCAGGTTATACAAACTGTAACAATACAACAGCAATGAAAACAACATCAAGTCATCATTCAGGATGAACAGTAATATGGTTGGGATGTAGCATTCGTATTTTGATTTGTAAGATTTGATAAAACTTAATAAAACTTTTGGTTTTGATTGGGGGATGCAGTTATTGATTTGATTGAAATTGGATCTTCTGTCTTTTTGCAGCTCAAAAAACATACCCCACACTCTGAAATTTAAAACACAAGAATTTCAACACTGGTGAGCACCTTCAGGGGAAAGTTAAGCAATCATGGCGGAGGGAGAGGACCCCAAACTCAAAGCGACAAAAGCCATGATCCGTGCAGTTGTAATGAGTGTGAAAGAAGGTGTAGCAGCCAACCGCTTCCCCAGTAAGTATTTTGTATTGTTTCTTGGTTTGCTCATCTCTAACTCTTTGACTCCTGCACCCTGTCCACCAGCATCCTTCATTGTCAGCGAGGCTAGCAAAGCAGGGAAGCTGGTGGATAGGGTGAGGGAGTCAGAGGGTTAAGTTTTGTGGTTGGTGGATGGGGTGTGGGAGTCAAAGGGTTAAACATTGATTATAATGTAATTGTGGTCTGTTCTCAGTGCCACCTAGGTAGCATTCTGAGTTTTCTTCTTGTGCTGTTTCGGTGATACTTATTTGTGCATCTAGAAGACTGTGTGCATCTCGGATGTGAAGATTTTATGATTATGTGGCTTTTTATTGTGTGTATGTGTGGGGAAAGGGGAGACAAGGGTGTCAGGAATTCATGCACATAGTTATGGCATGTGTCGTAATGATTGATTGCTGTATTTTGTAGGTGAATTTAATGTGTTGAGATGATTTTATTTTGATATATTTTGTGGCAGATTTAATGTGTTGAGATGATTTTATTTTGATATATTTTGTGGCAGATTTGTGATTGTGTTTTAATACATTTCTGACCAGGCTGTATCGTCTGAGTTTGGTGCCTCTGACTGAGTAGTTTTGATCTGCAGTTTTTGCTACTGGTTGTGTCATATTAATCCTTTTAATGCTTGTATCTGAATAGATTTGCTTAAAACTCTCTGCAGTGATATGAAAATGATGGCTTGATACATTGTATAATTGTCTGTTATAAAATTACAGTTACTATAGGAAAACTATGGTATCTGAATATTCGATTACACCAAGCCTGCACATAGGCCTTTGCTGGCATCACTAATGTTTGATTGTTGTTTCTCATGATGTTTACAGACAGTTAATGAGCATCATCATCAATGCCACTCGACACATCACTGTCACTAGTTTCGACAATATTTTTGTTGGGATTGTCATCAAAATCGGTGTCAGAATTTCCTCTCAACATCCGCAGTGCTAAGTGTATGTGAAGGCTTTGTTAACCCTTAGCTGTTCACAAAGCCGGTAACCACCCTGCGGGAGAATGTGCCGATCCGTTCGTAGCAGTTGAGATCGCCCGACCTTTTCCGGCACATGTGTGGGGAATTTCCATCACTACTGGCCTTGCTGTCTTATCGCGCGTGTGGTTAGAATCTTGGTCAGTCTCGCGTTGAATGTTCTAAAAATAGTACGAGCATTCTGGGATGCAAGGAACTTTCCATTCACTACTGAAAGACTTTGTACTGATGCTGTGCTACATTCGAATGCGAATACTAGGATCTAGCTTTACATCTAGCAGTGCAAATGCGAAAGGGTTAAATGAGTGCTCGGCGCTGTAAACCTTTGCTTTGCTATAGCTTTGAACAGACAAAGAAAAGCTAACATTTAAAGGAAGTTCAGAAAGTAGTTCCCTCCTTAACTCTCCCCTCCCCCCTCCCCTTGTGGGGATGCCGAGGGCTCTTTCAGTGTAAATAGTATCCCCACCTTCTGGAAATTCTGTGCTAGAAATTTCCTCTTTTCTGTTACTCTGTTTGTTTCTGCCTTGTTCCTTTGCTTTCTCAGTTTCTGTCATTTCTTCCTATCATTTTCTGCCTTGCTGGTCCATTCACCTCTGTGTGTTCGATAAAGTCTTGTACTTTCTCTTAGGATTGACAATTGAGTACATGTGTTAAGTGCATTTTTGGCTCTGGGGAGATGGGATATGCAGAGGTGGTTTGGAGTAATTTCGGCCTGTTTTGTACATGTTTTGATGTCTTTGGTTGTGTTTGAATTTGTATTCAGGGTTTTGTTTGTTTGTTTTTTTTCCCATGTGCGATAGATTGGACAGAGTGGTCAGTGCCAGGAGCATCTGCATGAATTGTATGTGCGAATTGCATTGATATGTGTGCTTAATTTTCTTTTCCTTTTTTTGCCCTGTTGAACTTGAAGTATTGTGTATGTATTGAAACGGTAAAAGCCCTGATATGGCTTCACGCAGTCTGCTGCACTTTAAACAAAAATAACAATAACAGTAACAGTTTCCAAATGTGGATTTATAAAGAAGTATTGAATTGAACTGAAAGAGACAACAAACAAGTAGGCTTCCCACCCCCCCCCCCCACCCCATTTCATTTTGGCTTAGGCATATTTTTCTAGAGAGTTTATTCTCTATACTGTTCATAATGTTTTCCATTGTTACCTGCATATTTGTAGTAATAACTTGAATAACTGTCTAATTTTCAGGGGACTTTGAAGAGTTTACTGGTTATCCTGTCCCTTACAGAGAGCTGGGCTATTCTTCAATTGACAGTTTGATCAAATCAATGCCAGATGTCATTTGCATTAGAACGTAAGTATTTTCTGCGCATTGTATTTCAAATGTTACTCTTTTTTTAAGTCTGCCTGTGTTGTATGAAATGCTAGCATAAACTGTATTGATTGTCAAGATGATATGAAATGTAAGCTGTCGGAGGCCAGGTTGTTTCTTTTGAAGGAGCTGTGGACTGGAGATTTGATGTCTTGAGTTCAATCCTGTCCAACCCTCAACACAAGACTGGCCTCTTTGCTGTTCATTTTAATGCTTACCCCCTTGGGGATGCCGGGGGCTCTTTCAGTATAAATAGTGTCCCCACCTTCTGGAAAGACGAACAAACTGAAGCATTCTGGAAGAAATGAACAAACAACCTGAACTTTTAGGCCTGGATAGAAAAATGAAAATGAAATACTTAGGTCATGCTATGAGACATCAGAGCTGCCATGTAATGAAGACTGTGGCTTAGGGCAAAATGGAGGGCAAGAGACGACAAGCAAGATGGCCGACATCCTATGTAGAGAACATAGTCAAGTGGACGAAGTTACCGAAAGGTGAAATTTACAGGACTGTAGACAGAAGGGAATGGAGACAGCTGATAGGGCATGCATCAGCGGCTACCATCAAGAATGATGTTGCCAACAACGACAGATAAAGACAGACCTGGAAATTTTGTGCAAGAAATGTCCTCTTTTCTGTCACTCTCTTTGTTTCTCCATTTTTCCTTTGCTTTCTGTCATTTCTTCCTATCACTTTCTGACTTGCTGGTCCATTCAGCTGTGCGTGTTTGATAAAGTCTTACGTACTTTCTCTTAGGATTGACAAATGAGTACATATGTCAAGGCATTTTGGGCTCTGGGGAAATGAGATATGCAAAAGCAATTTTAGGTAATTTATGCCTGTTTTTATGTATGTTTTATGCTGCACGCCTTGTACTCAAAAAGAAAAAAGCTGACCACATATCTCTTCTCCTGGCACAACTTCGCTGGCTCCCTGTATCAAAGCGCATACAGTACAAACTAGACACCATGTGCTACAAAAGCCTCAATAAACGCAGCCCCCGATTACCTGTCAAGCCTACTTGAGATCTATGTTCCCTCATGTACCCTCCGCTCTGCCTCCGATCCTCTGACTCTTCGCTTTCCACACACTAAGCTCAATACCTATGGTCCACGAGCCTTCTCTGTTTCTGGTCCACTCTCCTGGAACAAACTTCCTCTCTCAGTCCGTCAGCAACCTACTTTTGTTTCCTTCAAGTCCGCTCTCAAAACTCACCTTTTCTCCTCTGCATAAAATCCTGACCTCACTCAACCCCCTCTGCAGCCTGTCTCCATTCGGTGTGGAATCACATTGTAATATATATTTGTATATGTTTTCTATAATTTTTCCCCATTTATAGCCATGTGTGTGTGTGCATGCGTGTGTATGTGTATGTTCAGCGCTTAGATTTGATTTCTATCAAGATTTTGCACTATACAAATACTGTAATTATTATTATTATTATTATTATGTTTTAGTGTCCTTACTTAAGTTTAAATTTGTATTCATTTATGTTTTTTTAAATCCCCTGTGCGATAAATTGGATTGAGTGGTCAACGCCCGGTATATCTCCTTACTTTAGGTGTGCGAATGCATTGATATGTGTACTTGTTTTCCTTTTCTTTTCCTGTCGAAGTATCGTGTTATGTTTTGAAACGGTTATGACTTTGATATGGCTCTGTGCAGTCAGCTGAGCTTTAATCAACAATAACGATAATAACAATAATTATTGTGTTATTGTTGCTTAACAATCTTCATTATCATTATGCAGATGATACTGTTCTAATTGTAGAAAATGAAACAGACCTACAAGATTGTGTAAATATAATAGAAGTATAATGCAGAAATAAAGGGCTGGAACTAAATAGCAAGAAGACTGAAGTCATGGTAATCAGTAAAAAAAAAAAAAAGAAAAAGAAAAAGAAAAAAAAAAGAAATCCCCTCCAGTAAACTAACAGGAAAGGGCACAGTCATCTCACCAAATGGCAGATGCAGATTAGAAATATCCAGTAGAACTGGCCAAGCTAAAACAATATTTAAGAAAATGAAAAGTGTTCTTACCAGCAAATGCCTATCAATTAACATCATGAAGAGAGTTCTTCACTGTTACATAGAACCAGTCCTGTTGTATGGATGCGAAGCATGCGCAGTCAGCACGCAAAGTCAGAGCAAGATTGAGACAGTGTTTCTGAGAAGAATGTTAAGAGTTCTGTGAACAGCAAAGAAAACAAATGAGACTCGTCTTGAAAGGGGCAAACACAAAAATAACATCAATGAAGAAGACTTGGAAAAGATAAGCAACATTTATAGGACATTTTGTAAGTCAAGAGAAATTTCAGCACCTAGTCGCAACAAGAAAACTGGAAGAAAAAGTGCACCAGGTAGACGCATGGAGAAAATATTGGATGGATTTGCAGAGTGGATGAAGACAAAAAGGGTAAAAATGTACTTTCAGCAACAAAAGATAGGTTTGTATGGACAGCCATGATTGCCAACACCTTGCAACAGGGCGCATGATGATGATGATGATTTAGAACCATAAAGAAGAGTGAAATATTAATATAATTTGTAAATGACTACAAGTATTCATAGACTCGCAAGCCCTGTGCGCGCACACACACACACACACACACACACACACACACACACACACACACACACACACACACACACACACACACACACACACACACATCACACTACACACACACACACACACTACTTACATTACACCATACTACACACTACTGTACTACACTACACTACTCTGTACTACACTACACTACTCTGTACTACACTACACTTTCTACACAACACTACACACCACACAACACTACACAACACAGCACAAAACACACACACACACACACACACACACACACACACACTACTACTACATTACACTACCTACACACACTACTACACACACACACACACACACACACACACTACACTACACTAACACCATAACACACACACACACACACACACACACACATACCTGACTACACAACACTACCACACAAAACTACACACCACAGCACAGCACAGCACAGCACAACACAACACAACACAACACACACAACACAACACAACACAACACAACACAACACACACACACAACACAACACACACACACACACACACACACACACACACACACACACACACACACACACACACACACACCACAGGATGTTGAGCTGGGATATCTCATCCTGTTAGACAAAGTGACTGTTGACCCAAGTTATCATTCTCTCTCTATCTCTTCTACACACACACACACACCACACACACACGCACGCAGGCACGCACAGCACGCACACCACACACACAGAGAGGATGTTGAGCTGGGATATCTCATCCTGTTAGGCAAGTGACTGTGACCCAAGTTATCATTCTCTCTCTATCTTTTCCACACACACACATACACACACACACACACACACACACACACACACACACACACACACACACACACACACACACACACACACACACACACACCACACACACACACACACACACACACCCAGAGGATCCTGAGCTAGTACATACACATACACATATGTACACACACACACACATATACATGTGCACGCATGCACACACACATACACACACACACACAGAGTTATTGTAGATATATACACACACAGAGCTAGTGTATGCGCACGCACGCGCGCGCAGCGCGCACACACACACACACACACACACACACACACACACACACACACCACACACACACACACACACACACCACACACACACACACACACACACACACACACACACACACACACACACACACACACACACACACAACACACACCACACAACACACACACACAACACACCACACCACACACAACACACACCACACACACACATGAACTACACACACTTCTTACTATATAGGATTGATAATTGGGTTCATATATTAAGTGCTTTTTTAGCCTTTAACCAGTTCAGTGCCGGCGACCGAATATTCAGTTGGCTCTCCGTGTCATCCTCTTTGCCAGCGACCGAATATTCTGACAGTCTATTTTTAGCATTTTTCATGGGGAATTACGGCAAGCAGAAGTGACGCACAATCTACAATCCTTCCCCGATAATGAGATACTACGCAGTTTCTGTGACGTTCTTCCCAAAGTTTGCAAACAAAGCAATTAATAGGGGACCCCGTTTATCTAAACACTCCGACAGCGAAAATGGCCGACAGCGCCGAGCCGAGCACTTCAAGCAGATGACGCGCTTCCATTCCACTTTCCCTTGCCGTTTAACTTGTGCTCCAAAATGATTCTGACATCGAATCAGTTGATTCTTTGGATGATTTTAGCGAGGACAGTAATGTTCATGGCGATGATGTGGCCAGAACAAGTGCACCGCGTGCCCTGACTGACTTCGATGGCAGTGATACGTCAGTCAGTCAAGACTCGACTGTTGATCCTGCTTTCACGGCGGAGACAGAGGTGAGTGGTGCTGAGACTGAAAGCGGTAGTGATGGGGAGGGTGGGAGGGTGCAGTAGTTAGCGGAAAAAGGCCTAGAGTTTCAAGAAGCAGGGGTGCAGGACAAAGAAGAGGGACAGCAGGAAGGGGGGTGGGGCAGGGGAGGGGGCGGGTCCGGGTGCGAGAAGAGGACGGACAGTGACTGGAACTGCACGTTTCGAACGGTCAGTTCGTCGATGGAACAAACACAAGACTGTGTCGTTTGAGTTTACAGGGGATGTGGGCATCAAAGTATCAACTGAGGGTTTTGGAGGTGTAGATTATTTCAAGTTGTTTCTCACACAAGATCTCCTTCAGAGGCTTGTGACTGAGACGAATAGGTACATGCAGCAGATGATCACGGCTGCCAGTCAGAAGGAGGGGGCAATTTCTAAACATAGCTCACTGAGACAGTGGACAGACTGTTACCAACTCTGTGTGTTGTGTGTGTTGTGTGTGTGTGTGTGTGTGTGTGTGTGTGTGTGTGTGTGTGTGTTGTGTGTGTGTGATAGTGGTGGGTGTGGGTGGTGGGTGGTGGTGATTGTGTGTGGGGTGTGTTTATGTGTGTGTGTGTGTGTGTGTGTGATGTGTGATGTGTTTGTGTTACCTACTTATTTTGCTTGTTCATCCTGCTTATGGTGCAGTTATATATTTTGTCACATGTTACTTATTGCTGTGTATGTTTGTGTGTATGATTTCAGATACCTCTTCAGGCAGAACACCAGCTGTTGTGGTACCATCAAAGCCAACAGACTGGTGAAGGAGATGACTGACCTTGAGGTCACCAAAAAAGGGGACATGAAGGTGCTTCTCCTTGTTTCATGGAGTACCACACAAAACTCAAATACTAGCTTGAAGATTAGTTTGTGGAGACACTGACAGTAGTTGAGTCGGACATCCATAATCTATAAATAGTTTTTTTTTGTGCCTTTTTTTTTATTTCTTCATTTCTTCAGTGATGGGAACTCTTCTCTTTGAATTGGTGTGCCTTCAAAATAACATGGATTTAGGATTGCTTTTTGTTTCACTTTGGAATGTATCATGCCACTTAGTGCAAAATTTCTGCAGATTTGGTGAGTAGAAATAAAATATTTCACCAAAAATTCAAATGTTCATTTTTTATCTTTCTGTGAGTGTCATTTTGAAGAGAAATCATTTTGCTACAAACTTTATTCAACATGTTATTGTCTATTTTGTCTCCTTTAGCTTCAGGAATTTTTTATGAATTATTTAATTAACTCATCTGGCACTGTAAGCATGGGTGCCACTCTTCCGTCTAGGTGACGGAAATCCGTTTTCTTGGCAAGGTCCCAGACGGAAATTCCGTTTTTTCATTTTCGTTATTCCAAGAGAAAAATGTTTGGGGGGAAAAACCAGTTGAATCGGCGGTATTATGACCGAGGCAGCACAGTAGCAGACAACCAGAAATGAGGAAGCGCTCTCTATCGTTGAAGACAACACAGGCCAAGCGATCTTTGTTAGGCTACACACATCACTTACGTCGCGCCATTGTGCTGCTAGTGCCTTCAGGCAAAAAAGTTTTCCAGTTAGCCTGATTTTCAGTTTTTTTCAGATTTTCAAAGTGTCACCCTTGTGTAAGGGTTAAGCAATGTGAATTGTTTAGTGGCAATTTTAAGCACTTTAGATCATTTTTTTGATTTTTAAACATTTTTGTTGTTGATGATTTTGCTGCTTGGTTATGCTTAGCATTTTTATTCAGGTTTATTTCTGAAATCGCCCAGGTGATAAATAAGATGAAATAGCCAGTGCCTGGGGCATATTCTTAAGAGTGCGTTTAGATGTGTGTGTTTTGTTTAACTCTTTTCCCGCCATGGTCGCAATCAAGCGACTTCCTGTACGACCGCCATGGTCGCATTTGTGCGACTTGGAGGGGTCATGCTAAACAAAAACTTTTCACGCGGGTACAAAGCTTCTGTCAGCTCCACTGGTGAATGCAGGCGACTGTGCTATTTTTAAACTTTACCCAG
>JAPXFY010000033.1:24572588-24652588 GCA_030674185.1 Monoplex corrugatus | reverse complement strand
GTGTGTGTGTGTGTGTGTGTGTGTGTGTGGCTGATGTTCAGTTGTGTGTCTGTGTCTGTCTTTGTGTTGGGGCTGGTGTTCAGTGTGTGTGTGTATGTGTGTTCACTGTTTGTGTACATGCGTTAAAGACTGAAATTTTTCTTCAGTACGAGTGTGTGTGTATATATGTGTATGCATGCGTGCGCATGCATGCATGCATGGTGTGTGTGTTTGTGTGTGTGTATATATGATGTTCAGGTTTCATTTTACTTTTTTCAACCCTTTCTAGCTCCTGCCCAAAATTAAATGTGTTATAGATGTGTTGGGAAAACTAAGACCACACAGTCCAGTCTCTTCTATTTTAAGGACATGCCATTGGAGTGTTTCTTAGATTTCCCTGACCAATATACAGCCAGGTGTCTGTATCTCTCAGGCCTGGTTGATACCAGGCTGTGTAATGACAGAGTACAGTCAGCCATGTGACTCAATCTCAATACTAGATGAAACTCCTCCTCTGTGGGAGTGGCGGGGGCTCTCTCAGTATGAATGGTATCCCCGCATTCTGGAAATTCTGTGCTAGAAATGTCCTCTTTTCTGTTACTCTCTTTGTTTCTGCCTTGTTCCTTTGCTTTCTGTCATTTCTTCCTGTCATTTTGTGCCTTGCTGGTCCGTTCACCTGTATGTGTTCAAAAACTGAATCCTTTGGTTCCCTCACCCTGTCCGCCAATTGCAAAAAAATTAGCCCTTTGACTCCCGCACCATATCCACCAACTGCAAAAACTGAATCCTTTTACTCCCGCACCCTATCCACCAACTGCAAAAAACTGAATCCTTTGACTCCCTCACCCTATCCACCAACTGCAAAAACTGAATCCTTTGACTCCCGCACCCTATCCACCAACTGCAAAAACTTAGCCCTTTGACTCCCGCACCCTATCCACCAACTGCAAAAACTTAGCCCTTTGACTCCCGCACCCTATCCACCAACTGCAAAAACTTAGCCCTTTGACTCCCTCACCCTATCCACCAACTTCCTGCTGTGGATAGGATGAGGGAGTCAAAGGGTTAAGTTTTTGTTTTGTTAGCATGGTTGGCAGTGCAGGATGCTGGCATGCAGGGTGCGGGAGTCAAGAAGGGGTTAAGATGGGCTGCTGGCAGACTAGGGGTTGTTTTTTTTTTAATGTTGCAGGCTGGGATTGATTGTCAAGACATTAAATTCTTTTAGTCATGGTCGCGTGGGCTGATTGGTTCTTTTGAAAGAGCCATGAACTCAGGGTCTGATACCTCAGGTTCCACCTCAGCTTGCAGCCTTGAAATGTGGCCTGTTCGCTGATCATCTTAAAATGTTTCCATTACTCAGCTTAGTGTTTCATAGGTCCGTCTCCCCCGTTCCTCAAGACCTTGCCAGCCCATACACTATGATACAGTTTTACGTAGGGGTTAAAGAGTCAGCCAGACAGTTGCTGGCAAATTCAGGTGGAGCACGTATGTAATTGTCTGAGAGCGAAGAATCCCAAACTCCCAAACTCCTGATCTTGATCTTCTCCGTGAAACGATATCCCGTTAAAAACAAAGAAACGAACAATAAAATCCCGGAGGTTGAAGAATGAGATGTTTTTTATGGCATTGGTTGTGCGCAGTGCTTAGCATGCTTGTTTGTTGCCACAGGTTTGGGGATATGAGGTGCCACCCAGATTTCAGAAGATGTTAAATAACAAGAAAAGCAACCACACAGATGACATGAATGCCGGCTCTGCCGTTAAAAGTGCCCCAGGTGTGTTTACTGAGTTCTTGCTACTTGTGTGTGTGCGCGCGTGTGTGAGTGTGTGTGTGTGTATGTGTGTGTGTGTGTGTGTGTGTGTGTGTGTGTGTGTGTGTGTGTGTTGGTGTTGGTGTTTATGTGTCAGTGTGTGTATGTGTGTGTGTCTGTGTGAGTGTGCGCATGCGTGTGGTGGTCATTGGTTTAATGTCTATTCACTTAAGTGATTTTAGACAAATAAACAAAAAAACAAAACAAAAACAAACAAAAAACAAAAACAAAAAAAACACAAAAAAGTAAATAAATAAATAAAAAATAATAAATGATAATAACAATGAGAATAATGATAAATAAATAAATAAGTAAATAAACAATTGAATAAATGAAAAATTAAGTATGTAAAAAAAAGCGATGTGGGGAAGGGGAATAGAAACCGGAAGAGCAAATGCAAATGTTTATGTGTAGTTAGTCATGGTTAAAAAAATAAATGAAATTTAAGTTCAAATTCATATCACTTACAGCCCACTCGAGCAGCAAAAAACATATTCGGGCTGGGACAAGGCAAATGTCAGAGGGGAGCGTAAACATAACAAATGAAGTAGCATACTACAACAAATATTTACAATTAACTAGCTAACTGTAACCATGAACAAGAAGATGAACAAATTACAAATATTGAACTATTGGACTTTTTGACAGGCTAACAAAAAATTTGTATGTTAATAATGATGATTCAAATATGTCGGAAATTGTGTGAGTAGAAAGTACCGGAATGAGTCGCTTTATAGTAATGCAAGAAAGTAAATGACTGGTCGTTATTTTCTGTCCACAAAGACAGACAATATTTCTGGTGTACTTTGTTTTTAATGCATCGAGTTTCCACCTATACATAAGGGACTGCATAGTTCTATTTATGGTAAACTGTTTACCTATTTTGCTGATTATAATATTCATGCTATTTGTATTGTACTTTTTCTGATTATCTTGAAACAGTTTCCAAACATAGGCATCCACTAAGTTATAAGATTCATTCAAGGAGAGAGAAAGCTTTATGTTGTTTGATTCTGGTGAACCCTTAGCTCCTCGTTTGGCGGCCCTGTCAACCACATCGTTATGATGAAACGAACAATGAGATGGTATCCAGCAGAAAGTAAGATCAGTGCCTCTTAAGGATAAGAAATGAATTAAATGGCTAATTTCTATTACCATTTCAGATCTAGTGTCTAACTTCATTAGTTCAAGAGCCTGAAGCACTGATTTCGAATCAACGCAGAAAAGGATTTGTGATATATTCCGAGGATAGCTTACTAAGTAATTCAAAGCCATCAGTATTGCAAAGAGTTCAGCTGTAAATATTGATTTGTTGGGTCCAATATGGAAAGATTTCTCTATTTTAAGAGCTGGTATTAAAAACGCAGAACCTGCTTTTTTCTCAATTAATGATCCATCTGTGTAGATTTTTAAATGATTGGGATAAAAGTGTTCAATGTGACATTTAACTCGACTCGCTAATAAGTTGATATTATCTTCTTTCTTTAAATCAGTGTGGTGTATGTCAAAGTTTGCTCTTAAGAGTTCCCAACTGGGTACTGGTGAAAACGAAGGTCTTATAGATATAGGATCCGCTTCTAGATCAATTCCAGAGCCATTCATGATGTCGTGTGTATACGTTGCAAGTGTGGCCTGTGAAGATATTGATCTAGCTCGTTTCGGAAAATCAATGTCTGATCTTAAAGTTATATCAGGTCTCAAAACATTTTCAACGGTGGTATTCCTTAACAGAAATTTGGTAGAGACGAGTTTCCTTTGTTCATCAAGCGGCAACATATTAATCTCACCGTATGTTCGGAGATTGGAAGCATGCATCGGAAGACCAAGGGCAAGTTTAAAACTTTTGCATTCTGTACTTTGTAGTTTTTGCAGTAAGTGTCTCGGTGCGCTAAAGAATATTTCCTGGGCATATGTTAGTTTAGATCTAATGAGAGATTTACATAAATGTACAAGTGTTGATGGATCATGTCCCCATGGTTGCTTGCACACTATTTTCAAAAAATTTAGACTCTTTTGGGCTTTTGTGAGTAAGTAGTCGATATGCAGATTCCATGACAATTTTGCTGTAAAGAAAACACCCAAGAATTTAATAGACTGGTTATACTGAAGAACGGAATCTCCTAGTTTAAAGGTGGGCATTTTGTCCGGGTTAGACCCACTATTAAATAAAATTATCTTTGTCTTCTCCGTAGATAGATGGAGCCCATTTTCTGCCATGTATTGTGCTGTTTTGTCAAGTTCTAATTGATAAAGTTTGCGTGCATAGTTGATACTGCGAGAAGGAGTGTTTTTCTTCATGTTTACCGGCATCCACATGCATAGATCATCAGCATACTGGACTAAAGTGACAACTTTAGATATTCTACTTGGTAAGTCATTCATTAGTATCACAAAGAGGAGGGGTGCTAAAACTGATCCCTGTGGGATACCCATCTGAAGGGTTCGTTTTGTTGAATACACGTTTCCAATTCTGGTTTGAATTACTCGGTTTTCCAACAGACACTTCACGTAGTTATAAACGCGACCTGTTAGTCCTATGCTTTTTAATTTAAATAGTAATCGGGAGTGCCACACTTGGTCGTATGCTTTGGTTATATCAAAAAATGTGGCCAATATACATTTACGTCTTGCAAATTGTCCCTTTATGTCAGTGGTTAGTTTAGTTAAGAGTTCCACTGTTGACCTGCCTTTTCGAAAACCAGCCTGATTGACAGGTATAATGGTATTTTTTTCACAATAGTGTAGCAACCGCTGTACAATAATTTTCTCCATCAGTTTACAGACGTGAGAAGTTAGTGCAATTGGCCTATAGTTTTTCAGATCAGTGTTACATTTACCCGGTTTTGGGATAGGAACCACTATTGTTTGTTTCCAGTAGTCGGGTATTTTGCTACTATTCCAACATTTTTTAAAGATAGTATGAAGCAAGATTACAAAATTTTCGGATGAACATGCGTGTGTATGTGTTTGTGTGTGTATGTGTGTGTGTGTGCGTGTGTGTGTGTGTGTGTGTGTTTTAATTGTTTTAATTGGCATTTTTACATGTGCATGTGTGTGTTTTTGAATGTGTGTGTATTTGTGTGTGTGTGATCGATGTGGGTGTATTTGTGGTATCTCTGTGTGCGTGTGTGCATTTGTGAATGTGTGTGTGTGCTTAAATGTGTGTGTGTTTGTGATCTCTGTGTGTGTGTTTGTGTGCATGCGTGTGTGCGTGCGTGCATGTGTGCATGTATTTATATGTGTGTGTATATGTGCGAGAGTATGTGCATGTGTGTGTGAGAGATACCTCTGTGCATGTGTGCGTGCATGCGTGTTTTGTGTGTGCGCGTGTATGCACAAGTGTGACGGCCCGCATACAAGCAAAGAGGAATAATACGCGTTCTGATTCTTTGTGTGTTTGTGTGTGTGTTTTTGTGTGTGGTGGTGGTCTTTGATTTAATGTCTATTCACTAAAGTGATTTTAGACACACACACAAAAAAAAAAAAAAAAAAAAAAAGGGGAGGGGAGTGATAGAGGAGGAATGAAGAGGATATTTGAAAATTGTCAATTTTGAATTTGAGAAAAGATGATCCAGAAAACAACTGTTTTGAAGAGGGGAAGGTAAAACTAACAAATAATGTTACCATAATTATCGATTTAAGCAAACAAACTAACAAACAAAATTAGTAAATATCCGGAAGAAATGAATAAAAAGTAAAACTAATAATTGATTAACCACAACAGTGAACAAGTGAAATAACATTTTAAAGGTAATTCGCTATGGGACTTTTTGACAGGCTAACAAAAAATTCATACAGTAATGATGATGAGGCAAATATGTCAGAAACTGTACTCATAGATAGTGTTGGAATATGTCGTTTTACCCTAACGCAAGAAAGAATATGACTATGTGTTATCTTCTTTCCACACAGACACACTATGTTATTGGTATATTTTGTTTTGAATGCATCAAGTTTCCATCTGTACATAAGGGACTGTATAGTTCTGCTGGCATGAAGCTGCTTAAGTATTTTGCTAACTTCAAAGTTCATGTGACATTTATCATACTTTTTCTGTTTTAATTGGAACTGCTTCCAGACGTAGTTGTCCACTAAAGTGTAATTCTCGTGCAACGAGAGAGAAAGCTGGATATTGTTTCAATCTGTGTGTGTGTGTGTGTGTGTGTGTGTGTGTGTGTGTGTGTGTGTGTGTGTTCAATCAGAAAAAGAAGAGGAGACAGACAGTCCAAGGCCATCAGTGTCACAGTCAGACCTGCCAAGTGACCTCAAGAATTGGACAAGAAAGGTAACGCGATGCACATCTAGCAAACAAATGAACATACCTATCAGAGAATGAACCGAGTACAAACGCAGACAGGCTTGTTAGTCCAGTGGTTAGGATGCTGATTGTCCAATAGGACGGTGTAGTCCCTTTAACTCCTGCATCCTATCCACCAACTGCAAAAACCTAACCATTTGACTCCCTTACCCTATCCACCAGCTTCCTGCAGGAAACTATTGGATAGGATGAGGACGTCAAAGGATTAGCTCGTTGGCGATGCTCCGCAGCCAAGCTGCAGAGCTGTCTCTTGACTGTGACGCTCTGCTGCCGAAGCTGCGGAGGGTGTTATGATATTTTTAACTGAGACAGTTTGCATACTATAGTAAGGGAGATTATGCTGAAAGCACAGTTAAACCATTTTTCTAAGTAGATTTCTTTCCCTTTGACCGTAGCAGACTGTTGGAAATCTGTATTTGGCTTTTTTTTGGCGTTACCCCATACAAAGGAATTTCGAAGAGTGAAAAGACTCTACGCCTGTATCTAATCATTTTGGGGACAAAACATTCATAAAAGCGGAACTCGTAGTGACTTCCAGTGAAGATGTACATCCTGTGACATGTTCAGTGCATTTTTGTTACATGGATATTTGATGGATTACAAGCAGCAGTTTGATAAATCATGTGTGTATGTCTGGAACTTTAAAAAAAAAATTTTTTCATTTATTTTTTTTTTTTAGCTATTTGCAGGCTTTTTTCAGTGGTACACCAGAAAAAAGTGAAAGCAAGCATAAACAAGTGGTCTACACAGTTACAAAGTAAAATAATGCACATTTTAAACATATACAACATGATAGGTGTTTATCGTTGGTTATTCTCCCTAATTTTCAAAAAAGTACAGAAAACTGTTCATCTTGACAGTTTCGGCAGCCATTTTAGGGGCATCTCTAAAGAGTTAGATTTTTGCTTTGCTAGTGTGGCTGACAATGCCAGATGCTGATGAACAAAGGGTTAACCAGTCTCCGTGGTAACTGGAGCAGACTACTGACTGGAAGGCAGTGGTTTTGAATCCCAATCAGTCCCTTCCAATGTCATTATGGGATTTTTGGTCACCAACTGGCTCCTACCCAGAGTTGAGCTTGCTGTGGGCTCATTGGGAAGGCTTGGAACCACACAGTCAAGTCTCATTCCACTTCATGGATGTGTCATTTAGAATGTTGCTTCTGTCTGTTGGCCAACACCACAGGTGTCTGTATCTACCAGTCCTGGTTTACCGCCAGGATATATTGCGGTAGTAGGCATAGATTGCAGCCCTGTCACGCAGTCTCAATCCTGGATGGAATTCAATAGCATCATGATTATCATCCTCATCGTCGTCATCGTCATAGGATTGTAAAAACTGTGCCAGCAGTTGGCAGGAAAATGGGGGGGTGGGGGGGGGGGGTTGTGAACAGGGGGGTAGGGTGGGGGTGGGGGGTGTATTAATGTGTATGCTACATAGCTAGATACATACATACAACATACATACATACACACAGACAGACAGACAGACATATATGTACACGTATATATTTAAAAACTAAAGTGCTGGATTCAGACTGCTTGGATACTGCATAGTGGGTAAAGGGAGGCATTCTTCTGATCTCCTGGGTCAACATGTGTGCAGACCTACTAGTACTTAAACCCAACATGTATGTATAAGCACGCAAAATATGAAATATGCATGCTAAATGAATCCATGTTTGGCTTATGGAAACATGAAGACATTTCTGTATTCAGGCCCCTGAAAACAGAGCGTGACTGCCTCCATGGCAAGATTAAAAGAACTGTCACACACACAAGAAAAACCCATTTTCAGATGCTCGTAGGATCTGCAGCCCACGAACTCCCCAAACTATGATTAAACAACAAAACGAAACAAAAAACCGCAAACGATAAACGTACACACGCAGATACATACACAGACACACACACACGCGCATGCACATGCATGCACGCGCGCGCGCACACACACACACACATTCACACACACACACTCTCTCTTCTTTCTCTTCACTGTCTCTCCTCTCTTTCTCTCTCTCTCTCTCTCTCTCTCTCTCTCTCTCTCTCTCTCTCTTCTCTCTTTCTCTTTCTCTCACTCTCTCTCCCTCTCGCTCTCACACACAGATTACATTGAAAAAAGTGAGTCTCCTTCGTGATGTTCAAACTGGCGATAAGTCAAAATCTTGTGACGTTTCCCCCGTCTTGCAGTTGATAAAGGAGTATCCCAGCGGTCTGTGGGCCTCGCGGTTCGTTGTGCTGTACAAAGAGGAGTTTGGTCAGGAAGCTCCCGGCAACTTGGTAGACATTGTGCAGACCTGGACAGACATTATCAAAGTGGAAATGTGAGTATCATGATAGAATTACTGCTACCACTACTACTAGTACTAGAAGTAATAGAAGTAGCGGTAACAGTAGCTGTAGTAGAGTACTGGTACTACTCTATAGCTGTAGTAGAGTACTAGTACTACTCTACTACTGCTACTGTTACTGCTATTTCCATTACAATGATGGTGATGGTGATGATGATGATAGTGGTAATAATAATTTCCCCCCATGGGGATGCTGGGGGCTGTTTCAGTATAAATAGTATCCCCACCTGGAAATTTTGTGCAAGAAATTTCCTTTTCTGTCACTCTCCTCTGCCTTGTTCCTTTGCTTTCTGTCATTTCTACCTATCATTTTCTGCCTTAATGTTCCATTCACCTGTATATGTTTGATAAAGTCTTACGTACTTTTTCTTAGGATTGATAATTTGGTACATGTATTAAGTGCATTTTTGGCTCCAGGGAGGTGAGATAATGCAGAAGCAATTTTAGATAATTCATGCCTGTTTTTATATCCTTAGGTATGCTTATGTTTGTATTCAGTTGTGTTTTTGGATGGAGTGGTCAATGCCAGGGGCATGTCCTTGGATTATGTGCGCGAATGCATTGATGTGTGTAACTTAGTTTTCCTTTCTTGTTTTCATGTTGAAGTTTTGTATGTTTTGAAGCAGTTATAGCGCTGATATGGCTTTGCACAGTCGGCTGGGCTTTAAACAACAATAACAATAACAATGATAATTTCACTTATGTGAAGTTCAGTCCATCTCGAAGGAATGCTTGTTGCACTTTTACAGGAACAGAACAAACTGTGTGCATGCACACGCATGCATGCACGCACATACATACTCACACACAGACACATACACAAGCGCTCACGTACACAAGCGCATACACATAAAAAACACACACATGCACACACACATACACATGCACGCGCGTGCGCACACACACACACACACACACTAAAAATTAAAAACTAAAAATTATGAAAAATGGCAGCACTTCCCCACCATGGGATTCCCCCCCGGCCTCGTCCGCGGGATGCACTTGGTGGCCCGGCTTTTGTGTTGTTCTGGTTCATATCTTGAACGCTGGCAGTCACTTTGACTCAGATTGGATGATGGCACAGCAGAAAAAAAAAATCTACTGAAATGAAATGAAATAAATCTCTAAAATGGCCAAGTGCACTCTGATTCAGCATTCTGTCTGTGTGGAGAAAAATACCGGATGGCATCTTGGGTCACGGTTCACACACCTAGCAGGTTGAGTGTACCCTAGCTCAGCATCCTGTGTGTGTGTGTGTGTGTGTGTGCGTGTGTGTGTGTGTGTGTGTGTGTGTGTGTGTGTGTGTGTGTGTTGTATGTGTGTGTGATGTGTGTGTGTGTATGTGTGTGAGTGTGTGTGTGAGTGTGTGTGTGTATGTGTGTGTGTGTGTATGTATGTGTGTATGTGTGTGTGTGGTGGTGGTCATTGGTTTAATGTCTATTCACTTAAGTGATTTTAGACAAAAAAACAAAAACAAAAAACTAAATAAAGCATAATAATTGATAACAATGATAATAATGATAAATAAATGATAAATAAAAGATAAAACAAAATAGATAAATAAATGAACAAATTAAAAAAAAACAACAAAAAAAAACAGAGCGATGTTGGGAAGGGGAGTAGAAATAGGAAGGGCAAATGCAGGTGTTTATGTGTAGTCAATCTTGGTTTTTAAAAAAAAAAAAATAATAATAATAAAAAAAAAAATTAAGAAAAAAAAAAAGGAAGTTCAAGTTTAACCCTACCAGACCTCAGCCCCTGAGCGTAATTGTGCCCCTGCCTGGCCTCCTGAGCAAAATTTTGAAAAAAATGTATATACGTTAGAAAACTGTTCATATCATGCACACCAATGGTTAGAATTATATGAAACGTGGAGAGATTGTAGAAAATAGGCCTATCTTTCATCTAACGCCAGTCCAACCCTCAATCACACAAGCATCTCCCCTATCACTTGATTGGGGGGTACGGGCACGCCCCCTTCTTCCAACACTCTGTCTCAACCTACTTCTTTCATTGTCAGAATCATCACTTTCACTCAATGCTTCATCAACGTAATCATCGTCACTTGAATTGGAAACGTATTCCTGATCAAATTCTCCAATCTGCAAAATGTCCACCACTTGTTGAACTGTGAAGCGAGTTGGCCTCGCCCGTTTACCTGTTGAAGTGCTTGGTTCATCACTAGCTCGCTTCATGGTCAATTTTGCACCCAAATCACCTCAAAATACCATCAACACAAAGGCAGACAGTTGCAATAGGCTGAACACACGCTCATGCGACGCTTAGCAACAGTCCGGTAGCTATTTTTAGCTCTTGATAAAGTGACGATCGTGTGAGTGTGCTATTCCCGCTATAGCGGGAACTCGGTATATAGTCATTTTCGTCATTCCCGCAATAGCGGGAACTCGGTCTGGTAGGGTTAAATTCATATTACTTTTAGCCCACTTGAGCATCAAAAAACATATTCGGACTGAAACCATGTGAAAAACAAGTAAGAAGTAAGGACAATGCAAATGTCGGAGGAAAGCATAAACTTGACAAATGAAGTAGCATACTACAACAAATATTATAATAAACTAGCTAACTGTAACTATGAACAGGAAGATGAACGAATTATAAATATTGAACTATTGGACTTTTAGATAGGCTAACGAAAAATTCATGTCAATAATGATGATTCAAATATGTCGGAAATTGTGTGAGTAGAAAGTATCGGAATGTATCGCTTTATACTAATGCAAGAAAGTAAATGACTGGTCGTTATTTTCTGTCCACAAAGACAGGCAATATTTCTGGTGTACTTTGTTTTGAATGCATCGAGTTTCCACCTATACATAAGGGATTGTATATATCTGTTTGTAGTAGACTGTTTACTGATTTTAAAATCCATGCTATTAGTATTGTACTTTTTCTGATTATCTTGAAACAGTTTCCAAACATAGGCGTCCACTAAATTACAAGATTCATTTAAAGAGGGAGAAAGCTTTATGTTGTTTGATTCTGATGAACCCTTAGCTCCTCGTTTGGTAGCTCTGTCAACCACATCGTTATGACGAAACGAACAATGAGATGGTATCCAACAAAAAGTAAGATCAGTTCCTCTTAAGGATAAGTAATGAATTAAATGGCTAATTTCTATTACCATTTCAGATCTAGTGTCTAATTTAATTAATTGAAGAGACTGAAGCACTGATTTAGAATCAACGCAGAAAAGGATTTGTGATATATTTCGAGGATAATTTACTAAATAATTCAAAGCCATCAGTATTGCAAAGAGTTCAGCTGTAAATATTGATTTGTTGGGTCCTATATGGAAAGATTTCTCTATTTTAAGAGCTGGTATTAGAAACGTAGAACCTGCTATTTTCTCAATTAATGAGCCATCTGTGTAGATTTTTAAATGATTGGGATAAAAGTGTTCAATATGACATTTAACTCGACTCGCTAATAAGTTAATATTATCTTCTTTCTTTAAATCAGCCCAAGGAGCCCCAGGACCCTGACCCCAGGAAGAGTTGGGACCAGCCTGCTGGTAATGGCCCCCGCGGGTCGAGGGTTCCCCAGTGCCCAAGGGGCCAGCCTGCTGGGGGTCGCTTGGCACTTGCCAAGGCGACCAAGCGCTCTGTCCGGAATGGGACAGAGATGTGCCAGCCCGCAGCGGGTTGCTTGGCATTTGCCAAGGCGACCAAGTGCTCTGTCCAGAATGGGACAGAGAGGTTGGAGCGGGGGCAGCAGCAGGCTGCGGGGAGGAAGGGACGGGGCGGATCGACAATCTGACGCCCGTAATAGGGGGGTTGTCTCCCTTGGCCCGCCTGGCGAACCAGGGGGTGTCCCACCTGGCGAACCAGGGGGTGAGCCATTGTTTGTCAAAGTGCTGGCCTTCCTGCCTCCCGAAGGAGACCCATGCCCGTCTTGCCCTTCAGCCATAGGGGCTGAAACGGTAGCAGCAGAACCGGAGTTGAGCTGTACGCAGGGGGCGAGTACGGAATCGACAGAACCGCAGCTGAGTCGAATACCATGAGGGGCAGTGTGAAGGCCGCAAAACAGAGCTGCAGCTGAGTTTAGGGCTCGCGGTCACCGCAACAGAACCGTAGCTGAGTTGCGATGACTGGTCGAGAGAGAGAGAGAAGACGAAGAAGACGGAGGAGGGAGAGACAAAGATGAAGAGAGAACGGGTTTTGGCGCATCGGGCGAACCACCGGTCTGTGGGTTGGAGAATTCGGCAGACGAAATCTTCTTAACCCTCGCTTTGCCACCCAAACGCTTCACGTAAGTTTCTCCCTTAAACGAAAACATAGGCAAGACAACACAAAACAGCAACGACAATCGATCGATTGCAAGCAAAATCGACAAATACTTAGCTGTTCAGAGCATACGAGGCGAGCTGGAAGATGGCTGCCGAGAAAAGAGGACGAACACGTGCATGCGCAAGACATGGATACTCTCAGAGTTACGGTCCTTTCGGACTTTATTGTTACGAGGCAGAAATGGCAAACCGCTGCCGCTAGTTGCATTAGTGAGCCACGGTAAGTATGTTAGATTAGACGTAATTTTAGAAGGAAAATTTCCTTCAGAATGTGTATTTAATGAAACAAAATGAGACAGGAGAAAATTTTCGGCTAACTGGCCTTTGTCAAATGTATACCAAAGACAACAAAGAATAAATACACAACACTTAGCAGAGAAAGCAGTGGACAGCTTTATGTCCAACAGGAGAAAATGGCAGATGTTTATGGACATATGTATGTGTATATGTGTGAGTAAGTATGTATGTATGTATGTCCATGTACACGTGGACAAATGTGCCCCTCCTGGGGATGCTGGGGGCTCTTTCTGTATAGATAGTATCCACACCTTCTGGATATTCTGTGCTAGAAATTTCCTCTTTTCTGTCACTCTCTTTGTTTCTGCCTTGTTCCTTTTCTTTCTGTCATTTCTTCCTATCATTTTCTGCCTTGCTGGTCCCTTCACCTGTACATGTTCAATAAAGTCTTACGTACTTTCTCATAGGATTGATAATTGGGTACATTCATTAAGTGCATTGTTGGCTCTAGGGAAATGAGATGTGTGAAAGCAATTTAAGGTAATTTAGGCCCAATTTTTTTTATCTGTTTTAGAGTCATCATGTTTAAATTTGGATTCAGGCATGTGTTTTAAATCCCTGTGTGATAAATTGGACGGAGTGGTTAGCACCAGGGACATTAGATTCTGTTTTCGTTTTTTTCTGGTTTCTGATCTCTTAAGTCAGCATGTGTGTGGATGTATTAAGTGCCTGTCCTCCCTTGGGGATGCCGGGGACTCATTCAGTATAAATAGTATCCCCACCTTCTGGAAATTCTGTGCTAGAAATTTCCTTTTATCTGTTGCTCTTTTTATTTCTGCCTTGTTCTTTGCTCTTTTTATTTCTGCCTTGTTCTTTGCTCTTTGTATTTCTGCCTTGTTCCTTTGCTTCTGTCATTTCTTCCTATCATTTTCTGCCTTGCTGGTCCATTCACGATCACCTCTATGTGTTCAATGAAGTGTGTCTTACTTTATATTAGGATTGATAATTGGGTACATGTATTAAATGCATTTTTGGCTCTAGGGAGGTGAGATATGTGGAAGCAATTTTAGGTAATTTAGGCCCGTTTTTATGTTTTTGTGTCCTAAAATAACCCCTGTGGGATAAATTGGGTGGAGTGGTCGACATCAGGGGCATGTCTTAATGATTGTGTGCGCGAATGCATTGATATGTGTACTTCATTTTCTGTTCCTTTTTTCCTGTTGAATTTTTGTATGTTTTGAAGTGGTTATAGCCCTGATACGGTTCTACACAGTCGGCTGGGCTTTAACCCTTTCGCATTTGCACTGCTAGATGTAAAGCTAGCTCCTAGTATTCGCATTCGAATGTAGCACAGCGTCAGTACAAAGTCTTTCAGTAGTGAATGGAAAGTTCCTTGCATCCCAGAATGCTTGTACTATTTTTAGAACATTCAACACAAGACTGACCAAGATTCTAACCACACGCGCGATAAGACAGCAAGGCCTGTAGTGATGGAAATTCCCCACACATGCCAGAAAAGGTCGGGCGATCTCAACCGCTACGAACGGATCGGCACATTCTTCCGCAGGGCGGTTACCGGCTTTGTGAACAGCTAAGGGTTAAATTAAACAACAATAATAATAAAAAAAAATGCCTGACCGCATTACATGTACGTACGCTTGTAGAACATGAAGTAAGCACAGTAAAGATGCTGTCAGTGTCTGGTTTGTTATGGACACATGAAAACACCGCATTACATGTACGTACACTTGCAGAACATGAAGTAAGCACAGTAAAGATGCTGTAAGTCCTGTCAGTGTCTGGTGAGTTATAGACACATGAAAACACCGCATTACATGTACATACGCTTGTAGAACATGAACAGTGTTGATTCTAGCTGCGGGATCGCAGGATTCACGCGATTTTTTTTCTTTTGCCCGCAAAAAATCAAGCCTCGTGCGGGCAGCATCCTGCATTTATCAAGGAAAGCCCGCATGTTTTGCTCGCCAATGCGTACTGTAAGGCCTACACATCTACTGATCTAACCTTTGGTCAAATCAGCCCCGCAGGCAACACACACAGGCTAGGCCTAGCTGATTCATAGGTCCCACTCCACGCCAAGCACACTGTGGTTATTTTTAGCAGGTGGTAGGGGCGACTGAGTGCGAAGCTTTACGATTGGTCGCTGTAAAACCAATCAGCATTTATTACACAGACCTATCGAACGGAAATGACACAGCCGCCATTGTCAGAATTTGAGCGCCGAATGCGAAAATGAAGTGAATACTGTTTTTGCCCTGCCGCCACGCTGATCCCCACTGGTTTTGTCAAGCCCCCCTTTTTTTGACTGGAGGGGGAGCCTGACCCCCCCCCCCCCTTTTTTTTTTTTTTTTTGAAAATCCTAGAATCAACAGTGATGAAATAAGCACAGTAAAGATGCTGTAAGTCCTGTCAGTGTCTGGTGTGTTATAGACACATGAAAACACCGCATTACATGTAGGTACACTTGCAGAACATGAAATAAGCACAGTAAAAATGCTGTAAGTCCTGTCTGTGTCTGGTGTGTTATAGACACATGAAAACACCGCATTACATGTAGGTACACTTGTAGAACATGAAGTAAGCACAGTAAAGATGCTGTAAGTCCTGTCTGTGTCTGGTGTGTTATAGACACATGAAAACACCGCATTACATGTAGGTACACTTGCAGAACATGAAATAAGCACAGTAAAAATGCTGTAAGTCCTGTCAGTGTCTGGTGTGTTATAGACACATGAAAACACCCAGCATGCATACCAACCAAAGACGGAAGTACGTAGACCTGTGCAGCAAAACACTGACTGCGCTGTGTTGGCAAAAATAAGTGCTCCCCCACCTCCCCCCGGTACCTGTATGGAGAAGTTGACCAGACTGCAGCACACATCCTCCATGACTGCAAGAATTACTGGTTGCTGATGGCCATCTTTAGAAATAAAGATATGCTGATTGTATTAAAATGCCGAGTGTACGACACATGCATAACGCCGACTGTGACATATGGAGCCGAAACGTGGAACTTGACAAAACGTCATCTCCTAAAACTGCGAACCATGCAAAGGGCCCACGAACGGATCATGATGGGAATCACCTGGAAGGACCGGAAAATGGCGGCATGGGTAAGAGGAAAAACGAAGGTCCAAGACATAGTAGACACAGTTTGTGAACGAAAGTGGAACTGGGCTGGTCGTGTCATTAGGAGATCTGACAACAGATGGACCACCAAAGTGAGGCACTGAATCCCTTGAAGCCAAAACGGGAACAGAGGTCGCCAGAGAACCAGATGGCGAGACTATCTAGAAAGGGAACAGAGGTCGCCAGAGAACCAGATGGCGAGACTATCTAGAAAAGTTCAACAAACAATGGACCAGAACAGCAGTTAACCGGCAACAGTGGCATGCAACGAGGAAGGCTTATGTCCCAACAACGGGACGAAACAAGCTGAAGTGAAGTGAGGGCGGAAATTGGCCAACACCGCTGAGCCTGTCAAGGCCAGTAGCTGTGGCTACGGAAGATGACCATTTTCATCCTCAAGACTAAACTCCAGGTGTACCGCTAACAAGAAGAAGACAAGAACAATGCGCATAAATGCGTCTAACTAAAATTGGTACACTTTAAAAAAAAAAAAACACCTAGAAAAAAAAAAGTAGCATATGCATGATGCTTGGTGTTGACAGGTTTGTAGCGGCGGGTCGACAGGTATTGTATCCAGCAATGGAGTCTACCAATGGTGACACGACGACTGACAGCGCCTCTGCTACTCCCGCCTCCCCCATACAGGACCGTCCATCTGTTATGCCATTACCAAAAACAATGTGGGAGGTATGTGGATGGTTGTGGGTTATATATCTGTTTGTATTTAGATTTATGTGTAATAATTTGTAGTGGTCCAATAGCTCAATTGTTAGAAGGCCGTGCTCATAATGTAGGGGTTGTGTGTTCAACCCTCAAACAGGCAAAAAGGGTTTTTTCTCCGGGGACTCGGGTTTTCCCTTCAGCCCCTTGGCTGTTGGTTTAGGATGTTTTTCTTCCTATTCCAAGGTTAGACCGGATTTGTTGCAGTAGGCACGAGCCATTTATATCAGCCATACCTCTAGATTAAATATTTTCCCATTCTGTCAAACATATGCCTATATTTTCTCTTCTGCATTATTTAATACCTCTTGATTAAATATTTTCCCATTCTGTCGAACATATGCCATATTTTCTCTTCTGCATTATGTAATACTGGTATCCTTTACATTCCAAACACTACTCTTCGCTAGTGCGTCATAGTTCTCATTTCTGCTCTGACATCATATTTACTCAAAAACACATTATGATGTCATCTTAGTCAGTTTGTTCCTTTTCTCTCATTGAAGACAGCAGCAGGGAAGTTTCAGTCTTTTTCTAAAATTTTTTGTATCTAGTGTTTGTTTGTTTGTAATCTTATGCTTGACAAAGGCCAGTTGGCCGAAAATTTGCGCCCGTCTTGTTTCATTGTATTAAATACACGTTCATATTCTTCTTTCGTGTTTTTTTCTGGTTCCTGTTTGCTTGAACGTGGGCAGTCACACTTGTTTTGGGGGCCGTTGTTTGGGGTTTTTTTTCTTTATATATGGGCTGGTTGGTCTGTTTAGAGAGCTGGTGGACTCGAGATCTGATATGTCGAGTTCAATCCCAGCTCACACCATTAACCTCTTCTCTGCTTGGTACGAGTAACGCTCGTAGTAAAATCGAAATTCACCACGCCCGTATACGAGTGCCACTCGTAGTAAACTCGTCACGGAAAGCGAGCAAATCTACACAAGAAATGACTGCGCAAAATGTTTCCAACTCTGTTGCTGATATCAGCGAAGAGCCCCATATCCTTCACGTCACCAGTAACTGACCACAGGATATGCAAATCGCGAGTTGAGAGGTTACAGTGATTAGCGAATTCAAGATGGCAGCGAGACCTAGTACGTCGTCGGCTCGACCTGTTTTCAAGCGGTACACTGCGCTTGATGTGTTGGACGAGATATTCAACGATCAAGACAGTGGAGAAGAAGACATGGGAGGATCGGATCCTGACATCAGTGATGAGGAGGAGACGGATGGGAACCAGCACCATCCACTTTTATCGGAGATAGGTGCTGGTGATGACGTGGATCCTTCGTTCGCTCCCAGTGAAAGCAGTGGGGAAACCAGTGCTAGCGAGGGTGAAGAAGAGGAAATGGGGGATCCTCTACCATCAACAAGCACTGCACCCCCTCCTGTCAGGAGGGGACGGGGTCGTGGACGTGGTAGGGGGTCTGGACGACGGCGAGGGCCCCGTGGAAGCGGCAGGGGGCGTGGCGTGAGGCGTGGTCAGCAACAGCTAGTGAGAGAATGGCGAGAAGCTGATGCACAGCACCCCAACCCTGGTGTAGTTTTCACTGGAAATCCGGGGTTGAAGGTCAGCTGTGCTAATTTTAGGCCGGTTGACTATTTGGAATTATTTTTTCTGACCTAGTCAACCATCTCGTCATTCAGACAAACCTGTATGCTGACCAGTTTCTCGAGGCACACCCCAATCTTCCACAGTTTTCCAGGGCCAACAAGTGGGAGAAAGTCGACTGTGCAGAAATGAGGAAGTTTCTGGGCCTGGTTCTGCTGATGGGCATTGTGCGGCTACCTTCAATTGAACTGTACTGGTCTAAGAAGGTGCTGTACAGAATTCCAGTCTTCAGCTCCATCATGACAAGAAACCGGTTCCAGGCAAGTAGCTCTATTTTTTTTTCTTTTCTTTTTTTCACTACTTGATTCTTCATCCCTCCACTATTCATTTTGTGTGTGTGTGTGTGTGTGTGTGTGTGTGTGTGTGTGTGTGTGTGTGTGTGTGTGTGTGTGTGTGTGTGTGTGTGTGTGTGGTTTTATATATTCAAGTGTGTGTGATACTGTCAGTGTGTGCTTGTGTAAATGTGGTGTGTGTGTGTGTGTGTATGTGTAGGCTGTGTGTGTGTGTGCGTGTGTGTGTGTGTGTGTGTGTGTGTGTGTGTGTGTGTGCATGTGCGTGTGTGTGTGTGTGAGTGCACATGTGTACATACGCATTATTTATTTCTGTTTGCAAGTTTTCCATACAAGTTTGCTGATTTTGTAAAACACAAAAGCACTTTTTTGGTACACCAGTGTGGTGTTTTTATATTCATGTGTGTGTGATACTGTCAGTGTGTGCTTGTGTGAATGTGTGTGTGTGTGTATGTGTGTGTGTGTGTGTGTGTGTGTGTGTGTGTGTGTGTGTGTGTGTGTGTGTGTGTGTGTGTGTGTGTGTGCGCGCGCGCGTGTGTGCATAAGCATTATTTATTTTCTGTGTGTAAGTTTTCCATGCAAGTTTATTCATTTTGTAAAAGACAAAAGCACTTTTTTATACCAGTGTGGTGTTTTTATATATTCAAGTGTGTGTGATACTGTCAGTGTGTGCTTGTGTAGTGGGTGTGTGTGTAGGCTGTGTGTGTGTAGGCTGTGTGTGTGTGTGTGTGTATGTGTGTGTGTGTGTGTGTGTGTAGGCTGTGTGTGTGTGTGTGTGTGTGTGTGTGTGTGTGTGTGTGTGTGTGTGTGTGTGTGTGTGTGTGTGTGTGTGTGTGCCCAGTTGTGGGTCTGCTTACTTATCTTGAAAGTTTACTCTGTATTTCAGATTCTTCTTCAGTTTCTGCACTTCAACAACAATGCAGCCATGCCAGTGCCAGGTGATCCAGCGTACGACCGGCTCTACAAGATCCGTCCTATTCTGGATCATCTGCATGAGAGGTTCCAGGAGGTGTATGAGCCCCGGCAAGCGGTATGTGTTGATGAAAGTCTACTTCTTTGGAAGGGTAGACTGATATTTCGTCAATACATACCGTTGAAACGTGCCCGGTTTGGCATCAAAATATACCTGTGCTGTGAGTCTGACGGCGGTGTCAAGGGAAGTGGTGGCTACTGCTACCGCTTCAAGGTGTATGCTGGAAAGGAGGACCCCGTCAATGAGGTGCAGCCTGTCCTAGAGTCCGTAAATGCAGACAACCCAACTCTCTCGGCCAGCGAGAAGATGGTGCTGTACTTGGTAGCCCCTCTCCTGGAAAAGGGCTACCATGTCTACACGGACAACTGGTACAGTAGTCTGGGGCTGTACCTCTACCTCCTGGAAAGGAACACCTTGGCCTGCGGCACCGTCCGGGAGAACCGGGGTATTCCAGAGGAGCTACGTGGAGTGAAGCTGGACCCCGGATCATCAGCTGCTCTTTGTGGTGACAACAAGATCGTCGCCACAAAGTACCACAGCACAAAAGTGGTGCACCTGCTGTCCTCTGTGCATGGCCACACTGAGGCACCCATTCCACACCGGGGACGACGGGTGTCAACATGCGTCCGTCTGTTTCATCGAATTACAACAGGAATATGGGTGGAGTTGACAAACAAGATCAGCTGCTTCACCCATATGACTGCTCACGTAAGTCGATGAAATGGACAAAAAAACTGTTTTTCCATTTTCTGCAGGTTGCAGCCTGCAATGCATTCATCTTGCAAAAGTCAAGAGGTGATGACTCCTGTAACACTTTCCTAAGTTTTTTGGAGAGTGTCATCACCTCTTGGATTTGGCCAGATCAGGTGCCAGCTGTGGAAGAGGGAAAAACAGATGACGAGGTGAGGGTGGGTGCACACCACTTTTTATTTCCACTGCCACCGACACCAAACAAGTCTAACCCCACCAAGCCGTGTCGGGTCTGCACGAAGAAAATAAAAGTGCGGAAGGAATCCCGCTACTACTGCCCCTCCTGCCCATCCAAGCCTGGATTGTGCTTAGGCCAATGTTTCAAGGACTACCACACCAAGTTTGTGTATTGGCAGTAGGGTGTTCTGTGTTAGTTTTTTTTTTCCCCTCAGTTATATATATTTCATTTTCTTCTGCTTTTTTGTGCTTTTGTTTTTGTGTTCTTAGTTTTCCATTCTACAGTGCATTTTTTTTTCCTCACCTGTGTGTGTGTTCACCGTTTTGTGAACGCTGTGACAAGACTGAGTGCCATCAGTGAAAGAAGACCAAGTGGAGTATAGAATGAATCCCCTTGTGTGTTTCTTTGAACCACAATTTGGACAGACAAAAAAATGAACACCATCCCCCAAAGTTATGAAGTAACGAATGTAGACAACCTGAGGATTATGTCCAAGCGCAAGTGCTGGATTCCTATAGAACAGTATGGCAGTAATGTGAGTACAATATGTTCAGAAACACTAACACAGTTCCCACAGTGTTTTATGTGATAACAAATGGATACCAAGTGTGTGTGTATGTGGGGGGAGGGTCTTTCTTTTTGAACAGACAATTGTTTATTTTTTTCTTCAGACTTTTTTTTCCCATAGTTGTCATTTTGAACATTTACCAATATGTATAATATTATACTATAACAATTTGGACCATACTGTGTACTTACAGTGATGTTGAGTAAACACTAACAGAAGTTTTTGTCAGTGTTTTACAGGTTTTATGTGTTGTAACATGTGTATGTTTTTAGAAACTTTTATTTTCTGTAAAACCACCATCCGTTATATCCCTGGCCATCTTCCCAATGGCTAACAAAGTTACACTATTGTTATATAGCATTATAACTTGGGGTAAAATGAAAGAGAAGCCATAAAATCTAAGTCATATGTCAACAAATGAATAAGCAGTGATTGCGGTACTGAACCTACCCCAAATAGTAAAATTATGCCCCTTTCCAGTAGAATTGGGGTACCCCCAGTAACATACAGATTGTTACACAGAGGGACATTTATTGACATCAGTTTGAATCCCAGGTGTTTGTAATATTGCTGAGCAAACACCAAAAGGTATTTTGCTTTGTTCAGTGGGCTTTTATGTGCTGAATTGTTCTAAAACTCTCAAATTGAAAACAAAACAAAAACTGATTTATCACATGTTATTAGTGTGAACCATCATCATTACCAACAAAATCAAATTAGAATGATGTGAAATTGTAAACAAGGGTATAAGGAAGAAGTCCACAAAAAATCTAACAAATAACTCAATAAGTGGATGAGTAATGTACATGTTAGTGAACATACTGCAAAAAGCATGATTATGCCCCTTTTTTCCTAAAAAATAGTACTCCCAATTATGAGCAGATTATGATCAAGAGCAACATTCCTTGGGATTTATATGACTGTCATGTGTTAGTGCTGATGTTGAATAAATAGTAAAACCACTTTTCCAATGTTCTGACTCATTTTGTGTGGCACAGTGTATTTGTGTATACTCGAAAGCTGTTATTTTTGGTAATTTTTTGTAGTTATGTCAGTTTCTGCTATACTAATTATCAACATAATCAAGTTATTTTGACAGGACATTGTAGACCAATGCATAACAACAAAACATGCAAAAAATCTGAGAGATCTGTCAAGAAATAAATAAGCAGTAACCATTTTATTGAACCTACCCTAAAAAGCTAAATTTTACCCTGGCAAGCAGTTATTCGAAAGTGCTATTATACTGAGCAGTTAAGGGGTTAAAAACTGGCCTGTTCACTGCCCATCTTTAATGTTTGTACGTTTCAGGTGGTGTCAGCTTAGTGTTTCATTGGCATCTGTGCATGTGGATTTCACTTTGAGCATGGAGACGTCATCTAGAGAAATTGAAACTGAAACTGAATTGCACTTTAGGATGATTGTTGAACAGAGCTGTAACATGTAGCTTCACTCACAACCTTTGAATCGTGCACCAGGAATTTTTAATCTCAAGGTATGATGGCATAGTGCACTCCAGTGACAGACAGATGTGCATATGAGGTATGCTGGAGCATATCTTAGTATAGTATATATATATGTATGTGAGGTATGCTGGAGCATATCTTAGTATAGTAATATATGTGTATGTGAGGTATGCTGGAGCATATCTTAGTATAGTATATATATATGTATGTGAGGTATGCTGGAGCATATCTTAGTATAGTATATATGTGTATGTGAGGTATGCTGGAGCATATCTTAGTATAGTATATATATATGTATGTGAGGTATGCTGGAGCATATCTTAGTATAGTATATATATGTATGTGAGGTATGCTGGAGCATATCTTAGTATAGTATATATGTGTATATGAGGTATGCTGTAGCATATCTTAGTATAGTATATATGTGTATATGAAGTACACTGTAGCATATCTTAGTATAGTATTTATATGTATATGAGGTATACTGTAGCATATCTTAGTATATTATATATATATGTGTATGAGATGCACTGTAGCATATCTTAGTATAGTATTTATATGTATATGAGGTATGCTGTAGCATATCTTAGTATAGTATATATGTGTATATGAAGTACACTGTAGCATATCTTAGTATAGTATTTATATGTATATGAGGTATACTGTAGCATATCTTAGTATAGTATATACATATATGTATGAGATGCACTGTAGCATATCTTAGTATAGTATTTATATGTATATGAGGTATGCTGTAGCATATCTTAGTATATTATATATATATGTGTATGAGATGCACTGTAGCATATCTTAGTATAGTATTTATATGTATATGAGGTATGCTGTAGCATATCTTAGTATATTATATATATATGTGTATGAGATGCACTGTAGCATATCTTAGTATAGTATTTATATGTATATGAGGTATACTGTAGCATATCTTAGTATATTATATATATATGTGTATGAGATGCACTGTAGCATATCTTAGTATAGTATTTATATGTATATGAGGTATGCTGTAGCATATCTTAGTATAGTATATACATATATGTATATAAAGTACGCTGTAGCATATCATAGTATAGTATATACATATATGTATATAAAGTACGCTGTAGCATATCTTAGTATAGTATATACATATATGTATATAAAGTACGCTGTAGCATATCTTAGTATAGTATATATATGTATATGAGGTACACTGTAGCACATCTTAGTATAGTATATATATATGTATATAAGGTACACTGTAGCATATCATAGTATAATGTATATATGTACGTAAGGCATGGTATAGCATATCTTAATATAGTGTATATGGTTTTTTTTTATGTAAATGAGATATGCTGTAGCATATCTTAGTATGACATATGTATAATATATATATTTTTTTTTTATGTATATGAGATAGAGACAGATGGATGTCCATGATCGCCAATGCCATGTGGCAAGGCACCTGATGATGATGATGATGATGATGAGGTATGCTGTAACATACCTTAGTATAGAAAGAATAACAACCGTCGTCTTTTATGTGTGTTGCAGGATTTCAATATTCCATACGCTCCCCTGTTTGAACTTCAGTAAGTAAAACGTGTTCTTGATGATTGGTTTTGTTGTTGATGATTGGTTTTGTTGTTATTTTTGTTGTTATTTTCTAAACTTACTTGGACTCACTAGACATAATGCATACTTGGACATTTCAGGTGAGCATGGAGAACTGAATAATATTAGGTGAGCTGACCACATTCCAGTAAGTCTTTATTATCCTCCTATTTTCGGGTGAAAAATGTCTTACAAAATACACAGTCAAGTCAGCATCTAAGGTGGATGTACATGCTTAGTGTATTTATGTATCCGTAGGCCAGCCACTAACATGACCTGACCCTTTGACTCCCACACCCTATCCACCATCTGCAAAAACTTAACCCTTTGAATCCCTCACCCTATCTGCCAGCTTTCTGCAGGAAGCTAGTGAATAGGGTGAGGGAGTCAAAGGGTTAAGTTTTTGCTGTGATATCATTGATGACAATGCATGATGCTAGTGGGTAGAGCGAGGGAATCGGAGGGTTTACAGGATGTTAAATGTGCTTAGTTAATATTTTGTTTGTTTTCTTCGTTGGCATTTGAAGAAAAAAGGAAATAGCTTTATTTTACTCGGGAGAGATTTGTGTGTGTGTGTGTGCGTGTGCGTGCGTGTGTGTTTATGTGTGTGTGTGTGTGTGTGTGTGTGTGTGTGTGTGAGTGAGTGAGTGTGAGTTAGAGTGAGTGTGTGTGTGTTTGTGTGTGTGATTGAAATGATGAGAGGATGAGTCACTGGGTGAAGAGTCACATGCCTTCTGACAGGCTGAGTGTACCCTGGTTCTTTATTCTGTGTGTGTGTGTTTTGTATGTGTGTGTGTGAGAGAGAGAGAGAGTGTGTGTGTGTGTGAGTTAGTGAGAGTGTGTGTGTGTTTGTGTGTGTGTGATTGAAATGATGAGAGGATGAGTCACTGGGTGAAGAGTCACATGTTCTTTATTCTGTGTGTGTGTGTGTGTGTGTGTGTGTGTGTGTGTGTGTGTGTGTGTGTGTGTGTGTTCATTTTGTGTGTTTGCATATGTGTGTGTGTGTGTGTGTGTGTGTGTGTGTGTGTGTGTGTGTGTGTGTTTTTCATTTGGTGTGTTTGCATATGTGTATGTGTGTGTGTGTGTGTGTGTGTGTTCATTTGGTGTGTTTGGATATGTGTGTGTGTGTGTGTGTGTGTTCATTTGGTGTGTTTGGATATGTGTGTGTGTGTGTGTGTGTGTGTTCATTTGGTGTGTTTGGATATGTGTGTGTGTGTGTTCATTTGGTGTGTTTGCATATGTGTATGTGTGTGTGTGTGTATTCATTTGGTGTGTTTGCATATGTGTATGTGTGTGTGTGTGTGTGTGTGTTCATTTGGTGTGTTTGGATATGTGTGTGTGTGTGTGTGTGTGTGTTCATTTGGTGTGTTTGGATATGTGTGTGTGTGTGTGTGTGTGTGTTCATTTGGTGTGTTTGGATATGTGTGTGTGTGTGTGTGTGTGTGTTCATTTGGTGTGTTTGGATATGTGTGTGTGTGTGTTCATTTGGTGTGTTTTGCATATGTGTATGTGTGTGTGTGTGTATTCATTTGGTGTGTTTGCATATGTGTGTGTGTGTGTGTGTGTATTCATTTGGTGTGTTTGCATATGTGTATGTGTGTGTGTGTGTATTCATTTGGTGTGTTTGCATATGTGTATGTGTGTGTGTGTGTATTCATTTGGTGTGTTTGCATATGTGTGTGTGTGTGTCCATTTGGTGTGTTTGCATATATGTGTGTGTGTGTGTGTGTGTGTGTGTGTGTGTGTGTGTGAAGACTTTTAGATTTTATATTCATTTATGTGATTTCACTCTCCTTTACTCTTCCTGACCGTTGGTTCCCCACACTTACTTTCATCTCTGGTTTTATGTTCTTTTGTTACGAATTAAGTTTCATAATGCACTGGCGCTATAAAGTGCAATGCGTATGCTTTTAACATGGACCTTCTGCTCTGCATTAACTCACTCGCTGCGTACGATTATGCCCTTTGCCGTTCCCCTGATATGCACCATTTGTATAGGTCATGAGACAAATTCTCATACAAATAAATGAAAACAGAGTTTTGAAATTTGGCGAGTCATATATTAAAAGATTGGTGTATAACATGCTGAAATTTCAACTGTCTAACCTTCATGGTTAATGAGTAACGGTACAAGTAAAATTAAGAGAAATTTTTGGGTGAAAAATGTCTTACAAAATACACAGTCAAGTCAATACATCAGTTCCTACAGTCACATTTTGAATGAAATTTCATAAAATCCAACGTGCGTACACTCCACATACACTGAAGGAAGAGATCGTGTTGAACAGTGCTGTGTTGTTGAGTATAGTTCAGCCATTTGCTTTTACATTGTCTGCTTCGCTGCGGAGATAGTGGGTCATGAACTTTGCACTGTCTACACACCAACTGCAGAGTACAGTGACCTAATGGCCTGAAACGAGGCTAAGAATGACTGAGGAATCTATTTCTGGCTATAAGTTTTGGTTCATAGAAATACTGAAAGCCCCGTGAATTTTCAAAACTCAAGTTGGATTTCTCCAACGCTCGTAGACAAGTGTTGTTGAGACATGATCGGGAAATCTCAACGCTCGTAGTGAGAGAGTTAAAGAAATCATTATCACTTTACAGTGAGACAGTGATGGTGTACGCATCCGTCGTGAAGGACCTTGGTGATTTCTACGTACACAGGGAAGACACGTGCATAGAAGAGATCCAGGAGAAGCTGCTGGAGCAAGAGAAGGTAGCGTGTTTAACCCTTTGACTCATCCACCCTGTCCACCAGTATATCAACCATGCTAGCAAAGCAAAAACTTAACCCTTTGATTCCCTCACCCTGTCTACCAGCTTCCTGCAGTGTGTGTGTGTGCATGTGTGTGTGTGTGTATGTATGTATGTCAGTCAGTCTATCTATCTGTCTCTATATCTATCTATCTATCTATCTATACTCCTAATCATAATTTAAGGCCACTTCTTCCTTCCTCTCTAATTTTAAGTTGAAATAATTGACAATGTTTAGAATTGATTCTATGTTTTATTTCATCATTTCCACACCTGTTTTGGAAAAAGAAATTAGCACAATGACCCATTAGTGAACAGCACATGCATTTAAAGGAACATCCCCCCCTTTTCAAAAAACAGAAAGTGTCAGATTTGGCCAATCTGTTTTCAATATCGCGTGTGTCCGCCCCGAGCCTGGATGCATGCTTCACAGCGCCGATGCATCGACCCCACAAGGGTACGGAGTGTGTCCTGAGGGATGGCCGCCCACTCGATCTGCAGGATGTCGACCAGCCTGGCCAGGGTGCCCGGTGGGGGTGGTTGTCCCTGATGCGCCTCCCGAGCACATCCCAGAGGTGTTCAATTGGGTTCAGGTCAGGTGAGCACGCTGGCCAGGCCATACGGACGACTTCATGCTGCTCCAGGAAGTCGGTCACAAGGCGTGCTCGATGCGCAGGTGCATTGTTGTCCTGGAAGATGGCGCCTTGACCAAGGTCCACAAGCGCAGGCAGTGCCACGGCCGCCAGAACCTCGTCCCGGTACCGGACCCCGTTCAGGATGCCGTCAATGGGGAGCAGGGGGGTCCGGGTACCACGGCTCATGCCACCCCACACCATCACCGACCCGCCGCCGTACCGGTTATGCTCTTGGACAGTGGCGTCAGCGAACCTCTCCCCTTGACGTCGCCACACCCGAGCCCGGCCATCGTTAAAAGTCAGGGTGAACCTGGACTCATCCGAAAACAAGACCCGGGCCCACTGTTGCCTTGTCCAGGTCACGTGCTCCCTGGCCCAGGTCATGCGGCGCACTCTGTTGACCGGTGACAGCATGGGTCGGACGGCCGGTCTCCGTGACCTCAAGTTTGCCTCATGTAGCCGTCTTCTCACCGTGCTGCAGCTGATGTTAGCACCTGTTGCGTCCCTCAGCTGACCCCTCAAGGTCACCGCAGTGGATGCCCTTTCCCTCAGGACGGAGAGGGCAAGGTAGCGGTCTTGCTGTCTTGTCGTTACTCTGGGTCGACCCGTGTGACGCCTTTCCTGGACTGCTCCAGTCTCATTGAAGCGCTCCAGCAGTCTCTGGATTGTGGAATGCGACACTTCAAGTCGTCTAGCAACTTCCCGCTGCGCTAGGCCTTCATCAAGCAGAGCGAGGGCTCTCCCCCGCTGCTCATCCGTCATCCGTCGTCTTGCAAGCATGGTTAAAACGAACCAAGAACGGGTCCTTTTTATCCTCGTCTGCGGGCAACTTTGGCTGGAGTAGTGTTCAAAAAGGGCTTGCCTTGCACGTGCAAAGCGAATTTTGTCGCTACCTTGCCTGCGTCGTCAGAGAGACCCTGCTGAAGATTCGACAATTTCGTGTGGAAATTGTCTTCCTTGGGCCGCCCATTGCAAATCGGCAAATCCCCAAACACGTGCCAAAAGGAAACTGCAATGTTGTCTGAGCTCTTATCCATTCAGTTACGGCAACGAATTGGAGAAAAGAGTAAGAGAAAATAGGTGATTTCTCCTTTCAAAAATTGACTCAAAAACGTTCCTGGCCCTTCAATAATGACGTGTAGTATATCTATCTGTCTGTCTGTCTGTCTGTCTGTCTGTCTGTCTGTCTGTCTGTCTTGTCTTGTCTTGTCTATCTATCTAATCTATCTATCTATATATCTATCTGTCTGTGTGTGTGTGTACATATATATATATATATATATATATATATATATATATATATATATATATATATATATATATATGTACACACATACATATACATATGTATGTACATATATGTAATGTGTGTGTATGTATGTAATGTGTGTGTACATATGCATGTGTGTATATGTTTATAACACATATATTCATACCATCTTGAAGCCTCTGTTGACTAAGAAACTTAAAAGAACAATACAGTTTTAACATAAGAAAGCCTGTATTGACTGACGACAAGATTGTCTGTATCAGGAAATGATGGTGCCAACAGCCAAGGACCTGCAGCCAGGGGTGTTCTGTGCTGCCTTGTACAGTGAAGACGAAAACTGGTATCGTGCCAGAGTGCTATACTTGGAGAGCAACATGGTGAGTGGAATGACAATGGGACTGATGGAATGAACCTTTTTTGTTGTTGTTGTTTCTTAAGGTGTTCCAGGCACGTTGTTTTGTCCTCACTGTGCAGGTATTATGTTTCTGCATAGTCTGTGTTATTCCATTTTCAGTGAGTGTGCGTGCTGGGTGTTTCCATAAGCCAGAGGACACTGAGATGGTTGACAGGATCTTTGTTGTGCGTACTTGATGTTCTGTGTATGCATGTATCATCATCATCATCATGTGCCCTGCCGCATGGCATTGGCGATCATGGCCCTCCACACGAATCTATCCCCTGTCTCTGCAAGTACATCTCCCTCCCTCTCTGTCTTCAGCCACCTGTAAGTCCGTCCAATATTTTCTCTTGGGTGTACCTGGTGTATGTATATACACAAAGGGGGTTTAGACACTACAGGTCTGCACTACCCCTGTAGGTATGCCGGGGACTCTTTCAGTGTAAATAGTATCCCCACCTGGAAAGTCTGCTAGGAATTTTCTCTTTTCTGTCATTGTTTCTGCCTTGCTTCTTTGCTTTATTATTTCTTCCTATCATTTTTCTGCCTTGCTGGTCCATTCATCTGTATGTGTTCAATAAAGCCTTACATACTTTCTCTTAGGATTGATCATTTGGTCCCCCCCCCCCGGTGGGGATGCCAGCGAGGGCTCTTTCTGTATAAATAGTATCACCACCTTCTGGAAAGTCTGTGCTAGGAATTTCCTCTTTTCTGTCACTCTCTTTGTTTCTGCCTTGTTCCTTTGCTTTCTGTCATTTCTTCCTATCGTTTTCTGCCTTGCTGGTCCATTCATCTGTATGTGTTCAATAAAGCCTTACATACTATCTCTTAGGATTGATCATTGGGTCCCCCCTGTGGGGATGCCGGCGAAGGCTTTTTCTGTGTAAATAGTATCTCCATCTTCTGGAAGGTCTGTGCCAGGTATTTCCTCTTTTCTGTCACTGTCTTTGTTTTCTGCCTTGTTGATTTTCTGTCATCTGTTCCTATCAGTTTCTGTCTGTTCCATTCATCTGTGCTTGTTCAGTGAAATTGTACATACTTTCTCTTAGGATTGATAATTGGGTATGTGTATAAAGTGCATTTTGGCTCTAGGGAAATGAGGTATGCAGAAGCAATTTGAGATAATTTAGGCCCGTTTTTATATTGTTTTAGTATCCTTAGTTATTCAGGTTTGTTTTCTTAAACCCCCTGATGATAAATTGGACGGAGTAGTCGGCGCCAGAGGCGTATCCTGAGATTATGTACGCGAATGCATTGATATGTGTACTTAACCCTCTCCCATTTGCATAGCTCGCAGTGAAACTTCTCCTAGTATTCGCCATCTTTCTCGCCTTCACACAAAGACAAAAACGGAATGCGGTCATTTCCTCCTTCTCTCTTGTGAATGATGCCAGCGGTGGCGTCTTAATTTAGTGTTAACAGTTCATTGGTCCTTCGTGGACATACCTGCCAAATTTCATCCATTCAGAGTGAGCTAGCTCATGCTTACAGCGTGATGGAAAAGTACTGGCCATGTACGCAGACATGCGGTCGGAGTGAACAGATGCGGGAGAGCTGTGTTTGGCCGGATGCAGCCGGAGTGAATGGAAAAGGGTTAATGTTCTTTTCCAGGTGTTTCTTTTTTTTTTTTTATTACTCCATTGAGGTATGGTGTACTTTTTGAGATGGTTATAGCCCTGATATGGCTCAGTGCTGTCAGATGGGCTTTATATAACCATAACAATAACAACTGAGACAGGTAAAAGAGTATATTGAATTGATCTTAAGAGATACTCATCACACTAGGATAATTCCATGTGCACTATAACTAATCAGACATCTGTTATTTGGCAGACTGTGAGTCTTATAGAGGGATTCCTTGCACTTGGACAGTTGCATATAGGCTCTGCCCAATCTGCAATCTTTTATATGATAGACACCTTGAGCCTTTAACTGTCTCGCTACGAGCGTCGGGATTTCCCAATCATGTTTCAACAACGCTTGTCTACGAGCGTCAGAGAAATCAGACGGACAGGGTGGAGGAGTCAAAGGGTTAAACTCATTACCTTTCCTTGCTCCAGCAGCTTCTCCTTGATCTCTTCTATGCACGTGTCTTCCCTGTGTACGTAGAAATCACCAAGGTTCTTCACGAAGGATGCGTACACCGTCACTGTCTCACTGTCAAAGTGATAATGATTTCTTTAACTCTCTCGCTACGAGCGTCGGGATTTCCTGATCATGTCTCAACAACGCTTGTCTACGAGCGTTGGAGAAATCCGACTTGAGTTTTGAAAATTTGCGGGTCTTTCAGTGTTTCCGTTAACTGAAACTAATAGCCAGAAATAGATTCCTCGGTCATATTTAGCCTCGTTTCAGGCCATTAGGTCACTGTACTCTGCAGTTGGTGTGTAGACAGTGCAAAATTTACGACCCACTAGCTCTGCAGCGAAGCAGACAACAGAAAAGCAAATGGCTGAACAGTACTCAACAACTCAGCGCAGTTCAACACGATCTCTTCCTTCAGTGCATGTGGAGTGTGTGCACGTTGGATCTTACCAAAGTTCATTCAAAATTTGATTATAGGAGCTGATGTATTGACTTGACAGTGTATTTTGTAAGACATTTTTCACTTGAAAATTTCTCTAATTTTACTTGTACCATTACTCAGCAACCATGAGGGTTAGACAGTTGAAATTTCAGCATGTTGTATGCCAATCTTTTAATATCTGACCCGCCAAATTTCAAAACTCTGTTTTCATTTATTTGTATGAGAATTTTTCTCATGACCTATACAAATGGTGCATACCAGGGGAACGGCAAAGGGCATAATCATACGTAGCGAGTGAGTTGAAAGGGATTCATCACACTCGGGCAGTTCCATATGCGCTCCACCCTATCTACTGACACTCATCTGGCAGACTCCTTGAGCCTGCATGGAAACCTTTGCTTTGGCAAAGTCTTGAAATTGGGGGTGGGGGATGGAGTTGTGGTGTGTGAGGATCTATGAAATACTGAGCTGAGAGTGGCAGAACGATTAGAGCATTTACCATTTGACTCCCGCAGACCTGTTTACCCTACGCATTATGCGTAGAAATCTACGCATTTAGGCCCCTACTACGCAACTACACATTTCAAAACCTCACTACGCCTTAAACTTTTTGCGACTACACATTTTCGTCATGCGCTCATTTTCCCTTGCGCTCATCGTTTGACACACTTGAGGCGCCGCGCAGGCAGCTGTGAAAGCTTACTGCATTCACTAGAGTTACCGCCCATAGAAGTTAGCGACCTAGTTTAGTTCACTGCCTGCGTGCGCCCGCGACTAGGCCTACTGCGCGTCTATCGTGTTGAACATAGTTTGGCCTCATTATCGCCCTAGGCTATCAAAATGGCTGATTCTTCCAAGCTTGAAGCTGTATCGTCGTCGGACTTACCGACGCCAATCAAGAAGATGAAAAAAACTGTGGAGCAGACTTTCTTGCCATCATATCATCAACGATATCCTTGCCTTGTGGGATCAAGAAAAGGTGAAAATTATGCTCACTGCACTTTGTGCAAGAGGGATTGTTCCGTCAAACATGGAGGGATGTTCGACTGCAAGAGGCACGTGGAAAGTCAAATGCACAAAGACTTCGAAAACGGTGCAGCGATGTAGACTTCAAAACACACACACACCACACACACACACACACACACACACACACACAACACACACACACACACCCCACACAACACACACACACACACACACCACACAACACACACACACACACACACACACACACACACACACCACACACACACCACACACACACACACACACACAACACACACACACACACACACACACACACACACACACACACACACACACACACACACACACACACACACACACACACACACACACACACACACACACACACACACACACACACACACACACACACACACACACACACACACACACACACACACACACACACACACACACACACACACACACACACACACACACACACACACACACACACACACACACACACACACACACACACACACACACACACACACACACACACACACACACACACACACACACACACAACACACACACACACACACACACACACACACACACACACACACACACACACACACACACACACACACACACACACCACACACACACACACACACACACACACACACACACACACACACACACACACACAACACACACACACACACCACACACCACACACACACACTGTACAAAGACAACATTACACATGCAATCACTGTGATCAGCATTTTATTTATCATGGTAACTTGTTGTTGATAAAAGGGAACATGAAATTTGTTTTCATTAATGTTGAAATTTGTTAAAAAGAAAACTACACATTTGCATCACTGACTACACATTTTAGTTATCTGAGTGGGGTAAACAGGTCTGCTCCCGCACTCTATCCACTTGCTGCATAAACTTAACCCTTTGACTCCCTCACCCTTTCCACCAGCTTTCTACAAAGAGTTGGGATTTTGCAGGAAGCTGGTAGATATGGTGAGGGAGTCAAAGGGTTAAGTTTTTGCTTTGTTATCTTGGTTGACAATGCAGGATGCTGGTGGACAGGGTTCAGGAGTCAAAGGGTTAAGATGGACAGTGAACAGGCCAGTTTTTATTAACACTTTGGCTGACGCACCCTGTCCACCAACTGCAAAAACTTTACCCTTTGATTCCCTCAACCTGTCCACCAGCTTTCTCCAGGAAGCTGGTGAACAGGGTGAGGGAGTCAAAGGGTTAAGTTTTTGCTTTGCTAGCATAGTTGACAATGCGCTGGTGGACAGGGTGCGGGAATCAGAGGGTTAATACGGACTGGAATTGAACTTGCATCATCAGATCTTGAGTCCATGGTGCTGTTGCAAGAGCCAGCTTGCCTGTTGTTTTTTTTAAACCCTTTCACTCATGCAGCCTGCCCATAAGCTGCAAAAACTTAACCCTTTCACTCCCTCACCCTATCCAGCAGATTCCTGCAGGAAGCTGGTGGATAGGGTGAGGGAGTGAAAGGGTTAAGTTTCTGCTTTGCTGTCAGGGCTGACAGTGCAGGATGCTGGCAGATAGGGTGAGGGAATGAAAGGGTTAAGTTTCTGCTTTGCTGTCAGGGCTGACAGTGCAGGATGCTGGCAGATAGGGTGAGGGAGCCAGTCGGTTAAAAGAGCTGAAATACAGTGGGCAACCTGTTTCAAAGACAGTTGATGTAGTAGATTGGATGCGTAACTGCTTGCTTTTTGACGTGTCTTTGACAGAGAGTCCACGTAATATTCGTCGATTACGGCAATTCTGAAACGGTCGACATCGCCAACGTGAGAAGTCTGTCGGGAGAGACGGCCAGTTACCCAGCCCAGGCGGTCAGCTGCTCTTGCTTCGCCCTCATGCCTTTCAAGGTGAGTCACTGTGGCGTGGTCAAGATGGTGATTATGATGGTGATAATGGTGAGTCACAGTGGTGTGGTCAAGATGGTGATAGTGGTGAGTTTTTGCCTTTTAAGGTGAGTCATGGTAGTGTGGTCAGGACGGTGATGGTGATAGTGGTGATTTTTTGCCTTTTAAGGTGAGTCATGGTAGTGTGGTCAGGGTGGTGATTATGATGGTGATAGTGGTGAGTCACAGTGGTGTGGTCAGGACGGTGATTATGATTGTGATAGTGGTGAGTCACAGTGGTGTGGTCAGGACGGTGATTTTGATGGTGATAGTGGTGAGTCACAGTAGTGTGGTCAGGACAGTGATTATGATGGTGATAGTAGTGAGTCACAGTAATGTGGTCAGGACGGTGATTATGATGGTGATAGTGGGGAGTCACAGTAGTGTGGTCAGGGTGGTGATTATGATGGTGATAGTGGTGAGTCACAGTAGTGTGGTCAGGATGGTGATAGTGGTGAGTCACAGTAGTGTGGTCAGGATGGTGATTATGACAGTGATAGCAGAGAGCTTTTGCCTTTTAAGGTGAGTCATGGTAGTATGGTCAGGATGGTGATTATGATGGTGATAGTGGTGAGTTTTTGCCTTTTAAGGTGAGTCATGGTAGTATGGTCAGGATGGTGATTATGATGGTGATAGTGGTGAGTCACAGTGGTGTGGTCAGGATGGTGATTATGATGGTGATAGTGGTGAGTTTTTGCCTTTTAAGGTGAGTCATGGTAGTGTGGTCAGGGTGGTGATTATGATGGTGATAGTGATGAGTTTTTGCCTTTTAAGGTGAGTCATGGTAGTATGGTCAGGATGGTGATTATGATGGTGATAGTGGTGAGTTTTTGCCTTTTAAGGTGAGTCATGGTAGTATGGTCAGGAAGGTGATTATGATGATGATAGTGGTGAGTCACAGTGGTGTGGTCAGGATGGTGATTATGATGGTGATAGTGGTGAGTTTTTGCCTTTTAAGGTGAGTCATGGTAGTGTGGTCAGGGTGGTGATTATTATGGTGATAGTGGTGAGTCACAGTGGTGTAGTTAGGATGGTGATTATGACAGTGATAGTGGTGAGTCACAGTGGTGTGGTCAGGACGGTGATAGTGGTGAGTTTTTGCCTTTTAACCCTTTGACACCTGCATCCTATCCACCAACTGCAAAAACTTAACCCTTTGACTCCCTCCCCCTGTCCACCAGCTTCCTACAGGAAGCCGGTGGATAGGTTGAGGGAGTCAAAGGGTTAAGGTTGTGCCTTGCTGGCATGGTTGGCAATGCAGGATGCTGTGTTACAGGGTGCAGGAGTCAAAGGGTTAAGGTGACTAATGGTAGTGTGGTCAGGGTGGTGATTATGATGGTGATAGTGATGAGCTTTTGCCTTTTATGGTGAGTCACAGTGGTGTGGTCAGGACGGTGATTATGATGGTGATAGTGGTGAGTCACAGTGGTGTGGTCAGGATGGTGATTATGATGGTGATAGTGGTGAGTTTTTGCCTTTTAAGGTGAGTCATGGTAGTGTGGTCAGGGTGGTGATTATGATGGTGACAGTGGTGAGTCACAGTGGTGTGGTCAGGATGGTGATTATGATGGTGATAGTGGTGAGCTTTTGCCTATTAAGGTGAGTCATGGTAGTGTGGTCAGGGTGGTGATTATGATGGTGATAGTGGTGAGTCACAGTGGTGTGGTCAGGACGGTGATTATGATGGTGATAGTGGTGATTTTGTTTTTGCCTTTTAAGATTGTCTGTGCAAAATGTGCCCGCCGCAGAGCAGAGCACCGCTGGCGCAAATCCAAACTCACTGTACATAGGCAACTTTTCCAAGCCTCTAAAACAAAAGTATCCACCCTCATTGCATCTGCAAAAACAAGCTATTTCCAAACCAAAATCCTGAATGCCTCTTCTTCAAAAGAACTCTTTACAACCATGAATCATCTCCTTGGCACACGAAAAGATTTACCTCTCCCAACAAAACACACAAATGAAGAACTCCCATCTGTGTTCTCCAAGTATTTCACCACCAAAATACAAACTCTTCGTGACAGGCTTGACAGGATACCCTGTCAACCATGCCCACCTGACCCTCCTTCTCTGGCACACCTCTTACTACTTTTACCCCAGTCTCACAAGAAGAAATTCTCAACACAATCAGATCCATGTCGTTCAAAACCTGCGAACTGGATTCTCTTCCAGGTTCTCTCTACTCTGACTGTCTCCCTACGCTCCTCCCATTCATCACTGACACCATCAACACTTCTCTCCAAACTGGAACTGTCCCAGATTCTTTCAAGTCTGCTATTGTTCACCCTCTCCTCAAGAAATACAATTTAGACCCAAATGAACTGAAAAATTACGGCCTATCTCTAATCTCTCTTTCTTGTCAAAACTGCTTGAAAAAGTCGTCCTCAAACAACTGAACTCTCACCTCTACATAATAATGATGATGCTAACTCCGTTTGATTTTTCTAAGCAGGTTGGATATTGTGGGGATGCGGGGCTTCTGGCAATTCTGTGCTAGAAATTTCCTCTTTTCTGTCACTCTCTTTGTTTCTTTGTTTCTCCCTTGTTCCTTTCCTTTCTGTCATTTCTGCCTTGCTGGTCCGTTCACCCTGTATGTGTTCGATAAAATTTTACATACTTAGGATTGATAATTGGGTACATATATTAAATGCATTTTTGGATCTAGGGAGGTGAGATATGCGGAAGCAATTTTTTGATAATTAAGTGCCTGTTTTTATATATGTTTTAGTATCCTTAGGTATGCTTAAATTTGTATTCAGGTGTGTTTTTTTAAATCCCCTGTGTGATAAATTGGATGGATTGGTCAATGCTAGGGGCATGTTCTTAGATTAAATGCACGAATGCATTGATGTGTATGCTTGAGTTTCTTTTCTTTCTTTTTTTTTGTCTTGAAGTTTCGTATGTTTTGAAACGGTTGTATCCCTGATATGGCTCTACGCAGTCGGCTGGGCTTTAAACAACAATAACAATAGCTATAACAATAGAGTGAGGGAGTCAAAGGGTTAAGCTTTTGCGGTTGGTGGACAGGGTGCAGGAGTCAAAGGGTTAACATTAAGAACAATGATAATACTCTGGTTGAATTTTCTAAGCAGTTTGGACATGTGTGCTGTTGGCTTCAAATTACATTGTCTTGAATGGGTTAATTGATTATTTTGTGCAGTCAAGCGATGGCTGGTCTGCTGAAGCCCTGAGCACCTTCCACCAGATGATTGAGGACAAGCGACTGAAAGCAGAGACAAGGGAGATATACAGTGGGTGGTTTAGTGATTGATTTTGTGCTTTGTGTCTCCACCATCTCACTCCCTTACGACCTGTTCATTATCTTGTCTTCATTTGTGATCTCTGTGTGTGTGTGTCTGTGTATCTGTCTGTATGTGTGTGTCTGCATGTGTGTCTGTATCTATTTGTGTAAGGGTGTTTGTGTGTGTGTGTTTGTATGTATATGTGTGTGTGTCTGCATGTGTTCTGTATCTGTGTCTGTATCTATTTGTGTAAGGGTCTGTGTCAGTATCTATTTGTGTAGATTGTCTCTGTGTGTGTGTGTGTGTGTGTGTGCTTACGTGTTTGTGTGTGTGTATGATCGTTTTGTTTAGATGTGTGTGTTTGTGTGTCTGTCTGTCTGTGTCTGTATCTGTGTTTGTGTCAGTATCTGTTTGTGTAGATATGTGTGTGTGTGTCTGTATCTGTGTGTGTGTGTGTGAGTGTGCTCGTGCACACACATGTATGAGTGATTTTGTGTGAGTGATTTTGTGTGTGTGTGTGTGAGTGTGCTCGCGCACGCACATGTATGAGTGATTTTGTGTGAGTGATTTTGTGTGTGTGCGCGCTTGTGTGTGTGAGTGTGTCGTGCGCGCACATGTATGAGTGATTTTGTATGTGTGCGCGCTTGTGTGTGTGAGTGTGCTCGCGCACGCACATGTATGGAGCATGGAAAAATTCAAGCTGTTGGGCGAGCCTACCACATTCCGCTATGCTGTTGCACACAGTCTGCATCTTTGATGAGCGTGTATGTGAATGGTTTTCATGTTTCCACAAGGCAGCCACTGACATGACGGCAGGATCTTTGGCCTGCCTGCATGTTTAACTCAATCGCGTCGCAGTCTTCAGGATCATTCTGCCCCCTCAATTTGGAGGACTTTTAGTACATTTTAAAAAAATATAGAAAAACAACCAAATAAGGTAGACAAACAAAGTAAAGTGATAGAGAAAGAGCAGGATTAGATTTTTACAAATAATCTTACTTTATTTATGGTATTCCGTGTACTTGTAAATGATGAGGTATCCAAATAGGTATCCAAAGGGGGGTAATTTTTTTTTTTTTGATGGATATGAACACACACTGTGAAACAGTTTTAGATGAAGTCCAGAACATGATTTCCATGCCATGGATGTTTCAGATCACAAGATTACTGGTAGTTGTCACTTTTTGTGTACAGTTGCTCCAGAGCACAAAATATTTACAGAATTGTGAGGTTTGACTTGCTTTCCTTGACGCCATTTGCGAAATTCGCATGTCGCAGGTAGCGCTGAAAAAAGGCCCCTGTTGTCTTTGTTTCACATTGCTACAAACGGTCTAAGGTAAATAACTGCTGTAAACATACCCTAGTTTCGGTTCCCAGTGAGTTTTCTCTATAACTGACGCCTCTGACGTAAAAAAAACAACAACGAATGTCCCCGTCGATAAATCGACATCGCTTATCCAAGCAGTAAACGGAAGTGACGGAGATTTTCTTCCGGCACAAATCGATTGAGTTAATGTTCTGCATGTGTACACACAAGAAGGAGGTAGCCTCGGGCAGGGGAGTGGTATTCATTGTACTTGGGAGTGGTATTTGATTGATTGTATTTGATAAAAGGGGAATGGTATTGATTGTTTGTACTTGATAAAAGGAGAGTTGTATTGATTGTACTTGATAAAAGGAGAGTTGTATTGTTTGTACTTGATAAAAGGGGAGTTGTATTGTTTGTACTTGATAAAAGGAGAGTTGTATTGTTTGTACTTGATAAAAGGGGAGTTGTATTGATTGTACTTGATAAAAGGAGAGTTGTATTGATTGTACTTGATAAAAGGAGAGTTGTATTGATTGTACTTGATAAAAGGGGAGTTGTATTGATTGTACTTGATAAAAGGGGAGTTGTATTGATTGTACTTGATAAAAGGGGAATTGTATTGATTGTACTTGATAAAAGGGGAGTTGTATTTGATAAAAGGGGAGTTGTATTGATTGTACTTGATAAAAGTGGAGTTGTATTGATTGTACTTGATAAAAGGGAGTTGTATTGATTGTACTTGATAAAAGGGGAGTTGTATTGATTGTACTTGATAAAAGGGGAGTTGTATTGATTGTACTTGATAAAAGGAGAGTTGTATTGATTGTACTTGATAAAAGGAGAGTTGTATTGATTGTACTTGATAAAAGGGAGTTGTATTGATTGTATTTGATAAAAGGGGAGTTGTATTGATTGTACTTGATAAAAGGAGAGTTGTATTGATTGTACTTGATAAAAGGGAGTTGTATTGATTGTACTTGATAAAAGAGGAGTTGTATTGATTGTACTTGATAAAAGGGAGTTGTATTGATTGTACTTGATAAAAGGGGAGTTGTATTGATTGTACTTGATAAAAGGGAGTTGTATTGATTGTTACTTGATAAAAGGAGTTGTATTGATTGTACTTGATAAAAGGGGAGTTGTATTGATTGTACTTGATAAAAGGGGAGTTGTATTGATTGTACTTGATAAAAGGGGAGTTGTATTGATTGTACTTGATAAAAGGGGAGTTGTATTGATTGTACTTGATAAAAGGGAGTTGTATTGATTGTACTTGATAAAAGGGAGTTGTATTGATTGTACTTGATAAAAGGGAGTGTATTGATTGTACTTGATAAAGGGAGTTGTATTGTACTTGATAAAAGGAGAGATTGTATTGATTGTACTTGATAAAAGGGAGTTGTATTGATTGTACTTGATAAAAGGGGAGTTGTATTGATTGTACTTGATAAAAGGGGAGTTGTATTGATTGTACTTGATAAAAGGGGAGTTGTATTGATGTGTACTTGATAAAAGGGGAGTTGTATTGATTGTACTTGATAAAAGGGGAGTTGTATTGATTGTACTTGATAAAAGGGGAGTTGTATTGATTGTACTTGATAAAAGGGGAGTTGTATTGATTGTACTTGATAAAAGGGGAGTTGTATTGATTGTACTTGATAAAAGGGGAGTTGTATTGATTGATTGTACTTGATAAAAAGTGAATTGTATTGATTGTACTTGATAAAAGGGGAGTTGTATTGATTGATGACTTAATAAAAGGGGAGTTGAATTGATTGATGGTACTTGATAAAATGTGTTGTAGAGGGGAAGTGTATATGTTGGTGTATTGATTGATTGATTTAATGATTACATTTGATATTCAATAAACTTGATTTATGTATGATATGAATACACTGTATATGATGTGAATACGCTGTATATGAACAGGCTGTATATGATATGAACAGGCTGTATATGATATGAACAGGCTGTATATGATATGAACAGGCTGTATATGATATGAATACGCTGTATATGATATGAACAGGCTGTATATGATATGAACAGGCTGTATATGATATGAACAGGCTGTATATGATATGAACACACTGTATATGATATGAACAGGCTGTATATGATATGAACAGGCTGTATATGATATGAACACACTGTATATGATATGAACACACTGTATATGATATGAACACACTGTATATGATATGAACACGCTGTATATGATATGAACAGGCTGTATATGATATGAACAGGCTGTATATGATATGAACAGGCTGTATATGATATGAACACGCTGTATATGAACAGGCTGTATATGATATGAACAGGCTGTATATGATATGAACAGGCTGTATATGAACAGGCTGTATATGATATGAACACGCTGTATATGATATGAACAGGCTGTATATGATATGAACAGGCTGTATATGATATGAACACGCTGTATATGATATGAACAGGCTGTATATGATATGAACAGGCTGTATATGATATGAACACGCTGTATATGATATGAACAGGCTGTATATGATATGAACAGGCTGTATATGATATGAACAGGCTGTATATGATATGAACAGGCTGTATATGATATGAACAGGCTGTATATGATATGAACAGGCTGTATATGATATGAACAGGCTGTATATGATATGAACAGGCTGTATATAGATATGAACAGGCTGTATATGATATGAACAGGCTGTATATGATATGAACAGGCTGTATATGATATGAACAGGCTGTATATGAACAGGCTGTATATGATATGAACAGGCTGTATATGATATGAACAGGCTGTATATGATATGAACACGCTGTATATGATATGAACAGGCTGTATATGATATGAACACGCTGTATATGATATGAACAGGCTGTATATGATATGAACAGGCTGTATATGATATGAACAGGCTGTATATGATATGAACAGGCTGTATATGATATGAACACGCTGTATATGATATGAACAGGCTGTATATGATATGAACAGGCTGTATATGATATGAACAGGCTGTATATGATATGAACAGGCTGTATATGAACAGGCTGTATATGATATGAACACGCTGTATATGATATGAACAGGCTGTATATGATATGAACACGCTGTATATGATATGAACAGGCTGTATATGATATGAACAGGCTGTATATGATATGAACAGGCTGTATATGATATGAACAGGCTGTATATGATATGAACAGGCTGTATATGAACAGGCTGTATATGATATGAACAGGCTGTATATGATATGAACAGGCTGTATATGATATGAACACGCTGTATATGATATGAACACGCTGTATATGAACAGGCTGTATATGATATGAACAGGCTGTATATGATATGAATACACTGTATATGATATGAACACGCTGTATATGAACAGGCTGTATATGATATGAACAGGCTGTATATGATATGAACACGCTGTATATGAACAGGCTGTATATGATATGAACACGCTGTATATGAACAGGCTGTATATGATATGAACACACTGTATATGAACAGGCTGTATATGATATGAACAGGCTGTATATGATATGAACACGCTGTATATGAACAGGCTGTATATGATATGAACACGCTGTATATGAACAGGCTGTATATGATATGAACAGGCTGTATATGATATGAACAGGCTGTATATGATATGAACAGGCTGTATATGATATGAACACGCTGTATATGATATGAACAGGCTGTATATGATATGAACAGGCTGTATATGATATGAACACGCTGTATATGATATGAACACGCTGTATATGATATGAACAGGCTGTATATGATATGAACAGGCTGTATATGATATGAACAGGCTGTATATGAACAGGCTGTATATGATATGAACAGGCTGTATATGATATGAACAGGCTGTATATGATATGAACAGGCTGTATATGATATGAACAGGCTGTATATGATATGAACAGGCTGTATATGATATGAACAGGCTGTATATGATATGAACAGGCTGTATATGATATGAACACGCTGTATATGATATGAACACGCTGTATATGATATGAACAGGCTGTATATGATATGAACAGGCTGTATATGATATGAACACGCTGTATATGAACAGGCTGTATATGATATGAACAGGCTGTATATGATATGAACAGGCTGTATATGAACAGGCTGTATATGATATGAACACGCTGTATATGAACAGGCTGTATATGATATGAACAGGCTGTATATGATATGAACACGCTGTATATGAACAGGCTGTATATGATATGAACAGGCTGTATATGATATGAACAGGCTGTATATGAACAGGCTGTATATGATATGAACACGCTGTATATGAACAGGCTGTATATGATATGAACAGGCTGTATATGATATGAACAGGCTGTATATGATATGAACACGCTGTATATGATATGAACAGGCTGTATATGATATGAACACGCTGTATATGATATGAACACGCTGTATATGATATGAACAGGCTGTATATGATATGAACAGGCTGTATATGATATGAACACACTGTATATGATATGAACACACTGTATATGATATGAACAGGCTGTATATGATATGAACAGGCTGTATATGATATGAACAGGCTGTATATGATATGAACACACTGTATATGATATGAACACACTGTATATGATATGAACACGCTGTATATGATATGAACAGGCTGTATATGATATGAACAGGCTGTATATGATATGAACACACTGTATATGATATGAACACGCTGTATATGATATGAACAGGCTGTATATGATATGAACACACTGTATATGATATGAACACACTGTATATGATATGAACACGCTGTATATGATATGAACAGGCTGTATATGATATGAACAGGCTGTATATGATATGAACAGGCTGTATATGATATGAACACACTGTATATGATATGAACACACTGTATATGATATGAACACACTGTATATGATATGAACAGGCTGTATATGATATGAACAGGCTGTATATGATATGAACAGGCTGTATATGATATGAACAGGCTGTATATGAACAGGCTGTATATGATATGAACAGGCTGTATATGATATGAACACACTGTATATGATATGAACAGGCTGTATATGATATGAACAGGCTGTATATGATATGAACAGGCTGTATATGATATGAACACGCTGTATATGAACAGGCTGTATATGATATGAACAGGCTGTATATGATATGAACAGGCTGTATATGATATGAACAGGCTGTATATGATATGAACAGGCTGTATATGATATGAACAGGCTGTATATGATATGAACAGGCTGTATATGATATGAACACGCTGTATATGATATGAACAGGCTGTATATGATATGAACAGGCTGTATATGATATGAACACGCTGTATATGAACAGGCTGTATATGATATGAACAGGCTGTATATGATATGAACAGGCTGTATATGATATGAACAGGCTGTATATGATATGAACAGGCTGTATATGATATGAACAGGCTGTATATGATATGAACAGGCTGTATATGAACACGCTGTATATGATATGAACAGGCTGTATATGATATGAACAGGCTGTATATGATATGAACAGGCTGTATATGATATGAACAGGCTGTATATGATATGAACACGCTGTATATGATATGAACAGGCTGTATATGATATGAACAGGCTGTATATGATATGAACAGGCTGTATATGATATGAACACGCTGTATATGAACAGGCTGTATATGATATGAACAGGCTGTATATGATATGAACAGGCTGTATATGATATGAACAGGCTGTATATGATATGAACACGCTGTATATGATATGAACAGGCTGTATATGAACAGCTGTATATGATATGAACAGGCTGTATATGATATGAACACGCTGTATATAACAGGCTGTATATGATATGAACAGGCTGTATATGATATGAACAGGCTGTATATGATATGAACAGGCTGTATATGATATGAACAGGCTGTATATGATATGAATACGCTGTATATGATATGAATACTGTGTACAATATGATTACACTGTATATGAATACACTGTATACAGTATAAATACACTGCATACAATATGATTACACTGTACGTGTATGTGATAGGAAAATACTATGTTTTCAGATGGGAGATGTGTAGTGGAACTGTGGGTGACAGACAGTGACTCGTCCGAGCCAGACAACGACTGGTCGGTGAACGAAGAACTTTACAAAATGAAGCTGGTGGATACCTACCTGGCTACGCAGGAGGAACCACGTCAGTTACTCTCATCTTCTTGTCTTTCTCCTCTTCTGTTCCCCTTCTGCGTGATTAAGTCACATCCCTCCCGGGGGGTGGGGGGGGGGTGTCTTTCAATATAAACTGTATCCCCACCTTCTGGAAATTCTGCGCTAGGAATTTTTGTCTTTTCTTGTCACTCTCTTTGTTTCTGCCTTGTTCCTTTGCTTTCTGTCTTTTCTTCCTATCGTTTTCTGCCTTGCTGGTCCATTTGTCTGTTTATGTTCGATAAAGTCTTATATAGTTTTTCATAGGATTGATAATTGGGTACACGTAATAAGCGCATTTTTGGCTCTAGGGAAATGTGGTGTGCAGAAGCAATTTTTAGGTAACTTATTAAGGCCTGTTTTTATGAATGTTTTATTGTCTTTAGGTATGTTTAGATTTGTGTTCAGGTGTGTTTTTTAAAATCCCCTGTGTGATAAATTGGACAGAGTAGTCAATCCTGGGGGCATATTCCTAAGATTATGTATGCAGATGCATTGATGTATGTACTTAATCTCTTAAGTGCCATCAACGTAAAATTTACGGAGCTCTCGGAGTCTTCTGTGGTACCTACATTTGTACAATTTACGGAGGTAGTTTGACGCACGTTTCAGCCTGATGTAAATGGGAGAGAAGCACTGACTGATGTCAGTCTCAGAGAGGGTTCATAAAAGTGACTGGCTTCCTTTACGTGGCTTTTTGACCTGTGCAACCCTCACCGGATTGGTTTTATTGATCTGAAAAGAGAAACTGGTTTTGAGCAAAATGCTGACACCAGGACTGTCTTGCAATATTGCATGTTTTCAGCCTTATGAATGACTGTAGGATGATTCAGAAGGCAATTCTGACACAAGAAGAGGTTGAAAACAGCAGTAGTTACTTGCTGTTGGTATGAAATGTGCACCAGACAGACCCAACACGAAAAATATTGATTTTCCAAGCATGTGACACAAAGGATTTGTGGCCACAGGCAATACTGGCAGCTAGCCAGCACTTCACAGTGTTGAGACAGACGACCACATTGTAGAATTATATAAGCCAACACTGTCAGTGAGTAGTATTAGAAGTGGCAAGGGGAAGACTAGGGTGATGGAGTGGGGTGGGGGTGGGGCAGCAACAATAACAAGAAGAATAACAATAATAAACAAAAATGATAATATTAAGGTCTGGTGGATAGGGGAGGAATGTCCCTGTGTGAGATTTGTGTATGTGTGTGTGTGGTGTGCGCGCATGCGTGTGTGTGTGTGTGTGTGTGTGTGCGTGCGCTTTGTCCTTTTTTTTGTTTGAGTATGTGTGTGTGTGTGCGTGCGTGCATGTGTTTGTCCGTGCGTGTGTGTGTGTAAAACATTTCTCTTCGTGGTAGCTAAGAACTTCTCTACAAGCTATTCTTTTATTAGTCCATTTAGTCCTTTTCTCCAACTGGACGAAACAGCAGGGAAGTTTCAGTTTTTTTCTTCTAATTTTTGTATCTGTGATCTTGCGTCTACGCTGAACAAAGGCCAGTTGGCCGAAAATTTGCGCCCGTCTTGTCTGGTTGTATTAAATATGCGTTTTTGTGTGTGTTTTTTTTTGCATTTTTTCTGGTTCATGCTGATATTTTATAAGTAATGTGCGTGTGTGTGTTATGGAGTATCTTATTATTGTTGTTTACAGCTGACTTAGAGCTTCCCCAAGATGGATACATCGAGGTGGTGGTGGCTTTTGTCGACTTCAAACATTGCTGGCTGAGACTGATTGGAACAGAATATTCAGTGAGTACTGTGAATACCTTTTTTGTGTTTTGGCTGGCCATGGTGAACTGCCATGGACAGCAAAGAAAACAAACGAGACAGTCTTGATGGAGGCAGACACAGGTGGATCACTCATGGGGAAGATTGGGAAAAGACAGGCAACATTTGTAGGCCATTTTATGAGGAAGGGGGATTTGGAGCACCTGGTCACAAGGGGAAAGCTGGAGGGAGAGAGAGAGCACCAGGTAGACCCCGGGAGAGAATGCTGGACGGACTTGCAGAGTGGCTGGGGATGAGGAGGGTGGGGGAGATGCTGGGGGCAACGAGAGATAGAGATGGTTGGAAGTCCATGGTCGCCAACGCCATGCGGCAGGGCACCTGATGATGATGATGATGGTGACTTGGGAATGTTCGATGGTGGTTTCCCGTTGCCTTCCATCGGTTTTTGTGCGGACTGTCTGCTAACCTTTGTTGTTCCCATGACGGCCCACAAGGCAGTAGGGGTGATTTTTCTGTCACCACTCTTGCCATTGCACGTACAGTATAGTTGATTGCACTCAGCTTGATTTCATTACACTCAAAATACTTGAATTATTGCGTTTTAAAAGGAATGCACAGTTATGACACAACATAGTGAAAATAGGCCAGAATGTTTTCATTTCTGACATATTAACTCATTTTGAAATTTCAAAGTTTATGAAGTAACATGTATAAAACAAAAATGATTTGATGCATAAAACAAAAATGCTTTAGCTAGTATAGTTTTCTTTTTAGATATTCTTAACCTTTTCACTCCCTCACCCTATCCAGCAACTGCAAAAACTGAACCCTTTAACTGCTTTGTCGTATCCACCAGGTTTCTGCAGGAAGCTGGTGGATGGGGTGAGGTAGTCAAAGGGTTAAGTTTTTGCTTTGTAGCATGGTTGACAATACAGGATGCTGGTGGACAGGGTGTGGGAGTTAAAGGGTTAAATTTCGTATTTTTTTGACAAGGGAGATAATCTCACCTCTCGGCGTCACCGGATTCCGTTTTAGCCGCTGCACTCTTTGACACCCTCCAGACGGCTCTGTCTTGACTTTTGTTGACAATTTCTTCAATGATTAGGCCACTTATGTTGGTTATGTTCTCAGTGTATGAGATTGGAGGTCTGCCTTCCTTTTTTGCCTCGGTTTGTTTCCTTGAAAAATGGTTGCCATGAGGTCTGTGCTCTTGCTGCGTGACACATGGCAAGTGTATTTTAGCTTTCTCTTACTGATGTCTGTTGGTTATTTTCTGGTGGTGTTAAGTTTTTCCAGGACACTTTCATTAGTTCTTCTGTGTGTCCATTTGGAACATAGTAGTGTGATAAAACCACATCTCTGCTGTCTCAATTCTTTTGTCATGAGAAAAGTAATAATTTTATAAAATTTTAATAGAAAACCTGCCCCCCCAAAAAACAAACTTTTTAGAGTTCTTTCAGCCATAAGAGCTGTTTTGACTGTACATGAGCTGTTTTGACTGTACATGAGCTGTTTTGACTGTACATGAGCTGTTTTGACTGTACATGAGCTGTTTTGACTGTACATGAGCTGTTTTGGACTGTACATGAGCTGTTTTGACTGTACATGAGCTGTTTTGACTGTACATGAGCTGTTTTGACTGTACATGAGCTGTTTTGACTGTACATGAGCTGTTTTGACTGTACATGAGCTGTTTTGACTGTACATGAGCTGTTTTGACTGTACATGAGCTGTTTTGACTGTACATTTTCAGATGATAGGATGGAATGGATCTAAAATGGATCATCTGTCATAGTAAACATACACCTTAATGGCCTCAGGGTCTGAAAGTTCCGTTTATGCTGCTGAATTGACTGCTCTGGTTTTGGCACTAAATATGGTGTCCAAATCCAAACACAAAGATTTTCTCATTTTTTCTGACTCCCCTTCTGCTTTGCAGGCAATTGCTTGCCGAAACATTAGTATCCTGAACTTGTGAAGTTCTTTGAACTGTATTTTACTCTTACAAGTGCAGGTTACGGGATTGTTTTTTCGCCTGGATTCCTGGTCATGTTGGTATTGGAGGCAATGAAAAGGCTGACTATCTGGCCATGAAGGCCACAATGGACAAGATAGAAATCCTTGATCCCTTACACAGATGTCAAATCGAAAGTACACAGTTACGTGAGAAATCTGTGGCAGGAGGATTGGAATGAATAGACAGATGACAAACTTTTCCAAATCCGCCCTAGCCTGAAAAAAATTCTCCCATCTGCTGCAGGAAACCGTAAGAAAGAGACAGTGCTTCGTAGGTTACGCACAGGTCACACATCCTACACTCACTCATACCTTTTGAAAAATAAAGAAGCACCATGGTGTATACTGTGTGATGGGCCATTGAGTATTAGACACCTCCTCCTCGATTGATGGGACTTGCATGCTGTGAGACAAAAGCACTACACATCGGACTCCTGAAAGAACCTCTTCAGAGATGTCCCTCCTGATGCAATTTTCCAGTTTTTACAAGAGATCAATAGATTTCACCTTATGTGATTTTACATCTGTTTTTCTTTAATCGCATTTTAGATTTGCAAGGTTAATGGTGAGCATGGTTTTTTTTAAGTGTTTGTCTTTTATCTTAACGGGTTGTTCTTTTTTTTTTTTTGACGTGGTGTTAACCCTGATATGGCTCTAGTAGTCGGCTGGGCTATAAACAATATGAACTGAACTGAACAGGTATTTGGCTCAGTCTGACTATTCAGAATAGATTGTGATCTATTCCAAACGGCTGGCTGGCATCCTGCAGCCAATCGGTACTCGGTGTTGAGCCAGCATCCATTTTGAAAATGGTGCCCGTCTAGGAAAGCTGTCAAACTTGCGGATTTGGAGATGAAGTATTTGATAGAGTTGTATCAAGTTAATGATGTTTTTGGAATAGCCACCAAAAAAATTTACTAAACTCATCTTGGAAAGCCGTCAAACTCGGCGATTTGGAGACAGAAGTGTACGATAGAGTTGTATCAAGTTAATGATGTTTTTTTTTTAATAGCCACCGAAAAAGGCTGACTAAAACAAATATTCTCGCGACAAGGCAATTCTGTGCTTTTTTCCCACCTGTGCTTCTTATGCCTGTGAAGCGGAGCAGTGAAATTTGCATGCGTTGATCTTTGCCTCACATCAGTTTCAAAAGCATCGTGTAGCACTCTGTCTGTTCCACACTGACAGGCCTGATCGCACAGGTTTAAACAGTTCTCCTCAACTGGGGATAGGATGAAGGAGTGAAAGGGTTAACTCTTTTCCTATCAAGAAAATAGGTCACTGTACTAACTATTGACCAAGTAATGTTAGGAGAGAGACTTCAGAAACACTCAAATTACACCTGTTTTTGCCATTTTTGCCGCTTCAAATGTCATGTAAACGCAGAAGGGAAATGACAAGAGTATACTCCCTTTGCCGGTAAAGGATTCACGTCAGCAATGCGGTCATTTTTTATTTATATACTCGCAACTGAAACTACGGTTCAGGGCACAAAATCCTCATGACGCGGTCCACGAAGAGAGAAAGCTGAGTCATGAGGATCTCGTGACGCGGTACGGAATGTGTTAAGCTTTTACTTTGCTATCATGGCTGACAATGCAGGATACTGGCAGATAGGGTGAGGGAATCATAGGGTAAAAGAAGGCGCTGAATAGGACTCAAAGTTGCAAGCCTTCAAAACTATATTCTTGCAGACGAATTTTTAATCTTTCATATTTTGCTGTGAAATTGCTGTGGGCAGCCAAAACAGGAGAGAATAATTGCTTTAACTCACTCACTATGTACAATTATGCCCCTTGCTGTTACCCTGATACACACCATTTGTATAGGTCATGAGAAAAATTCTCATACAAACAAATGAAAACAGGAGCTTTGAAATTTGGAAGGTCATGTATTAAAAGATTGGTGTACAACATGCTGAAATTTCAACTGTTTAACCCTCATTGTTCCTGAGTAATGGTACAAGTAAAATTAGAGACATTTTCAGGTGAAAAATGTCTTACAAAATACATAGTCAGGTCAGTACATCAGTTCCTACAGTCACTTTTGAATGAAATTTCATGAAATCAAATTTGCACGCACTCCAAGTGCACTGAAGGAAGAGATCATCTTGATGAGCACTGAGATGTCGAGTATTGTTCAGCCATTTGCTTTTCCGTTGTCTGCTTCGCTGCAGAGCTAGTGGGTCATGAACTTTGCACTGTCAACACACCAGCTGCAGAGTACAGTGACCTAATGGCCTGAAACAAGGCTAAGAATGATCGAAGAATCTATTTCTGGCCATTAGTTTCAGTTAATGAAAATACTGAAAGCCCCGTGAATTTTCAAAACTCAAGTTGGATTTCTCCAACGCTCATACACAAGCGTTGTTGATTGGGAAATCCTGACTCTCGTAGTGAGAAAGTTAATCTAATCTTGACAGGACAAAGACACATAACCGTGAGTGGTGATGATGTCTTTTTTTTAAGTTAATTTTACAATGAATTTTTAGCTCCTCACCTGCACAAAATGATTGTTTTTGGTTTTACTTTGATTTTACTTTTCTGTATTGAAATCTGTTTTCGATATTTAAGTTGTTTTTTCTTTATTAGTTTTTTATTTCCTAAGATTTCTGTGTGTTTGCTGTCTCTCTGTTTCTGTCTGTCTTTCTATCTCTATCTCTGTCTCTATCATCTCTGTCTCTATCATCTCTGTCTGTCTATCTGTCTGTCTGTCTCACTCTGTGGTTGTGTATGTATGTGTGTGTGTAATCTTTTTTATTGTTGTTTTTTTTGTGTCAGTCTTTTTGTTTTTTTGATAAGGATAGTTGGTGTGGGTGTGTTTCATGATTTTTTTTTCCATTTACATTAAGATCATTGATGTGCACAAAATGAAGTTTTCTGAATAGACGGTAAAAAGGAATCAGATTAAACTGAATGGAACCTTGCATGTTTGTAAAGCCGACCATGTTTGCAGGAAGCGCTGGAAGCATACGAGGACAAGTTGTCTCGCCTCTACGAGGAAGGCAAAGGTCAGGCCCATGATTTGCAGGAAGACAGCATGTGCATCGTGAACTACGACCTCCTCTTTCACCGCGTCAAGATCAGAAAAATTGAGGCGGATCGGGTCAGTTGCCTAGACTGGGACTTGTGTTTGCATACATTTGTAGATTAGTGGTTCTTTCTTTCTTTCTTTCTTTCTTTCCTTGTGTGTGTGTGTGTGTGGTTGTGTTAGTAGTTTTCTTTTTTTCTTTCTTTCCTTGTGTGTGTGGTTGTGTTAGTAGTTTTCTTTTTTTCTTTCTTTCCTTGTGTGTGTGTGTGTGTGTGTGTGTGTGTGTGTGTGTGTGTGTGTATAGATTAGTAGTTCATTCGTTCTTTCTTTCTTTCCTTTGTGTGGTGTGTGTGTGTGTGTGTGTGTATGGATTAGTAGTTCGTTCGTTCTTTCTTTCTTTCCTTTGTGTGGTGTGTGTGTGTATGTGTGTGTGTGTGTGTGTGTGTGTGTGTGTGTGTGTGTGTGTGTTACAATGGATCTGTTACGTGCAATTTGGTCTGCTGTCTCTAGCTGAGAGCATGTCGCCGTACTGCAGCGACACCCACTTTTTTCTTTTTTTTTTCTTTTTTTTTCTTCTTCTGTATTCAGATATTTCTATTTCTGTTTATCTATGGAAGTGGATTTTTCTGCAGAGTTTTGCCAGGGACACTCTTTTGTTGCTCCGTGGGATCTTTAACGTGCATGTTGCGCCGTGGGATCTTTGTTTATCATCTCATCCAGAAGACATGTGTCTAGATCACCAGTTTAGGTTAAGTGGAGGGGGAATGAAATCGCTGTCCTGTCTGTAATTCGAACCTGCGATTCTTGCATTCAGTGCATGTGCTCTCCCCGTGGGGATGCCGGGGGCTCTTTCAGTATAACTAGTATCCCCACCTTCTGGAAATGCTGTGCTCGAAATTTCCACTTTTCTGTCACTCTCTTTGTTTCTGCCTTGTTACTTTGCTTTCGGTCATTTCTACCTATCATTTTCTGCCTTGCTGGTCCATTCACCTGTATATGTTTGATAAAGTCTTCTGTACTTTTTCTTAGGATTGATAATTGGGAACTTGTATTAAGTGCATTTTTGGCTCCAGGGAGGTGAGATATGCGGAAGCAATTTTAGGTAATTTGGGCCTGTTTTTTTATATGTTTTGGTGTCCTTAGGTATGCTTAAATTTATATTCAGGTGTGTTTTTTAAATCCCCTGTGTGCTGAATTGGACGGAGTGGTCAGCGCCAGGGGCACGTCCTTAGATTATGTGAGCGAATGCATTGATATGGGTACTTAATTTTCTCTTCTTTTTTCTTCCTGTTGAAGTTTTGTATGTTTTGAAGCGGTTATAGCCCTGATATGGCTCTGTGCAGTCGGCTGGGCTTTAAACAACAACAACAAAAAAATACAAAACTGCAAAATGTAATCGCAGTGATATCATAAGAACTGCTGGAAAGAATGTGTGTGTGTGTATGCGCGCATGTGTGTGTGTGTGTCTGTGCGCACATGTGCTTGAGGCTGTCGAGGAGAGTGGAGTTTTTAGTTATTTTGTTTATTGACTTTTGTTTGTATTTATTGTTTTTGTTTTGTATACATCCGGTTTTGTTTCAGGCCCACTGTTTCTTTGTGGATCATGGTTACACAGAGTGCTTCCCCCTGGACCAGTTAGTTCCCTTGGATGCTGAAGTCAACCAGTCTCTTCCTTATCAGGTTCTCTCTCTTGTTCTCTCTCTCTCTCTTTCTTTTTTTCTCTCTTTCTCTCTCTCTCTCACTCTCTTTTTCTCTCTTTCTCTTCTGTTTCTTTTCTTTTGTTCTTTTTTTCTTTTTGTCTTTCTGTTCTGAGCAAGATTTTCCTAGATATGCTAAGCACATTGCTTGGCCCATATTGTGCAGGCAGTAAGTTAGGGCAAAGTTTGCATTCTCCCTTTTTTTGGTGCGTCTGCATGCAGGGCATTTTTGTGTTTCCATCATAACCACTGAACACTCTACATGCATGATGTTACTGCATAGTCTGCGTACTCAGTTTTTGGTGCGTGTGCACTCTGTTTTTGGTGCGTGTGCTTGCTGGGTATTTTTGTGTTTCCGTCATAACCACCGAACACTGACATGGATTAGGGGATCTTTAACATGTGTATTTGATGTTCTGTGTGCGTCTGTATGCACATGATGGGGACTCAGGTACTAGTAGGTCTGCACGTATTGATCTGGGAGATGGAGAAGTCCGTGTTATTTGGATGCAGCATATTGCATTCAGAATAAGATACGATAGGTGTATGTTCTGGGGTTTTTTCTTCTTTCTTTGAATTGATTAAAAAACATTTGTTCTGGTCTTTTGTCTTTGTATGTATTACATGTAATTGATTTTCGTGTGTTTGTGTGTGTGTGTGTTTGTGTGAATGTGTGTGTGCGTGTTTAATGTGTGCATGCGTTATGATGTGTGAAGTGTATGTGTGTGTACATGCATGCGTATGCGCGCATGGCCATGCATGCTTTGCATGTATGCACATATGTTCATGGTGATCTGTAAGCCTAGAACACAAAAAGTAAACGATATGTTGGCGCGTACAGGCCGTGTGGTGCTTGTTGATGGGCCTGGACAAATACATGTCAAACCCCATCACCATCACAGAACTGGTGGAGTGGTCCAAGAACAAGATCTGCATAGCTGAAATCATCTTCAGGTCAGTCAGTCATCCTTCTGCCTGTTCTCATTTCTGTCACTCTCTTTTGTTTCGTCTGTCCTTTTTTGCTTTCTGTCATTTCTTCCTGTCATTTTCTGCTTTGCTGGTCCATTTACCTGTACGTGTTCAGTACAGTCTTAGGTACTTTCTCTTAGGATTTGTAATTGATTCTATGTGCTAACTGCATGTTTGGCTGCTAAGGCTTAGGATTTGTAATTGGCTCTATGTGCTAACTGCATGTTTGGCTGCTAAGGCTTAGGATTTGTAATTGGCTCTGTGTGCTAACTGTATGTTTGGCTCTAAGGCTTAGGATTTGTAATTGACTCTGTGCTAACTGTATGTTTGGCTGTAAGGCTTAGGATTTGTAACTGACTCTATGTGCTAACTGTATGCTTGGCTGTAAGGCTTAGGATTTGTTGTTGACTCTGTGCTAACTGTATGCTTGGCTGTAAGGCTTAGGATTTGTAATTGACTCTGTGCTAACTGCATGCTTGGCTGTAAGGCTTAGGATTTGTAACTGACTCTGCGCTAACTGCATGTTTGGCTGTAAGGCTTAGGATTTGTAACTGACTATGTGCTAACTGCATGTTTGGCTCTAAGGCTTAGGATTTGTTGTTGGCTCTATGTGCTAACTGCATGTTTGGCTCTGAGGCTTAGGATTTGTTGGCTCTATGTGCTAACTGTATGCTTGGCTCTAAGGCTTAGGATTTGTTGTTGGCTCTATGTGCTAACTGTATGCTTGGCTCTAAGGCTTAGGATTTGTTGTTGGCTCTATGTGCTAACTGTATGCTTGGCTGTAAGGCTTAGGATTTGTTGTTGGCTCTATGTGCTAACTGTATGCTTGGCTGTAAGGCTTAGGATTTGTTGTTGGCTCTATGTGCTAACTGTATGCTTGGCTCTAAGGCTTAGGATTTGTTGTTGGCTCTATGTGCTAACTGTATGCTTGGCTGTAAGGCTTAGGATTTGTTGTTGGCTCTATGTGCTAACTGTATGCTTGGCTCTAAGGCTTAGGATTTGTTGTTGGCTCTATGTGCTAATTGCATGTTTGGCTGTAAGGCTTAGGATTTGTAACTGACTCTATGTGCTAACTGTATGCTTGGCTCTAAGGCTTAGGATTTGTAACTGGCTCTGTGTGCTAACTGTATGCTTGGCTCTAAGGCTTAGGATTTGTAACTGACTCTATGTGCTAACTGTATGCTTGGCTCTAAGGCTTAGGATTTGTAACTGGCTCTGTGTGCTAACTGTATGCTTGGCTCTAAGGCTTAGGATTTGTAATTGGCTCTGTCTGCTAATTACATGTTTGGCTGTAAGGCTTAGGATTTGTAATTGGCTCTATGTGCTAACTGCATGTTTGGCTGTAAGGCTTAGGATTTGTAATTGGCTTTATGTGCTAACTGCATGTTTGGCTGTAAGTCTTAGGATTTGTAATTGGCTGTATGTGCTAACTGCATGTTTGGCTGTAAGGCTTAGGATTTGTAATTGGCTTTATGTGCTAACTGCATGTTTGGCTGTAAGGCTTAGGATTTGTAATTGGCTGTATGTGCTAACTGCATGTTTGGCTCTAAGGCTTAGGATTTGTAATTGGCTGTATGTGCTAACTGCATGTTTGGCTCTAAGGCTTAGGATTTGTAATTGGCTTTATGTGCTAACTGCATGTTTGGCTCTAAGGCTTAGGATTTGTAATTGGCTGTATGTGCTAACTGCATGTTTGGCTCTAAGGCTTAGGATTTGTAATTGGCTCTATGTGCTAACTGCATGTTTGGCTTCTAAGGAAATGTGCAGTGCAGGAGCAGTTTCAGTTTCTTATATATGCTTTAGCGTCCTTAGTTGTGTTCACATTTGTGTTCGGGTTTGTTTTTTGAAATTCTCTGGTGATAAATTGGACAGAATGATCAACACTAGGGGCATATCCTTAGATTGTGTGTGTCATTGATATGCGTACTTAATTTTCCTTTCCTGTTTTTTTTTCCCAACCAGATGTTGTGCATGTTTTGAAATGGTTATAGCCCCGATATGGCTCTGTGCAGTTGGCTGGGCTAAACAGTAAGCATAACAATTTGTCATAGATTAAGATCATCTAAGGTGAGATGAAAGGGGGCTCTTTCCTCGTAAATAATTTCTCCACCCTTTTGAAATTCTATGCAAGAAATTCCTGTTTTTCTCTCACTCTTTTTGTTTCTGCCTTGTCTTTTGCTTTCTGTTTTCATTTCCTTTTGGTTTCTGCCATGTTGGTCCTTTTACCTGTATGTTTTTCACAAAGCCATACATGCTGTCTGTCTATAAGAATTGATGGTTGGGTATGTATCATCATCATCATCAGGTGCTTTGCCGCATGGCGTTGGCGATTATGAACTTCCATCTGTCTCTCTCGTGGTGCCTCAAGCATCTCTTCCACCCTCCCTGTCTTCAGCCACTCTGCAAGTCCGTCTAGTATCTTCTCCTTGGGTCTACCCGGTGCTCTCCTTCCCTCCAGCTTTCCCATTGTGACCAGGTGTTCCAATTCCCCTTTGCTCATAAAATGGCCTATGAATGTTGCCTGCCTTTTCCTAATCTTCCTTATGAATGATCTACTTGTGTCTGCCTCCATCGAGACTGTCTCGTTTGTTTTCTTTGCTGTCCATGGAACTCTCAACATCCTTCTTAGAAACCACATCTCGGATGCCTCAATCTTGTTTTGGCTTTGCTTGTTGACTGTCCACGCCTCGCAACCGTACAACAATATTGGTTCTATATAACATTCAAGAACTCTCTTCCTGATGTTAATTGATAGGCATTTGTTGGTAAGAATGCTCTCCATCTTCTTAAATGTTGTTTGGCTTGGCCGATTCTGCTGGCTATTTCTGATACATGTGCATCTGCCATCTGGTGAAATGATCGTTCCCAGGTATTCAATCTTATCAACCTGTCTCAAGGTTGTGCCGTTTGCTGTTATTTTGCATGATGGGATTTCATGTTTTTTACTGATCACCATGACTTCAGTCTTCCTGCTGTTTAGTTCCAACCCCTTACCTTTGCTTTCTATTTCAAGAATATTCACAAGGTTTTGTATGTCCCTTTCATTTTCTGCAGTTAGCACGGTGTCATCTGCGTATCGAATGTTATCATTTTTCCTCCAACCTTTAATCCAGGGTCTTCCTCTAGGTTTCTCATGATGTTTTCGCTGTAAAGTGAAAACAGATCTGGTGACAAAACACAACCAATGTAACACATGATGTATATGAATTGCCTTTTTAGCTCTAAAGAAATATGAATGTGTAGTGACACAGGCCATTTCATGCATGACTTTATGTACTGAGTTATGTTTATATGTATCTCTATTCGGATTTTTTGTTTGTTTGTTTTTTTAATCGCAATGGTGATTGGTTTTTTTTAAATCCCCCTGGTGATAAATTGTCAAGACTTGAGGAGACCGCTGCATAAACTTGATAAAGATTTCATTTTGAAATGAAGCATTAAGATATGAAAATCTGTGGAAACATCGTCAGCATCATAAGTTTTCATAGTGATTGTCCTCCTCTTTCTTGTTCTGCTTTTTCATTAATATCCTGCGCCTCACCTCTGTAACCTACTGATGTTTTGGCTTATCCCAATACACAAACAGAGAACCGCTTAAAGTGATGCTGTACGACACCCATGGCAAGGACGACATCAACATCAACGAAGAGATTGCCCGGAAACTGGAGGCGGAAGGTTACAGAATCAACACGTCCATCTTCAACGATCGTTTGGACACTTCATCTAACGACAGTCGGGCGTCCAGCCCCCACTCTGTGCAGAGCGTGGTGGTGGTGGTGCCCAAGGATGCGGCACCAGTGCACAGCACCAGGACGTTCAGCAGATTGAGTCAGGGGCGCAAAATTTGACGTTAGCGGACGGGTCCGCGAGTGGAAAGGCTGTGATAGGCAGTGAGAGCTGTTCCATAGTGAAGGATGAACAGACAGCGCAATTTGCGGCGGCAGGGGCGGCTCATCTGGTGAACAAGCTCGACACTTCGCAACCGGTTCCTGAGAGGGTGGTGACCCCTAGCCCCTATGGTGACAGTTTGTGTGTGGCGTATAACACGTGGCCTCTGCCTGCCTGTCATCCACTGCCAGAGGTCGGAGTGTTCTTTGCTGTGTTTGTGCAGTCCGTGGTGGATCCTTCCAACTTTGTGGTGAGTGTGTTTGTTGTTCTTTGTGTGTGGTGTGTTTGTCACTGTGTGTGTGTCTGTGTGTGTTTGTTTCTCTGTGTGTGTGTTTGTCACTGTGTGTGTGTGTGTGTGTGTGTGTGTGCTTGTTTCTGTGTGTGTGTGTGTGTGTGCTGTGCTTGTTCTGTGTGTGTGTGTGTGTGTGTGTATGGTGAGTGCATGTTTTTGCTCTGTGTGTGTCCTGTGCTTGTTCTTTGTATGTGTGTGTGTGGTTATGGTGAGTGCATGTTTTTTGCTCTGTATCAGTGTATGTGTGTCCAGTGCTTGTTCTTTGTGTGTGTGTGTGTGTATGGTGAGTGCATGTTTTTTGCTCTGTATGTGTGTCCTGTGCTTGGTCTGCGCAGCTGTGTGTGTGTGTGTTGTGTGGTGAGTGCATGTTTTTTGCTCTGTATGTGTGTCCTGTGCTTGTTCCGTGTGTGTGTGTGGTTGTGTGTTTGTTGCTTTGTGTGTGTGTGCTGTGTTTTGTCATTGTGTGGTGTTGTGTGTGGTGTGTTTGCTCGTGTGTCTGGTGTGTGTGGTGTGTGTGTTGTGTGTGTTGTGTGTGTGTGTGTGTGTGTTTGCTTTTGTGTGTGTATGTGCTGTGTTTGTCGTTGTGTGAGTGATGTGTGGGGTGGTGTGTGTGGCCGTGTGGTGCTGTGTTTGTGTTTGTGGTGAGTGTGTTTGTTGCTCTGTGTGTGTGTGTGTGGTGGTGTGTGTGTGTGTGTGTGTGTGTGCCATGTGTCTGTGTGTGTGTGGTGAGTGTGTTTGTTGCTCTATGTGTGTGTGTGTGTGTGTGTTGCTCTATGTGTGTGTGTGTGTGTGCCATGTGTCTGTGTCTGTGTGTGTGGTGAGTGTGTTTGTTGCTCTATATTGTGTGTGTGTTGTGTGTGTGTGTGTGCCATGTGTCTGTGTGTGTGGTGAGTGTGTTTGTTTCTGTGTGTGTGTGTGTATGTGTGTGTGTGTGTGCCATGTGTGTGTGTGTGTGTGGTGAGTGTGTTTGTTGCTCTATATGTGTGTGTGTGTCACTATGTGTGTGTGTCGTATGTGTATATTGTTCTCTGTGTGTGTGTGATGAGTGTGTGTTTGTTGTTCTGTGTATGTGTGGGGGGTGTGTGTGTGTGGTGTGTGTGTGTGTGTGTGTGTGTGTGTGTGTGTGTGTGTTGTGTGTTCACTCTGTGCGTCGTGTGAGTGTATTGTTCTCTGTTTGTGTCGTATATATATATATATATATATATATATATATATATAATATATATATATATATATATGTGTGTATTGTTCTGTGTACATGTGGTGTGTTGTTTATTGTTGTTTGTGTGTGCAGGATTTCTGGAAAAAAATCTCTGTATTTGTGAATTTATGTTTTAAAAAATGCTCTTTCTCCGTTTCTGTCTCTGAAACTCTCAGAATTAACCCTAGAATATAGAATGCACCAGACTGCGCAGATTTTAGTCTAATTTTCAACAACAACAAAATTTCGTGGGGGGGGGGGGGGGGGGGTCAGGGCAGCCTCCAAACCCCAGAACCATTCTGGAGAAGGGGCAGGCCTGCCTTTGTGGGGTTTTTTTTGTGCTTCATCGCACTATATCACATGTGGATGCTCTTTTTTTTATTCTCTGGTAGTTGGTATCTCTGGTGTGGTTAGAGAAAGTGCTGTGGAGATATTCTGTATTTATGATATTGGCTGGAGTGTGCGTGCCTGTGGGTGAGAAATGTTTTGGAGATATTTTATGCTAGCAGGAATCTAACCTGTCGCGCCTGTGGGTGTCACTGGGTTTGGTGTTGGCTGCTGCACATCTGGACACCATTGTCTCCCTCCAGGCCGCTCTGTCGTGACTTTTGTGGACAATTTCTTGAATATTTAGGCCACTGATGTTGGTTATGTTCTCGATGTATGAGACTGGAGGTCTGCCTTTCTTCCTTTTTGCCCTTGTTTTTCCCTTGAAAGATGGTTGCCATGAGTTCCGTGTTCTTGTTGCGTGACACATGGCCAATGTATTTTAGTCTTGTCTTATCGATGTCTGCTAGTAATTTTCTGGTGGTATCAAGTTCTTCCAGGACACTTTCGTTAGTTCTTCTGTCTATCCATAGTACTATTAGTAGTCTCCGATAAACTCCTAAAGCCACATCACAATTCTTCTGTAATCAGTTTTTATCAGAGTCCACGCTTTGCAGCCATAAATCATGACTGGCCAGTTCAAACATTTTAAAAGTGTAACTTTCAGGCCATTTGGTATGTCTCTGTCTTTACAGATATGTTGTTGAGTTGGAGTATTTTTTGCTTTGCCACTCTAGTTCCTATTTTGATGTCTTTGGAGCAGGTTCCATCATTAATTTTTACAGAGTTATTTGAAATCCTTAAACATTTTCTGAAGGAACTTCGTTAATTAAGATGTCATGAATATTTTCAGTGTCTTTGCCTTTGATATGTAGCACTTTTGTTTTCTTGGCGTTCAGGTTTAGACAAGCCTTTTTGGGCAGGAGTATGTGCAGATATGTATACAGGGGGGGGGGGGGGGGGGGGGTGTGCAAAAGTAGATATACAGTAAGTATCACATCATTATTATAATGCTTAATTCCGCTCTCGATTAGAGGAGTGTGTGAATACCGATGGCAAGCAGTTTGAGTATCTGAGGGAAGTTATTACATGTATATATATATATATATATGCAATATTCATTTGTTTGTAGAATAAATGCAATGAGTATTGTATGTGTTTTCTTTTTTCGTAACTGTACACCTACTTTTGCACCCCCCCCCCCCCTCCCCCTGTATATGTGGTTTGAGAGACTGTTGTAAGTAGTTTTAATTACCATGATTTCCAGGCTGTAAGGTGCTCTGTTCTGTTACTTTAAGACCACATCCTCTCCCCCAATTTGTGTGCATGTGTTTGACAGAAGTAAATTTGTTGTTGTTGTTTTTATTTTATGATCATTGTACTGATGCAGTTTCTTTATGCTCACAGTTTCTTGTCGGTTTTATTTGTCCCATTTTGGCTTTCTGTCATTTATTCTTATCATTTTCTCTCTTGCTGGTCCATTCACCTGTATGTGTTTGATAACTTCTTACATACATTTTCTTAGGAATAGGATTGATAATTGAGTACAGTGCATTTAGGCTCTAGGGAGGTGAGATGTGCGTAAGCAATTGTAGGTAATTTAGGCCCGTTTTTATACATGGTTTGGTGTTCTTATGTATGCTTAAATTTGTAATCAGGTGTTTTTTAGATCCCCTGTGTGATAATTTGGACGGAGTGATCAACACCAAGGGCATGTCCTTGGATTATGTGTGCGAATGCATTGATATGTATACTTAATTTTTCTTTTTTTTTTTCTGTTGAAGTTTTGTATGTTTTGAAGTGGTTGTAGCCCTGATGTGGCTCTACGCAGTCGGCTGGGCTTTAAACAACAATAACAATAACTTGTCCCATTTTCTAAATCACCATAAAGGCCACAGAAGCTGTGACCATATTTTTTTTAATGCTGATGATGACAGTGGGGATGATAATCATGATACTATTGAGGTCCCTTCTAGAATTGAGACTGTGTGACTGGGCTGTACTCTCTACTTACTTTCATAACATATTCTGGCATCAACCAGTTATCGAAATATGGATGCCTGCAGTGTTACTGTTAGTCAGAGATCTGATTAACACCCCCAGTGACGCATTTAGTAACAAAAAGTCCTTTTGAATCTCTTGTGAGTGTATAGATCTCTCTCTTAGATCAGTCTGTAATCTGTCTCAAGCTCGTTGAGTCTCCGTTTTTGTCTGTCTGTCCTGCAGGAAGCTGGTGGATAGGGTGAGGGAATCAGAGGGTTAAGTTTTTGCTTTACGAGCATGGTTGACAATGGAGGAAGCGTGAGGACAGGGTGCAGGAGTCGAAGGGTTAAGTGGATGAGATTTGACTTTGTGGTCCCAGTCTTCCCCAGGGAGCCCTTAGCATACTCAAGTCTGGGTAGGAGCCAGTTGGGGCCTAAAAACTCCCAAAATAGTTTTGACAGTACTGATGGGGATTTGAACCCACAACCTTCCAGTCTGTTGAGCTAACCACTGCAGTGATGTGGTAAGTTTGTTGTCTGAAAAGAAATAGATCTGTATAGCTGTCTCGGAAGTCAGTTTGTACTTAAACCTCACACACCAAACAGGCAGTGAAAACAGGATGGTTATGCCATTCACAGCAACCATCTTTTTTTTTCTTAACCTTTTCGCGACAAACTGGCCGCGGGAGCCGGTGTCAAAAATGTTCCCTTCTGCCACACCGAACCCCTTGTGCTGGTAAGGCGACACACCACCATATAGTGGCGGTCAAGTTTTTAAAATTCTGGCAGCTTTCTCAGTAAAGAATATCTGGAACAACTACCAGTACTGTTTAGCAGAAGGTTTTAGCTTAGGGACGGAGTCTGTTTAGTTGTAGTTTACACTTGATGCTGTGACTGACCCCACTGACCAGGAAATTTGAATGCTATGTATTAGGTCTGCACTATCTTCCTTGATAAACTGTCTGCTAGGTACTAGGTGTGGGAATTCACAGGTTAATATAAACCTTACCATCTAAGTTGACTGCTCTATCTCTCTCTTTCTCTGTCTGTCTCCCTCCCTATCTCTCACTCTCGCTCTCTCACTCGCTTGCTGCGTGTGTGTGTGTGTGTGTGTGGAGAAGAGAGAGAATGTTTCAGAGGTTCCTCTTGACTTTAGTACAATACAGTTTACTACTGAGATGTGAGCATGCATCTCGTTTTTACTCCGTGACCTACGTTGCTCTTGTCATAACAGTGCGTATAAGTGTTGGAATTTCTTATTTGAAAAAGTATGCTTGCAGAGATCATGTTTTGAGCTTTCTGGTAATACCAAAAACTTTGCCATTAATCATTCTTTAGTAGCTGTAAAATAAAACAGAAAAGTAGTAAAAAGAGTGCGTCAGCAGGGAAGAAAACAGACGCCGACGGCTGGCAGCTGGGAACTTGCTGCGGTGCGCACCGGCTGTCGTGAAAGTATTAATAGGATTTTGGAGAAAATCCTAGCATAAAGTGGCTCTGTGTATTAGACACTGTCAGAATGGAGGTAAACACAATTCAGAAGTCGTTTTGTCCATGTACCACAGTGAGCTGTCAGGTATCATCAGCGTTTGAGTCTCCAGGGAAGAAAAAAGCCTGTGCTCAGATTTGGCCAGTTATTGGCTCTGTGAATGGTGATATGTTTCATTCACTTCCATGCAGCTATTTCCAATTTCTCAACTGAGTAACCCCATCAGTTTCTGAGTGTGTCTGCCATTTTTATCAAGGCAGCTCTTTGTAAATGTTATGACATGAAGTCACAAATTACCATTCGTTCTTTTTGGGGGGTGGGGGTGGCGTTTTCGTTTTCTCAGACACATGTTGTTTTGTCAACACGGTGCAGGCTGTATGCTCTACACAGTCTGCATAATGTGTAGAATAACAAAAGATAGATTCGGTGCAATCTTATCACTGCTACTGTCCTTAAAGTAGTAAAGTATTTCAGATTTGAAGCATACTTCATCTTGGTGGGTGTGCATGCTGGAGGGTTATACTTTTAGGTCTTAGTGTTTTTCGTAAGCCACTGAATGCAGGCATGACTGATAATAGTTATATGTTCCTTAACCTGCCATGATCAATTTGACGTCGCCTTTTTGTTTCTGCCTTGTTCCTTTGCTTTCCGTCATTTCTTTGCATCATTTTCTGCCTTGCTGGTCCATTCACTTGTAGATGTTCGATAAAGTCCTATGTACTTTCTCTTAGGAATGATTATTGGGCACATGTATTTAAGTGCATTTTTGGCCTTTATGGAAATGAGTAGGTAATTTAGAGCTGTTTTTATATATATATGTTTTAGTGTCCTTAGTTGTGTTTCATTTGTAATCAGGTATGTTTTTTAAACCCCCTCGGTGATAAATTGGATGGAGTGGCCAATGCCAGGGGCATGTCCTTAGATTATGTGTGCAGATGTTTTGATATGTGTACTTAATTTTCCTCTTTTTTTTTTTCCTTGTTGAAATAGTATGTTTTGAAATGGGTTATAGCCCTGATGTGGCACTATGCAGTCGGCTGGGCTTTAACCCATTCACTCCCGCACTCCAGTCACCAGCATCCTGCATTGCCAACCATGCTAGCAAAGCAAAAACTTAACCCTTTGATTCCCTCACCCTATCCACCAGCTTCCTGCAGGAAGCTGGTGGATAGGGTGAGGGAATCAAAGGGTTAAGTTTTTGTAGTTGGTAGATAGGGTGCGGGAGTCAAAGGGTTAAACAAAAATAACAGTAACTGTAAATGTGTGTGCATATATATATATATACATGGACGGGGTAGAGGTTCTAGCAAGTCTGCACATGTGTTAACCTGGGAAATCAGAAAAATCTTCACCCTTTATCCACCAGGTGGGAAGTATCCAGGCCAGATTGCACCCACACCTTTTAATTGGAAGTCTAATGACTTACCACTTGAGTGTTGTGCCTGTCCTGTTATTAAACTGGTCTGTGTTTTGTTTTATAATTAAAGTTGATGGGGGTCAAAGCTAACCCTTGACTCCCGCACCGCTACCAGCATCCTGTATTGACAACTATGCTAATAAAGCAAAAACCCAACCCTTTGACTCCATCACCCTGTCCACCAGCTTTCTGCAGGAAGCTGGTGGATAGGGTGAGAGAGTCAAAGGCTTAAGTTTTGCAATTGGAAGATAGGCTGCTGGAGTCAAAGGGTTTTAAGATTTCCAGCATTAGAATGTTGCCTAAGATATTCAGAATATGCACACACACACACACACACACACATGCGCACACACACACACACACACACACACACACACACACACACACACACACACACACACACACACACACACACACACACACACACACACACACATATATACACACACACACAAAGTTATTGCCTTAAAAGTGATACCCTAAAACACATTCTGTCTCTGTCTCTCTTTCTGTCTGTGTATCTGTCTCTCTTCTCTCTCTCTCTCATTCATTCATTCATTGTTCTGTTCACAAAAACTGAGATCAGTAAATCACTAAATGTGATGTAACTGGTTAAGTGGTATAAAACATCAACAAACAACTTGGAATGGAGAGGATATTATTTTAGTTGGAGTGTGTGTGTGTGTGTGTGTGTGTGTGTGTGTGTGTGTGTGTGTGTGTGTGTGTGTGTGTGTGTGTGTTTTGCACATGTATATATGCACGTACATGTTTGTGCGTGTTTATACCATTACGATTTAAAATTTATTTTTGGTGTGTGTGAGAAACGATTTATTCTCACCGTTTAACATTCTCGGGTTCCGCCCTTGGTGGTTCCTTATCTGATAAAAGTTGCTCTTGTTTGTTGCCTCATTGACCAAAGCTTTTAGAAATTTAAATCCAACCAAGTGATGAGAATATTGTTTGACAAGCATGGATGTAGAAATGTTGTGCTCCATTTTGAGGTCACAAGTTTTGTATAAAAAAAAATAAAGGAGAACAGAAAAGGAAAGAAAGGAAAAAAGAAAACAGACAAAAAGTTTGAGAAATCAGCTAAGTGCCCCACCAAACAAACTTTCAATTTCCGTTCATGATAGAAATTAAATGAATTTCTCCTTCAGATCAGCCCGTGGTGTGTGTGTGTGTGTGTGTGTGTGTGTGTGTGTGTGTGTGTGTGGTGTGTGTGTTGTGTGTGTGTGTAGTGTGTGTGTGTGTGTGCTTGTGTGTGTGGTGTATATATGTATGTGTGTGTGTATGTGTACACACAAAATTATAAAAACAAACAGACAAAATGTGAAGTGGAAAAGAGGTATGTGTGAGAATGCAAGAATCTGATTAACCCTTTGACTCCCGCACCCTGTCCACCAACTGCAAAAACTTAACCCTTTGATTCCTTCACCCTATCCACCAGCTTCCTGCAGGAAGCAGGTGGGTAAGACGAGGGAGTCAACCAAAGGAGTCAAGTTTTTGTTTTGCTAGTATGGTTGACAATATAGGATGCTGATGGGCAGGGTGCAGGAGTCAAAGGGTTAAGTGCCCTTGGATGTGTTGTATACATGTGGAATTTGGGGGTTGTGATGGTTTTTGTATGGGCAGTTTACCAAAACACACTATTTGAGAACTTTAGTTAGTAGAACTTTAGATTACTAACTATTCAGTATCACAATACTTCGTACATTCTTGTATTCGAATAGTGTATCAACTGAAACACTACTGTACAATTCCTTAACCCTTTGACTCCTGCACCCCATCCACCAACTGTGAAAACTTTAACCCTTTGATTCTCTCACCCTATCCATCAGCTTCCTGCAGGAGGTGGTGGATAGGGTGAGAGAATCAGAGGGTTAAGTTTTTGCTTTGCTAGTATGTTTGGCAATGCAGGATGCTGGTGGATATGGTGTGGGAGTCAAAGGGTTAATTATGACACAAAAGACAATTCTTTGCAAGACTGAAGGGGGGTGGGGGAATTTTAACCTTTTGACTTCACACCCTATCAGCCAACTGCAAAAACAAACCCTTTGACTTGACTCCCTCACCCTATCCACCAGCTTCCTGCAAGGAGTTGGTGGATAGGGTGGAGAGTCGAGTTTTTCTTTGCTTGCACAGTTGACAATGCGGGATGCCGGTGGACAGGGTGTGGGAGTCAAAGAGTTTTAAACAGATTGCAGTTCCCCTGTGGGGATGCCGGGGGCTTTTTAAGTAAAGTCGTATCCCCACCATCTGGAAGTTCTGTCTGGAAATTTCCTCTTTTCTGTCACTCTCTTGTTTCTGCCTTGTTGCTTTGCTTTCTGTCATTTCTACCTATCATTTTCTGCCTTAATGGTCCATTCCTTTTCTCACACTGGACCGAGCAGCAGGGAAGTTTCAGTTTTTTCTCCTGATTTTTATGTCTGATCTTTGTTTGTTTGTGATCTTACGCTTGACAAAGGCCAGTTGGCCGAAAATTTGCGCCTGTCTTGTCTTGTAAAAGTTGTATTAAAATTTTAATACGTGTTCTTATTCTTCTTTTGTTTTTTTTCTGGTTCCTGTTTGCTTGAACGCGGGCAGTCACACTTGTTTTGGATTTGATTCACCTGTATGTGTTCGATAAAATCTTATGCACTTGTTCTTAGGATTGATAATTGGGTACATGTATTAAGTGCATTTTTGGCTCTAGGGAGGTGAGATATGGGGAAGCAATTTTAGGTAATTTATGCCTGTTTATTTTTTCTTTTTGGTGTCCTTATGTAAGCTTATATTTGTATTCAGGTGTTTTTTAAATCTCCCCTGCACGATAAATTGGACGTAGTGGTGAACGCCGGGGGCATGTCCTTAGATTATGTGCGCAAATGCAATGGTGTGTGTACTTAATTTTCTTTTTCTAGTTGAATTTTATGTTTTGAAGCGGTTATAGCCCTGATATTACTCTACGCAGTTGGCTGGGCTTTAAACAATAATAACAATAACAACTATAACAGAGTTGCAGGAAAAAGCAAGCAAGTCATTGGTGGTCTTGACTATCTTTTCACCTTTTTATCTTTCCTTTCCATCTTTAGTAAAATGCTGTTGGCCAATTTTACTTGATTTTGAAGTGCTTCTGTTTGAAGTTTAAAGATTGAAGTGTGAAAAAGCTGCAGAAATACAGCACGCCATGGTTGTCCACTTTGTCTCGTTTTTTTTGTTTTGTTTTACATGCATGTAAGGTGTCTGCATTTATCCCTCTGTTCTTTGTTGTTCTTTCTCTCTTTTTGTCTAGGTCTATTTGTGAGCCTGTCTGCCTGAATTTGTTCACGTGTGTGTGTGTGTTGTGTGTGTGTGTGTGTGTGTGTGTGTGTGTGTGTGTGTGTGGTGTGTGTGTTGTGTGTGTGTGTGTCTTAATAAAGATGTGACTTGACAAAGTTTGTCAGGAAAAAAAAGAAGGAAAAGGAAATTCAAACTAAAGAAGAAAATAGAAGAAATAGATCAGTTCACGCTCAAACCACATTGCAGCTCCACCCCAAAAAGCAACAACAACAACAACAGCAACAAAACACCAACCAACCAACCCAACCAACCAACCAACCACCTAAAGGAGACTTCTCTATCCATCAGACTGTTGAAATGTCTCATAATAAACCTGAAACTATTCATGTGTTTTTTTGTGCCTAGTTTTGAGTGGTGTTCCATTGTTAGTGCACCACATTAGGAGGCATGGCAGTGCCACATGATGCAGTTATGGAGGAGTAAGTTTTGACTTTGTTTTTTAGCTAGTGATTTTCATTGTTGAAAAATCAAGCTATATATGTGACCTCCCACCACAAAATCAGTCTTAACTAGCATTTTGGGCATTTTGAGATATACATATCACTGAAAAGTGTACATTCTGCTGATTATTTTGGTACTTGAATAAAGCTTGTACTCAAAAAAATGTAGAAGTTATGTATGTTTAAAGTCATTAAGTTGTATGACGGCCATTCTGAGAAAATGGCCTCTAAAGCTTTTGTGTGCTCTGCTACACATTTTCCTTAAATGTCTTTATTTGGTGGCTTTGGCCCAGTTTGTTTCTAATTTTCGCTGTCATTATCTGAAAGGTGCACCAAATAGCTTTCCATCAGTATATTACATGTGCGGGTACTGTACAGTTACGGTTCATAATAAGGACAAAAATAGGTACTTTTGGAAGGAAATTGCGTTCTTTCTGCTGCGATCAGTGCATTAAAATACCGTTTTAAATTGATTAATAATATTTTTTCAAGAAAAAAGATTCTGTGGGGGATATTTAGTCTACAGAAATCAGTTTTGAGAAAAAGTCAAAACACCCCAGATAGACCCTCAGTCACCTTTTCAGCTTCAGTGCTGTTCGACGACTGCGAGTTAAGACTGATTTTGTGTGGGAGGTCACATATTGTCATGGCCTGTCTGTATGTCTGTGTGTCTGTTTTAGTTTTTTTAGCCAGTGATTTTGATTGTTGAAAAATCTAGCATTATTGTCATTGCCGTCTGTCCTCCTGTGTCTGTCAGTCGGTCTGTTTTAGTTTTTTAGCTAGTGATTTTGATTGTTGAAAAATCAAGCAATATTGTCATTGCCGTCTGTCTGTCTGTCTGTCTGTCTGTTTTAGTTTTTTAGCCAGTGATTAAGATTGTTGAAAAATCAAGCAATATTGTCATTGCCATCTGTCTGCCTGTGTCTGTCTGTCTGTCTGTTTTAGTTTTTTAGCCAGTGATTTTGATTGTTGAAAAATCAAGCAATATTGTCATTGCCGTCTGTCTGTGTCTGTCTGTCTGTCTGTTTTACTATTAGTTTTTTAGCCAGTGATTTTGATTGTTGAAAAATCAAGCGATATTGTCATTGCCTTGTCTGTGTGTCTGTCTGTGCATCTGCCTTTCTCAGTTTCTGCCTTCTTCATCCCTGCGTTGTCATTGTCTTCTGTCTGTCTCTTTGTTTTGTCTCTGTGTTCCATGGACACTCACTGTCTTGCTCTTGGCCCTCCGTTGCTCTTGTCTCTGTGTATTCTTACTTGTCTGTTTATCATTCTCTGTCATCCCTGTTCCATCTCTGCTTTATCGTTGCTCTCTCCCACTGTCTCATCTTTCTTTGTCTCTCTCACTCTGTCAGTGTCTCTCTCTCCTTTATCTGTCTGTCTGTCTGTGTCTCTCTCCTTTGTCTGTCTGTCTGTTTGTCTGTCATCCCCTTCTATGTCTGAATTATCGTTTCTCTCTCTCTCTGTCGTCTCTCTCTCTTTCTTTCTTTCTTTTCTCTGTCCTGTCTCTCTGTCAATATCTCTGTCTGTCTGTCTGTCTGTCTCTCTCTCTCTCTCTCTCTCTCTCTCTCTCTCTCTCTCTCTCTCTCTCTCTGTCCATATGTCCATCTGTCTCATGTCTGTCTTGTCTCTCTCTGTCTTTAATTTTTCTTCTCTTTCTTGTTGTGTTTGTGTCTGTTTGTCTGTCTCTCTCTCTCTCTCTCTCTCTCTCTCTCTCTCTCTCTCTCTCTCTCTCTCTCTCTCTCTCTCTCTCTCTCTCCTCTCTCTTTGTCCGTATGTCCACCTGTCTGTCTTGTCTCTATCTGTCTGTGTCTTTAATTTTTCTTCTCTTTCTTGTTGTGTTTGTGTCTGTCTTCTCTCTCTCTCTCTCTCTCTCTCTCTCTCTCTCTCTCTCTCTCTCTCTCTCTCTCTCTCTCACACACATATCTTTGTCCGTCTGTCCATCAGTCTGTCTTCTCTCTCTTTGTCTCTGCCTTGTCTTTATTTTTCTTCTCTTTTTTGTTGCTTTCAGTTTCTATCTCTGCCTGTGTCAGTGTGTGTGTCTCTTTCCATGTCTGTCTGCCCTCTGCCTGTCTCTCGCTCGCTCTGTTTCTTTCTTTCTTTTTTTCTTTCTTTCTTTCTTTCTGTCTGTCTCTGTCTCTCTCCCTCTCTCTCTGTCTCTTCCCTCTCTCCCTCTCTCTCTCTCTCTAGTCTCTTTCTGTGTGTCTGTCTCAGTGTCTGTCTCTCTGTTTACTCTCTGTCTGTCTCTCTCTCTCTCTTTCTCTCCCTCCCCCCCCCCTTTCTCTTCTTTTTTTTTCTTTTTGTCTGCCCCTCACCCTCTGTCTTCCCCTTCCATCCCTGTTCCTCGCTTCCCACCCTTTGTCTTTGAACCCTTTTCAGTTTTCAATCAGAAATCGTGTAAACCAGAAAAGATGGGAAGCCATTTTAATTTTGTTCTTTTTTTTTCTTTTCTTTTTTTCAGCGTCTTTTTCTTTTTTCTTTTTTTTTTCTTCTTCTTCTTTCTTTCTCTTTTTGGTTGCTTGTTAGAAAAAGCAGGGATGGGAATTCTTGGAATCTGCGGCTTCTCACAGGAGAAAGAATCGGTTCCTTTGGAGGCCAGAGTCTAAAAGTGAAAAAGAAAAGATTCAGTGAGATATCAAAAACACCCACGCATTCCTGTATGGAAACAAAAGCCAGGTTTATCAGCTGGAACAATCTGTGTGCCCATATTGACCAATGTTGTCCCTGGGCTTTACGTGGCACACTTTAGAGAAATGAGATGAGATGGCTCAGAAGATCTGTGGGCAAGAGTAAAAAAGACATGATTAGAAATGAAGAGGTGAGAGAGATGGTTGGAACAACACCTGTCAACCATTACCTGACACAAACAACAGATAAGCGGAATGGTTACCTGATCAAGATGCCAGGTGAGAGAGATGGTTGGAACAACACCTGTCAACCATCATTACCCAACACAAACAGCAGATTGAGCAGTGTGGCTACCTGATCAAGATTCCAGATGAGAGAGAGGGTTGGAACAACAGTCTGTCAACCATTACCCAACACAAACAACAGATCAAGCGGTATGGTTACCTGATCGAGATGCCAGGTGAGAGAGATGGCTGGAACAACACCTGTCAACCATTACCCAACACAAACAGCAGATCAAGCGGTATGGTTACCTGATTAAGATGCCAGGTGAGAGAGAGGGTTGGAACAACACTTGTCAACCATTACCCAACACAAACAGCAGATCAAGCGGTATGGCTACTTGATCAAGATGCCAGTCAACCAGCCAGCCCTTCCAGATGACTCTTTTACAAGATGACACTGCAAAGATGGAATGAGAGGCTGACTTCACATTTACAAGATGACACTGAAAAAATGGAGTGAGATGTTGACTCCACATTCACAAGATGACACTGGAAAGATGGAGTGACAGACTGACTCCACATTCACAAGATGACTCTGGAAAAATGGAGTGACAGACTGACTCCACATTCACAAGATGACACTGGAAAGATGGAGTGACAGACTGACTCCACATTCACAAGATGACACTGGAAAGATGGAGTGACAGACTGACTCCACATTCACAAGATGACACTGGAAAGATGGAGTGACAGACTGACTCCACATTCACAAGATGACTCTGGAAAAATGGAGTGACAGACTGACTCCACATTCACAAGATGACACTGGAAAGATGGAGTGACAGACTGACTCCACATTTACAAGATGACTCTGGAAAGATGGAGTGACAGACTGACTCCACATTTACAAGATGACTCTGGAAAGATGGAGTGACAGACTGACTCCACATTTACAAGATGACTCTGGAAAGATGGAGTGACAGACTGACTCCACAAGATGACACTGGAAAGATGGAGTGACAGACTGACTCCACAAGATGACTCTGGAAAGATGGAGTGACAGACTGACTCCACAAGATGACACTGGAAAGATGGAGTGACAGACTGACTCCACAAGATGATACCAGAAAGATGGAGTGACAGACTGACTCCACAAGATGATACCGGAAAGATGGAGTGAGAGACTGACTCCACAAGATGATACCGGAAAGATGGAGTGAGAGACTGACTCCACAAGATGACACTGGAAAGATGGAGTGAGAGACTGACACGACAAGATGATACTGGAAAGATGGAGTGAGAGACTGACTCCACAAGATGATAAAGGAAAGATGGAGTGAGAGACTGACTCCACATTTACAAGATGATACCGGAAAGATGGAGTGAGAGACTGACACGACAAGATGATACTGGAAAGATGGAGTGAGAGACTGGCTCCACAAGATGATACTGGAAAGATGGAGTGACAGACTGACTCCACAAGATGATAAAGGAAAGATGGAGTGAGAGACTGACTCCACAAGATGATAAAGGAAAGATGGAGTGACAGACTGACTCCACAAGATGATAAAGGAAAGATGGAGTGACAGACTGACTCCACAAGATGATACTGGAAAGATGGAGTGACAGACTGACTCCACAAGATGATAAAGGAAAGATGGAGTGAGACACTGACTCCACAAGATGATAAAGGAAAGATGGAGTGACAGACTGACTCCACAAGATGATACTGGAAAGATGGAGTGACAGACTGACTCCACAAGATGATAAAGGAAAGATGGAGTGAGACACTGACTCCACAAGATGATACCGGAAAGATGGAGTGAGAGACTGACTCCACAAGATGACACTGGAAAGATGGAGTGACAGACTGACTCCACAAGATGATACCGGAAAGATGGAGTGACAGACTGACACGACAAGATGATACTGGAAAGATGGAGTGAGACACTGACTCCACATTTACAGGATGATACCGGAAAGATGGAGTGACAGACTGACACGACAAGATGATAAAGGAAAGATGGAGTGAGAGACTGACTCCACATTTACAAGATGCTACCGGAAAGATGGAGTGACAGACTGACTCCACAAGATGATACCGGAAAGATGGAGTGACAGACTGACTCCACAAGATGATACCGGAAAGATGGAGTGAGAGACTGACTCCACAAGATGATACTGGAAAGATGGAGTGACAGACTGACTCCACAAGATGATACCGGAAAGATGGAGTGACAGACTGACTCCACAAGATGATACTGGAAAGATGGAGTGACAGACTGACTCCACAAGATGATACTGGAAAGATGGAGTGACAGACTGACTCCACAAGATGATACCGGAAAGATGGAGTGAGACACTGACTCCACAAGATGATACCGGAAAGATGGAGTGAGAGACTGACTCCACAAGATGATACCGGAAAGATGGAGTGACAGACTGACTCCACAAGATGATACTGGAAAGATGGAGTGAGAGACTGACTCCACAAGATGACACTGGAAAGATGGAGTGAGAGACTGACTCCACAAGATGACACTGGAAAGATGGAGTGACAGACTGACTCCACAAGATGATAAAGGAAAGATGGAGTGAGAGACTGACTCCACAAGATGATACCGGAAAGATGGAGTGAGACACTGACTCCACAAGATGACACTGGAAAGATGGAGTGACAGACTGATTCCACAAGATGATACTAGAAAGATGGAGTGAGACACTGACTCCACAAGATGATACCGGAAAGATGGAGTGAGAGACTGACTCCACAAGATGACACTGGAAAGATGGAGTGACAGACTGACTCCACAAGATGATACCGGAAAGATGGAGTGAGAGACTGACTCCACAAGATGATACTGGAAAGATGGAGTGACAGACTGACTCCACAAGATGATACCGGAAAGATGGAGTGACAGACTGACACGACAAGATGATACTGGAAAGATGGAGTGAGACACTGACTCCACATTTACAGGATGATACCGGAAAGATGGAGTGACAGACTGACACGACAAGATGATAAAGGAAAGATGGAGTGAGAGACTGACTCCACATTTACAAGATGCTACCGGAAAGATGGAGTGACAGACTGACTCCACAAGATGATACCGGAAAGATGGAGTGACAGACTGACTCCACAAGATGATACCGGAAAGATGGAGTGAGAGACTGACTCCACAAGATGATACTGGAAAGATGGAGTGACAGACTGACTCCACAAGATGATACCGGAAAGATGGAGTGACAGACTGACTCCACAAGATGATACTGGAAAGATGGAGTGACAGACTGACTCCACAAGATGATAAAGGAAAGATGGAGTGAGAGACTGACTCCACAAGATGATAAAGGAAAGATGGAGTGACAGACTGACTCCACAAGATGATAAAGGAAAGATGGAGTGACAGACTGACTCCACAAGATGATACCGGAAAGATGGAGTGAAAGACTGACTCCACAAGATGATACTGGAAAGATGGAGTGACAGACTGACTCCACAAGATGATACCGGAAAGATGGAGTGACAGACTGACTCCACAAGATGATACTGGAAAGATGGAGTGACAGACTGACTCCACAAGATGATACTGGAAAGATGGAGTGACAGACTGACTCCACAAGATGATACCGGAAAGATGGAGTGACAGACTGACTCCACAAGATGATACTGGAAAGATGGAGTGACAGACTGACTCCACAAGATGATACCGGAAAGATGGAGTGACAGACTGACTCCACAAGATGATACTGGAAAGATGGAGTGAGAGACTGACTCCACAAGATGACACTGGAAAGATGGAGTGAGAGACTGACTCCACAAGATGACACTGGAAAGATGGAGTGACAGACTGACTCCACAAGATGATAAAGGAAAGATGGAGTGAGAGACTGACTCCACAAGATGATACCGGAAAGATGGAGTGAGACACTGACTCCACAAGATGACACTGGAAAGATGGAGTGACAGACTGATTCCACAAGATGATACCGGAAAGATGGAGTGAGACACTGACTCCACAAGATGATACCGGAAAGATGGAGTGAGAGACTGACTCCACAAGATGACACTGGAAAGATGGAGTGACAGACTGACTCCACAAGATGATACCGGAAAGATGGAGTGACAGACTGACACGACAAGATGATACTGGAAAGATGGAGTGAGACACTGACTCCACATTTACAGGATGATACCGGAAAGATGGAGTGACAGACTGACACGACAAGATGATAAAGGAAAGATGGAGTGAGAGACTGACTCCACATTTACAAGATGCTACCGGAAAGATGGAGTGACAGACTGACTCCACAAGATGATACCGGAAAGATGGAGTGACAGACTGACTCCACAAGATGATACCGGAAAGATGGAGTGAGAGACTGACTCCACAAGATGATACTGGAAAGATGGAGTGACAGACTGACTCCACAAGATGATACCGGAAAGATGGAGTGACAGACTGACTCCACAAGATGATACTGGAAAGATGGAGTGAGAGACTGACTCCACAAGATGATACTGGAAAGATGGAGTGACAGACTGACTCCACAAGATGATACCGGAAAGATGGAGTGACAGACTGACTCCACAAGATGATACTGGAAAGATGGAGTGAGAGACTGACACGACAAGATGATACTGGAATGATGGAGTGAGAGACTGACTCCACAAGATGATACCGGAAAGATGGAGTGAGAGACTGACTCCACAAGATGATACTGGAAAGATGGAGTGACAGACTGACTCCACATTTACAAGATGACTGTAGAAAGATTGAGTGACAAGAGTGACTCCACATTTACAAGATGACACTGGAAAGATGGAGTGACAGACTGACTCCACATTTACAAGATGACTGCACCAAACAGCCTGTCTAGCTGCAAACTGATCGCTTCATCTTCTCTTGACACTCACTCCACCCCCTCCACCCCTTGTAATATAAGTGGACATAAAAATCTGGGGGGGGGGGGGGGGGGAAGAAAAGTAAACCTGCACCATCAGTCTGTGCGTAGTACTTGTTAGGTTGTAATCAGTTGATGAGCAGTGGTTAGCAGATGTTTCTGATGATTGAATGTCTGATCATAAGTATCGTAATTATGTAGACTTCGTTGCTTGATGAAGTTGGTGGTACACACCGTGGATTTACTTACTTGATTTCATAGATGAGCAGGTTTAACGTGGTGCTTGTTGTCTGGTATGGGTTTTCTTGTGGGAGACAAGATATTGTACTGGGGACGCTTGTTCGTTTGCATATACTGCATTTGTGGGAGTCCTGTGGCCTTGGGCTCTGCTTCTGCCAGTCGTTCTTTTATTGAGTAGCAGCTGTATGCGGTGTTTTGCCTTGTGTGCACTACTGTCACCAGCATGATGATGTGTGTAATTACGTATACATGTGTTTGTGAGAGAGAGAGAGGTGTGTGTGTGTGTGTGTGTGTGTGTGTGTGTGTGTGTGTGTGTGTGTTGGTGAATGTATGCGTTTGTATGTATATGGGGTGGATGGATTGGGGGATGGACAGGAGAGAGAGAGATGCTCACCCATTGAAATGAACTGATTGGTTTATTCAGTGGAATTTCCGATTAACTTAATATTGTTTTTTTTTCCAGTAGAATTTCTGGTTAACTTATTAATCATTTTAGGTCAGCTTCCATACTGTACCCACTGTCTGCTCGAGGGTCTTCATTTCACCTTTTCATGTTGATTGCCAGGTGTTCTTCTGGGCAGTCCTACCCGGTGTGTGCTTGTGTACCTTCATTTCACCTTTTGCTGATCATTGCCAGGTGTTCTTCTGGGTCGTCCTACCCCATGTGTACTTGGGGGTCTTCATTTCACCTTTTGCTGTTCATTGCCAGGTGTTCTTCTGGGTCGTCCTACCCGTGTGTGCTTGAGTACCTTCATTTCACCCTTTGCTGTAATAATAATAATAAAAAATGATGATGATGACGATAGAGGACTAAAGTCATGGTAATCAGTAGAAAACATGAAATCCCCTCATGCAAAATAATAGCAAAGGCACAACCTTGAGACAGGTTGATAAGTTTGAATATCTGGGAACAATCATCTCACCAGACGGCAGATGCGCATCAGAAATAGCCAGCGGAATCGGCCAAGCCAAAACAGCATTCAAGAAGATGAAAAGCATTTTTACCAACAAATGCCTATCAGTTAGCATCAGGAAGAGAGTTCTTGAATGTTATATAGAACCGATAATGTTAGACGGTTGTGAGGTGTGGATGGTCAACAAGCAAAGCCAGAACAAGATTAAGGCAGCTGAGATGTGGTTTCTAAGAAGAATGTTGAGAGTTCCATGGACAGCAAAGAAAACAAATGAGACATTCTTGATGGAGGCAGACACAAAAAGATCATTCATAAAGAAGATTAAGAAAAGACAGGCAACATTTATAGGCCGTTTTATGAGGAAAGGGGAACTAGAGCACCTGGTCACAACAGGAAAGCTGGAAGGAAAGAGAGCACCGGGTAGATCCAGGGAAAAGATATTGGACGGACTTGCAGAGTGGCTGAAGACAGAGAGGGTGGAAGATGTGCTTGCGGCAACAAGGGATAGATACATATGGAGGGCCATGCGGCAAGGCACTTGATGATGATGATTCCACCCAGATATGCCAGTAATCACCTGGCAGACTGTTGAGCCTGTGCAAGAACCTATGTGCTGGCAGTGTCAGAGAATGGGGGAAGGGGGATGTTACTGTTAGTTATATTTTGTTTAAAACCCAGCCGACTGCATAGAACCATATCAGGACTAAAACCATTTTAAAACATACAACAGGTAAAAAAACGAAATAGAAAATTATGTACACATATCATTTCATCCGCGCACATAATCTTATTAGATGCCCCTGGTGTTGACCACTCTGTCCAATTTATCGCACAAGGAATTTAAGAAACCTACCTGAATACAAATTTAGACATAACTAAGGACGCTAAAACATATAAAGGGTCTAAGTTACCTAAACTTGCTTCCGCATGTCTCATTTCCCTAGAGCCAGAAATGCACATAATACATGTACCCTATTATCAATCCTAAGAGAAAGCATGTAAGACTTTATCGTACACATACAGGTGAATGGACCAGCAAGGCAGAAAATGATAGGAAGAAATAACAGAAAGCGAAGGAAGAAGAAAGAAACAGAGAGAGTGACAGAAGAGAGGAAATTTCTAGCACAGAATTTCCAGAAGGTGGGGATACTATTTATACTGAAAGAACAAGTTCGGGATACTATTTATACTGAAAGAACCTCTTGACAGAAAAGAGGAAATTTCTAGCACAGAATTTCCAGAAGGTGGGGATTCTATTTATACTGAAAGAACAAGGTGGGGATTCTATTTATATTGAAAGAGCCCCCGGAATCCCCATGGGGGTAGGGCGATTTAGAATGAGACATACGAAACGCTAAGCCAACGCAACCAACCGACTCTAGGTAGGAACTGATTGGGGCTGAGACCACAGCATCCTACTCTCATCAGTAGTTCATTCCATTAGCCACTGTGCTTCAGAGTTGATTACTGTCAACATCCTTTGGTCTCCATTGGTAAGCTTGATGAGTCTGACTGATGGACCCTGGACAGTACAATGTCCCCGTGGAGTAGGCTTGATTCTCTGTTGCCCGCCCTGGCGATTAGCTTTGTTAGTTTCTGTAAGATGATTGTCTTGTTGTGCTTTGGGCTTGCTTGTGAGCATGTGGGAGCGATATTGCTGTGTCAT
>JAPXFY010000033.1:24562588-24570088 GCA_030674185.1 Monoplex corrugatus | reverse complement strand
TCTCAGTATTATGTGTGAAAAAAAAAACAACCAAACAAAAATGACCCACCGAATTGTGTGCACAGTGCTCACACCTGTTTCAAAGTCTTGGGTATGCCCCCCCCCCCCTCCCCCAGCCAATCTTGACACGTAGTTCTAACCTGATTGATTGATTTGGTTCAATTTTTACGTCGACACCCACCTTAGGTGATATGGCCAACGGGGATAACCATCCCAGGGAAGTTGGGGGAAGGGGGACCTATCTAATCCTACACTTGACACCACCAGAACAACAATGATGTTAAAAAACGGGACAATGAGAAGGCCAGTTTTAATGTAGCGCACCCGGAGATTTGAACCCACAACCATAAGCATGTGAATCCGACGCTCAAACCAACCGAGCTACAGGGGCCCGCCCACTCTAACCTGTTCTTAAAAGCTGCAGAAATAGCGTAGGACGCTGTGCCATCAAATTGCACGGAGGAAATTGGAAGCGGGCTTCTGTTATATACTCCAGCGAGGCTCAGCAGTAGCTGAGATCTGTCCTTCACGTGTATTGGAAATTGGAAGCAAATCTTGGTTTTAGTGCTCGAAGGGACCAAGGGGAGCAAGCGGCGAGGCTGTACTGGAAATTGAGGCTGCAGGGTCCACCGAAAAGAGAATGTTGAATTGACTTATGGCGGTTGAAAACTCGTCCTCGGCTTTTAGTTACTCCCTTGTGGATTTTTGACAGTTACTGTAGCAGTGAGTTCGATACCCTCTGTGTTTTGCTGTGAATGGTTAACCCATTTTGTGTCTCATCCTATTTGCTGACAGCAGAAACTTAACCCTCCCTCTGTCCATCAGCTCTCTCCTTAGGGTGAAGTAAGGAAAGGCATAAATCGGTTAAGATTTCACTCTGCTGATTTATCATGACTGGTAATGCAGGAAGCTGTTGGATAGGATAAGAAACCGAAACAGAGAGTGAAAGGGTTAAATAAGGCTCTCTCCCTCTTCCTCCCTCTCTCCTTCTGTGAGCAATGTATGCCAAAGGGGGGAGGGGGGGGGGGGTAAATCCGATCAAAGGTTTGCACATGTGTTGTTATTTTTCAGTTTAAGAGATCTATCCTTGTAAATGATATTAACCAAACCAAACCAAACCAAACCAAACCAACAAAATCCGTAACAATCAAAACCCAATATGTATGTGTATGATATGTGTGCATGGGTGTGTGCATATTTGCATGCATGTGTACATATGTGTGTGTGTGTGTGTGTGTTGAAGACGTGACCGAATGTTTAAGTCATTGATTGATTTTGCGTATGTGCGTGTGTAAGTCTGTGTGCGCGCGCACGTGTGTGTGTGTGTGTGTTAGAAAGAGAGAGAGGAGAGAGAGAGAGAGAGGTTGTGAAAATGTAACAGAATAATTGAAGTCTCTAATCATTGCAGAGTGTATACGTGGTGTGTGTGTGTGTATGTGTGTGTGTGAGAGAGGGAAAGAGAAGAGAGAGAGAGGGGTGGTGGTTGTCTATGAAAATGTGACAGAATAATTGAAGTTTCCAATCATTGCGATGTGTGTGTGTGTGTGTGTGTGCGTGCGTACGTGAGAGAGAGAGAGAGAGAGGTTGTCTGTGAAAATGTAACAGAATAATTGAAGTCTCTAATCATTGCAGAGTATATACATGGTGTGTGTGTGTGTGTGTGTGTGTGTGTGGTGTGTGGTGTGTGTGTGTATGTGTGTGTGTGTGTGTGTGTGAGAGAGAGAGAGAGAGAGAGATTATCTGTGAAAATGTGACAGAATGATCGAAGTTTCTAATCATTACAATCTATATACGTGTGTGTGAGAGAGAGAGATTGGGGATTTGTCAGTGAAAATGTGACAGAATAGCTGAAGTTTACATGTATATCATTGAAATATGTGTGTGTGTGTGTTTGTGTGTGTGTGTGTGTGTGTGTGTGTTGTGTGTGAGAGAGAGAGATTGTCTATGAAAATGTGACAGAATAATTTAAGTCTCTTATCATTTTATATATTATGTATGTTATATACAGATTGTACCTCGCGGCACGCTGAGTGACCTGGAGAACATGATGGTGGAAATGAACAAGCACTGTAACCCGTCGTTTGTGAGTACCACAGCATTTCTTTGTTCTCTTCTGTCTTGTACACAGTATAGCATGTCTTTGTTCTCTTCTGTCTTGTACATAGTATAGCATGTCTTTGTTCTCTTCTGTATTGTACACAGCATTTATTTGTTCTCTTCTGTCTTGTACACAGAATAGCATGTCTTTGTTCTCTTCTGTCTTGTACACAGAATAGCATGTCTTTGTTCTCTTCTGTCTTGTACATAGTATAGCATGTCTTTTGTTCTCTTCTGTCTTGTACATGGCATGTCTTTGTTATCTTCTGTCTTGTACATGGCATGTCTTTGTTCTCTTCTGTCTTGTACATATCATTTCTTTGTTCTCTCAGCATTTCTTTCTCTTTTGTCTTGTACATTGCATTTCTTTGTTCTCTTTTGTCTTGTACATAGCATTTCTTTGTTCTCTTCTGTCTTGTACATGGCATGTCTTTGTTCTCTTCTGTTTTGTTCATAGCATTTCTTTGTTCTCTTATGTCTTGTTCTTAGCATATCTTTGTTATCTTCTGTCTTGTACTTAGCATTTCTTTGTTATCTTCTGTCTTGTTCATAGCATTTCTTTGTTCTCTTCTGTCTTGTACTTAGCATTTCTTTGTTCTTTTCAGTCTTGTACATAGTATGACATTTCTTTGTTGTCTACTGTCTTGTACATTGTATTTCTTTGTTGTCTTCTGTCTTGTATACAGCATTCTTTTGTTCTCTGTCATGTACATAGCGTTTCTTTGTTCTCTTTTGTCTTGTACATAGCATGTCTTTGTTCTCTTCTGTCTTGGACATAGTATTTCTTTGTTCTCTTCTGTCTTGGAATAGCATCTCTATGTTCTCTTCTGTCTTGGACATAACATTTCTTTGTTCTCTTCCGTCCTGGACATAGCATTTCTTTGTTCTCTTTGCGTTGTGCATAACATTTCTTGTTCTCTTTGCATTGTGCATAACATTTCTTTGTTCTCTTCTGTCTTGTACAAAGCATTTCTCTATTCTGTCTTGTTACAGCATTTCTTTGTTCCATTCTGTCTTGTACATAGCATTTCTTTGTCTCTCCTGCGCTGTACATAGCATTTCTTTGTTATCTTCTGTCTTGTCTCAGCATTTTTTTCTCCTCTGTCTTGTACATAGCATTTCTTTGTTCTCTTCTGTCTTGTGCATAGTATAGCATTTCTTTGTTCTCTTTGTCTTGTACATAGCATTTCTTTGTTCTCTTCTGTCTTGTGCATAGCATGTCTTTGTTCTCTTCTGTCTTGTACATAACATTTCTTTGTTCTCTTCTGTCTTGGACGTAGTATAGCATTTCTTTGTTCTCTTCTGTCTTGTGCATAGCATGTCTTTGTTCTCTTCTGTCTTGTACATAACATTTCTTTGTTCTCTTCTGTCTTGGACGTAGTATAGCATTTCTTTGTTCTCTTCTGTCTTGGACATCACATTTTCTTCTGTTCTCTTCCCGTCTTGGACATAACATTTCTTTGTTTTTCTTCTGTCTTGTGCACATCATTTCTTTGTTCTCTTCTGTCTTGTGCACAGCATTTCTTTGTTCTCTTCTGTCTTCTGAATAGCATTTTGTTTCTCTTCTGTCTTGTGCATAGCATTTCTTTGTTCTCTTCTGTCTTGTACATAGCTTTCTGTGTTCTCTTCTGTCTTGTACTAACATTTCTTCTTTTCTGTCTTGTGCATAGCATTTCTTTGTTCTCTTCTGTCTTCTGAATAGCATTTTTGTTCTCTTCTGTCTTGTGCATAGCATTTCTTTGTTCTTTTCTGTCTTGTGCATAGCATTTCTTTGTTCTTTCTGTCTTGTACATAGCATTTCTTTGTTCTTTTCTGTCTTGTGAATAGCATTTCTTTTTTTCTTTTCTGTCTTCTGAATAGCATTTTGTTCTCTTCTGTCTTGTGCATAGCATTTCTTTGTTCTCTTCTGTCTTGTACATAGCATTTCTTTGTTCTCTTCTGTCTTCTGAATAGCATTTTGTTTCTTTCTGTCTTGTGCATAGCATTTCTTTGTTCTCTTCTCCATAGCTTTTCTGTGTTCTCTTCTGTCTTGTACGTAGCTTTTCTTTGTTCTCTTCTGTCTTGTACATAGCATTTTTTGTTCTCTTCTGTCTTGCGCATAACATTTCTTTGTTCTCTTCTGTCTTGTACATAGCATTTCTTTGTTCTCTTCTGTCTTGTACATAACATTTCTTTGTTCTTTTCTGTCTTGTGCATATCATTTCTTTGTTCTCTTCTGTCTTGTACATAGCATTTCTTTGTTCTCTTCTGTCTTGTGCATAGCATTTCTTTGTTCTCTTCTGTCTTCTGAATAGCATTTTGTTCTCTTCTGTCTTGTGCATAGCATTTCTTTGTTCTCTTCTATCTTGTACATAGCTTTTCTTTGTTCTCTTCTGTATTGTACGTAGCTTTTCTTTGTTCTCTTCTGTCTTGTACATAGCATTTCTTTGTTCTCTTCTGTCTTGCGCATAACATTTCTTTGTTCTCTTCTGTCTTGTACATAGCATTTCTTTGTTCTCTTCTGTCTTGTACATAGCGTTTCTTTGTTCACTTCCGTCTTGTACATATCGTTTCTTTGTTCTCTCCTGTTTTGTACATAACATTTCTTTGTTCTCTTCTGTCTTGTGCGTAGCGTTTCTTTGTTCTCTTCTGTCTTGTACACAGCATTTCTTTGTTCTTTTCTGTCTTGTACATAGCATTTCTTTGTTTTTTCTGTCTTGTAGGTAGCATTGCTTTGTTCTCTTCTGTCACGCTTTATAACAGCACACTGTGTGGAAGGTGTGGATGGCCAAGTTGGTTTGGACGTTTGTGCATGTCTTGTCATAATTTGGAGTTTGTTCGAGAGGGTTTTATCCCACTCTGACACGTCCATATGCTCTCCACCCAAATCTGCCAGCAGTTATCTGGCAGAGTCCCTGAGCCTGGGCAAAACCCTGTGTGCTGTAAGGGTTTGAAATGTGTGGGTGTGGGTGGGTGAGAGAGCGAGAGCGTGTGTGTGTGAGTGTGTGTGTGTTTGTGTGTGTGTGTGTGTTGTGTTTGTGTGAGTGTGAGTGAGTGTGTGTGTGTGTGTGTGTGTTATGTTTGTGTAGGGGAAGGGGGCAGAATCTGTGAAACACTAAGCTGACACCAAGTTTGCGAAGGGGACCGTCAGAAGTCTCCGAAAATGGTCCTTGGGAAATATAACTGTGGGAAGCACTTCCTTTTCACCCGTCAGAGTGAAGGAGTTAAAAGGGATGTTTGCTTTGCTAGCTGGTGGACAGGGTGAGGGAGTCAAAAGGGTTAAGTTTTTGTTTTGCTAGCACAGTTGACAGTGCAGGATGCTGGTAGGCAGGGTGCAGGAGTCAAAGGGTTAAGTTGTTTCAGTCGTTTTGAGTGAATGCTTGAGTGCCTGATGAGAGCTTGTTCTTTGATTTGACTTACACATATAGATTAGGAAAAGACAGGCAACATTTATAAGTCGTTTTATGAGGAAAGGGGAATTGGAGCAGCTGGTCACAACAGGAAAGCTAGAGGGAAAGAGAGCACCAATAGACCCAGGGAAAAAATAGTGGATGGACTTGCAGAGTGGCTGAAGACAGAGAGGGTGGAAGAGGTGCTTTGCAGCAACAAGGGATAAGTTACATATGGAGGGCCATGATCGCCAACGCCATGTGGCAAGGCACTTGATGATGATGACACATATAGTTTTGGCACTGTATAAATATTGTTATGAGTAATACTGGTTTTTATAGATTTCAGCGAGAACGGAATGATGACATAATTGGTCTTGTTTTACAGTCTTGTAATGGTTTGGTGATGGGCAGGAAGAGGAGTCAGTGGCAGAGACCCCCACTGGTGTGCCCGCCCCCCAGACCAATCATCTGTACATGGTGATGTACAATGGTGTCCTCTACCGCGCCGTGTACATGGAGACCATAGAGAATATGGTATGCTTTCTGTTGTTGTTTATACGTCTGTATGTCGTGTATTGTTTTTCTATACACGTCAGCAGTTGTCTTTGCCCTGTACATGTGAATTTATATCATTGTCTGTTACCGTGTTGATTGTTGATGTCTGAAACAAGCATAGAAATGCAAATGTAACCGAGTGTTAAGCAAATCTACTCGAAACAAGCATATGAGTGCAAATTTATTGGCTGTTAAAGCAAATCTACTTAGAAACAGCATAGAAGTGCAAACTGAACCGAGTGTTAAGCAAGTCTACTCAGAAACAAAAAACATAGAAGTGCAAATTGAACCAAGTGTTAAGCGAATCTACTCAGAAACAAGCATAGAAGTGCAAATTGACCAAGTGTTAAGCAAGTCTACTCAGAAACAACCTAGAATAGCAGAAGTGAAAATTGAACCAAGTGTTAAGCAAGTCTACTCAGAAACAAGCATAGAATAGTGCAAATTGAACGATGTTAAGCAACTATTCGAAACAGCATAGAAGTCAATTATGGCTGTTAAAGCCAAATCTACTCAGAAGCAAGCATAGAAGTGCAAATTGAACCGGTGTTAAGCAAATCTACTCAGAAACAACATGAATGCAAATTGAACCAAGTGTTGCAAATCTACTCGAAACAAACATGAATGCAAAGTTGAACCAAGTGTTGTGCAATCTACTCTGAAACAAGCCTGAAGTGCAAATTGAACCAAGGTAAGTAAATCTACTCAGAAACAGGCATAGAAGTGCAACTTCAGCAGTATTGCATGGTCAGGAATGTGTTGGTTGGTTTGGTTCAGTTTTTACGTTGGCGCCCACCTCAAATGATATGGCCAACGCGGATAACCATCCCAGGGAAGTGGGGAAGGGGACTTATCTAATCCTGTACTGACACAACCAGAACAACAATGATGTTAAGATGGGACAGTGAGAAGGCCAGTTTTAATGTAGCGCACCCCAGGATTTGAACCCACAACCATTAGCATGTGAATCCGACGCTCAAACCAACTGAGCTACTGGGGCTAGCCAGCAATGTGTTTAACGTGTTACTGCATTTATTTCCCTCTTTAACAGGAGAGGCCTTAAAAAACTCTTTCATTTGCAGTTTCTCCTCAGTTTAAGGATTGAGTGGGGGGTGGGGGTGGGACCTAAGCAGCCCTTGGGGTCTGAACCTATTTCAGAGGATCAGACTTTAGACTGTTGTGATGTGTCACTGTGTGGTATGAAGCATGACACGAGAAATGTTCAGAAATGTCATTGTCTTGGGTTGGTGGGTGAGGGTGGGGGAATCAGTGGTACATTTTAGGCCTCCTAGTTGCATCCTGTTATGCAGAAGTTTTCTGTTTGGGAAAAGGAGATTATATGCATATGGCTTGAATGTTTGTTTGTATTTTCCCTGCAACAACAACAACAATTAGTATAATCATAAATGATGATGATAATAATAATAATAAAAAATGATGATGATGATAGAAGACTGAAGTCATGGTAATCTATAAA
>JAPXFY010000033.1:24517588-24557588 GCA_030674185.1 Monoplex corrugatus | reverse complement strand
AATGACCCCCAAAACAGCCTGTTTATGCCTCTAACCTGCTTTTCCATTTTTCCATTTCAATTTACAAGTGAAGAGCAGTCTGTTTGTCTGCCCTGCTTTCCTGTTTTAAACTACAAAGCTGAGTTTCTTTTGTTGTGTGGGAGTGTCACACAAATTCTGAGTGGCTTTGAGGTGGACTGGGTTTGTTTTCTGAATGTTTTTGATAGTTAACAGTTGTCTGTGGGTTTGGGGAGAACACATTAGGGTTTGTTTTTGTGTGGGTGCTCTGATGTGCATGAGCGTACATATCAGAGAGAGAGAAAGAGAGAGAGTGTGTGTGTGGTGTTTGTGTGTGTATGTATAATGTGTGGGTGCGTGCGTGCATGTGTGTGTGTGGTGTTTGTGTGTGTATGTATATGTGTGGGTGCATGGGGTGTGTGGTTTGTGTTTGTTGTGCATCATACTGATGTCATACTCATTTAATGAAGGTTGCATAATTATGTGTTTGTGTGTGTGTGGTGTGTGAGTGCGTGTGTGTGCGAGTGTGTATGTGAGTGTGTGTGTGTTGTGCATCATACTGATGTCATACTCATTTAATGAAGGTTGCATATGTGTGGGTGTGCCTGTGTATGGGTGTGCATGTATGTGCCTCTGTGTATTCTGTGTGTGTGTGTGTGTGTGTGTGTGGTGTGTGTGCATGTGTGTGTGTGTGTGTGTTGTGCATCATACTGACGTCATACCCATTTAATGAAGGTTACATATGTGTGTGTGTGTGTGTGTGTGTGGTTGTGTGTGTGTGTGTGTGTTGTGCATCATACTGACGTCATACTCATTTAATGAAGGTTACATATGTGTGTGTGTGTGTGTGTGTGTGTGTATGTTGTGCATCATACTGACGTCATACCCATTTAATGAAGATGGTATGTGTGTGTGTGTGTGCATGTGTGTGTGTGTGTGTGTGTGTTGTGCATCATACTGACGTCATACCATTTAATGAAGGTTACATGTGTGTGTGTGTGTGTGTGTGTTTGCATCATACTGACATCATACTCATTTAATGAAGGTTACATATGTGTGAGTGTGTTGTGCATCATACTGACGTCATACCCATTTAATGAAGGTTACATGTGTGTGTGTGTGTGTGCATGTGTGTGTGTGTTGTGTTGTGCATCATACTGACGTCATACTCATTTAATGAAGGTTACATATGTGTGTGTGTTGTGCATCATACTGACGTCATACTCATTTAATGAAGATGGCATATGTGTCTGTGTGTTGTGCATCATACTGACATCATACTCATTTAATGAAGATGGCATATGTGTCTGTGTGTTGTGCATCATACTGACGTCATACTCATTTAATGAAGATGGCATATGTGTCTGTGTGTTGTGCATCATACTGACATCATACTCATTTAATGAAGGTTACATATGTGTGTGTGTGTTGTGCATCATACTGACATCATACTCATTTAATGAAGGTTACATATGTGTGTGTGTGTTGTGCATCATACTGACATCATACTCATTTAATGAAGGTTACATATGTGTGTGTGTGTTGTGCATCATACTGACATCATACTCATTTAATGAAGGTTACATATGTGTGTGTGTGTTGTGCATCATACTGACATCATACTCATTTAATGAAGATGGCATATGTGTCTGTGTGTGTGTGTTGTGCATCATACTGACGTCATACTCATTTAATGAAGATGGCATATGTGTCTGTGTGTGTGTGTTGTGCATCATACTGACATCATACTCATTTAATGAAGATGGCATGTGTGTGTGTGCCTGTGTGTGTGTGTGTGTTGTGCATCATACTGACATCATACTCATTTAATGAAGATGGCATATGTGTGTGTGTGTGTCTGTGTGCGTGCGTGTGTGTCTCTGTGTGTGTGTGTGTGTGTGTGTGTGTTGTGCATCATACTGACGTCATACCCATTTAATGAAGATGGCATGTGTGTGTCTGTGTGTGTGTGTTGTGCATCATACTGACATCATACTCATTTAATGAAGATGGCATATGTGTCTGTGTGTGTGTGTTGTGCATCATACTGACATCATACTCATTTAATGAAGATGGCATGTGTGTGTGTGCCTGTGTGTGTGTGTGTGTTGTGCATCATACTGACATCATACTCATTTAATGAAGATGGCATATGTGTGTGTGTGTGTCTGTGTGCGTGCGTGTGTGTCTCTGTGTGTGTGTGTGTGTGTGTGTGTGTGTGTGTTGTGCATCATACTGACATCATACTCATTTAATGAAGATGGCATGTGTGTGTGCGTGTGTGTGTTGTGCGTCATACTGACATCATACTCATTTAATGAAGATGGCATGTGTGTGTCTGTGTGTGTGCATGTGTGTGTGTGTGTTGTGCATCATACTGACATCATACTCATTTAATGAATATGGCATATGTGTGTGTGTGTGTGTGTCTGTGTGTGTGCATGTGTGTCTGTGTGTGTGCATGTGTGTGTGTGTGTTGTGCATCATACTGACATCATACTCATTTAATGAAGATGGCATGTGTGTGTGTGTGTTGTGCATGTGTGTGTGTGTGTTGTGCATCATGTTGATGTCATACTGATTTAATGAATGTTGCATGTGTGCGTGTGTGTGTGTGTGTGTGTGTGATATTGATGTCATACTCATTTAATGAAGATGGCATGTGTGTGTTTTTGTGTCTTGTGTTTGTTGTGTACATCATACTGATGTCATACTCATTTAATGAAGGTTGCATGTGTGAGTGTGTGTTTGTGTGAGTGTGTGTGTGTGTGTTTGTGTTGTGCGTCATAATGATGTCATACTCATTTAATGAAGGTTGCATATATGTGTGTGTGTGTGTATGTGTGTGTGTGTGTGTGTGTTGTGCATCATACTGATGTCATACTTATTTATTGAAGGTTACATGTGCATGGGTGAAAGTAGTTCCGGAGTGTTCCGGAATTCCGGAATGAACCGATTGACAAAAGTTCTTTTCCGGAATGGCAAACTTGACTTCAGGAAAATGCCAATGCAAAAAAAAAAAAAAAAAAAAAAGAAAAACGAGAGAGAGAGAGTTTCACACTGTCAGCTCGGCTTATCTGCATAATTCAATTATCTATATTATTTTTCCATTAGTCTTCGTTTGTATCGAACGGCGATTCTTCACTGGTGCTTGGCAACACAGAAAGGGTTTAAAGTTACTTCCCTTCCTTTTCATTCTTGCTCATGCGCATTCCGAGTCTAAACCGGGGGGGGAAAAAGTTTGCGAGCGAAGATTTGTATCGACAGCAAATTTGGGCCTAACACATGCGATAGCAACAATGAAGGACGTGCCTGTTAATGCAGATGTTTCTGCAATAGACAAATCGGTAAAAAACAAGTGGCGATGGCTCTGGGTAGAAGAAGAAGAAGATGGCGATTGTTTCGAAGTGTTTCCATTGCTTCAGGAATGGACGCAGGTTTTCAGGAATGGGAACATTTAGAGGACATGGAAATTTAAGGTTTCAGGATTGGGAGATTTTTTCACTTTCACCCATGCATGTGTGTGTGTGTGTGTGTGAGAGAGAGAGAGAGAGAGAGAGAGAGAAGGATAGAAATCATACTCATTCAGCGAAGACTGCAATCATGTTTGTGTTTTATTGTGTGTGCTTAATGTTACAGTATCATGTGCTGTTAGCTGATTACTGCCATCATGCGCTAATTCAGACTGAGGAGATTTTCTTCCTGCCCAAACCTTATTGGCAGGTTCCTTTTGCTGCCTTCAGAGCTTCTCTCTTTGGTAAGTGTGTGTGTGTGTTGTGTATGTTCCTGTGTGTTTGTGTGTGTGTTACGATTTGAGTGTGCGTGTGTGTGTCAAACTCTAAACACCAAACAGTCTCCAGACAAACTCCAAACAAACACCAAATCAACTCCAAACAATCTTCAAACACCAAACAAACACCGAACAAACTCCAAACAAACATCAAACAAACACCAAACAAACTCCAAATCAACTCCAAACACCAAACAAACACCAAACAAACACCAAACAAACTCCAAACACCAAACAAACACCAAACAAACACCAAACAAACTCCAAACACCAAACTCCAAACACCAAACAAACACCAAACAAACACCAAACAAACTCCAAACACCAAACAAACACCAAACAAACACCAAACAAACTCCAAACAAACATCAAACAAACACCAAACAAACTCCAAATCAACTCCAAACACCAAACAAACTCCAAACAAACTCCAAAGTCCAAACACCAAACAAACACCAAACAAACACCAAACATCAACCAGACTCCAAACAAACACCAACCATCAACCAGACACCAAACAAACTCAAACAAACCCCAGACAAACACCAAACACCAAACAAACACTGAACACCAAACGAACTCCAAACAAACAACAAACAAATGACAAACAAACGCAAAACAAACATCAAACGCCAAACAAAATGCCAAACGCATGCCAAACAACCTCCAAACAAACATCAAACAGACGCCAAACAGACTCCAAGCTCCAAGCATCAAACTCCAAACAAACTCCAAAGTCAAGTTATGATTACAGGTGTGAAGTCAGCGGTGGGGAAGGCGTGGAGCGAAAGCGTCAAGTACAGGTTCCTGCAGGCCACGCTGAACAGGACCTTGATGGCCGTCATCAAGAGGGTGAACTGGGAGGAGGAGGGCGAGGAGCTGAAGGAACCAGTGTTGCGCTCCTCCAAGCAGAAACTGTCGCTTCACTTGGTGGACACTTCCGACCCGGACACGGATGTTGTCATCTCTGACCTTATGCTGTCTATACAAGACTGTGTTGCCCCCGATGTGTGACCTGTTTTTAAATGGATGGATGCTTTACTGGAGGGCTGTTGTTTTATTTTGGAATTTTGTGATTTGGGTTGTTTTTTTCCGTATTGAAGGGGTGGGGTTTGGGTGGGATGGGATGATTCCGGAAGTGGGGCGAGTCTTGGTTGGTTGGGTTGATTGGTTGATTGATGATTGGGTTCTCTCTCTCTCTCTCTCTCTCTCTCTCGTTTGTATTTTGTGTTTGTTTTTTACTGTTTCATTAGTAGTCTGTATGCTGTTCAGTTAAGGTTGTTGTTGTGCTCTGGTTGGTTCTTTTGACAGACTCGGGATCTGATATCTTGAGTTCAATTCCTAAGCCCGCAACGCTATTAAAAACTGGCCTGTTGCTGCCCGTCCTAATGTTTTCGTCATTCTGGTGGTGTCATCTTAGTGTTTCATAGGTTCTTCCTTCCTCCCTCCCCCTTCCCCATTTCAAGACCTTGCCAGCGCTTAAGGTTTCGTGCAGGCTTTGGGAGTCAGCCAGGTATATACTGGTAGATTTGGTTGAAGCGCGTATGGAATTGTCCAAGCACAATGAATCTCTCATGAACAATCTCTAAATGAGCTGCCATTATGTTGGTTTTCATGTATTGGTCATTCTTGTCATTGTTAAGGTGTTTCATCTTTAAGGTGTTTTATTTTTCGTTTTGTTTCTTTGCTTTAGGCTTTGGTTTGTTGAGTTTTTTTGTTCCAAGTTCAAGTGGTCGTTACAGACTATTCGATTTTGTCATGATTTGTAGAGATTCTGTTGAATGTAGTAACATTCACAAAAACGTAAGTTACAAAGGTGGTCGAGCATACAGTAAATCAGGGCTTAAAACGTTCCGCGTCTGGGCGGAATTCCGCAATTTCGGTTTGTCAAAAAAAACAAAAAAACAACAACAAAAAACAGAAAGGAGCAAGGCATCCGTGATCGGCTTGCAAGCGTTCATAGCAATGGAGCGCAAGTTATGGCCCCTGATTTTTCTCGGAAGAAGTTTCTGGTCGGACTTCTTGAAAATGATGCAATTACTGACTTTGTGTGCACCAACTTCAAACTTGATATTGTGTGATCATTTAAACCTGAAAAGTGAAACTTATTGAGCAACCCAAGAAGTGAGATTTCATCCAAAGACTATAGTTGGTGAACACCTATAAAAATCTCAAGTTAAAGGGTGAGTGTTCATTTTATTATTATGTTTTTAACCCCTTTTCCCCTTTTCCCAAATATATCTTCCTGTAATAATTATGTGTTTACAGCAATTTTTATGCACTAGATATCTCTTGAAATTATGTCCAGAAAGCGCGAAATGGCATAGATTTACACTTGGTTTTTAAAAAAAATTCCCAGGGGAGCATGCCCCAGGACCCCCCTAGTTTCAGTGGTTTTTTCCTCCTCCTGTTTTAAGCCCTGGTAAATACACGTCAGCCTTTATTGCTATTGATGAAAGGGGTGAACCACAAAATGTGTAATTTTGAAGAAGCATTCAGACACCAGAAAGCAAAGAAAACAACCAAAAAAAAGCAAACAGAAAAAAAAACCATTGCAACTGCAACGATGATGGTAAATGTTGGAAAAAAACAATGTCTTACATCTCAAAAAGTAAATCAATGAATACATCTCTATCTCTTTCTCTGTCTCTGTCTCTGTCTCTCTCTCTCTCTCTCTGTCTCTCTCTCTGTCTCTGTCTGTCTGTCTCTCACTGTCTCTATCTCAGTCTCTGTCTGTTTCTCTCTCTGTCTCCCTCTCTCAGTCTCTCTCTCTCTCTCTGTCTCTCTCTCTCTCTCTCTGTCTATGTCTCTGTCTGTCTCTCTGTGTCTGTCTGTCTCTATACATGCATGTAAGTGTGTGCATGTGTGTGTGTGTTTTCAGTACAGTTTTATGTTAACATGACAATAAAACTGGTTGTTGTTGATGATGATGATGATGATGATGATGATGGTTGTTTGAGTGTGTGTTATATGTGTGTGTTTGCAAGTGCATGCATGCATGTGTGCAATGTGTGTTTGTGTATTTTAAGTAAATACAACAATTTTACTGATATATTTTGCTTGCAGTCTGAAGAGTGATACGTTAACAAATCTCTGTCACTGTCTCTCTCATCTCTCTCTCTATATATATATATCCCCATCTCTGTATCTCACAAACCAGCATGTAGGTGATGCTGGGGTATACATTGAGACATTGACCCTATTACTGCCAACTGCCGATCAGATCGGCAGTTTGTCAGTGGTCTAACTGTTATTGCCGAGCAGATCGGCAGTTACTAAAATACGAAGCAAAACTTTCTGCTAGCTCAGTTTCGTATTTTCTTAATACATGTGAGCCACCGGGAACCCAGTCTAATCATTGTGATCTCTTCTCTGTTTAGAAAGTTGCTTTAGTTTACTCTTTTTTGGCAAAGTTTACACTAGAGTTTCGAATAGCATCCAAGATGGCTGCTCGAAAGTTCCCTCGTGATAGAAACCTGTTTGAAGCCTTTGAAAACACAGAAAGCGACTCTGAGGATGATTTTCAGTTGGAAGATGATCAAGATAGAGACAATTCTAGCGATAGTGATGTTGATCAAGACAATTTTATTCGTTTTGAGGACTCAGTTATCGCCGACAAAGCGAACGCCATGAGCAGCGTGAAACTGGGTCATCTGCCTGTGGAGATGGCCCCATCGCTTCAACTAGTGCCAATATTTCTGATGAAAGACCTATTGACTAAATTTAGCCCTAAGTGACTGAAAATAAGTAACAAAGACTCTGCCAAATGATTTCAGCAAGTTGGTTGGAAAAACATACTGTCTCAGTACATCTGTTTTGGCGAGCGCTGCAAGATTACTACCTGTTGGTTACAAACCTTCGTTTCACACAAACACTGACTGAAAACTACCCCAAACTATATATTTTTGGAAAGTAGACATACTAAACAATTTATTTATGCAAAAACAATGTTTATTCTTCTAAGTATGACCGAGTTGAGGGGTATCTATATTATATATTAGGTAATAAGTTTTGGCCATATTGGATTTTATTGATCATGTGACCCCATTTAGTATTATAATTTTCTTCTTTTTTTGCTTTCTCTGGTTAGTGTAGTCTATATCCTTTATGAAAATATATGGGTTGCCAGGGTTTGGGGTGAAATCAATGTCAAAATTCTGCTTTAAACATTGTAACCCAATTCGCAGTTTTCTCCCACTGGCAAAACCATTGTTAACACTGGCAGTAGTGGGGTTAAGCCCTAGTGTTACTATGCATTTTTTTCGTTTCTTTTGTATTATTGTGTTTGTATGGTGTGTGTGTGTATGCGTGCGTGCGGGCATGTGTAAAAGTTTTTTTCTTTTATGAGAAATAAATACCAAAGTTATACACATAACTCCCAGTTTTAGTGTTTGTCATACGGTTGTCTTGTTTCTTTTGATAAATCTTCCTTTTCAGCTTCTTTTTCAGCTTCTCTTTCTTCATTGTTTATATCTTTCTCTGTCTTTTCTTTTCCTGTCCTTCTGTTTCACCTTCATGATCATTTTGGATCTTATCCATCACCTGACCACGGCTGAATTTTCCTAGCCTTTCTGACACCCTTTAGTTGGGAGCCGGCAGGCTGCGAGTGCTATTTTCAGCCAGGCAGGGTCGACCAAAGTCTTATCTCTGTAGCGTGCCTTTGTGCTCAAGCACTAGTGATAAGGAAGCTGAGTGCACTATACACAGTATGGGACGGGTGAAAAGGGTGTGGGGAGTGGAAGGGAAGGGGAAAGATGTGCGCTATTAATAGCCGGCAGGGCAGAGCCAACTAAAGTATCTCGGATTTGTGCGCCATGTGACATCAATGCGTATGGAATACATTCCGGGTGTGGACACACCATCTTGAGAAACTGACACTGAAAATCTTTCGCCTCCCTTTCTTGCTCTGTCAGTTTTTCGCTTTTGCCTTTTTGAAGTGGGGTTGTTCTTTATTTTTCTTTTTTCTTTTTTTTTGTTGGTCTCTTTAAAAAAGTGGTTTTGTTTTCTGAATTCTGAGTTTCTGTTTTCATGGATGTATGCATGCCCATTGTTTAACCCGCTTGGCACGATGAGCCATGATCGTGGCTTTACCATCCAAACACAATGAGCCACGATCGTGGCTTTATTTGTATCTCCGGCTGAATACTGTCCGATCTATAAAGCCAGTACAAATTGACCAGTCAGAAGGCTTCTTTTGCGTTGTATATAATTGTGTGTGTGTGTGTGTTTTGTTTTTCATTGGTTGGTTGTGTTGGTTGGTTTTGCTTTTTTACCTAGCTGTGTACTGAGTAGACGGATATGTTCTATTTTCAGGTGTAAAAACGTGATATTTTTTTTCGTCTTTGTTTTGTTTTTGTTTTTTGTTTTTTTGTTTTCTCTTTTCGTTTGTGAACTGCAAGTCGTACCTGCATTCATATATTATACCAATGGGCTTTTATTTATATTGCGTTTATTTTTTTCTCATCCCATCTTGTTAGGTAATCATACTCCGTTTTCAGGTGTAACAATTTTTGAATTTTAGTTGTTGTTTTTTTGTGTGTGTGTTTTGTTTATAATTTGTTGTTTTTTTTTGTTTACATTGTTTTTTGTTTTATCTGTTGTTATTTTTTGTTCTTTTTTGTTGTATTGGTGTATGTGGGCTGCAATTTCAACATGCATCCATTTTCTATACCAGTGAGCTGTTATACGTATGGCTTTCGTTTTGTCTTTTGTTGTGTTTTTCAGATCCACCATGTAGGCAGTTATATTCCATTATCAAGGTGTGAATGTGTGATGAGGTATCTGATTTTCAGAGTCCCTAGGGGTATGTGTGTCTAGAGAGAGTATAGTGTGGTGGAAGATACGAGGCCCATGACAGTACGCAGCACTTGCTGCTCTTAATGTTTGGTCATCATCATCATCATCATCATGTGCCCTGCCACATGGCGTTGACGATCATGGCCCTCTGTACGAATCTGTCCCTTGTCGCGCAAAGTACATCTCCCACCCTCTCTGTCGTCAGCCACTCAGCAAGTCTGGTATGCATGGTATGGTCATTGATATCGAGTGGCCATACTTTTGGTATTTGTGTATAGAAAGAGTGTTGGAGGTGAGGGGTGGGTGGGGGGCACGTGAAGACATGTGCTTATTGCCGGAAATGTTTGGTGTGGTCATTGATAGCTGAGATCTTACGGTTATGTGTATTGAGAGAGTGTGTGTTGGGGTGCTGGATATGAGGCGAAGGAAGTCAAACCATAGCTTGCTGCTCTGATTGTGTGATGCGGCCATTAATTTCTGAGTTCCTTGAGTCAAGGCACAATATGTTTGATGCCTTAAATGAGTGGTGTGGTCATTGATAGCTGAGACCTTACGGTGTGTGTGTATTGAGAGAGTGTGTGTTGGAGTGCGGGATATGAAGCGAAGGAAGTCAAACCATTGCTTGCTGTCCTTAACATGTGATGCAGCCATCAATTTTTGAATTCCTTGGGTCAAGACACAATGTGCTTGTTGTCCTAGATGTATGGTGTGGTCATTGATAGCCGAGACCCTTGGGTATGTGTGTATTGAGAGAGTGTGTCTTGGGGTATGGGATATGAAGCGAAGGAAGTCAAACCATTGCTTGCTGTCCTTAAACATGTGATGCGGCCATTAATTTTCAGAGTTCTTTGGGTCAAGACACAATGTGCTTGCTGTTCTAAATGTATGGTGTGGTCATTGATAGCCGAGTCCCATGGGTGTGTGTGTATTGAGAGAGAGTGTGATGGGGTGCGGGATACAAGGCGAAGGAAGTCAAACCATTGCTTGCTGTCCTTAACATGTGATGCGGCCATCAATTTTTGAATTCCTTGGGTCAAGACACAATGTGCTTGTTGTCCTAGATGTATGGTGTGGTCATTGATAGCCGAGACCCTTGGGTATGCATGTATTGAGAGAGTGTGTGTTGGGGTATGGGATATGAAGCGAAGGAAGTCAAACCATTGCTTGCTGTCCTTAAACATGTGATGCGGCCATTTATTTTCAGAGTTCTTTGGGTCAAGACACAACATGCTTGCTGTTCTAAATGTATGGTGTGGTCATTGATAGCCGAGTCCCATGGGTGTGTGTGTATTGAGAGAGAGTGTGATGGGGTACGGGATATGAAGCGAAGGAAGTCAAACCATTGCTTGCTGTCCTTAAACATGTGATGCGGCCATTAATTTTCAGAGTTCTTTGGGTCAAGACACAATGTGCTTGCTGTTCTAAATATATGGTGTGGTCACTGATAGTCAAGTCCGATGGGTATGTGTGTGTTGAGAGAGAGAGAGTGTTGGGGTGCGGGATACAAGGCGAAGAAAGTCACGCCATTGCTTGCTGCCCTAATTGTGTAATGCGGCTATTAGTTTTCAGAGTTCCTTGGGTCAAGACATGATGTGCTTGCTGTCCTGAATATATGGTGTGGTCATTGATAGCCGAGACCGTTGGGTGTGTGTGTGTATTGAGAGAGTGTTCAGGTGCTGGATATGAGGTGAAGAAAGTCACGCCTTTGCTGGCTGTCCTTAACGTGTGATGTGGCCATTACTTTTCAGGGTTCCTGGGGTCAAGACACAATATGTTTGATGCCTTAAATGTGTGATGTGGTCTTTGCTTTCAGAATCCTTTGAGAATATGTGTATAGAGAAAATGGGTTGGGGTGAGGAAGAGGAGGCTAGTGAAAACACACTGCGCTTGAAGCTAGAATAAACTGATGGCCTGGCAACGTCAAGACTCATACATACATTCGCCCTTGAGGTCAGACCTTGAGGTCAGATTGCATGTGTGTCTGTGCTTACACATTATGTGCTCATTCGCTTCAGCTTGTTTCGGTCCGTTGTTGGGACATAAGCCTTCCTCTTCGCACGTCACTGTTGCCAGTTAACTGCTGTTCTGGTCCATTGTTTGTTGAACTTTTCTAGATCGTCTCGCCATCTGGTTCTTTGGCGGCCTCTGTTCTTTGTTTGGTTTCGAGGGATCCAGTGCGTCACTTTGGTGGTCCATCTGTTGTCAGATCTCCTGATGACATGACCAGCCCAGTTCCACTTTCGTTCACAAATTGTGTCTGTTATGTCTTGGACCTTCGTTTTTCCTCTTACCCATGCCGCCATTTTCCGATCCTTCCAGGTGATTCCCATCATGGTCCGTTTGTGGGCCCTTTGCATGGTTCACAGTGTTAGGAGCTCCCTCACCCTCTGCTCATTGATGTTGGTTTAATAACCCTTTGACTCCCGCATCCTGTTCACTGGCATCCTGCATTGCCAGTTATGCTAGCAAAGAAAAAAAAGAAAAAGAATCCTTTGATTCCCTCACCTTATCCACCAGCTTCCTGCAGGAAGCTGGTGGATAGGGTGAGAGAGTCAAAGAGTCAAAGAATGAAGTTTTTGCAGATGGTGTGGGAGTCAAACGGTTAAGTTTCCTTCTTTATGTTGTTGTTTGATTGACTCTTTTGACTCTGGCACCCTATCCACCAGCTGCAAAAACTTAACCCTTTGACTCCCTCACCCTGTCCTCCAGCTTCGTGCAGGAAGCTTGTGGATAGGGTGAGTGAGTCAAAGGGTTAAGATTTGGCTTTGCTATTGTTTATGACGGTGCAGGATACTAGTTGATAGGATGAGGGGGTTGGAGGGGGGGGGTGTAGGGGTTAAAATGGGCAGTGTGTCACATATGTTAATGTCACCTTTTCTCACAAAACTACCAAGGAAATTTGGTTTTGCACTTTTTTTTTTAGTTTTACACAGCATAATGCAAAAGTAGGCCTACAGACCCTACATTTTGTAGTGGGACAAATTTTGTTTATGTACTGTGGAAATTGGTGGAGATGTATTTTAAAATCTGTAAGTTTGATGGAATTGCCATTTGGAGAAAACAAGCTTCAAATGTTTTGATCACACAACTGATTTAACCCCTTGACTCCCTTACCTTGTCCACCAGCATCCTGCATCGTCAACCATGCTAGCAAAGCAAAAACTTAACCCTTTGACTCCCTCACCTTGTCCTCCAGCATCCTGCATCGTCAACCATGCCAGCAAAGCAAAAAGTTAACCCTTTGATATTGAAGCTGTTGGGTAGGGTGAGGGAGTCAAAGGGTTAAGTTTTTGCTATTGGTGGATAGGGTGTGGGTGTCAAAGAGTTAAAAGACCCTAGCAACAGGGTCCAAACATCAACAAAACAATAGTCAGTGCGTAGCATTGATGCAAAATGAACCTGTACGGTGTCCACAATAGTCAGTGCATAGAGTTGATGCAAAATGAACCTGTACGGTGTCCACAATAGTCAATGCATAGAGTTGATGCAAAATGAACCTGTACGGTGTCCACAATAGTCAAGGCGTAGAGTTGATGCAAAATGAACCTGTACAGTGTCCACAATAGTCAAGGTGTAGAGTTGATGCAAAATGAACTTGTACGGTGTCCACAATAGTCAAGGCGTAGAGTTGATGCAAAATGAACCTGTACGGTGTCCACAATAGTCAAGGCGTAGAGTTGATGCAAAATGAACCTGTACGGTGTCCACAATAGTCAAGGCGTAGCATTGATGCAAAATGAACCTGTACGGTGTCCACAATAGTCAATGCATAGAGTTGATGCAAAATGAACCTGTAAGGTGTCCACAATAGTCAAGGCGTAGAGTTGATGCAAAATGAACCTGTAAGGTGTCCACAATAGTCAAGGCGTAGAGTTGATGCAAAATGAACCTGTAAGGTGTCCACAATAGTCAAGGCGTAGAGTTGATGCAAAATGAACCTGTAAGGTGTCCACAATAGTCAAGGCGTAGAGTTGATGCAAAATGAACCTGTAAGGTGTCTTTAATAGTACAGAATGAACCTGTAAAATGTCTGCAATGGTCAGTGCATAGAGTCGATGCAAAATGAACCTGTAAGGTGTCTTCAATAGTGCAGAATGAACCTGTAAGATGTCTGCAATAATCTTTGCTTAGATTGATGCAAAATGAACCTGTAAGGTGTCTTCAATAGTGCAGAATGAAACTGTAAGATGTCTGCAATAATCTTTGCTTAGATTGATGCAAAATGAACCTGTACGATGTCCACAATAGTCAGTGCATAGAGTTGATGCAAAATGAACCTGTAAGATGTCTGCAATAGATGTGTGTATGTGTTCATGTGTGTGTGTGTGTGTATGCATGCATGTGTGTGTGCGTTTATGTCAAAGAGACAAGAGAGATACTATTAAATTTCACATATATAGAAAAAATGAAACTGAACAATATATTGCAAGGCGTGTCCGAGTATGTTCCTGCATGTGCGCATATGAGAGAGAGAAGGGAGAGAGTGTATACTGAGTTTCTCATACTGAATAAGTGTGTGTGTAATTACCTTTCATTTTACCTTTCTTTAAAAAAAATTGATATTAACCCATATTCTAAAAAAAGAAGAACTGATATTAACTCAGATTCTCTGTGTATGTGAGTGTCTGTGTATGCACATGCTGATATCTATCTATTATATATCTATCTATATATGTATATCTATATATATATATATATATATATATTATATATATATATATATATATATATATATATATATATAGGTATATGTGGGTGGGTGGGTGTTTGATATATTGATATATATGTAGGCCTATATATATATGTATATAGATATATGTATGTGTGTGTGTGACTCTGTGTGTGTGTCTGTGCTTGTGCGTAATACATATATAATGTATGCGTGTGTGTGTGTGTATACTATATATATATATATATATATATATATATATATATATATATATATATATATATATATATATATATATATATATATATATATATATGTTTGTGTGTGTGTGTGTGTTATATATGTGTGTGCGTGTTGTGTGTGATATATTATATATATTATATATGTATATATATGTATATATATATGTGTGTAGGCCTATATGTATATATATATATGTATGTGTGTATAGATATATATGTATATATATGGATGTATATGTACATGTGTTTGTGTGTGTGTCTGTGCGTGTGCATATGTATATAATGTATGCATGTGTATATATGTATGTGAGCGTGTGTGTGTGTGTGTGTGTGTGTGTGTGTGTGTGTGTGTGTGTGTGTGACTGTTTCTGACAAAATCACACCATACGTCACACAGACTGAGTTGCATTAAAGGACCCAGAAGATGATCAAGGGTCAGATGCTGATCATTAGGATCGCTGCAGTATGAGCTGCACAGGTGTCCATTTATTATTTCCCATTCACATGTTCTGTCACCTGTATGTGTCCGATAAAGTCTTAGTACTTTCTTTTGGGATTGGTATGTGGTTTCTTAGAAGAATGTTGAGAGTTCCATGGACAACTAAGAAAACAAATGAGACAATCTTGTTGGAGGCAGACACAAGAGGATCATTCATAAGGAAGATTAGGAAAAGACAGGCAACATTTATAGGCCATTTTATGAGGAAACGGGAATTGGAGCACCTGGTCACAATAGGAAAGGTGGAGGGAAAGACAGCACCAGGTAGACCCAGGGAAAAAAATATTGGACGGATTTGCAGAGTGGCTGAAGACAGAGAGGGTGGAGGATGTGCTTGCAGCAACAAGGAATAGATACACATGGAGGGCCATGATCGCCAATGCCATGTGGCAAGGCACTTGATGATGATGATGATGAATTGGGTACATGTATTAAGTGCATTTTAGGTTCTAGGGAAATGAGATATGCAGAAGCAGTTTTAGATAATATATGCCTGGGTTTTTTTTTATGTATGCATTAGTTTCCTTAGTTATGTTTAAATTTGTATTCAGGGTGTTTTTTTGTTTTTAAAATCCCATGTGTGATAAATTGGACGGAGTGATCAACACCAGAGGTATGTTCTTAGATTATGTGCGCGTACGCATTGATGCGTGGAGTTAATTTTTTTTTTTTTTTTTTTCCCTGTTGAATATTGTGTATGTTTTGAAGCAGTTATATCCCTGATATGTCTGGGCTTTAAACAACAACAACAAAAAATAACAATAACAATAACTATGTTTTGAAAATAAACTTGAATATTTCAAAAGATGGTGTTAGTGCTGATTTTGCAGTTTTCGATGCCAGCAGTCGGGTTATCTTGATAGTAAAAAGATAAGCCAACAAAAGACACCACAGTTGGTTAAATGCATGAAAATTGTAAAGTATATCGTATTTTATCTGACCAAAAGGTTTTAGTAAATCTTGTTGAGATTTAGACCTGCTGCTAAGGACTTAAGTCAGTTTTGTGATCAAAAGGTTATTAAGCTTGTTTTCTCAAAATGGCTGATTCCGCATTTACAGGTATTGAAGTATTGCGTGTCTTATCATATTTCACAGTAGAGAAGTAAAATTGGTATCATTGTAAACTGTAGGGTCTGTTGTTTTTGTTTGTTTGTTTATTGTTTTTCCCTGGTATGAAATACTGAAAATGTCTAAAATGTAACTTTCAGGTGATTTTGTGAGAATGGGTTTCACACTCACACATGCATATGCGCGCATGCTACACGTGTGCACACACGCATGCACACATGGTACATACATTCATACATACATATATATGTATGTATGTGTGTATACATATATATATATATATATATATATATATATATATATATATATATATATATATATATATATATATATGACCTCCCACCACAAAATCACTAGCATTTTGGGCATTTTGAGATGTACATATCACTGGAAAGTGTACATTCTTCTGATTATTTTGGTACTTGAATAAAGCTTGTACTCAAAAAAATCTAGAAGTTATGTATGTTTAAAGTCATTAAGTTGTATGATGGCCATTTTGAGAAAACGGCCTCTAAAGTTTTTGTGTGCTCTGCTAGATATTCTCCTTAAATTTCTTTATTTGGTGGCTTTGACCCAGTTTGTTTCTAATTTTCGCTGTCATTATCAGAAAAGTGCACCAAAGAGCTTTCCGTCAGTATATTACATGTGTGGGTACTGCACAGGTTACGGTTTATAATAAGAGACAAAAATAGGCACTTTTGGTAGGAAATTGCGTTCTTTCTGCTGTGATCGGTGCATTAAAATACCATTTTAAATTGATAAATAATATTTTTTCAAGAAAATTTTTTTTGTGGGGGATAGATTATAGTCTACAGAAATCAATTTTGAGAAAAAGTCAAAGCACCCCAGATAGACCCTCAGTCACCTTTTCAGCTCCTAGTGCTGTTCGACTGACTGCGAGTTAAGACTGATTTCGTGGTGGAAGGTCACATATATATATATATACACATATATATGTATGATGTACGTTATACATGTATATGTGTGTGTGTGTCTGTGTGTAAAACTAGCTGAAATCATAGAAATTGAAGCTGTGTAACTCTGTGAAGCATGGAGGAGGGATGGATATTAGAATGTAGTGTTGCTTGGTATGTGTCAGTGACTTTGTTCAGGCAGTTCCATATACGCTTCACCCAAACCTGCCAGCAGTGACCATCTGACAGACATCTTGAGCTTGCACATAGGGGGTAGCCTTATGCACTGGCAAGGTCTTAAAATGAGGGAGGAGAAGGGGGAGGAGGGGGGTGTGTCAGGGACAGTGGAACCTGCAAAAAAGGCTGAGCTGACTAACACTACCAGAATAATGGAAGCGTTAACCCTTTGACTCCCGTACCCTGTCCCACCAACTGCAAAAAAAAAAAAATTAACCCTTTCGCACCCTGTCCCATCAACTGCAAAAAAAATTAACCCTTTGATTCCCACACCCTATCCACCAGCTTCCTTTAGGAAGGGTGAGGGAATCAAAGGGTTAAGTTTTTGCTTTGCAAGCATGGTTGGCAATGCGGGATGCTGGTGGGCAGAATGGGGGAGTCGGAAGGGTTAAAAACGAGCAGCAAAACAGGCCAGGTTTGTATGATACAGGCCGGGGATGTGAACTCGAGACGTCAGATCTGGAGTCCACAGCTAGCTGTATCAGCAGACCTCACAGTCAACTTGATGGCATGAGGGAAGGGGGGAAGATGTAAGATGCAAACAATGAGAGGAAGGAAAGAGGTGGAGGGAGGGAGGCAAGATGGGGAGGGAGGCAAGATGGAGGGGAGGGAAGGAAGCAAAGATGGGAAGGGAGGGGAGGCAAGATAGGGGAGGGAGGCAAGATGGGGGAGGGAGGGATTTGAACATGTACATCTTGGATAGAGAGGGGGGCATGTTTTGGAGGGAGAGATTGAGAGAGAAATGGGTGGGGGGGGGGAGGGAGATGACTGGTGCATTTCGTCAGGTGTTAAATCTAATGTCAGCTGTTCTGTATTTTAACCTTTAAGTGTTATGATCAGTTTAATTTGTATAAGTTCATGTGTATAGAACTTGGGGCTCCAGATAAGGGTATGTGTTTGGGGGGGGGGGAGTGACTTTTCCAAGGTTTGGAATACTTGTGGAAGTGGCTCCAAGATCTTTAAAAGTTTAAGACTTTCGTATACTCAGTTTGCATTTAGAACAAAAGAATACAAAACACAAGACTACTCAGTTGTCTATTCGAACAATAGAATTGAAAAGAAAAAACAATCCCTCGTGAAAAAAGTCTTATGTGAACATGTAAAAAAAAAAACGCTATTGATGTGTTCATTACTTTTTTTTTTAACCATTGATGTTGACAAGGCGTGTGATGCAAATCGTTGGAAGATGATTTTGTATTATTTGGTGCTTGGGAGTTTGGGAACAGTTTTGGGAAGTTACCCATGAACATAAGTATGAGGCTAGGGGGGGAAAAAATTGTTGGGTTTTTGGAGTATGATAACCAGTGGGAGTCTTGCTTGGGAAGTTTTAAAGGGAAAAAAAAAGTGTGAGGGTTGGAGAAACGGAGACAGAAAGTCCTGTCAAGAGCTTTGTGGGGGGAAAAGTTGTGTGTTTGAGAGTAAAGCTCATGACTACGCCTGAGAGATGCATCGCTTGGGAGTTTGAAAATGCAGAATTGTGTTTTGCTGTCTGAGCCTTGTTATAAAAAGTTCCTGTGTTTGAGCTGGAAACTACTTTGTGAGAAGTAGATCCAGTTCATATATTCAAATAATGTTGATGGTGATGATAATGATTGATTATGATGATGATGATGATGATTGTAAATCATTGCATAGTGCTTATCTCCAAATGTATTTGGACTCACTGCGCATTACAGGTAGTAAGACGTTTTTAGTAGAGCACGCAGAACTTGAGCTTTAGGCGAGCTGGCCTCTTTCCGCAGTCAGCATCTTCGATGGGCGTGCATGCCAGGTGTTTCCATAATCCAGCCACTGACATGACTTACAGGATCGCTAGCATACATACATGATATTCTGCAGGCAATATTACACACGAAGGAAGTTTAGACACTGGCAGGTCTGCACACATGTTGACCAGAGAGATGGCGGAAAAAAAAACTCCATCCTTGTATCTACCAGGCTGAAATGTCTGGGCGGATCGAACCCAGGACTTTCCGATTAGAAATCCGACGGTTGCCTTCTTAACTATTGCGTATGTGTGTGTATGAACCAGTAGTATGCTTGCCTAGTGGGTGCAAATCAGTGTCCATGTTGGTTGACTTAGACAAGGTGTTTGGAAAATTTGACGGTTTTTCTACATGACTATCGTGTGTGTATGAACCAGTATTATGGTTGCCTGTTGGATGCGAGGTTTCGTCCTGCGTTGATTTGGACAAAGAGAAATGAAACAATGGAAGTTTGGAAAATTTGACGGTTAATAATATCGTGTGTGTATGAACCAGTATTATGCTTGCCTGTTGAATGCAGAGCTTTGCCTTGTTGTCTTAACCCTTTGATTCCCACGCCCTATACACCCTCTGCAGAAACTTAACCCTTTGGCTGCCTCACCCTATCCAACTCCCTGCAGAAAGCTGTGGACAGGGTGAGGGAGTCAAAGGGTTATGTTTTTGTTTTGCAAGTGTAGCTGGCAATGCAGGATACTGGTGGTCAGGGTGCAGGAGTCAAAGGGTTAAATTTAAACAAAGAGAAATGAGACAGTGGATGTTTGGAATGAAGATGCTTTTGATGATTGTGGCTGTGTTCATTGGCTGTTCGTTTTCAATTTGAAAATTCACCAATAAAACTTCTCTGTAACCTGACGCTTGCTTCCGGAATGTGTTTTGAATTTGTGTTTGTGTGTGTGTGTGTGTATATGTATGTATGTGTGTGTGCATCTGTGTGTAAGTTGTGTCTGTATATGTATGTGTGTGTGTGTGCGCGTATGTATGTGTGTATATGCACGTGTGTATATGTATTTGTGTGTGTGTGTATGTACGTATGTATGCATGTGTGTGTATATACGTATGTATATGTGTGTAATATATGTGTATATACCTATATGCATATATATATATAAGTAGAAAGAAGCTCTACGGAGAGCTAGACAACAGAAGGTCTTCAGAGAAGTAACCCCCTTTAGACAAGTGTTTCGGCCCTGAACTCCTTACACTCTTCGAGGGGGGGGGGGGGGGCCGGGCCACATCCAGGTCATGACTCCTGGATGCCCTTCTGCTGTTGTCTTTTTTTTTTTTTTTCCCCCACGCCGAGGAGCGAACCTGGGCGATTCTGCGCTTCAGAACTGCGGTACGCGGTTTTACCAATGTGCTAACGGGGCACACATCATCTGTAGGGAATTTAATCCTTATAAAGTTCACTTTTGGTTTCTCCTTGCCCAGATCCAGCTTGAGCTCCTTTCTGCTGCCTCTGCCATCGCTTTAAGGGCTCTAGTCCTCTTCTTCCCAGAAATGGCGAGTTGTTTCATGAGATCATAAGCGGAGGTGCCCACAAACCCTCTTGCCCCGACCTCTATGACGAAGATTTTGACCCGCAGACCTGCTTTCTTCAGGGTGCTGGCAAGACCGGCGTATTTTTCGGTCTTGTAGATATGTGCTTCTTCCATTCTGCTTTCGTATGGCACAGTGAGTTCTATCAGAATCACTTGTTTCGAGGAGTCAGAGTGGAGAGCGATGTCTGGTCTCATGCCTGTCTTAGTGGAGAGCGATGTCTGGTCTCATGCCTGTCTTGCTGATGACATCTGGGTAATTTCTCCACTCTGGGAGGTCTGCTGTACACTCCCAGTCGACTGCTCCATCCAGAAGACCCTTTGGCAATGTGCTGGTTGTCATAGCAATTTCGGGCCAGACCTGTTTCCCTCCTGCTTTGTAGAACGTTGTCATAGCAATTGGTGCGTTTGGGGTCATGGTTTTTTCGCTAACCACGTCTGTGATCACTTTCAGAACTTGGTTGTTTCTCCATGTATACCTTCCTTAGGCTAGCGCTACTTTGCAAGAGCTTAGGACATGTTCCACTGTTTGTTTCTTCTGACAGAACGGACATGCTGGGTCATCTGATTTCCCCCATTTCACTAAGCTTGCATTCGAGGGGAGCAGGTCATATACAGATCTGAGGAGGAAGCTTATCCTTAGAGGAGCCATGTGCCACATATCGTTCCAGCTGAGACTTCTTTGGGGTGCACTGTCCCATGTTGTACATTGCCCCTGTTGACCTTGATGGACTGCCTTCTGCACTCTTTTGACATCATCTTCTTTCTTCAACTCCTGTATGATCATGTCTCTTTTTTCCTTCCTTTTGGCTTTGGACCACCACTGCATTTTTGTTGCTCCCAGTCCCTGTCTGTTGGTTTGCGAGTGTCCAATTATTTCTTTGATGCTGAGGTTTCTCTTGGCATTGTTTACAGCCTCTTGGACTTTCCATTTTTTGCCAGTTCTCAGCTTTGGATGAACTGATCTCACGATATTGTCTTCCGATTCCTCCAGCATGCTCAACAGTCTTGCTTTTCCAACTTTGTATTCCTCCACTATGGATTTGAGAGGTAGCTTCAGCATTGCTTGACGACAGTAGAATGCAACATCAGTGAGACCAGGTGGGACACCGAGCCATTTTCTTGTGTATTTGTTGATTTTGGCTTCCATTGCTTCCACTGTGCTGGTGCAAATGTCATAGATTAGCAGTGGCCACAGCAGCTTTGGTATCAGCATGAACTGTAGACAACAGACTTTGTATTTCCTTGGCAGTCCGCAATTATCTATTTTCTTCAGGCCTTCTTCTGCTGTTTGCTTGGTTTCACATCCCCTTTGTGTGTCTTTCAGGGAGTCATCATACCATCTTCCGAGACTTTTTACTGGCTCTTCTGTGACAGTGGGGATGGCTTGGTTGGCTACCATGAATTTGACTGAATCTGCCACTTTTCCTTTTCGCAGTGAGAGACTTCAGGATTTCTTTGGTTTGAACTTCACTCTTAAAGAGGCCACCAGCTCATCCAGCTGCTTTAAGATTTGGTGTGTCTCTTCCTCATCCGTGGACAAGACTGTTGTGTCATCCATGAAAGCTTTCAGAGGAGGCATCTGGTATCCATCTCCCAGATTCACTGGACCTGAACTCTTCATTGCAGCTTTCAAGATGACTTCCACTGCCAACACGAACAGTATGGGAGAGATTGCACAGCCCATTGCAATGCCCACCTCTAGGTCTATCCAGTCCGTGGTGTATTCTTTGGTAGAGAACCGTGGTGTATTCTTTGGTAGAGGATCTATGTACATATATATTGTCTCTGAGCGGGATCCCAAGTTTGCCGTCTTTCCGAGCAGCCAGCAAGTGTTTCCCTGTGGTCATCAGGCCTGATTCCCTGAAGTCAGTGGCCAAGCCACAAGCCGAGGTTAACTAGACATGATATGATTTATTCGAAATATTGACCAGAGCTTTTACAAATGTAAGTTTACAGTAGGCCTATATGGCGCAGTAATGATAATGACTTTACAATTTACACAATTTAACTAGAAACACCAAGAGGGTGCAGATGGGACCCGGAGCACCAATACCTCGCCACTCTCGGGACACTCACCTCCCAAGCTCATGACACCACTCGCCAGGCACCCGATCAAGCAAAAAGGGGTGGGTCCGTGCTTTCCACGCGCTGCACGATCCACCCAGACCCAGTCATCAGTGATCTTGGTTACAAACCGAATGGCAAGGTGGGAAGATGACGAACCCCCTGGACACAGCCACACAACACCACCAACCAGGTCCAGCCCAGCCCAACCTCTGCACCAGGAAAGAATGGAGGAGGCAGTAAGAAAGGCATTTGAATGTAGAACACCTCCAATTCGAACTCAGAACTATTGGCATGTGAACTCTTCATTGAACCAACTGAGCTATTGGAGAAAAGAAAAGAAGAGAGAGAGAGCATGACCAAGAGAGAGAGAGAGAGCAAGAACAAGAGAGCGAAAAAGAGAGAAGAAAGAGAGAGGAGCAAGGACAAGAGAGAGAACAAGAAAGTGAGAGAGCAAGAACGAGAGAGAGAGCAAGAACAAGGGAGAGAGAACAAGAGAGAGCAAGAACGAGAGTGAGAGAAAGAGGGAGCAAGAACAAGAGAGATTGAAAGAGAAAGAGGGAGCAAGAACAAGAGAGATTGAAAGAGAAAGAGGAGCAAGAACAAGAGAGATTGAAAGAGAGAGAGAGAGAACAAGAACAAGAGAGTGAGAGAGAGAGAAAGAACAAGAGAGTGAGAGAGAGAGAGCAAGAGAGAGAGAAACTGAAACTGAAAATGTTTTTATGCCATTGACATTTTTGTCCTTGTGGCAAGGAGCATAAAACAAAGTCATATCGTTTTACGGCGACGTTTTCGCGAAATAAAGAATAATAGAGATAGTCATGGCTGACATTACATCCATTTAAATTTTTTCCTAATGATGAAGAAAAAATTGAAGGAAAAAAGTTGAAGAAACAGTTGACCACCCAACGTAATTAGTCATATAAGTAAGAGGAAGACCGAAATCCGACAAATAAACATAAGAACAGTAGGCCTATAAAGTGATATCTTCACTCGAGATAAACTTACATTAATTTATTGCTGTGTTGTTTTCTTTCTCCGACTTTTCCAAGCAAGGGCGATAAATTTAGCGAGGGATTTTTGATATTTTTCATCTTCAGTCATGAGTATTCTGGTAATGACCCTTTGACTTGAAATGTCCTCATCAAAGATTATGCATTTTTGTCGTATACTTTCATACGACTTGCAAACAAACAAAAAATGCATTTCATCGTCTGCCTCTGCATCACACATGGGACAAATAGAGTGTGCCGATGAATTTGAGTAAAACCATCTTCTTGTTGCATTTAGCCCTAGGGCTCTTAGTCTAAAACGAGCAAGATTGCTTCTGTGCCATTTATTTGTTACGGCCTTTATATATTTTTCAGTTTGAAATATACTTTTAAAGGAAAGGAATCAATCATATTTCTCAGATTCTTCTATTTGAGATTGCCAGTTTTGTTTGTACGAATCAACTAGTCTATCCCTAAATTCTGAAATAAATCCTTATTCATAACCAGCTCCCTGGCACATCCACACAATACCAAATCCATGTGTGGTTAACATTTTCTTAACGAAATATGCCCAGTTTTGTTTACCTGAATCTAACTGATTCAATAACATCTCATATGCCTGCTTGCACATTGGGAGCTGGGTTAATTTCAACCAGTATTTAATACACTTCATTCGAGTTTTCAAAAACAAAGGATAACAGCCAGTTTCTCCATATAAAATTTTATTAGACGAATGCAATGGTACCGAAAGGAAGCGTTTGATGGCAAATGTATGTACCTTTTCCATTTTATGATTGCTCGAAAATCCCCATATTTCTGAGCCATATGTTAAGATTGGTTCAATCTGCGAGTCGAAAAGTTTGCAAAAATCGAGAAGTCAGTGCAGTTCAATTTTCTAAAAGATCTTAAAATTTCCATCGTTCCTCTTGTCCCTTTTCTGCTGCTGTCCATCCATGCGCTTTGGAGACTCAGTTTTGTTGTAAAAATAATACCTAGATATTTATATGAGTTTGTTACTTTAACTTCAGAGTCACCATAAAACCATTTTTCTCGAGCCGAAAGATGTCCTCCCTTACGGAAAATCATCACATTCGTCTTTTCTAGGTTCACAGACAGTAATAACCTATCAGATTCATGTTTTAAAGCATTTAGTTGATTTTGTAACCCTATGACAGTGTCTGACAAAAGCACCACATCATCAGCAAATAGCAGTAAAAAGACTTCAACAGCACCAGGCAATAACTGTACACCATGTCTCCCTTTTTTGGCTATTTCTAACGCTAACTCATTAATGAAAAATGAAGAGAGAGAGAATTATTTTCGAGCGTGTCCTATTACAGTTTTTAATATAGCTGAACTTTCTTGTCATTTCTGGTGGCTGTTTTTTTTTTTAGCCCCGAAGAACTATACACATATATATTTCGTGCTTGGTCTATTAAGTAATAAAATTCTGCAGTTGTTTTGCAACGCCCTTTCCGTGTCTAAATGGCGTCATTTCACGCCCAGACTTTGTGTGAAAAGGATACGACCAGCAACATTAATGCACATGCAAGTTTAAAAAAAATATTTAAAAAAAAACAGAAGTCGTGTTTTTCCCGCCTTTTATGGACACAATATATCTCTCTAGATTTAACTCCCCTGACATATTTGTTGACAGCAGCCGATGCATGGAAAGAGGTCATTTGTTAAGCTCTCGAATGTCATGCAGAAAATTCGCCGCGCCCAAACTGCATTAAATCTGGATCTGTCTCTCTCTCACAGGCTCGGAATTGAAAGCCAAGCACAAAAAATGGCAACCATCCCAACACATTTTAATTAACCCTTTGACTCCGTCTAACCCTGTCCACCAGCATCCTGCATAGTCAGCAATGCTTGCGAAGCAAAAGTTTAATCCTTTGATTCCCTCAACCTCTCCACCTAGCTTCCTGCAGAAAGCTGGTGGATAGGGTGAGGGAGTCAAAGGGTTATGTTTTTGCAGCTGGTGGATAAGGTGCGGGAGTCAAAGGGTTAAGGAGATATATTAAAAATACAGGTAAACTCGTTAACTTACCGGGCGTTGTGTTCTGTTTTGTTTTCCTATTTTTCTTTTTTTTCTTTTTCTTTTTTTGTTGCTTTTATTTGAACATTTATTTTTTCGGTTATTTTGTTTATAGGGTTAATTAATGACTTTTGACATCTCTACGACATAATACTGCAAGACAGAGAAAAAGAGAGTGAGAGTGATGGAAAGAGAAAGACAGAGAGAGAGAGAGAAAGAGTGACAGAGAGAGAGAGAGAGAGAGATGGAAAAGAAAGACAGACAGAGACAGAGAGAGACAGGGAGAGAGAAAGAAAGAGAGGGAGAGAGAAAGAGAGAGGGGGAATTAAGAGAGAGAAATAGAGAGAGACAGAAACTGACAAAGAGAGAGAGACAGAGGGAAAGACAGGGAGAGACAGATAGAGAGAGACAGATGTGGTGGATTTAATGCTTTTTTAGCGGATGTGTTCAGTGTACACAGACTGGAGACGGTTATGAAACAACATCTGCAGTGGACAAAATGTTAAAAAAAAAAACGATCTCAAGAATCTCACATGCGAACTGTGAGAAGACAAACGTGACGTCAGTGCACTTTTCCTTGTATGTGTGTGTGTGTGTGTGTGGTGTGTATGTGTGTGTGTGTGCGTGCGTGCGTGCGTGCGTGCGTGCGTGCGTGCGTGCGTGCGTGCGTGTGTGTGTGTGTGTGATTTTTATTTTTTGTTTCTTATTCTCTTGTGTTTAATATCTTCCAGATTATGATGAGAGGAAATCTCTCTGTCTGTCTGTCTGTCTGTCTGTCTGTCTGTCTCTCTCTCTCTCTCTCTCTCTCTCTCTCTCTCTCTCTGTCTCTCTCTGTCGCCCATTCTTTAGCTCTACATCTCTCTCTCTCTGTTTGTTTATGTATCTGTTGTCTGTCTATCTATCTATCTATCTGTCTCTCTATCTGTATCTATCTATCTATCTGTCTGTCTGTCTATCTATATATCTGTCTATCTCTCTGTCTGTCTCCCTGCCTGCCAATCTATCTATCTATCTATCCATCCATCCACCCATCTATCTATCTATCTATCTGTTTTGTCTACCTACCTACCTACCTATCTATCTATCTATCTATCTATCTATCTATCTACCTATCTAATTTATCTACCTACCTACCCACCTACCTACCTACCTGTCTCTCTATCTGTCTGTCTGTCTGTCTGTCTGTCTGTCTGTCTCTCTCTCTCTCTCTCTACATATATATATATAATATACATGTATATATATATATATATATCTGTCTGTCTGTCTGTCTGTCAACCTATCTATCAGATTGTCTGTCTGTCTGTCTGAATGTAGTCAGCTTGTCTTGCAGCTTGAGTTGCACGTGCTCCATTAAAAAGTCTGTGTATGTGCAATAGGCTGTGAGTTCAAATGAGCTTGAAGAACAGCATAAATGTGCCATCTTTGGCATTGGAAAAAAAAAAGAAAGCGAAAAAGAAGAAGAAGAAAAAAAAGAAAAAAAGAAAGAAGAAAAAAAGAAGAAGAAGAAGAAAGAAAGAGAAAGAAAGAAGAAAGAAAGAAGAAAAGAAAGAAAAGAAAAAGAAAGAGAAAGAAAAAAGAAAGAAAAAAGAAAACGAGGAAAGAAAAGAAAAAGAAAGAAAGAAAGAAAGAAAGAAAGAAGAAAGAAAAGAGAAAGAAGAAAGAAAGAAGAAGAAAGAAGAAAGAAAAAAGAAAGAAAAAAGAAAGAAAGAAAAAGAAAGAAAGAAAACGAAAGAAAGAAAGAACGAAAGAAAGAACGAAAGAAGAGAAGAAGAAAGAAAGAAAGAAAGAAAGAAAAAAGACGAAAGAAAAACGAAGAAAGAACGAAAGAAAAAGAAAGAAAAAGAAAGAAAAAGAAAGAACGAAAGAAGAAGAAAGAAGAAAGAAAGAAAGAACGAAAGAAAGAACGAAAGAAAAAAGAAAGAAGAAAGAAAGAAGAAGAAAGAAAGAACGAAAGAAAGAAAGACGAAAGAAGAAAGAAGAAAGAAAGAAAGAAAGAAGAAAGAAAGAAAGAAGAAGAAAGAAAGAAAACGAAAGAAGAAAGAAAGAAAGAAAGAAGAAAGAAAGAAAGAAAGAAAGAAAAGAAAGAAAGAAAGAAAGAAGAAAGAAAGAAAGAAAGAAAGAAAAGAAAGAAAGAAGAAAGAAAAGAAAGAAAGAAGAAGAAGAGAAGAAAGAAAGAAAGAAAGAACGAAAGAAGAAAGAAAGAAAGAAAGAAAGAAGAAAGAAAGAACGAAAGAAAAGAAAGAAAGAAGAAAGAAAGAAAGAAAGAAAGAACAGAAAAAGAAAGAACAAAAGAAAGAAAGAAAGAACGAAAAAAGAAAGAACGAAAAAAGAAAAAAGAAAGAAAAAAGAAAGAACGAAAGAAAGAAAGAACGAAAGAAAAAAGAAAGAAAGAAGAAAGAAAGAAAGAAAGAACGAAAGAAATAAAGAAAGAAAGAACGAAAGAAAGAACGAAAAAAGAAAGAAAGAACGAAAAAAGAAAGAAAGACAGAAAGAAAGAAAGAAAGAACGAACGAAAGAAAGAACAAAAGACAGAAAGAAGAAAGAAAGAACAACGAAAGAAATAAAGAAAGAAAGAACGAAAGAAAGAACGAAAAAAGAAAGAAAGACAGAAAGAAAGAAAGAACGAACGAAAGAAAGAACAAAAGACAGAAAGAAAGAACGAAGGAACGAACGAAAGAAAGAAAAAAAGAAAGAAAGAAAGAAAGAAAGAACGAACAAAAGAAAGAAAGAAAACGAACGAACGAAGAAAAAGAAAGAAAGAAAAAACAATGGAACCTGACTCGTGCTATAGATATGGGGGGTGGGGGGTACAGAGTGACTGTGAACAGACATTTCAGTTTGTTTTTGGGTTTGTTTGTTGTTTTTTTCTCCCGCCTCTGTCTTGGTCACGCCCCTGCTGTCTTTTGGCGTACAGAGAATACAGACTGGAAAATTAAACTGCCTAAATGCTAAATGTTGTGAGTAAACTGTCTTCCTTCCACAAAAATAAAAAATATTAAGCTGGTTTAATCATTGTGAGCAAGCTATTATAAGAAACAGCCAGCAGAATCGGCCAAGCCAAAACAGCATTCAAGAGATGACAAACATTCTTACCAACAAATGCCTATCAATTAACATCAGAAAGAGAGTTCTTGAATGCTATATAAAACCGACGATGTTATACGGTTGTGAGGCGTGGACAGTCAACAAGCAAAGCCAGAACAAGATTGAGGCAGCCGAGATGTGGTTTCAAAGAAGGATGTTGAAAATTCCATGGACTGCAAAGAAAACGAACGAGACAGTCTTGATGGAGGCAGATCATTGATAAGGAAGATTAGGAAAAGACAGGCAACATTTAGAGGTCATTTTATGAGGAAAGGGGAATTGGAGCGCCTGGTCAAGACAGGAAAGCTGGAGGGAAAGAGAGCACCAGGTAGACCCAGGGAAAAAATATTGGACGGACTTGCAGAGTGGCTGAAGACACAGAAGGTGGAAGACTGTGCTTGCGGCAACAAGGGATAGATACATGTGGAGGGCCATGATCGCCAACGCCATGTGGCAAGGCACTTAATGATGATGAAAATGCAATTAAATCTAGCCAGCAGAGGAAAAATAACTGGGTCTCAAAATTCTGTGATGTATTAACCCTTTGACTCCCGCACTCTATCCACCAACTGCGAAAACGTAACCCTTTGAATCCTTCATCCTATCCACCAGCTGCCTGAAGAAAACTGCTAGATAGGGCAAGGGATCAAAGGATTGAGTTTTTGCTTTGCTAGCGTGGTTGACAAAGTAGGAAGCTGGTGGATAGGGTGAGGGAGTCAAATGTTTAAATACTTACGGATTTTTATAATCTTACAAAATCAGGTTGTCTGTGGTTGCATGGAGTCTTTCATAAAATCATTTGAACAAAGATCAGTTGATTGCAACGTGACAAAACTGGGGGTTATCGTACCAAAACTGGTGGTCTTTTTTCTCTCCCACAATATAAGAGTTTAAACAATTTCATGAGACTGAATCATGACTATCGTTGGGTTTTTACAGATTTTTATCAGACATGCGTTCACAAGATTTACATTTGTCATGACTGACTTATCAGTGCAGAGACTAGCAGGACAGACAGAGAGAGACAGACACAGAGACAGAACAGAGACAGACAGAGAGAGAGAGACAGACACGAAGCAGACAGAAGAGAGAGACAGATGAAGATATAAAAGATGTGGTGAAGAGGCACAATATGTCCATAACGTAAAAGTGTTACTGAACATGAAATTCACTTTCTGTAATGTTGTCCAGCCTTCAAGAGAGACACCAGTTAATGCAACCAAGTAGGCCTACTCCCATCGTCAAATGCTTTCAAAAATGAGTGTAAATTAGAAATCTGGCAACTTACTTCTATAAAGCTCTTAACAGAGGACAGATTGCCTTGTCGTAAAGTTAGATTCTATTGATGTGTGACTGTTAAATCTATCTATACACTCATATTGTACATGTATTATTGAAATATGACTGTGTGACCCATATGACTATTCCAAAATTGAAGTATCATCATCATCAGGTGCCCTGCCGCATGGCGTTGGCGATCATGGACTTCCATCTGCCTCTATTTCTCGTTGCCCCTAGCATCTCCCCCACCTCCCCGTCCCCAGCTACTCTGCAAGTCCGTCCAGCATTTTCTCCCTGGTCTACCAGGTGCTTCTTTCCCTCAAGCTTTCCCGTTGTGACCAGGTGCTCCAAATCCCCCTTCCTCATAAAATGGCTATAAATGTTGCCTGTCTTTTCCTAATCTTCCTTATGAGTGATCTACTTGTGTCTGCCTCCATCAAGACTGTCTCGTTTGTTTTCTTTGCTGTCCATGGAACCCTCAACATTCTTCTTAGAAACCACATCTCGGCTGCCTCAATCTTGTTTTGGCTTTGTTTGTTGACTGTCCACGCCTCGCATCCGTACAACAGTATTGGTTCTATATAACATTCAAGAACTCTCTTCCTGATGTTAATTGATGGCATTTGTTAGTAAGAATGCTTGTCATCTTCTTGAATGCTGTTTTGGCTTGGCCGATTCTGCCGGCTATTTCTGATATATATTTGAAGTATGCATTATCTAAAAACGACTATGTAATATATGTTGTGTTTGCATAATATTTATAATGTGTTCACACCCCTTCAAATGGGGCTTACTGACTAAATATCTGCTTCTGCTTCTGTTTCTCTCTTCTCTCTGTCTCTCTCTCCCTCTCTCTTTCTGTCTGACTGCCTGTCTCTCTCTGTCTGTCTCTGTGTCTCTCTGTCTCTGTCTCTGTCTCTCTTTCTGCCTGTCTCTCTCTGTCTTTGTCTTTGTCTCTCTCTCTCTCTCTCTCTCTGACTGTGTCTCTCTGTTCCCCCCCCCCCCCCCCACCTCTCCATCTCTCTGCGACTGAACAAACACTGTCGTTAGAACCAGTAATATCTCAGATGGCGTGTGGTTTTACTCTATAGAGGCTGTCGGTCGTGCCCGTGACTAAGATATTACTATTGTCAGTAGGATCTCAGACTGCCTAATGAATATGTATATACTACTGGGGGGAGGGGGGCGGGGAGGGCTTTCGGTCTGTTGGTCTGTCTGGCTCCGTGACTGAGTTCTTACTGTCGTTAGTAGGATGTCAAATGATATATAACTATACTTACTCTTTGCTCTGTCTCTCTCTCTCTGTGTCTCTCTCTCTGATCTTCAGCTCTCTAATGATATGAATACTATGTCTCTCGTCTGTTGGTCTGTCTGCTGTGCTGTTCTTTGTTGTCTGTCTGTGCTCCTGCTGTCTCTTACTGTTGTTTTGTCTGTATATCTACTCTTACTCTTTGCTCTCTGTCTCTCTCTCTGTCCTCTCTCCTGTCTCTCTCTCTCTCTCTGTCTCTCTATCTTCTGTCTGTCTGTCTCTGTCTCTCTCCTCCTCTCTCTGTCTGTGTCTCTCATGTCTCTGTCTGTTGCCTCTCTCTCACTGTCTGTCTGTCTGTCTCTGTCTGTCTGTCTCTGTCTCTCTCTCTCTCTGAGTCGCCCTGTCACCTCAGTTGGTGTAAGAGTAGTGGGTCTACGAACTAGCCACATATTCCTCTGCAGTGGACTACACACACACACCCTGACACACACACACACACAACACAACACACACACACACACACATACACACACACAACACACACACACAAACACTCATGTATATGTACATGTATATGTATATGTGTATGTTATGTAACACACGCAACACACACACACACACACACACACACACACACACTCTCTCACACACACAACACACAACAAATCACACATCATCTTATCTCTCTCTCATTCACCTCTCCCGTCTACATATATATATATATTGTCCACTACAGAGGAATCTATATGTGGTCTAGTTCGTTAACGAGCTCCTGCCAGGAAAGACAGAGGTCCAAGGTTCGATTCCCTCCACCCTCCATCTCCCATTCTCTTGAGTCTGGGTCTGGGTGCTAGTATTTCGGATCAGACGATAAACTGAGATCCTGTGAGCTAGCAGCACACACTTGTGTCCTTGGCTTGCCTTCTTCCTTAACCTTTTGACTCTCGCGCCCTGTCTACCAGCATCCTGCATTGCCAAAATGACATCAAAGGAAACGCTTTAACCCTTTGATTCCCTCACCCTATCCACCAGCTTCCTGCAGGAAGCTGCTGGATAGGGTGAGGGGAATCAGAAGGTCAAGTTGTTTTTTTTGCAGCTGGTGGATAGGGTGTGGGAGTCAAAAGGGTTAATTCCGTGAGGAGTCGTTGGGACGTCGCACTAAAGAACTAATCACCATAGTCCTCCAGCTCTGTCGGCTGTGTGCCAAAGTCTGGGTCTCTGCATACACGGATTTTTCTGTCCATTTCGCTATATTGTCAGTCCACTGTTGTTGCTGTTGTTTTGTTGTTGTTGTTTGTTTTTTTTCAGTCATCGCCTCTGTTTTCTTCCCTTAACAATTCTCTGGATGACCGATTTAGCAAAGCCAACATCGGATCTTGTTATATATGGTCGTACCAACATAGATCACTTTTTTTTTTTAAACTGATGTCATCAGATGTTCATATGGTCCCAGTGTACTTCGTGACGGTCTGGCGTGGTTGTTCATCGGTGATGTGACATGGGTACATCTGATGTTTGATGTCTGGCGATAACGTTCCATTTCATGAGGCTGGATTCATCCTTCCAAAAACAGCTGTGAGTGTCCACGTCACGCAGGGTACGCATTTGGCGCACAGTAAAATATCCCACGAGCGAGCGAGCGAGAGAGAGAGAGAGAGAGAGAGACAGACAGACAGACAGACGAGACAGAGATAGAGAACAGAAACAGAGAGACACAGAGAGACAGAAACAGAGACACAGAGAGGCAGACAGACAGACAGATAGATAGATAGATAGATAGATAGATAGATAGATAGACAGACAGATAGATCGATAGATAGATAGATAGATAGATAGATAGATAGATAGATGGATAGATAGATAGATAGATAGAGAGAGAGACAGACAGACAAAAACGAGAAAGAGAGAGAGAATGTGATGTGTGTGTGTGGTGTGTCAGAGAGAGAGACAGACAGACAGACAGCAGCAGATAGACAGACAGACAGACAGACAGGCAGACAGACAGACAAACAGACAGACAGACAGACAAACAGACAAATACAGAAAGCGAAAGAGAGAGAAAACACAAAGAAAAAAGAAAATCCAAACACTCGCCTTCACTTTCTTTACACACACGTAGTTTATTATCCATAAATTTGTTCTCATTGGCATATATATATATATATGTAGATCTGGTTCCATGATAAAAGTATGATTTTGCTATTGTGTTCACACCACCTTAGAGTTGGTGTCTGGATTATTCAACTGTATAAGTATCCATAAAGATGGGCAGGAAATCTTGTATATTTGGAATGAATGATGCATCAAAATATATAGATTGTACTATGCTGGAGATGACTGCACACATATTTGAAGTCAAGCAAAATCTTTAGGATAAGTATGACATTTTGAAAAGAAAGAGTTGTTTCTATTGGTCAAATCAAAAAAATATATATATACCGTTCTACATGGCAATGCAAGTACGTAAATTGGTCATACGAATACATGTACACTTTTTGTTTTAATTTGTTAAATAACAGTTTATTATACGATTATATAATATACGAATGTGTGTTTATTGTTTGTTTGAATCTATTCAGTAATAGTTTATTTTACAGATACATATGTCTACTTTTTGTTTTTTTTGATAATATGAATATATATATATATATATTATATATATATATATATATATATATATATATATATATATATATATATATATATAATATATATAATATATAAGTTTTTGCTTGATTAATTCAAGAATAGTTCATTATACAATATGTATGTTTAATTTGTTTAATAATAGTGTTTTTTTTTCATAGAAGTGCTTGTCCAGTTTTGGTTTTTAATTTTTTTGATATATTTAGTTATACGAATAATGATATCTATGCTTAATTTCAATTTTGATTTCTTTGATAATACTTTTTCACCAAAATATTTATGTCTAAATCTTGTTTTGATTTTCTTATAACAGTTTATTTTAAACGAATGTAAATATATTTAATTTCTGTTTAATTTGTTTAGTAATACGAATGTATGTTTACTTTTTTTGTTTAATTTATTAGTTAATAGTTTTTTTCATACGAGTATATGTATGTCTAATGTTTGCTTCAATTTCTTAAATAAAACTTTATTATACGAATATGTACATACATATGCATGCTTAAGTTTTGTTTAGTTTGTTTAATATAATCTTTGTTTTAGTTTGTTTGATATGATTTTTGATTTAGTTTGTTTAATGTAATCCTTGTTTCAGATGGTTTAATATATTTTCGTTTTAGTTTGTTTAATATATTTTTTTTATAGAATTTGTTTAATATAATTTTTGTTTTAGTTTGTTTAATATAATTTTTGTTTGAGTTGGTTTGACATAATATTTGTTTTAGTTTATTTAATGCAATTGTTTGTTTGTTTTTAGTTTGTTTAACACACTTTTTGTCTTATTTTGTTAATCTCATTTTTGTTTTCGTTTGTTTAATGCAATTTTTGTTTTAATTTGTTTGATGTAATTTCTGTTTTAGTTTGTTTGATATAATTTTTGTTTTAGTTTGTTTAATATAATTTTTGTTTGAGTTTGAGTTTGTTTAATATAATTTTTGTTTGATTTCATTTAATATAATTTTTGTTTGAGTTTGTTAATATGCTTTTTGTTTTCGTTTGTTTAACATAATCTTTATTTTGATTTAGTACATTTTTGTTTTAGTTTGTTTAATTTAACACGATTTTTGTTTGTTTAGTTTGTTAAATGACCACAACTATTCTTGAAGTAAAATTGATGTATCCAACAAGGGGCAGTGAAAACGGTTTTAAATTTTAAACTTGAATTACATGAAGCTGAAATTTAAAGACAAAACGAAAAGACAAGGAGAGGTTCTGTCGAGAGTTCTACTGTCAGTACTGCTAGCAACCTTGGTGCCATGATCCTGAACCGGCACTTTGAGAAGGTCAACCTCGTCTGCTCAGAGACAGCACGGCTCCTTGTCCAGCTAGTTTGTGATCTGGTGTTTGCTCAAGACAGATTTACCGCGCTCAGACATTTCCATATGCGCTCCACGGGGATCTACCAGTATGGCTTCTCTCCAGCTAGTTTGGGATCTAGAGTTTGTTCAAGAGAGATTCACCGCGCTCGAACAATTCCGTATGCGCTCCATCGAAAATCTACCAGCACGGCTTCTCTGCAGCTTGTTTGGGATCTGGTGTTTGTTCAAGAGAGATTCACCGCGCTGGACAATTCCATCTCCGCTCCACCGAAATCTACCAGCAGGGTTCCTCTCCAGCTTGTTTGAGATCTGGAGTTTGGTTCAAGTGAGATTCATCGCGATCGGATAATTGCTGGCAGATTCGGGCGGAGCGCAAATGGTATTGTCCGGGGGCCATGAATTCGTCTTCAACAAATTCCAAAACTGATGTTTGAAGTTATTAATGTATAACTGGATGTTTTTCTTCGTTTTTCTTTTTCTGTTTTCTTTTTTGTTGTTGTTGTGATACTAAAGGACATTTTTTGGACTTGGCATTTTCCACCCCTTTCCTGCGCTCTAAATTTGGAAGCGTCAAGATTAAAATGTTTTATGGCATAGTTGTGACGCTGAGGGTTTGCTGTTTTTGTTTGTTTGTTTGTTTGTTTGTTTGTTTTATCAAATGTATTTTTGTGGCCCAGATTCTTAGTCTCTCGTTTGTCACAGTGTGGAAAAATTGAGTGAGAAAGGCGGGGTGGGGTGAGTGGGGGGTGGGTGGGTGGGGAGAGGGGGGGTTCAAAGAACAGGCACAAGCTGTGGACCTTCCATATTTCTTTTCCTTTTTAGTATAATTATGATTCATGACAATTTCCTGGACTAAAGTTCAACCAAGAGACTTTTGGTTGTATTTGTTTAATAAGCAAATTTGTTTTCGATTTATGATAGGTGCGTCCAACTTTCGTGCAAGAAATGAAGCATTTTGAAATTAGAAATTGAATTAATTGGGGGAAAAACGGAGAAGTCTCTGCATAAAAAGCCAACCAACAGCTTTAGCTTTTCATTATCTCTAATAATCAACTTTACTGCTGATTTAAATTTGCTGTATACAAATCCGTGCAAGAGGAAATGGAACAATTTTGAAATTAAAATAAAATTAATAGCTAAAAATGAACAAGTATCTGAATTGAAATTCAGCCAGGAGACTCCTGTTTCCATTTGTTTAATAACCTACTTTGTCGTTGATTTAAAAACTGAAGTATCCAACTTTGGTGCAAGAGATAATAAAACAAGTTTTAAATTAGAAATTGAATTATTTGGGGGGGGGGGGGGGAATGGATAGCTTTCTGGATTAAAATTTAGCCAAAAGGCTTTTGTTTCCTCTCATTTAATAACAAATTTGTCATTGATTGAAGATTGGTGTATCTGACTTTCCTACAAGGGCCATCTAAAAACAAATTTAAACTGAAACTTCAACAACTTGAAACTGAGAGAGAGAATAATAGAGAGAGAGAGAAGGGGGGAGACAGACAGACAGACAGACAGAGAGAGAGAGGGAGAGAGAGAGAGAGCAGAAGGATTTCAGGATGAACATTTCACCAAAATACGACATTTAACCATAATTTCTGACAGTTTTGGTAAGGCGCACACAATAAACAACAGAAAGATATTTTAGTTTTCACTTTTTGCCCCCAAGAGAACCCAGCAACACGACGAATCCTACTGTAGCGATCGATAACGATGACGATTTCTATCTTTTCCTGTCCAAAGATGGTAATGATGAATGTCTCCCCCACGGGCATCGTCGTCACGTGCTGTTCATCAATGACGTCATCGCCCACGTGATCTTTCTGTCTCATTTCCGGTCAGAGCTCCCGATCAGTCTGTTGTTAGTTGTAAGAGGAAATATATCTCTGCAACAGAAGAAGGAAGGGGGAGAAATTATCGTCGGTTTAGAGTTAACTAATCATGTAGTCATAACGGCAATGCAAGACAAGACAAGACAAGACAAGACAAGGCAATGCAAGACAAGGCAAGGCAAGGCAAGGCAAGGCAAGACGAAAAAGGCAAGACAAGAAAAGGTCAGACAAGACAAAGCAAGACAAGGCAAGGTAAGACAAGGCAGACAAGGCAAGGGAGGACAAGGCAGACAAGGCAAGGGAGGACAAGACAAAGCAAGACAAGACAAGGCAAGGCAAAGTAAGGCAAGGTAAGGCAGGGCAAGGCAAGACAAGGCAAAGTAAGGCAGGGCAAGGCAAGACAAGGCAAGGCAAGGCATGTCAAAGCGAGGCAAGGCAAGACATGACAAGACAAGGCACAGTAAGGCAAGACAAGGCAAAGCAAAGCGAGGCAAGGCAAGGCAAAGCAAGGCAAGACAGGAGAAGACAAGGCAAGGCAAGACAAGGCAAGACAGGACAAGGCAAGACAAGACAAGGTAAGACAAGGCAAGGTAAGACGAGACAAGACAAGGCAAGGTAAGACGAGACAAGACAAGGTAAGACAAGGCAAGGTAAGACGAGACAAGACAAGGCAAGGTAAGACGAGACAAGACAAGGAAGGCAAGGCAAGGCAAGGCAAGGTAAGACAAGACAAGATAAGACAAGGCAAAACAAGACAAATCAGGCAAGGCAAGACAAAGCAAAACAGAGCAAGACAAGGCAAGACAAAGCAAGACAAGACAAGGCAAGGCACAGTAAGGCAAGGCAAGACAAGGCAAAGAAAAGCAAAGCGAGGCAATGCAAGACAAGGCAATGCAAGACAAGGTAAGGCAAGGCAAGGCACGACAAGGCAAAGCAAGGCAAGGCAAGGCAAGACAAGACAAGGCAAAGTAAGGAGAGACAAAGCAAGGCAAGGCATGGCATGGCAAAGCAAGGCAAAACAAGGCAAGACATGGCAAAGCAAGGCAACGCAAGACAAGACAAATAAGACAAGACAAGGTAAGGCAAGGCAAGACAAGGCAAGACAAGACAAGACAAGGCAAGGCAAGACAAGGCAAGTCAAGGCAAGTCAAGGCAAGACAAAAAGAAGAAGAAGAAGAAAAAAAAGAAGGAGGAGAAGAAGAAGAAGGAGGAGGAAGAGGAAGAAGAAGAAGAAGGAAGAAGAAGAAGAAGAAGAAGAAGAAAAAGAAGGAGAGGAAGAAGAAGAAGGAGGAGGAACAGAAGGAGGAGAGGAAGAAGAAGAAGAAGAAGAAGAAGAAGATAAAGAAGAAGAAGATGAAGAAGAAGAAGAAGGAGGAGGAACAGAAGGAGGAGGAAGAAGAAGAAGAAGATGAAGAAGAAGATAAAGAAGAAGATGAAGAAGAAGATAAAGAAGAAGATGAAGAAGAAGATAAAGAAGAAGATGAAGAAGAAGATAAAGAAGAAGATGAAGAAGAAGATAAAGAAGAAGATGAAGAAGAAGATGAAGAAGAAGATGAAGAAGAAGATAAAGAAGAAGATAAAGAAGAAGATGAAGAAGAAGATAAAGAAGAAGATAAAGAAGAAGATGAAGAAGAAGATATGAAGAAGAAGATAAAAGAAGAAGATGAAGAAGAAGATGAAGAAGAAGATAAAGAAGAAATGAAGAAAAGATGAAGAAGAAGATAAAGAAGAAGATGAAGAAGAAGATGAAAGAAGAGAAGAGAGATGAAGAAGAAGATAAAGAAGAAGATAAGAAGAAGATAAGAGAAGAAAGATAAGAAGAAGATAAGAAGAAGATGAAAGAAGAAGATAAAGAAGAAGATAAGAAGAAGATAAGAAGAAGAAAGAAGAAGATGAAGAAGAAGGATAAGATAAAAGAAGAAGATGAAAGGAAGAAGATAAAGAAGAGAGATAAGAAGAAGATAAAGAAGAAGATGAAGAAGAAGATGAAGAAGAAGAAAGAAGAAGAAGATAGAGAAGAAGAAGAAGAAGAAGAAAGAAGAAGAAAAGAAGAAGAATAAAGAAGAAGATGAAGAAGAAGATAAGAAGAAGATAAGAAGAAGATAAGAAGAAGATGAAGAAGAAGATAAGAAGAAGATAAGAAGAAGAGAAGAAGAAGATAAGAAGAAGAAGAAGAAGAAAGAAGAAGAAGAAGAAGAAGAAGAGAGAAAGAAGAGAAGAAGAAGATAAAGAAGAAGATGAAGAAGAGAAGAAAGAGAAAAAGAAAGAAGAAAAAAAAGAAAAGAAGAAGAAAGAAGAAAAGAAGAAGAAGAAGAGAAGAAAGAAGAGAAGAAGAAGAAGAGAGAAGAGAAGAAGAAGAGAGAAGAAGAAGAAGAAGAAGAAGAAAAAAAAAAAAAGAAGAAGAAGAAGAAAAAGAAGAAGAGCAACAACAACAACAAAAACACACCACCACCACCACTACCCCACCCCACCACCACAACACACACACAAACACACAAACACACGAACACACACACACACACACTCATTGACCCCCCCCCCCCACACACACACACACAAACCACAACACACACACACACACACACACACACATACACAGATACACAGGCACACACACCAAACAAACACAAAACAAACCAAAACCAAAACAAAAAAACAAACCAAACCAAAACAAACAACAAAAAGAAAAAAAAGAAAAACGAACCAAAACCGAAACAAACCAAAACAAAACAAAACAAAAAAAAAAAACGAAAAAAAAAAAAAAAAAGAAAAACAACCAACGTTTCCAATTAATTCGTAAACCAAGCCTTCAGGGGTGTGTGTGTGTGTGTGTGCATCAAACTTTTACGAAAAGCGCAGAAGCAATGAAATCAAAATGAGACAAGTCGCGCTTACACGGCGGACATCATCAACAAATCGATACCTCTCCCCCCCCCTCAACCCTCAACCCTCCCCCTCCCTCCCCTCTCTCCTTCC
>JAPXFY010000033.1:24497588-24512588 GCA_030674185.1 Monoplex corrugatus | reverse complement strand
TCCACAAGTCACCGTGGTGCTGTGGACAATGCAAAGGGCTAAAGACAGGAAGAAAAAAAGGAAACAGAACAGAACAGAGCAAAACAAAAGTAAACAGAGCAAAACAAAACAAGAAACAACAATAAAAACACCACACCCGAGAAAAAAAAAATGAAGTACACATATCAATTCATTTGCACGTACAAGCCCCTGGGCGTTGACCGTTTCGCCCAGTTTATCAACAGGGAGGTTATAAAAGACACAACCCTGAATAGAAATGCGTAAACCTAACACTAAATAAATTGAAACATGTAGAAAAATAGGGGCTTAAATTGTCTAAAAATTGCTTCTGCAAATAACATTTCCTAGAGCAAAAAAACTACAACAAACAAACAAACAAAAACAAACGAAACAAACAAACTAGCAAAAAAACCCAAAAAACAACAACAACAAACAAGCAAACAAAAACAAAACAAACAACAACAACAACAAACCAAACGAAAAAACAACAACAACAACAACAAAGACAAAAACCCCGCAGTTAATACATTGGGTATGTAAGAATTTATAGAACACATCTTCATCATCATGTGCCCTGCCACATGGCGTTGGCCATCATTGCCTTCCATACGAAACTATCTCTTATCGCTGCAAGTAACATCTCTCCACCTTCTCTGGCTTCATCCACTCCGCAACCGCAAGTATTTTCTCCCTGGGTCGACAAAACACACACATGTGACTGAACCAGCAAGGCAGATAATGATAGGAAGAGACAACAGAAACCAAAACTTTTAAACCAGAAACAGAATGGCAGAAAAGAAGAAAATTTCCAGCAAAGAATTTCCAGGTGGGGATCCTGTTTACACCGAAAGAGCCCCTGGCATCCTCACTGGAGGAGACCGGCTCCTAGCCCAAAGGCAAGCGTGCTATGGGCTCGTTGCCATTGACTGAGACCACGCAGTTACCCTTAAGTCTCATCCGCTTCACAGTTGCTATACTGAGGGTACTGCTCAAAAATCCCCTTGACAAACACCGCAGGTATCCGTAACTCTCAGGCCTGGTTGACTCCAAGGATGTACATGTATTATGAAAGTAAGCGTTGAGTACAAAGCCCTATCGCGCAGTGTCGATCCAGAATGAAGCACCACAGCATAATGGTTATCACCCGATCATCATCATTCATCATCATAGAATTATTAAGATTTGTCCCAGATTACGCAGCCACTGAAATGGCGAAGGAGATGAGACAGAACGAAATGGAAAAGAAGGAAACACAAATAAGAATGAATGATAAGGAGAACAGGAATCAATCGCGAAGAAAAAAGAAAAGGAAAGACGGAAGGAAGGAAAGAAGAGGGACAATGGAGAGAGGGGGAAAAAAAAAAGAAAAAAAAAGAAAAGAAAGGAAACTGACAACCCCCCCCCCCCCCAAAAAAAAAGTCCAATCATTCTAACAATCTCATTTTTATCCCCTCCCCCCCCCCCCCCCCCCTTTTTAAAAAAAAAAATTTATTTATTGGAAATCATTTTTTTGTGTGTGTAAGTTGTGTATCAAGTGTTAAACAGCAAAACTGAAAGCTGTAGAACAAAACAAACAAAGAAGTTAAAAAAAACAAACTGCGTGTATCACAGGACAAAGAAGAACGAAAAGGAAACAAATAACAGAATGTAGAAAGAAATAATACAAACAAAAGAGAAAGCAAGAAAAAACCAAAACAAACAAAAAAAGAAAGAAAGAAAAAACAAACAAACAAAAGAAAGAAAGAAAAAAAAACAAACAAAAAAAGAAAGAAAGAAAGAAAAAACAAACAAACAAAAGAAAGAAAGAAAAAACAAACAAACAAAAGAAGAAAGAAAGAAAAAAACAAACAAACAAAAGAAAGAAAGAAAAAAAAACAAACAAACAAAAGAAAGAAAGAAAGAAAACAAACAAACAAAAGAAAAAAGAAAGAAAAAAAAACAAACAAACAAAAGAAAGAAAGAAAAAACAAACAAACAAAAGAAAGAAAGAAAAAACAAACAAACAAAAGAAAGAAAAAAACAAACAAAAGAAAGAAAGAAAAAACAAACAAACAAAAGAAAGAAAGAAAAAACAAACAAACAAAAGAAAGAAAGAAAAAACAAACAAACAAAAGAAAGAAAGAAGAAAAAACAAACAAACAAAAGAAAGAAAGAAAAAAACAAACAAACAAAAGAAAGAAAGAAAGAAAAAACAAACAAACAAAAGACAGAAAGAAAGAAAAAACAAACAAACAAAAGAAAGAAAGAAAGAAAAAACAAACAAACAAAAGACAGAAAGAAAGAAAAAACAAACAAACAAAAGACAGAAAGAAAGAAAAAACAACAAACAAAAACAGAAAGAAAGAAAAAAAAACAAACAAAAGACAGAAAGAAAGAAAAAAAAACAAACAGAAAAAAGAAAGAAAAAAACAAACAAACAAAAGAAAGAAAGAAAGAAAAAACAAACAAACAAAAGAAAGAAAGAAAGAAAGAAAAAACAAACAAACAAAAGAAAGAAAGAAAGAAAAAACAAACAAACAAAAGAAAGAAAGAAAGAAAAAACAAACAAACAAAAGACAGAAAGAAAGAAAAAACAAACAAACAAAAGAAAGAAAGAAGAAAAACAAAAAACAAAAGAAAGAAAGAAAGAAAAAACAAACAAACAAAAGAAAGAAGAAAAAAAAACAAACAAAAAAAGAAAGAAAGAAAGAAAGAAAAACAAACAAACCAAAAGCAAGAAAGACAGACAGGCAGAAAGAATAAATGAATGAACGAACGAACGAACAAACGTTAACGAACGAACGAACGAACGAAAGAAAGAAAGACAGAAAGGACGAATGGAAGACAGACAGAAAGATAGAAAGAAAGAAAGAAAGAAAGACAGACAGACAGACAGAAAGAAAGAAAGAAAGACAGAAATAAATAAAGAAAGAAAGAGCGAACGAAGAAACGAACGAACGACAAACAGACAGACAAACAGACAGACCGACCGACAGACAGAAAGAGAGAACGAACGAATGAAAGAATGAAAGAAAGAAAGAACAAACGAATGAACAAACGACAGACATACAGACACACAGATAGACAGATAGAAAGAAAGAAAGAAAGAAAGAGAAAAAGAAAGAAACCTTATTTTTACGCACTACATTTTTTTGGGGGGGGGGGGAGGGGTCCGTGTGACCTTCAACTTGACACCTTTCCCTCCAAACTTACGCATTGGTGACTTATGATAGTCCACAAGTGTGACCAAAAACTGTGTACAATTCCAGCCATACTGAGCTAAGGAAATCTTAACAACAAATTTTTGACACACACACACACACAACACAGACTGACAGAGACAAACATACAGACAATCAATCACTCCCCTTGGGTAACAGGAAATAATCTGCGTTTAAAAATGAAGAGAAAGTAAGAAACGCACGCGCGCACACACACACACGCATGCACGCACGTATGCACTCACGCACACACCACGCCTTCCTCACCCTTCTCTGTTAATTGGTCAGTGTTTAAAAACACGCTTGTGAATAGATGTGAAAAGAAGTGATGAACACACACCACCACACACACACAACACACACACACACACACACACACACACACACACACACACACACACACACACACACACACACACACACACACCGCACGCACGCACACACACGTGTATAATATATGTATATATATGTACACACACACACACAACACAACCACATACGCACGCACATACACACACGCACACACGCACGCATGCACACAACCGCACACACCGATGAAGCCCAGTTGTTCTAAAGCTTTTTAATTGCTTCTCTCTTGTTTTCTTCCTTGATTTTTCGTTACTACTTGAACATGACTTGACTCCTTTTAATTACGACACACAACGCATCATGAGAAACCTAGAAGAAGACCCTGGATTAAAGGTTGGAGGGAAAATGATAAACAACATTCGATACGCAAATGACACCATGCTAATTGAAGAAAATGAAAGGGACCTACAAAATCTTGTGAATATACTAGAAATAGAAAGCAAAGGTCTAAACAGCAGGAAATTGAAGTCATGGTGATCAGTAAAAAACATAAAATCCCCTCATGCAAAATAACAGCAAATGGCACAACCTTGACACATGTTAATAAGTTCAAATACCTGGGAACGTCATTTCATCAGACGGCAGATGCACATCGGAAAGAGCCGGCAGAATCGGCCCAGCCAAAACAGCATTCAAGAATTCTTACCAACAAATGCTTATCAATTAACATCAGGAAGAGAGTTCTTGAATATTATATAGAACCAATACTGTTGTACGGATGTGAGGCGTGGACAGTCAACAAGCAAAGCGAGAACAAGATTGAGGCAGCCGAGATGTGGTTTCTAAGAAGAATGTTGAGAGTTCCATGGACAGCAAAGAAAACAAATGAGACAGTCTTGATGGAGGCAGATCACTGATAGGGAAGATTAGGAAAAGACAGGCAACATTTATAGGCCATTTTATGAGGAAGGGGGATTAGGAGCACCTGGTCACAACGGGAAAGCTGGAGGGAAAGAGAGCACCGGGTAGACCCAGGGAGAAAATGCTAGACGGACTTGCGGAGTGGCTGAAGGCGAGGAGATTGGAGGAGATGCTAGGGGCAACAAGAGATAGAGACAGATGGAAGTCCATGATCGCCAATGCCATGCGGCAGGGCACCTGATGATGATGATGATGACACAACGCATCCCACAGAGTCCCCCTCCTGCCCCCGCCCCCCCCCCCCCCCTCCGTTCTCTTTCACTTGGTTTGTGTCTCAATACAAATTTGTAAATATATGTTATAAGAAATGACAAACATACAGACACAGGCTCAGACATAGACACAGACAGACAGACAGACAGACAGACAGACAATCGGACACACACACGTACATATATACACACGCACAAAGACACATACACGCGTGCGTGTGCACACACACACTCGTACATACACGCACACACATACAAACACACACAGACACAGACTCACACACACAGACATAGACATAGACACACACACACTCACACACACACACACACACACACACACACACACACACGTACACACACACACGTACACACACACTCATACACACAGAGACATAGACACAGACACACACACACACACACATACAGACACACACAGACACAAACACAGAGATAGCAGACTGCTTACATACACACAGACATAGGCACAGACACACACACACACACACACGCACACACACACACACACACACACACACACACACACTCATTCACACAGACATAGACAGACACACACAGACGCACACACACATACAGACACACAGACACACAAACACACACACAAAGCAAACTGCTGACATACACACAGACACAGACACACAGACACAGACACACACACACTAACACAGCCACTCACATAAACAAACACACACACATCACACACACACACACACACACACACACACACACACACACACACACACACACACACACACACACACACCACACACACACACACATATATCAGACACATCAAACTTGCTGATATATACACCGGAACGATTTATATCCAGCAGGACTGACTGAACAAAATGAGAAATCTCTGTCCCCTCCCCCCTCCGTCCCCAACCCCCATTCCCCGCCATCCCTCCCATCCCAGACAGAATTCATGTTTAACCTTTTGACTCCCGCACCCTATCTACCAGCATCCTGCAGAGTCAACTATGCTAGTACAGAAAAACTTAACCCTTGGAAAACCCTCATCCTATCCACCAGCATCCTGCATTGTCAAATTTGCTAGCAAAGCAAAAACTTAACCCGTGGAAAACCCTCACCCTGTCCACCAGCATCCTGCATTATCAACTTCGCTAGCAAAGCAAAAATTTAACCCTCTGACTCCCGCACCCTGTCCAACGGCGTCCTGCATTCCTAACTGTGCTAGCAAAGCAAAAACTTAACCCTTGGACTCCCTCACCCTATCCACCAACTTCCTGCAGGAAGCTGGTGGATAGGGTGAGGGAGTCAAAGGGTTAAGTTTTTTTTGCAGATGACGGATATGGTGCAGGAAGTCAAAGGGTTAATTAATGAACGTTTCCACCATGCCCTAAACCAAGGGCAGCTAACTCTTAGTGTATTTCAGGGGACAGCATCCACTGTGTTATTAAACGTGGGTTTTGTGTTGCCGGTTGTAACTGAACTCAATATCCTCTGTCCATATGTACTATATATCAACTGGAATGTCTGCCAGCCGAATGGCAGCCGGAACAAAATGACTTGCAACATAGGTTCAGTTTAAAGCCCAGGAAGCGGTAACATGTATGCTTTTCCAGACAGGTTCAGTTCAAAGCCCAGTGAGCAATAACATGCATTCTTTGCCAGACAGGTTGAGTTCAAAGCCCAGCGAGCGATAACAGCTGTGTATTCTTTGCCAGACAGGTTCAGTTCAAAGCCCAGCGAGCGATAACATACATTCTTTGCCAAATAGGTTCAGTTCAAAGCCCAGGGAGAGATAACATATATTCTTCACCAGATAGGTTCAGTTCAAAGCCCAGCGATCGATAACATGTATTTTTGCCACATAGTTTCAGTTCAAAGCCCACCGAGCGATAACATGTATTTTTGCCACATAGGTTCAGTTCAAAGCCCAGCGATCGATAACATGTATTTTTGCCACATGGGTTCAGTTCAAAGCCCACCGAGCGATAACACGTATTCTTTGCCAGACAGGTTCAGTTAAAATCCTTCTGACCGATAACATGTATTCTTTGCCTGACAGGTTCATTTAAAAGCCTACTGACCGATAACACGTATTCTTTGCCTGACAGGTTCATTTAAAAGCCTACTGACCGATAACACGTATTCTTTGCCATTTGGATTCAGTTAAAAGCCCAGTGAGCGATAACATGTATTTTTTGCCACATGGGTTCAGTTAAAAGCCCAACGAGCGATAACATGTATTCTTTGCCAGACAGGTTCAAAATCCAGACAGTGACCGTACTTTAGTCTTTGCAGCAAAGGTTTGAATCCCATATGTAAATTTTTTTTGAAAGATCGTCACACTTTTCACATTCATATTTATATTCGGATTAATTTCTTTTTTCACAGTGTATTTACCATGTGAAACTCGGGCTGTTCTTCTCTTTCAGAGCTTGTCGCCACAGTGCAGTGCCACCTAATTTTTACCAAGACTTTAGAAAGGCAAGAAGGCTAACTGGTTTTCAAGGGGGGGGGGGACCTGGGAAATCAACTTATCTCTCTTATGTTTTATACCAGGGAAGCCGGGCGAAAGCCCTGTTCCTCACGATTTTGAACTGCCGTGGGATCTTTATAGTGTGCAGGCCAGAAGGCACACGGGTCTGACTCGTTTTTTTTGTGTTTTTTTTGTTTTTTGTTTTGGTCCTCTTCTGAAGGACTAGACGTTCAATTCGATTTTCCGGTCAGACTGAGGAGAAAAATCAAAGTCTTTATTTGGAAACGAACCCTGGAACCTCGAGTTTAGTTCTTGGCAGGGAAAAGTCAGAATCATTCTGTTAACAAGAAACACCACGAGAGTGCGGATAGGACCCAGAGCACCAATGCCTCGCCACTCTCCGGACAATTACCTCCCGAGTTCCCGACGCCACTCGATAGTCTTTCATCAAGCTAAAGGGGAGGGGGGGGGGGAGGGCTGTCCACGCGTTGCATGACCCATTCGGATCCAGTCATCAGCCAACCCGCTCATAAACCGAATAGGCAAGGTGGGGAGATGACAAAACCCTGGGGCATAGCCACACAACGCGCACCGACCAGGTCCAGCCAAACCCAGCCTCCGGAACAAGAGATACAGACACCTGCTGTGTTGCTCAGAAGATTTGAGCAACACCCTCAATGACACATCCTGACATCAACCAGGCCCGAGAGATATACAGACACCTGCGGTGTTGCTCAGAAGATTTATGCAAAACCCTCAATGACACATCCTGACATCAACCAGGCCCGAGAGATATACAGACACCTGCGGTGTTGCTCAGAAGATTTGAGCAACACCCTCAATGACACATCCTGACATCAACCAGGCCCGAGAGATGTACAGACACGTGCTGTGTTGCTCAGAAGATTTGAGCAACACCCTCAATGACACATCCTGACATCAACCAGGCCCGAGAGATATACAGACACCTGCGGTGTTGCTCAGAAGATTTATGCAAAACCCCTTCAATGACACCTCCTGACATCAACCAGGCCCGAGAGAGATACAGACACATGTGGTGTTGCTCAGAAGAGTTGAACAACCCCTTCAATGACACCTCCTGACATCAACCAGGCCCGAGAGAGATATACAGACACCTTCGGTGTTGCTCACAAGATTTCAGCAACACCCTCAATGGCACATCCCGTTTAAGTGTATGTATAAGACTCGACTGTGTGGTGGTGGTGGTCCCAGTGTTCCAAAACGAGCCAACAGCACGGTCAACTCTGGGAAGGAGCTGGAAGGGGGCTGAACAATCCCACACTGATTTGGACAGGAAAGGGAAAAGGGATATCTTTTATTTAATGTCTGTTCACAATATGATTTTAGGCACACACACACACACACACACACACACACACAACACACACACACACACACACACGCACGCACGCACGCACGCACGCACACACACACACACACACACAACACACACACACACACACACACACATGGACACACACACACACACACACAGAGGGCAAAAAGAAAGAAAAAGAAAAGGAAATGAAAAAAAAGGGGGTGGGGTGGGGGGTGGGGGATGGGGATGGGGAGGGGTAGTGGAAGTTTGAATGTAAGAAGGGGAACAATTACAATCAGCAATACAGAACAATGAATTAACAGTGTCAAATAATAACATACAACAGGTAATCGACTCTTCATAACAATCTGCCAACAGGGGATCTGAGAATCAGCTGGACTACCGAAACAATATCATTCATTTTTGTTATAAAGGATATCTCTAGAGTAAGTACATAAAAAAATCGAGATTGACAGAACTGATGGGGGGGATTGGAACCTATAACCTTCAAGTCGGTAGTTCCGTTGCACTAACCACTACACCACAATGACTGGCTCCATATGTCATCTTTGTAACATAGGCCCAAAGCCCAGAGCCTATATATATCATCTTTGTAACATAGGCTTAAAGCCTAGAACCATGATATGTAATCTATGTAACATAGGCTTAAAGCCCAGAGCCATAATATGTCATCTGTGTAACGTAGGCTTAAAGCCCAGAGCCATAATATGTAATCTTTATAACATAGAAAAGGGAGCGGGGGGGGGGGGGGGGGGCAAAGAAAACAGTTAGGAGGAAAGGGAAAGAAAAAGCAGAAAAGAGAAGAATAAAAGAGAAGATATTCACAGGAAAAGACAACATTAAAAAAACAATAAGAAAAGAGGAGAGAGAGAGGGAGAGGGAGAGGGAGAGAGAGGGAGAAGAGAGAGGGAAAGAGAGAGAAATAGAGAAAAAGAGAGAAAGAGAAACAGAGAAAGAGAGAGAGAGAAAGAGAGACAGAGAGAGAGGGAAAGAGACAGAGAGAGTGTGAGAGAGAGAGAGAGAAACAGACAGACAGACAGACAGGCATGCACACACACACACACACACACACACACACACACACACACACACACACACACACACACACACACACACACACAGGGAGAGAGAGAGAGAGAGAGAGAGAGAGAGAAAGAGAAAGCAAACAAGCAGATATGAGAGAGAGAGAGAACGAGAAAGAGAAAGCAAGCAAGCAGATGGGAGAGAGAGAGAGGGGGAGGATGAGAGAGAGAAGGAGATTGAGAGAGAGAATGAGAGAGAACGAGAAAGAGAAAGAGAAAGCAAACAAGCAGGTGAGAGAGAGAGAGAGAGAGAGAGAGAGAGAGACAGAGACAGAGAGAGAGACGGACAGAGACAGAGAGAGACAGAGACAGAGAGATTCAGATTTCAGCTGGCTTACACACAGAGGCCACAAACCTTCAGAGAAGGGATACAGCCTACATAACAATATGAACCCGTTCATATAAACTATAATTATGTTATCCAAAACAAGTGCAAACCGCCCCCGTCCAAGCAAACAGGAACCAGAAAAACACGAAAATAGAATCAGAATGCGTATTTAATACAACAAGACAAGACAGGCGCAATTTTTTCGGCCAACTGTCCTTTGTCAAGCGTGAATGTAAAATCACAAACAAACAAACACCAGATACAAAATTAGGAGAAAAAAGACTGAAACTTCCCTGCTGCTTCGTGTTTTTCTGGTTCCAGTAATTGCGTTGTAACGATACTTTTGATTTTACATGATTCATACACATTATTAACGTATCAGTTTTACAAGTCTTGTATTTGCTGATGACGTCAACAAAGCCACTGTCAACAGTTTCAGTGTCAGTTTCTTCAGATGACGTCTCGGCGCTCGGAATGAATTCCACATGCACTAACGTCACAGGTGTCATGTGTATGGTACCTTCTTAACAAAGAAGGCTTTTCAAAGTACTTTGACAAGTGTAGGTTGTTCTCTGGTTTCTTTTAAAAGGCTGTATATGAAAGTATACACGAGAGAGAAAGAGAGGGGGGAGGGATAACCAGAGAGAGAAATGGGGGTGGGAGAGATAGATACATGTAGATAGATCGGTAGATAGATAGATAGATAGATAGATAGATAGATAGATAGATAGATAGATAGACAGATAGACAGATACATGGATACATAGATGGATATATATATATATATATACACAAGGAGAAGAGAGAGAAAGAGAGTGAGAGAGAGAAAAAGAGAAATATAGAAAAGACAGAAAGAAAGAGAAAGAGAAACATACACAGAGAGAGAGAGAGAGAGAAACTGAAACTGAAAATGGTTTATTGCCATTGATATTTTTGTCCTTGTGGCAAGGAGCATAAAACAAAGTCATTAAATTTTTCGAAAGATATCTAAATATAGTCATGGCTGACAATACATCCATTTGAATTTTTTCCCTAAAGATGAAGAAAAATTTGAACGGAAAAAGTTGAACAAAATGTTGAACAAAAAGTTGAAGAAACAGTTGACCACCCAACGTCATATAAGTAAGAGGAAGACCCAAATCCGCCAAATAAACATAAGAACAGTATAAAGTGATATCTTCACTGAAGATAAACTTACATTAATTTAAAAAGTTGAACAAAAAGTTAAAGAAACAGTTAACCACCCGACATAATTAGTCATATAAGTAAGAGGAAGACCCAAATCCAGAAAACAAACACACAAAAAAACAATATAAAGTAACATCTTCACTGGAGATAAACGTACATTAATTTAAAAAGTTGAACAAAAAGTTGAAGAGAGAGAGAGAGAAAGAGAGAAAGAGAGAGAGAGAGAGAGAGAGAGAGAGAAAGAGAGAAAGAGACAGAGAAAGAGAGAGACAGAGAGATACACAGAGCAGACAGAGAGAGATATATACACACAGAGAAATACATAGAGAGAAAAGAGAGAGAGAGAGAGAGAGAGAGAGAGAGAGAGAGAGATACATACATACATGCATACATACATACATGCATACATACATACATACATACATAGAAGAGAGAGAGAGAGAGAGACAGAGAGACAGAGAGAGAGAGGGATAGAGACAGAAAAAAAAGATGCAGAGTGAGATATATAGAGCGGAGAGAGACAGACAGAGACAGAGAGACAAAGACAGCCAGCCAGACGGACAGCCAGAGACAGAGACAGAGAGACAGAGAACAGAGAACAGAGACAGCAAGAGAATGACAGTAATCCCAATGTAATCAGGAAGAGAACACGCACAAGGTAAACATGGCAAGTAATCATCCTTCCTACCTGTGAAAAGAATAATAATGTTATCAGTCTGGCGTGTCCCTTGATGGACAAGACACTCTTCGTGCTTGGATGAACATGTCTATTGTTCCGTTAACCCTTTGACTCCAGCACCCTGTCCACTAGCATCCTGCATTGTGTGTGTTGGTTGGTCATTGGTTTAATGTCTATTCACTTAAGTGATTTTAGACAAATAAAACAAAACAAAAAAAAGAATAAATAAATAAAACATAATAATTGATAACAATGATAATAATGATAAATAATAAATAAAAGATAATACAAAATAAATAAATAAGTAAATGAACAAATGTAAAAAAAAAAATTAAAAAAAGAGTGATGCTGGGAAGGGGAGTAGAAATAGGAAGGGTAAATGCAGGTGTTTGTGTGTAGTCAATCTTGGTTAAAAAAAAAAAAAAAAAAAAAAAAAAAAAAAGGAAGTTCAAGTTTAAATTCATATTACTTTTAGCCCACCTGAGCATCAAAAACATATTCGGGCTGAAACCATGTGAAAAACAAGTAAGAAGCAAGGACAATGCAAATGTCGGAGGGAAGCATAAACATAACAAATGAAGTAGCATACTACAACAAATATCACAATAAAGTAGTTAACTGTAACTATGAACAGGAAGATGAACGAATTATAAATATTGAACTATTGGACTTTTAGATAGGCTAACGAAAAATTCGTATGTCAATAATGATGATTCAAATATGTCGGAAATTGTGTGAGTAGAAAGTATCGGAATGTATCGCTTTACATGTATACTAATGCAAGAAAGTAAATGACTGGTCGTTATTTTCTGTCCACAAAAACAGGCAATATTTCTGGTGTACTTTGTTTTGAATGCATCGAGTTTCCACCTATACATAAGGGACTGTATAGATCTGTTTGTAGTAGACTGTTTACTGATTTTGCTGATTTTAAAATCAATGCTATTAGTATTGTACTTTTTCTGATTATCTTGAAACAGTTTCCAAACATAGGCGTCCACTAAATTATAAGATTCATTTAAAGAGGGTGAAAGCTTTATGTTGTTTGATTCTGGTGAACCCTTAGCTCCTCGTTTGGCAGCCCTGTCAACCACATCGTTATGATGAAACGAACAATGAGATGGTATCCAACAAAAAGTAAGATCAGTTCCTCTTAAGGATAAGAAATGAATTAAATGGCTAATTTCTATTACCATTTCAGATCTAGTGTCTAAATTCATTAATTCAAGAGCCTGAAGCACTGATTTAGAATCAACGCAGAAAAGGATTTGTGATATATTTCGAGGATAATTTACTAAGTAATTCAAAGCCATCAGTATTGCAAAAGTAGTGTGTGTGTGTGTGTGTGTGTGTGTGTGTGTGTGTGTGTGTGTGTGTGTGTGTGTGTGTGTATGTATGTGTGTGGAGAGAGAGAGAGAGAGAGGACAGAGACTGAGACAGAGACAGCGACAGAGAGAGAGACAGAGAGAGAGAGAGAGAGACAGAGAGAGAGAGATAGACAGAGACAGAGAGAGACAGACAGACAGACAGACAGACAGACAGAGATAGACGGAGACAGAGAGAGGAAGACTGTATCATTTCGATCAGAGAGATGTCTGTTTGTCTGTGAAAATAACGTACGAGCAAGATTTACTCCCCTTGTCTCTGACGTTGGACCAATGGCGTCGCGAAGCGCATGGGTTTGAAAATCAAAGTGCCGAGGTTAAACATCACACGGACTATTGAACTGAGGTGCTTAAAATCAACAGTTTTTGTTTTGAGAAAGGTTCAGTTTAATATAATGTCTATCCACATGATGTGATATAAGACGATAATGGAACGAGGAGAGGGAAAAGGTTTAGAGGAATAAGAATTATATCGTACATGAAATTAGGAAAATTATCAAAGTATAACTGACAACGTAACAAGAACTTGAAAATAAAATCTAAACTAACGTTATAATCTCATTAAAAAAAAAAAAAACCCTTCTAGTTTAATTGAATTTCTCATGAACAATAACATTTGTGAATGAACAGATATTTTCTGACAAAAACCGTATCAGTGGAATCAACTGTAACAATGAACCGATGGGGCTTTTCAATAATGAGTTGAAAAATTCAAAACGCCAGTTGTGGACTATCACTAACTGAAGATACAAAAACGGTCATATATTGGGTAAATAGAACCTTAACTTGTCACAATTACATATATGATCGATTCATCATCATCATGTCGAGCTTGCTCGGCTATCCATGACACGTTTCTTCCATCCTTCTCTGTCAGACATTGCAGTAGGTAGTTCATCATACTGACAGCCCGTATCATCCATCAGTTGGTCGATGAAGGTCTTCTTTGGACGTCCTGGTCTTTGTTTGCCGTGACTGGATCTCCATAGTAGAACATCCCCCACCAGTTCTTCTCTGCTACGTCAGCAGTGTCCCGCGAAGCGCAGTCTTTGTTGACGTATTGATTTACTGATTGGTGGGATCTTGCCATATAACTCTTTGTTAGTTGGATGTTCTCTCCGGGATTTGTTCAGGGCTGCACGCAGCATTCGTGTATATGCTCCATCAATCTTCCTCTCCAGTGTCGTTCATATATCCTTACCACACAAACAAGAAACGTTTCTTACATACTTTGTCCTAAAGCAATTTAATTTCCATCTACAAAACAAAGATGTTACTTGCCTTCTTAGGTAAACATTAATCTCTCGTCTACTTATGAAATAGTGCATTTTCTTTATTTCATTATTAAGTCCCAGATAAGAAAGGTGTGTGGACATCGCTTTCTCGAGAATTTCTAGTAAGAGTTATCATCATCTGATTAAACTGTTGTGACAAAGTCTACCACCACTACCCTCGCTTCACCGTCAAGTTTTAATTTACATGATGCTTCTTTCGGGGGTCACAGTGACCTTGAAAAGTAAAAAATCTGGATTTTCTGTAATATTGTTTGTATGAAAAGGGAGATTATCTGAATGGCCTGATCATATTGTTTTTATCGTCAGAATGGCCTAATCATATTGTATTTTCATTTTTTATTTTAACGTTTACCTTGAAAAGTACAAAATCTGGATTTGCTTTTATAGTTTTTGTATGAAAAGGGAGATTGTCAGAATGGCCTGATCATGTTTTTTAAAAATATTTTTGCAGGTCTTATTTTATCCTATTTTTGGCCTTGTTTTTTTTTTTTGGGGGGGGGGGGGGGGAGAAAGG
>JAPXFY010000033.1:24485088-24492588 GCA_030674185.1 Monoplex corrugatus | reverse complement strand
CTTGTGGACATCATGGGAGAGAGTAAGGCTAGCGGAGAGACCGTACACAAACCGATGGAAGGCAAACGGGAAACCACCATTGTAATTTTTCCCAGGTTATCATGGACAGAAACAGAAAAATAAATCACGACAATATAGACAGATGGAAGTCCATGATCGCCAACGCCATGCGGCAGGGCACCTGATGATGATGAAACTGTAACATCACACATCAGTGACTTGAACACGTTGGCTGTTGCATAAGTTAAGACTCACTGGGAGACAATAAACTGGCTCTAAAAGACCAACATCGTCATCAACAAGCAATGTCAAAATAATAACAAGAACGAGAACAAGAGCAAGTGTGATGATGAGATGATGATGAAGGGACGACTACATCAACAGAACAACAACAACAATACAATAATAATGATGATGATGATAATAATAACAAGTACAACAACAACAATGATAGTAACAACAACAACAACAACAATAATTACAATATTTATGTAGCGCAAAATCTTGATAAAATAAAAAACAATAGCAACAACAACAACAATAATGATGATGATGATTACGGTAAGAATAATAATGATGAAAACAATGAAAATAGTAGTAACAAAAAAAAAGTGATAATGATGATGATGAGGAGGAGGAGGAGGATAATAACTGATGAGGATGATTGATACTAACGATAAGAAGAAGCTAAATTCATACCCAAACGCTATGTGCCTGTAAGTGTGTGTGTGTGATGGGGGTGTGGGGGTGGAAGGATGGGTGGGTAGGTGGGTGGATGGAGGGGCTGGGCTGGTGAGTGATGGTGTGGGGAAGTGCTATATGAAGAGGGGATCAGCGTGGGAGAATGAATGTAGACAGGGGAAGCCTTGTTCATTTGTGAATCGTTCTGTCCGATTTGTGTTTGAAAATTGTTATTTTCAGCACCCCACCCCCACCCCCCATCAACACACATTTTGCCTTTGGTGTGACTAGTCCCCTTCATGCAATGGTTACGACAACGGATTACCGATACTGGAAGGTTATGGGTTCGAATCCCATCATCATCATCTTATCATCATGGCGTTGGCGATCATGGCCCTCCACATGTATCTATCTCTTGTTGCCCGCAAGCAAGCACATCTTCCATCATCTCTGTCTCAGCCACACTGCAAGTCCGTTCAATATTTTTCCCTGGGTTTACCTGGTGCTCTCTTTCCCTCCAGCTTTCCTGTTGTGACCAAGTGCTCATTCCCCTTTCCTTATAAAATGGCCTATAAATGTTGCCAGTCTTTTCCTAATCTTCCTTATGAATGATCTTCTTGAGTCTGCCTGCCTCTATCAAGACCGTCTCGTTTGTTTTCTTTGCTGTCCATGGAACTCGCTCTCAACATTCTTCTTAGAAACCACATCTCGGCTGCCTCAATCTTGTCTGGCTTTGCTTGTTGACTGTCCACGCCTCACAACCGTATAACATTATCGGTTCTAGATAACATTCAAGAACTCTCTTCCTGGCGTTAATTGATAGGCATTTATTGGTAAGAACGCTTTTCATCTTCTTGAATGCCGTTTTGGCTTGACCGACTTCTGCCGGCTAGTTCGAACATTCCCATCAATCCTGTCAAAATTACTGTGGGATTTTTTCGGCACCAAACCGGCTCCTACCCAAAGTCCAGTGTTCTATGGGCTTGTTGGGATGAAGACTGGGACCATACAGTCGAGTCTCATTCACTTCATGGACACGTATGTCATTTAGGTTGTTGTTTAAGTAAATCTTCAACCAACCCTGCAGGTGTCTGTATTTGCCGTGCCTGGTTGACTCCAGGATAATGTATTACGAAAGGAAGCCGCAGAGTGCAGCCTTGTCACGCAGTCTCAGTCCCAGATAGAATTCCATAGCATCTTGGTTGTCATCTCCATCGTCGTCGTCGTCGCGTCGTCGTCGCGTCGTCCGTCATCATCATCATCATCATCATCATCATCATCATCACCACCACCACCACCACCACCACCACCGAAAGAAAGAAAGGTGTGTGTGTGGATTTCCTACGCACTTCCCAAAATACTCATTCATTCACTGAAGTAATGATAACGATAATTATCATCATCATCATCATCAGGTGCCCTGCCGCATAGCGTTGGCGACCATGGACTTCCAACCATCTCTATCTCTCGTTGCCCCTCAGCATTCCCCCCACCCCCCTCATCCCCAGCCACTCTGCAAGTCCGTCCAGCATTCTCTCCCTGGATCTACCTGGTGCTCTCTTTCCGTCCAGATTTCCCGCCGTGACCAGGTGCTCCAAATCCCCCTTCCTCATAAATGATAATAGTAATAGATAATAATAATAATAATGATGATGATAAAATAATAATAATAATAATAATAATAATAATAATAATAAAAAATGATGATGATGATGATGATGATGATTGATGACGAATGAATGATGATAATGATAACGATAATGGTAAATCCAAGACAAGTGTGATTGCCCGCGTTCAAGCAAACACGAACCAGAAGAAGAAAAAAAAAAACACGAAAAAAAAAATCAGAACGCGTATTTAACACAACCAGACAAAACAGGCGCAAATGTTCGGGACCCCCAACTGGCCATTGTCAAACGTAGACTTAAGATCACAAACGAGCAAACACCAATACAATTATTTGGAGAAAAAGTCTGACACTTTCCTGCTGCTTGGTTCTCCCACTGGAAGAGCAGCAGGGAAGTTTCAGTCTTTTTCTCCTAATTTTTGTATTTGGTGTTTTGCTCATTTGTGATTTACGTCAACGTTTGACAAAGGCCAGTTGGCCGAAAATTTGCGTCTGGTTTGTCTGGTTGTATTAAATACGCGTTCTGATTTTTTTCGCCTTTTTTCTGGTCCCAATAATAATGGTAATAATGATAGTGATAACAACAAATAACACAATAATGTAACAATAATAATATAATAATAACAATAACAACAACAATAATGATAATATAACAAGAAGAAGAAGAAGAATGGCGAAAAGCTTGTCTCCTAAAAGGAAGTTAGCAATTTACCGGAAATTAAACGAATACCAATGAAAATTATATATATGTATATAACTAATTAACAAATCACAAATGACCTTCAATGCAGAAATCATCCACACAAGTGGAAACCTACCTCCAGGCTGTTCAGGCGACGCACAAAGTTCCGGAGAACACAGCCATCGCTCTGGCAGCTCGAAGACGACTTCCGGTTCGGCCCGTTTCCGGTGACGTCATAACCGCTCGTGCCGTTGTTCATGACGGGAATGAGGGCGAGCTGGGTGTAGTGGTCATCTAGGAACAGGACAGGGAGGTCGTAGAGCCCGTTCTTCCCGCCACGCTGAGAGTCTTGAGGACTGAGACTGAGGTGGAGACATCTGGAGGGCACTGAATTTTTCAGCCGGGGTGTCGCTTTGGCTGGGGAGTTTTTGTGAAGGAGGGATGCGGTCTAGGGCAGGGGTTCTTTCATTTTTCGATTCTTCTGCTGACTTTGTGTTGGAAAACCAGGACTTACTCTTGGGTTTGGGTTTTTCTCCATTCCTCTGTTTTCCGCCCATTGAGTGTATGATGAGTTCAGGCAGTCTGTTGGGGCCTGGCCTCTGCTTTTCTTGTTGGTTGTTAGATTTCGAGTCTTGTGACGGGATTTCGTTGAGGTGGGTGTGTCTGAAACCTGTCTTAGAGTCTGAGTCTGGGGGACTGAGTTCCATACTGGACTGGGAGTCGCCCTTTGTGTCTGGGGTGAAGCGGAAGAGGATGTGTTTTGGAAAATCGGCGCCGTCTTGGAGTTCATTACTGAGTTCATTGCCTTTCTCGTTGAGTTGGTCGTTTTTGTCGTGAAGGTCGTCGGTTTTGCCGTGCGGGTTGTGTTCGTTCTTATGGTGAGTGTTTCTGGTTTTATGGAAAGGATTAACGAGCTGTGGCAGCCTTTGACTTCTTTGTCCATCGTCTTTCGGCACCGTGACTTGTTTGGGGTAACCTTTTGCGGCGCTGTCTTCATCCAGACTCCTGGACGATTGAGCCTGCACGGACCGACCCGGCTGATGATGCCTGTTGAACAGGCTGTGGTGGGAGATTTGCAGGATATGATGCTGCAGACGACCGAAGAGTCCCTTCAAGGACAGTTTTCTCCCCGGACGTCCATCCGAATCACCAGTCTCTTCACCTGCCTCTGCCGAAGGGTTCAGGGTCTCACCGGACACAGACCACGTGTCCTTAGGGTCATCCGAACCAGTCTCCTCCCCACCTGTCTCTGCCAAAGGGTTCAGGGTCTCACCGGACACAGACCACGTGTCCTTAGGGTCATCCGGGCCTGCCAACAGTCTCAGAGATGGAACGAGTCCTTGCACACTTTGCCCCGGACTGGTGTCCACATCACGCCCCAGGATGATGGCTGAAGGCCCTGAGCTTACCGGCAGCAGAAACAATCCGGCGCGCTTGGCTTCTGCTTTGTCCCCAGACTCTCCCGCACCTTGCTTACCAGTGGATTCTGCCCTTCTTGAAAGAGTCAACAACCCCACCAAACCACCACCACCACCACCACCACACCAGCAGCAGAAGGGTTTATCATCTCAGCCGGTGGCCTCGAGGAATTTCTGCCCGTTCCGAGTTCTTCTCCCCTTCTCCCGAAGCTCTTTTGCCAAAACGGTTGAAATAGCCGAGGATGGCTTTACGACACAAGACCAGGAGACAGAGACTCTTGGAGGAACGTTTGCTGTAAGAGTGACACATGCTGATACATTTGGGGTGGTGGTCAGGTCGCTGGTCAGTGCAGTCCCCAGCAAGCTGACACAGATCACGAGGATGGACATCCACGGACACTTCATGATGCGGTCCCTCGTGCTGCTGCTGCTTCTTCAAAAACGGCTAAGCGATGTTCGGACAGTGTTCTGAAAATTGCCTGGGTCTTAACAGACTTTTATCTTTGTACGGCCCACACACACACACAACACTGTAGCCTTTTGTAACGGTTTTTTTTTTTCCTTTTCGTTCTTATTTACAGCTCCACTTCTCCTCCTCCTTCTCCTCCTTCTCCCCCCCCCCCCCCCCATAACAAATGTGCATTAAGAGAATGAAAGAGAATACCTCTGTGTTTCCTGTTGACAAAAACTAAGTTCGTTTATCCTTTAAGTATCAGGTTTTCTTCCTGATCGTTTAACGAGTCTCTTTACTCTGTCTCTTTCTCTATTACTTTCTTTTCTCTCTCTCTCTCTCTCTCTCTCTCTCTCTCTCTTCTCTACTGTCTCTATTACTTCTTTCTCTCTCTCTCTCTCTCTTTCTCTACTGTCTCTATTACTTTCTTTCTCTCTCTCTCTCTTCTCTCTCTCTTTCTCTACTGTCTCTATTACTTTCTTTCTCTCTCTCTCTTTCTCTACTCTCTCTATTACTTTCTCTCTCTCTCTCTTCTCTATTCTTCTCTTTTCTCTTACTCTCTTTCTTTCTCTCTCTCTCTCTCTACTCTCTCTATTACTTTCTTTCTCTCTCTCTCTCTCTCTTTCTTCTCTCTCTCTACTGTCTCTATTACTTTCTTTCTCTCTCTCTCTCTCTCTCTCTTTCTCTCTCTCTCTCTCTCTCTCTCTCTCTACTGTCTCTATTACTTTCTCTCTCTCTCTACTCTCTCTATTACTTTCTCTCTCTCTCTACTTCTCTATTACTTCTTCTCTCTCCTCTCTCTACTGTCTCTATTCCTTTCTCTCTTCTCTCTCTCTCTCTACTCTCTCTATTACTTTCTTCTCTCTCTCTCTACTTCTCTATTACTTTCTTTCTCTCTCTCTCTTCTCTTCTCTACTTATCTTCTTTCTCTACTGTCTCTATTACTTTCTTTCTCTCTCTCTCTGCTCATACTCTTTCTCTCCTTCTACTTCTTTCTCTCTCTCTCTACTCTCTACTGTCTCTATTACTTCTTCTCTCTCTCTCTCTCTTCTCTATTACTTCTCTCTCTCTCTCTACTGTCTCTATTACTTCTTCTCTCTTCTTCTCTCTCTTCTCTTATTCTTTCTTCTCTTCTCTATCTTTTCTTCTCTCTCCTACTGTCTCTCTTACTTTCTTTCTCTCTCTCTCTCTACTTCTTTCTCTATTACTTTCTTTCTCTCTCTCTCTACTGTCTCTATACTTTCTTTCTCTCTCTCTCTCTTACTGTCTCTATTACTTTCTCTCTCTCTCTACTCTCTCTACTCTCTCTATTACTTCTCTCTTCTCTCTCTCTACTGTCTCTATTACTTTCTTCTCTCTCTCTCTACTGTCTCTATTACTTTCTTCTCTCTCTCTCTCTACTGTCTCTATTATCTTTCTTTCTCTCTCTCTCTCTACTGTCTCTATACTTTCTTTCTCTTCTCTCTACTGTCTCTATTACTTCTTTCTCTCTCTCTCTACTGTCTCTATTACTTTCTTCTCCTCTCTCTCTACTTTCTCTATTCCTTTCTTTCTTCTCTACTCTCTCTACTTCTTCTCTCTCTCTACTTCCTTTCTTTTCTCTCTCTCTCTCTCTCTTTACTTTCTCTTCTCTCTCTCTCTACTGTCTATTACTTTCTTTCTCTCTCTCTCTCTATCTTCTCTTCCTCTTCTACTTCTCTATACTTTCTCTCTCTCTCTCTACTCTCTCTATTACTTTCTTTCTCTCTCTCTCTACTCTCTTCTATTACTTTCTTTCCTCTCTCTCTCTACTCTCTCTATTACTTTCTTTCTCTCTCTCTCTCTACTGTCTCTATTACTTCTTCTCTCTCTCTCTTCTCTACTTCTCTATTCTTTCTTCTTCTCTCTCTACTGTCTCTATTACTTTCTCTTCTCTCTCTCTCTCTCTCCTCTATTACTTTCTCTTCTCTCTCTCTCTCCTACTGTCTCTATTACTTCTTCTTCTCTCTCTCCTATACTTTCTTTCTCTCTACTCTATGTCTCTATTACTTTCTTCTCTCTCTCTCTACTTCTCTTACTTCTCTTTCTCTCTCTCTACTTCTCTATTACTTTCTTTCTCTCTCTCTACTACGTCTCTACTTTCTTCTCTCTCTCTCTCTCTACTGTCTCTATTACTTTCTTCTCTCTCTCTACTGTCTCTATTACTTTCTTCTCTCTCTCTCTCTACTTCTCATTACTTCTTCTCTCTCTCTCTACTGTCTCTATTACTTTCTTTCTTCTACTCTCATTACTTCTCTCTTCTACTGTCTCTCTTCTTCTCTCTCTTCTCTATACTTTCTTTCTCTCTCTCTTCTCTATTACTTTTCTTCTATCTTTCTTTTCTCTCTCTCTCTACTGTCTCTATTACTTTTCTTCTCTCTCTACTCTCTATTACTTCTTCTTCTCTATCTCTCTATTACTTTCTATTCTTCTCTTTCTCTCTCATCTCTTACTTCTCTTTACTTTCTTCTTTCTTTCTCTCTCTACTGTCTCTATTACTTTCTTCTCTCTCTCTCTCTACTGTCTCTATTACTTTCTCTCTCTCTACTGTCTCTATTACTTTCTTTCTCTCTCTACTGTCTCTATTACTTTCTTTCTCTCTCTCTCCTACTGTCTCTATTAC
>JAPXFY010000033.1:24477588-24480088 GCA_030674185.1 Monoplex corrugatus | reverse complement strand
TTGTTGTCTGTGGTGTCTATAGATTAGATAAGTCCCACCTTGCCCCATTTTCTGGATGTTTCCCCGTCGGCCATATCACCTGAGGTGGGTGCTGCGTAAACTGAATCAAATCAATCTCTCTCTCTCTCTCTCTCTCTCTCTCTCTCCACACACACACACACTCTCTCTCTCACACAAACAATCCTCAGCAGCAATTAATCAATGTAACTAAATGGCCAGCTGGTCACGGAGGCCATCTCAGAGCCCTTTTACGCGGGCGGAAAAGTGATCAAATTCCGCATCACCCTGATTGAAAGCTAGCGCCGCGGGCAGACATCTCAAAATCAGTTTAAAAACAAATGTCAGCTGAACGAATGAGATGTGACAAATGGCCACAGTAAACTGGTCAGCGAGAGGTCATTGTTATTGTTATTGTTATTTAATTAAAGCCCAGCCGACTGCGCAGAGCCATATCAGGACTACAATCGTTTCAATACATTCAAAACTTTAACAAGGGGAAAAAAACTATAAAAAAGAAAAGAAAATTAAGCTTACATATCAAAGCATTCGCGTACATAATCTAAGGACATGCCCCTGGCGTTGACGATTCCGTCCAATTTATCGCACATGGGGTTTAAAAAACACACCTGAATACAAACTGAAGCATACCTAAGAACACCAAAACATACATAAAAATGGGCCTTTTATTACCTAAAATTGCTTGCGCATATCTCACTTCCCTAAAGCCAAAAATGGACTTAATACATGTACCCAATTATCAATCCTAAGAAAAAGTATGTAAGACTTCATTGAACACGTACAGGTGAATGGACCAACATGGCAGAAAATGACAGGAAGAAATGACATAAAACAAAGAAACCAGGCAGAAACATGGGTGACAGAGAAAAAAAATTTCTACACAGAATTTCCAGAAGGTGGAGATACTATTATACGGATGTGAGGCGTGGACAGTCGGCAAACAAAGCCAGAGCAAGATTGAGGCAGCCAAGGTGTGGTTTCTGAGAAGAATGTTGAGAGTTCCATGGACAGCAAAGAAAACAAACGAGACAGTCTTGATGGAGGCAGACACAAGTAGATCACTCATAAGGAAGATTAGGAAAAGACAGGCAACATTTATAGGCCATTTTATGAGGAAGGGAGATTTGGAGCACCTGGCCACAACAGGAAAGCTGGAGGGAAAGAGAGCACCAGGTAGACCCAGGGAGAAAATGCTGGACGGACTTGCAGAGTGGCTGGGGATGAGGAGGGTGGGGGAGATGCTAGGGGCAACGACAGATAGAGACAGATGGAAGTCCATGATCGCCAACGCCATGCGGCAGGGCATCTGATGATGATGATGATGATGATGGGGATACTATCTATACTGAAAGAGCCCCGGGCCTCCCCAAGTGGGGGGAAGGGGGGGGGGCAGCAAAAGATCAACGAGTCGGGGGCATTTTTTGTGTAACACTACGATGGCTTTCATCATCATCATGTGCCCTTCCGCATGGTGTTGGCGATCATGGCCCTCCACACGAATCTATCCCCTGTCGCTGCAAGTACATCTCCCACCCTCTCTGTCTTCAGCCATCCTGCAAGCCCGCCCAGTGTTTTCTCCCTGGGTCTACCTGGTGTTCTCTTTCCCTTCAGCTTTCCTGTTGTGACCAGGTGTTCTAATTCCCCTTTCCTCATACAATGTATGGCATTCAAGAAGATAGATGAAAAGCGTTTTACCGACAAATGCCTATCAATTAACACCAGGAAGAAAGTTCTGGAATGTTATAATATAGAACCGATACTGTTGTATGGCTGTGAGGCGTGGACAGTCAACACGCAAAGTCAGAACAAAATTGAGGCAACTGAAACGTGGTTTCTAAGAAGAATGTTGAGAGTTCCATGGACAGCAAAAAAACAAAGCAAAACAAAACAAAATAAACAAAAACAAACAAATAAACAAACAAACAAACAAACAAACAAGCGAGACAGTCTTGAAGGAGGCACACGCAAGAAGATCATTAATAAAGAAGATTAAAAAAAAGACAAGCAATATTTACAGGATGTTTTATGAGGCAAGAGAAATTAGAGCACTTGGTCACAATGGCGGACTCCATAAAGAACCTCTTCCGAGACGTCCCTCCTGACGCAATTTTCCAGTTTTTACAAGAGATCAATAGATTTCACTTGATGTAATTTTACGTGTTTTACTTTAATGCCATTTTAGATTTGCAAGGTTGACGGTGAGCATGGTTTTTAACTGTTGTCTTTTATCTTAACCTGGTTGTTCTTTCTTTTCTTTGACGTGGTGTTAGCCCTGATATGGCTCTAGTGGTCGGCTGGGCTATAAGCAATATGAATTGAATTAAACTGAATTGAACCTGGTCAAAACAGGAAAGCTGGAGGGAAAAAGAACGCCAGGTAGACCCAGGGATAAAATATTGGACGGACTTGCAGAGTAGCTGAGGACAGAGAGGTTGGGAGATGTGTTTGCGGCAACAAGGGATAGATTGGTATGGAGGGCCAT
>JAPXFY010000033.1:24460088-24472588 GCA_030674185.1 Monoplex corrugatus | reverse complement strand
ACCAAATCTTAGTTGTGTGATTGCCACTCTGAGACAGTATGTATCCATGTTAGAAATATATTTTTCTTTTTCAAAAATTGTTTTGAATGATCTATAGCACTCATATCTGTCACCATCTCTAATAATACTAGTGCATTCTTGGATAAACAGATCGACAAGTCTTTGTCTAAATATGTTTAAAAATAGTTTTACATCCCCAACTCCCTGTTGCAGCCATACAATGTTGAAACCTGTATCACACAGGATTTTTCTTACCTCTGATGCCCAACAATCCTTTCCATTTCTATCTAATTCCAGAAGCATTTGGTAAGCTTTATGCGGAAATCTTTCGGCACTCATTTGTAGCAATTTAAACCAATATCTTAAGCATGCGACCACAGAGTTAACGAATAATGGATATCTTCCCAGATCAGCGTACACCATCTTGTTTGGTGTCTTAACAGGCACGCCTAAAAATCTTTTGCACGCCATCATATGTACCTTTTCTATGTGTTCCATTCGTTTTAATCCCCATACTTCTGACGCGAACAACAGAATGGGTTGTACCTTTGCGTCAAATATTTTAAAGAAAGTATCCATTGTCATTTCCTTGAATTTTTGGAGAACCCTATTTAGCTGTATGACAGCTTTCTTCCCCTTAGTTGCTAAATGTGCAGTACCTTTTTTGACACTTACCATTGTCGTGAAATTAAAACCTAAATAGCAATAATTATTCACAACTTCCAACTTATTTTCTTCATATGACCATTTTTCACGTTTTCCGAGGAACCCTCCGTTTCTAAACACCATGACCTTCGTTTTGTCAATATTTACTTTTAATTTCATGTTGTTACAACACGTACTTAAAACGTTCAGCTGATTCTGTAAGCCATTTGGTGTAGTTGAAAAAAGTACCACATCATCTGCAAAGAGTAAAACAAATATTTCCAACATCCCAGGTAGTAATTGGATGCCATGTTTTCCTTTATCACTCATATAATTTGCTAACTGATTTATAAATATCGAAAACAATGTAGGACTCAAGACACAACCTTGTCTTACTCCAACCGGACATTGAAACATCTCTGAAAATTTATCGTTAACTCGGATACATGACACCAATGACTTGTACATTGCCATTAATGATGCGAGAAATTTCCCTTTAACACCCTCCTTTCTAATACAATGTAGGAGTTTATCATGTCTGACCGAATCGAAAGCCTTTTTAAAGTCAACAAAAGCAACATATAATTTCATCCCTTTCTTGTGCATGCATTTCTGAATGATAGCATGTAGTGTGAATATATGATCAACAGTTGAGTATCTATTACGAAAACCTGCCTGGCTCTCTGAGATCAAATTATTAGCTTCTAACCAGGTGTATAATCTCTTGTTCAGTATTGTTGTGTAACATTTAGATATCATGCTTAATAAAGGATATACCTCTATAATTATCTGCATTTTCAGGATCCCCTTTCTTGAAAATGGGGATGATAATGGCTTTGGACCACTCTTTTGGATAAATCCCCGAGTCAAAAATTATTTTGAACAGTTTTGTTAGAAAAACTATGACATCGTTTCCCCCATTTTTTAACATTTCAGCTGAAACGCTGTCAATTCCGTTTGCTTTACCAGTCTTAAGTTTACCAACTGCTCGTTTAACCTCTTCTTCAGATATATCTCTATTTAGAGTATGCTCCCTTTCCTCAGATAGATCTACCTCAATATCACAATGTTCACCAACATGTCCCCCATAATTTTGAAAAATATTCTTGAAGTGCTCGAACCAGACATTAATATCAATATCATTTGAGACTTTGTCTTTGTTTCCATAACCCATACTTCTCAGCAGTTTCCAGAACTGTGATGAATTAGTCATTTCCATGGTTAGCGAATCTACTTTCTGTTTCCTAAATGCTTGTCTCTTTGTCTTTAGTAAACGTCTGTACGTTTTCCTCTCTTCCACATATGAAATTCTATCTTCTTCCTTCCTAGTTTTCCTAAAATAATTTAGTTTACGCCTTGTTTCTTTTTTTGCTTGCTGACAGTCCTTGTCAAACCATTCTGATCTTTTGTTCCAGTAAACTTTATACGTTTTATACATACAGGCACTGGCATCTTTCAGACATTGTACAAAAGTATTCAAACCACTATCCACATCGCAATGTAGAGTATTTGTGGCCAAAATAAGTCTGTCTTGAATATCACTGCTTTTCAAAGTTTTGTGGAACTCGGCTTCCAGTTCATGTTTCCAAATAAATTTCTCACAAACCTCGTTTTTGGGTTGACTTGTTTTATCATGACCAGCCTCAACGATATCATTTTTAATTTCAACCAACATAACAATGGTAGGTGATCAGAATCCATCATGTTCTCAACAACAATTGATTTGATGTGTATAGATGAAAACAAATCAATGGAAGTAATGAAATAGTCTACTGTGCTAGTCCCAGAGGACGCAATATATGTACATCCATCGTCAAAATCCGTTTCACGCAATCCGTTTAAAATCATACATTCAAACATATTACATAACTCAATCAGCTGACAACCAAATTTGTTTGTGTTTTTGTCCTGTGAAATTCTGGGAAATCTGTTCTCGATATAAACATTTACATCGAAATCATCGACCTCTCCACTAAAACTGTAATTAGTATTCGCTGTTCTCGCGTTTAGATCCCCATTTACCAATAGAAAAGAATCACCACACAAGTCATATAGATCTAAAATGCATTGCTCCAGCACTTCAATACCATATGCACCTTCCTGGCTATTCCAATAGACAGAATCACACGGAGGAAGATATGTACAAATCCACAGTATGTTTCTGTCTACAGAAAACAGGTCTTTGTGGATTTTTATAGCTAAAGTGTTTTCAGTTTCTATTGGGATTTGCTCAACAAAACGAGAATATGATTTCCTTACCATTGCGATAACACCCCCAGAATATCTCCCTTGATGAGACAGCTTCTTGGCTTTAGACGTGAACACTACAAAGTCACTGAAAAGTGGTGATTCAAAGTCAGTTGCAACAAATGTTTCTGTCAAACATATAAAGTCATAAGTGAGAAGAAAATTGGCAAAATCATTATTTTCTAGTTTTTCCAAAAGGCCATTTACATTATAATTAAGGAAACTAACATGTAATTTATTTGCAGTATTTACACGCAAAGTACATTTTGATTCCGATGGTGGTGTTGTGTTCTGATTCCAAATATAACTGTCGTCGCCTGTGGCAAATCGTACAGGTCTACCTGATATTGTGGCCCGGCCGATATCCTATCTGTTAGTACCTGAGGCCTCACTCACACTGGGTTTGGTCTTAGAAGATTGGGACCTGCTTCTGGTTTTTGGCAGATCTTTAGCCTGCGTTTTCTTAAACGAGTCAGTAATTTTGCTCTGACTGCTAGACCTTGGTGGAGCATGGCCACTGCTCTTACCGTCTATCCGTGTGTGGGAGGCAGCACGTCTAGGTCGCAGAGCATGGGTGACAGAACGTGTCTGTATGCTCTGGTTTGTGTCTAGATCATCAGAATCTAGAACTAGATTGTCAGCATGCGAGTCTGCCAAGCTTTTGGCGTTCGCGTTTTGTGTTATTGTGTGTGTATCATTTAATGCTTGATCTGAGGTGTGTGCCACACCGTTAGTGTGATCAACTGACTTTGTTCTGACACTGAGCACAGTGACCTCATCGGTACTCACATTCTCAGTATTAATTTTACCCGATTCTTTGGTCGCTTCACATACATCTTCAGCTAGGACCTCACCCATATTTTCCATTTCCTCACCACTGATACAGGTGTCTTTGTCACTGACATCGTCACTTTGATCACAAGGCTGGATTTCGTGGACGTCACTGTTTGAGTCATGGCTGACTTCCTCACAAGGGTCATCATGTGGGGGAGGGGCCACAGTGTCCATGCTTTTGCAAGTGTCATAAGTACATAGGCCATCACATGCGGAAGGGGCCACTGGGTCTTTCCTGCTTCGTTCAACGTGAGGACAAGAGTCATCATTTGGGGAAGGGTTCACCGAGTCTATCCTGCTAAGTCTGGTGTCGTAGCGTGGGGAAGGGGCAACCGTCTGCTCTATATCCCGCTGATGTCCATACATCCGTTTGGCACTGACTCTGTTTGATTTAGATGGAACTGAATGATCCCTGCCAGTGTTTTCTTTCAGGAAGACAAACCTTCTGTGGTTTGACGTTGGTCTTGACGTTGGTCTTCTGGTCACTTCGCTATATGAGTATGGACCAGGGACTAGTGGTCTGGAATTACTCCTGTCACAATCCAGGCGTTCAGAGCTTTTATGATTTCTTCCTCTGGTCTCCTCTGTGTGCGCCCTGACGACGTGGACAGCTCCTACATCAGCATGATCTCTGCTGGATCTGTGCGGATTCCTGGTGGTCTCATAGTGGTATTGTTGGTCTTTTGTGTAAGATTGTCCTGTCTCCCAGTGGTCCAGGTTGTCTTCATGCATAGAAACTGTGTGACGCCTTATGCTCTGGTTTCTGTGGTGACGCCCAAATTTGTTCTTTGAAGGATATCCGTGGTGAAGATGTTCATTTCTTTTGCCATCATGCATAAATTGTCTGTTGTCCTGAACATGTGGCCAATGTTCGTCAAGGTGGGGGGCAGCTGAAGGGTAGTCATGACCGTTGTCATAGTCGTAATATGATTTTTGTTTGTCCCTCACACGCAGTTTTCCGTTGTATATGTATGCAATTTTACCACGCCCACGATGAAACTCGACCATTTGCCTCTGCCGCGAGGTGAGGTCAGACGCAACTTTGATCCCGCTTTCCCTGAGGTTATCTCTGAATTCTCTGTTTCCTAAAACAGCCATTTTGTCCGTCCACCGGCAGAACTGAACTAAAATGGGACGGGGATTGCTACCAGAGGTTTTCCAAGTCTGACTGCACTTGCAATGTCTTCTTGATGCCAATTGGGTTTGGTTGCATGGTTATTCAAGATGTCTGTGATTATCTCAGTAGTAGCGTAACTGTCCTCCCAAGAATACTCTTCCACATTGATGAACAACACGTTGCACCTCTTGACATCTTGTTCCGTGGACTCTAGCTTTCTTTCCAGATTATCAATTCTGTCCGTCATTGATGTGTTGAATTCTCTGAGGTCATCTATTTCTTCTTTATTTGTTTGGACACATTCCTTTAGTTTACGAACATCCTCAAAGAACTGTGATAAGTTATCCTCTAAGGCACTGAACTTATCGTCGACGTGTCTCTTGATTGTGGCTGCATGCGAATGTAGCCCTTGCTGGATTTGTGTAAATCTCCAGTCTATCAGCTGCATTATACTGGCATCTGGTGTTGTATACCCATGTTGAGCCATGATCGCTGTCTACACCAAGTACTTTTTTTTTCGAAAGAGAGAGAGAGAGAGCTTGAGAGAGAGAGAGAAAGAGAGAGAGAGAGAAAGAGAGAGAGAGAAAGAGAGAGAGAGAGAGAGCGAGCTAATAAGATAAATCCATACAAACCTACCTACTAGTAGAGAGAGAGAGAGAGAAAGAGTGAGAGAGAGAGAGAGAGCGAGCTAATAAGATAAATCCATATAAACCTACCTACTAGTAAGAGAGAGAGAGAGAGAGAGAGAGAGAGAGAGAGAGAGAGAGAGAGAGAGCGAGCTAATAAGATAAATCCATACAAACCTACCTACTAGTAGAGAGAGAGAGAGAGAGAGAGAGCTAATAAGATAAATCCATACAAACCTACCTACTAGTAGACAGAGAGAGAGAGAGCGAGCTAATAAGATAAATCCATATAAACCTACCTACTAGTAGAGAGAGAGAGAGAGAGTGAGAGAGAGAGAGAGAGAAAGAGAGAGAGAGCGAGCTAATAAGATAAATCCATATAAACCTACCTACTAGTAGAGAGAGAGAGTGAGAGAGAGAGAGAGAGAAAAAGAGAGAGAGGCGAGCTAATAAGATAAATCCATACAAACCTACCTACTAGTAGAGAGAGAGAGAGAGAGCTAATAAGATAAATTCATACAAACCTACCTACTAGTAGAGGAGAGAGAGAGAGAGAGAGAGAGAGCTAATAAGATAAATCCATACAAACCTACATACTAGTAGAGAGAGAGAGAGAGAGCTAATAAGATAAATCCATACAAACCTACCTACTAGTAGAGAGAGAGAGAGAGAGAGAGAGAGAGAGCTAATAAGATAAATCCATACAAACCTACCTACTAGTAGAGAGAGAGAGAGAGAGAGTAAAGAAGAGAAGAGAAAAGAGAGAGAGAGGAGCTAATAAGATAAATCCATACAAACCTACCTACGTAGTAGAGAGAGAGAGAGAAGAGGGAGCTAAATAAATAAATCCATACAAACCTACCTACTAGTAGAGAGAGAGGGGAGAGAGAGCTAATAACGATAAATCCATACAAACCTACCTACTAGTAGAGAGAGAGAGAGAGAGAGAGAGAGAGAGCTAATAACATAAATCCATACAAACCTACCTACTAGTAGAGAGAGAGAGAGAGAGAGGCTAATAACATAAATCATACAAACCTACCTACTAGTAGAGAGAGAGAGAGAGAGAGCTAATAGAGAAACATACACACTACGAGAGAGAGAGAGAGAGAGAGCTAATAACATGAATTCATACAAACCTACCTACTAGTAAGAGAGAGAGGAGGAGAGAAGAGAGAGAACTAATAACATGAATTCATACAAACCTACCTACTAGTAGAGAGAGAGAGAGAGAGAGAGCTAATAACATGAATTCATACAAACCTACCTACTAGTAGAGAGAGAGAGAGAGAGAGAGAAGAGAGAGAGAAGGAGAAGCTAATAACATGAATTCATACAAACCTACCTACTAGTAAGAAGAGAGAAGAGAGAGAGAGAGAGAGAGAGAGAGAGAGAGCTAATAACATGAATTCATACAAACCTACCTACTAGTAGAGAGAGAGAGAGAGAAGAGAGAGAGAGAGAGAGAGAGAGAGAGAGAAGAGAGCTAATAAATAAATCATACAACCTACCTACTAGTAGAAGAGAAGAGAGAGAGAGAGCTAATAACATGAATTCATACAAACCTACCTACTAGTAGAGAGAGAGAGAGAGAGAGAGAGAGAGAGAGAGAGAGAGAGAGAGAGAGCTAATAAATAAATTCATACAAACCTACCTACTAGTAGAGAGGAGAGAGAGAAAGAGAGAGAGAGAGAGAGAGAAAGAAGAGAGAGAGAGAGAGCTAATAAGATAAATTCATACAAACCTACCTACTAGTAGAAAGAGAGGGGGAGAGAGAGAGAGAGAGAGAAAGAGAGAGAGAGAGAGAAGAGAGAGAGAGAGAGAAAAGAGAGAAAAAAAGAGAAGAGAGAAAGCTAATAACATAAACTCATACAAACCTACCTACTAGTAGAGAGAGAGGGCGGAGAGAGAGAGAAAGAAAGAGAGAGAGAGAAAAGAGAAAGAAAGAGAAAAGAAGAGAGAGAAAGAGAGAGAGAGAGAAAGCTAATAACATAAACTCATACAAACCTACCTACTAGTAGAGGGAGAGAGAGAGGGAGAGAAATAGAGAGTGAGAGAGAGAGTGTGTGTGTGTGAGTGTGTGTGAGAGAGAGAAGACAGAGAGAGAGAAAGAGGGAGTGAGAGAGAGAGAGAGAGAGAGAGAGAGAAAGAAAGAAAGAAAGAAAGAGAGAGAGGAATTCTGCGCGTATGACCGTACCGTTCTCTATCTCGCCTTAAAGGCAATTACACTCCGTCTTCGTGAAGCTATGTAGAGAAGTTGGAAGAAACAGAGGTGAAAAATGATCTTGTAAGGCAGAAATAAGAAAATAGTCTTATGAGAAAAAGACAGCATGACAGGAAAGATGAACCTTCTAACTATCTAAAAACAAACTAGATAACTCCTGTGGTCCCAAAACAGAAGAGGGACCTAAAATTTTTCAAATTCCTTTTTGTTCTGCAGTATCCCCCAGAACAAGATTGAGGCCAATACAACACTGAGGCAGCCGAGGTGTGGTTTGTAAGAAGAATGCTGAGAGTTCCATGGACAGCAAAGAAAACAAACGAGGCAAGTTTTGATGGAAGCAGACACAAGAAGATCATTCATAAGGAAGATTAGGAAAAAGACAGGCAACATTTATAGGCCATTTTATGAGGAAAGGGGAATTGGAGCGCCTGGTCACAACGGGAAAGCTGGAGGGAAAGAGAGCACCAGGTAGACCCAGGGAGAAGATATTGGACGGACTTGCAGAGTGGCTGAAGACAAAGAGGGTGGAAGAGGTGCTTGAGGCAACAAGAGATAGAAACAGATGGAAGGCCATGATCGCCAACGCCATATGGCAAGGCACCTGATGATGATGATGAGTATCCCCCGCTGCGAGAAAACCCGCTGAATGATTAGATCAGTCTGAGTTTTGCAGTTTGCAAACATCACACACCCCAACGATTCCATATGCGCTCCATCCACCCAATCTGCCGTCTTATCTGGCAAAACTCCTTAAGTCCACGCAAAACGCTACGCGCTGGTAAGTTAAAAAAAAAAAAAAGCAAGAAAAAAAAAAAAGCTGCGGCGCGCCTAAGGATCAAACCCACGACCTTTACGCTATCAATGGGGTGCTCTACTGTAACCCACTGGACACAGCAGCACGTTCAGGTGTATGTTGCTTATAGCCCAGCCGGCCACTAGAGCCATATCAGAGCTTACACCACGTTAAAAAAAAACAAAAAAACACAAGGTTGAGTAATACTTTGACTCCTGTACCTTATCCACCAACTCAAAAACTTAACCCTTTGATTCCCTCACCCTGTCCATGAGCTTCACGCAGGAAGTTCGGTGGATAAGATGAAGGATTCAAAGGGTTAAGTTTTTGCTTTGCTAGCCTGGTTGACAATGGAGAATGCTGGTGGATGGGGTGCGGGAGTCAAAGGGTTAAACTGACAACAGTTAAAGACTAGACTTACGATTGTCCTTTTTATGTCTAAAATGCAATTTAAAAAAAAAATCTTTCCCATACCTAAGCTCTTATCAGACGAAATCTATTCATCTCAAGTCAAAAACTGGAAAACTACATCCAGAGGAACATCTCCGGAGAGGTTCTTTAAGGAGTCTGTTGTATAATTACACCCAGAGGAACATCTCCGGAGAGGTTCTTTAAGGAGTCTGCTGTATAGTGCTTATGTCTCACATCATGCAAGTCCGAGAGTTCAATAAGAAGGTGTTTGTTACTGAGTGGCTCGTCACATGGTGTACACCATGGGGCTTCTTCACACAGTAACTTAACTTGTTATTCTACTGTCTATCTTCTTCTTGTTATTCTACGTGTCTATCTTTCTTCTTTGTTATTCTACGTGTCTATCTTTCTTTCTTTGTTATTCTACGTTTTTATCTTTCTTTCTTTGTTATTCTACGTTTTTATCTTTCTTTCTTTGTTACTCTACGTTTTTATCTTTCTTTCTTTGTTATTCTACGTGTCTATCTTTCTTTCTTTGTTATTCTACGTTTCTATCTTTCTTGTTATTCTACGTTTTTATCTTTCTTTCTTTGTATTCTACGTGTCTATCTTTCTTTGTTTGTTATTCTACGTTTCTATCTTTCTTTCTTTGTTATTCTACGTGTCTATCTTTCTTTCTTTGTTATTCTACGTTTCTATCTTTCTTTGTTATTCTACGTTTTTATCTTTCTTTCTTTGTTATTCTACGTGTCTATCTTTCTTTGTTTGTTATTCTACGTTTCTATCTTTCTTGTTATTCTACGTTTTTATCTTCTTTCTTTGTTATTCTACGTTTCTATCTTTCTTTCTTTGTTATTCTACGTGTCTATCTTTCTTTCTTTGTTATTCTACGTTTCTATCTTTCTTTGTTATTCTACGTTTTTATCTTTCTTTCTTTGTTATTCTACGTTTCTATCTTTCTTTCTTTGTTATTCTACGTGTCTATCTTTCTTTGTTACTCTACGTTTTTATCTTTCTTTCTTTGTTATTCTACGTGTCTATCTTTCTTTCTTTGTTATTCTACGTGTCTATCTTTCTTTGTTACTCTACGTTTTTATCTTTCTTTCTTTGTTATTCTACGTTTCTATCTTTCTTTGTTACTCTACGTTTTTATCTTTCTTTCTTTGTTATTCTACGTTTCTATCTTTCTTTGTTATTCTACGTTTATATCTTTCTTTCTTTGTTATTCTACGTTTCTATCTTTCTTTGTTATTCTACGTTTCTATCTTTCTTTGTTATTCTACGTTTTCTCACTTTCTTTGTTATTCTACGTTTTTATCTTTCTTTGTTATTCTACGTTTCTATCTTTTTTTCTTTGTTATTCTACGTTTCTATCTTTTTTCTTTGTTATTCTACGTTTCATTCTTTCTTTGTTATTCTACGTTTCTATCTTTCTTTGTTATTCTACGTTTCTATCTTTCTTTCTTTGTTATTCTACGTTTCATTCTTTCTTTGTTATTCTACGTTTCTATCTTTCTTTGTTATTCTACGTTTTCATTCTTTCTTTGTTATTCTACGTTTCTATCTTTCCTTTCTTTGTTATTCTACGTTTCTATCTATCTTTCTTTGTTATTCTACGTTTCATTCTTTCTTTGTTATTCTACGTTTCTATCTATCTTTCTTTGTTATTCTACGTTTCTATCTTTCTTTCTTTGTTATTCTACGTTTCTATCTTTCTTTCTTTGTTATTCTACGTTTTTTATCTTTCTTTCTTTGTTATTCTACGTTTCTATCTTTCTTTCTTTGTTATTCTACGTTTATATCTTTCTTTCTTTGTTATTCTACGTTTCTATCTTTCTTTCTTTGTTATTCTACGTTTCTATCTTTCTTTCTTTGTTATTCTACGTTTCTATCTTTCTTTCTTTGTTATTCTACGTTTCTATCTTTCTTTCTTTGTTATTCTGCGTTTTTATCTTTCTTTCTTTGTTATTCTACGTTTATATCTTTCTTTCTTTGTTATTCTACGTTTATATCTTTCTTTCTTTGTTATTCTACGTTTCTATCTTTCTTTGTTATTCTACGTTTCTATCTTTCTTTGTTATTCTACGTTTCATTCTTTCTTTGTTACTCTACGTTTCTATCTTTCTTTCTTTGTTATTCTACGTTTCTATCTTTCTTTCTTTGTTATCTACGTTTCTATCTTTCTTTCTTTGTTACTCTACGTTTTTATCTTTCTTTCTTTGTTATTCTACGTTTATATCTTTCTTTCTTTGTTATTCTACGTTTCTATCTTTCTTTCTTTGTTACTCTACGTTTCTATCTTTCTTTCTTTGTTACTCTACGTTTATATCTTTCTTTCTTTGTTATTCTACGTTTATATCTTTCTTTCTTTGTTATTCTACGTTTATATCTTTCTTTCTTTGTTATTCTACGTTTCTATCTTTCTTTCTTTGTTATTCTACGTTTCTATCTTTCTTTCTTTGTTATTCTACGTTTTTATCTTTCTTTCTTTGTTAATCTGCGTTTTTATCTTTCTTTCTTTGTTAATCTGCGTTTCTATCTTTCTTTCTTTGTTATTCTACGTTTCTATCTTTCTTTCTTTGTCATTCTACGTTTCTAAGCAATTGACAACACCAACTATACTATTCTGTACAATAGAATAGCTACACACTCACTCTAAAAGCGACGGATTATTGACAAACAAACTAACACCCACACCCAAAAATATTCACGGTCACAAACCAAGTAAAATTTAAGCCTTAAAACCAAAACAACGGAAACCAAACACCTTATCAGTTTTAAGGCTTTTGTTCCTTCTAAAGATGGAAATTCACACACACACACACACACAGAGACACACACACAGACACACATAGACACACACACACACACACACAGACACACACACACACACACACACACACACACACACACACACACACACACACACACACACACACTCTCCAAGTTAAGCTACCCTTCGATCACCTCCCCCCTCCCCCTCCCCCCATCCATCTAAGAATGGAGATTGAAAAAAATAAATCAAACGAGTATAAAACTCTTCATGAACATTCCAAACAATAAACTGCAACATAATTACTTAACTTACGGCTCACCAGTCTCCCCCCATCCCCACAAAGAATGGAGACTTTTTGAATTAATAATGTCAACAACAAAAAAGTCTAAAGAAGTACGTAAGTCAATAACACCAAAAATCTTTACAACACTTTTTCACGAATTTGCAGAAGTTATAACCAGAAATCGAGGTGCACCAAGATGCCACAAGTCTCACCCTCTGACAAGTAAGAATACACACACACACGCACACAACATATACACACACGCATTGTACGAAACACCCCCACAAAAGAATATGTATAATATACTCTGCGAAAGATCTACGAGAACTCCGCAGTAAAATGATCCAATCAGCACTCTTATCTCTCGTCACGTGACGCCCACGAAACACTCCCATGATTCCTGCATGGCGATGGTGATGATGTCAGTGTGACGGCATGTCCTCCATTACCAGATATTGGTATTCGAAGAAGAAAAAAAAATATAAAAAAAAACAAGAGAGGGGGGAGGAGGAGAGGAGGAGGACGGAGAGGGTGTTGGGGGCGA
>JAPXFY010000033.1:24427588-24432588 GCA_030674185.1 Monoplex corrugatus | reverse complement strand
GTCACGCCCGTACAAAAGACAGCAAAAACGAGATGCATAAAAACTTAGTGAAAAAAAAATACCAAAAAAACCCCAAAAAACAATAGACGACTTCCCTGATGTTGTGTTTGATGCAAAACCAGAAAAGTCAATTTGGAAGTATAAACTGAACTCATCGTCATCATCATCATGTACCCTGCCGCATGGCGTTGGCGATATGGTCCTCCATACGAATCTGTCTTTGGTAATATGAATTTTTTTTTTTTCTGAAAAAAAAAAAAGACTAAGGGAGAGATACAGACAGACAGACAGACAGACAGACAGACAGGCAGAAGATTAAGAAAGACGGGAAAGAGAGAGAGAGAGAGAGAGAGACAGAAGCAGAGAGGCAGAGACAGAGAGAGAGAGAGAGACAGACAGACAGACAGACAGAAACAGAGAAAGAGACAGAGGCAGAGAGACAAAGAAAGAGACAGAGACAGAGAGAGATACAGAGACAGATAAGACAAACACACACACATACACACACATTCCTCTTGGGTAATATGAAATAATTTGTTTCTAAAGACAGAGAGAGAAACACAGAGAGAGAGAGACAGAGACAGAAACAGACAAAGACAGAGAAAGAGAGACACAGAGAGAGAAAAGAGGAAGAGAGAAGAGAGAAGACAGAGAGAAAGACAGAGAGAAAGACAGAGAGAAAGAGACAAACACAACAGAGACAGACATAAACAGAGACAGAGACAGAGAAGAGGGAGAGAGAGAGACAGACAGACAGAGACAGACAGACAGACAAACAGAGAGACAGACAGACAGACAGATAGACTGACAAAAACAGAGAAAGAGAAGAGAGAAAAGAGAGAAAGGGGGTGGGGCGGGGGAAGGGAGAGAAGAAAGGGAGGTAAGGATTGATTTGTCAAATGACCAACGGGAAGCCGACAGACACAAAAGGCTTGGATAACAGAGAGAACAGTACCAGTCGCCGTGGTGTAGTGGTTAACGCAACGGACTACCGACTGGAAGGTTGCAGGTTCGAATCCCCATCAGTACCTTCAAAAATCATTGTGGGATTTTTCGGCTCTAACCGGCTCCTACCCAGAGTTGGGCTGTGCTATGGGCTCATTGGGAAGACTGGGATCACACAGTCGAGTCTCATCCACTTCGCGGATGCGTCATTGAGGAGGATGTTGCTCAAATTTTCTGACCAACACAGCAGGTGTCCTTATCTCTCGGGCCTGGTTGACGCCAGGATATATTATGATAGTAAGCGTAGAGTGCAACCTTATCACGCAGTCTCAATTATAGATGGAACTCCATAGCATCATGATTATCATCCACATCGACATCATCATCATCGCATAATAAAAACTGTTTCAGCTTCTGTGGCCATTAAAGATGGTGTAGAAAATGGGACGAAAAAAAATTGTGAGCACAAAGGTAACCCCCTGAGTGCAATGATCCTAAAAAAAAATTAAAAAAAAAAAACCCAGAGAGAATAGGGCCATTAATTTTTCAGTCGACCCCAAACAGAACGTCCCGGCACAGAAGAGCATGTGAATGCCAAAGATACAATACACGACAACACCTTCAACAACCTCCTCCCCCTACTTCCCCTCCTTCCCTCCTGCCACTCCCCTCTCCCCCTACTTCCCTCTCCCCTACTTCCACTTCCCTGCCACTACTTCCCTCCTGCCACTCCTCCCCTACTTCCCTCCTGCCACTCCTCCTCCCTACTTCCCTCCTGCCACTCCTCCCCCTACTTCCCTCCTCCTGCCACTCCTCCCCTCACTTCCCTCCTGCCACTCCTCCTTCCCTCCTGCCACTCCTCCCCCTACTTCCTCCTTCCCTCCTGCCTCCCCCTGCCACTCCTCCCCCTACCTTCCCTCTCCCCCTCCACTCCTCCCTACTTCCCTCCTGCCACTCCTCCCCCTACTTCCCTCCTCCCCCTACTTCCCCTCTCTCCCTCCCACTCCTCCCACTCCTACTTCCCTCCTGCCACTCTCCCTCTCCCCTACTTCCCTCCTCCACTCTCCCCACTCCTCTCCCCTACTTCCCTCCCCTGCCACTCCTCCCCCTACTTCCCTCCTCCCCTACTTCCCTCCTGCCACTCCTCCCCTACTTTCCTCTCCTCCCCTACTTCCTCTTCCTCCTGCCACTCCTCCCCTACTTCCCTCCTGCCACTCTCCCTCCTCCCCTACTTCCCTCCTCCCCTACTTTCCTGCCCTTCCACTCCTCTCCCCTACTCTGCCATCCTCCCTCCTCCTCTCCCCCCTACTCTCCCTCCTTCCTTCCTACTTCCCCTCCTCCCTACTTCCCCTTCCACCTTCCCATCCTTCTCTCTCTGCCCTTCCACTAATGTAAAATCATTGCTTTATGATACAATGCTTTGTAATTCTAATCATTGTGTCAAGGTTCAGTGTTCGGTACCGGCTTCTGTTAGAGCTTTGTGTCTAGACTCTGTGGAACATGCGTTTGTTCTTCATAATTACTTCGTATTTTCTTTTGTGTTATTTCTGCTTTTTGGGTGCCCTAGGATGTGTGTGTGTGTGTGTGTGGGGGGGGTTGTGTTTGTGTGTGTGTGTGGGGGGGGGGTTGTGTTTGTGTGTGTGTGTGTGTGTGTGGGTTGTGTGTGTGTGTGTGGGGGGGGGGGTTGTGTTTGTGTTTGTGTGTGTGTGGGGGGGGGGGGGGGTGTTGTGTGTTTGTGTGTGTCTGTGTGTGTGTGTGTGTGTGGTTGTGTTTGTGTGTATGTCTGTGTGTGTGTGGTTGTGTGTGTGTGTGTGTGTGTTGTGTGTGTGTGTGTGTGTGTGTGTGTGTGTGTGTGTGTGTTGTGTGTGTGTGTGTGTGTTGTTGTTTGTGTCATTGTGAATGTGTGTGTGTGTGTGTGCTTTTATGTGTGTGTGTGTGTGTGTGTGTGTGTGTGTAGTGTTTGTGTGGTGTGTGTGCTGTGTGTGTGTGTGCTATGTGTGTATGTGTATGTGTATGTGTGTGTGTGTTGTGTGTGTGTGTGTGTGTGTGTGTGTGTTGTGTGTCTATGTGTATGTGTGTGTGTGTGTGTTTGTGTGTGTGTGTATGTTTGTGTGTGTGTGTGCTTTGTGTGTTGTGTGTGTGTGTTGTGTGTGTGTGTTTCTGTGTGTTGTGTGATGTTGTGTGTGTGTTGTTGTGTGTGTGTGTGTGTGTTGTGTGTGTGTGTTGTGATATTTCCTTTGTCTTTCGTGATTACTTTCTTTGTCTTTCGTGTTATTTCCTTTGTTTTTCGTGATTACTTTCTTTGTCTTTCGTGATTATTTCCTTTGTCTTTCGTGATTATTTCCTTTGTCTTTTGTGATTATTTCCTTTGTCTTTTGTGATTATTTCCTTTGTCTTTCGTGATAATTTCCTTTGTCTTACGTGATTATTTCCTTTGTCTTTCGTGATTATTTCCTTTGTCTTTCGTGATTGTTTCCTTTGTCTATCGTGATTGTTTCCTTTGTCTTTTGTGAGTATTTCCTTTGTCTTTTGTGATTATTTCCTTTGTCTTTCGTGATTATTTCCTTTGTCTTTTGTGATTATTTGTTTCCTTTGTCTTTTGTGATTGTTTCCTTTGTCTTTTGTGATTGTTTCCTTTGTCTTTTGTGATTGTTTCCTTTGTCTTTTGTGATTGTTTCCTTTGTCTTTTGTGATTGTTTCCTTTGTCTATCGTGATTGTTTCCTTTGTCTTTTGTGAGTATTTCCTTTGTCTTTTGTGATTATTTCCTTTGTCTTTCGTGATTTACTTTCTTTGTTTTTGTGATTAATTTGTTTCCTTTGTCTTTTCGTGATTGTTTCCTTTGTCTTTTGTGATTATTGTTTCCTTTGTCTTTTGTGATTGTTTCCTTTGTCTTTTGTGATTGTTTCCTTTGTCTTTTGTGATTGTTTCCTTTGTCTTTCATGATTGTTTCCTTTGTCTTTTGTGATTGTTTCCTTTGTCTTTCATGATTGTTTCCTTTGTCTTTCATGATTGTTTCCTTTGTCTTTTGTGATTATTTCCTTTGTCTTTTGTGATTATTTCCTTTGTCTTTCATGATTGTTTCCTTTGTCTTTTGTGATTGTTTCCTTTGTCTTTTGTGATTGTTTCCTTTGTCTTTTGTGATTGTTTCCTTTGTCTTTTGTGATTGTTTCCTTTGTCTTTTGTGATTGTTTCCTTTGTCTTTTGTGATTGTTTCCTTTGTCTTTTGTGATTGTTTCCTTTGTCTTTTGTGATTGTTTCCTTTGTCTTTTGTGATTGTTTCCTTTGTCTTACGTGATTATTTCCTTTGTCTTTTGTGATTATTTTCTTTGTCTTTCGTGATTGTTTCCTTTGTCTTTTGTGATTATTTTCTTTGTCTTTTGTGATTATTTCGCCTTTCATTGATTATTTCCTTTGTCTTTTGTGATTATTTCCTTTGTATTTCGTGATTGTTTCCTTTGTCTTTCGTGATTATTTCCTTTGTCTTTCGTGATTATTTCCTTTGTCTTTCGTGACTATTTCGTCTTTCATTGATTATTTCTTTTGTCTTTCATGATTGTTTCCTTTGTCTTTCGTGATTGTTTCGTTTGTCTTTCATGATTGTTTCCTTTGTTTTTCGTGATTATTTCCTTTGTCTTTCGTGATTGTTTCCTTTGTCTTTCATGATTGTTTCCTTTGTCTTTCATGATTGTTTCCTTTGTCTTTCGTGATTATTTCCTTTGTCTTTCGTGATTGTTTCCTTTGTCTTTCGTGATTATTTCCTTTGCCTTTCATTGATTATTTCCTTTGTCTCTCGTGATTGTTTCCTTTGTCTTTCGTGGTTGTTTCCTTTGTCTATCGTGATTGTTTCCTTTGTCTTTTGTGATTACTTCCTTTGTCTTTCGTGATTGTTTCCCTTGTCTTTCGTGATTATTTCCTTTGTCTTTCGTGATTGTTTCCTTTGTCTTTCGTGATTGTTTCCTTTGTCTTTCGTGATTGTTTCCCTTGTCTTTCGTGATTACTTCCTTTGTCTTTCGTGATTGTTTCCCTTGTCTTTCGTGATTATTTCCTTTGTCTT
>JAPXFY010000033.1:24420088-24422588 GCA_030674185.1 Monoplex corrugatus | reverse complement strand
TTCATTTGTGCTCACTTTTTTTTTTTTCTATCCTACTTTTTGCACCACCTTTATAGCCACCGAAGCTGGGATGTGATGATGATGATGATGATAATGATAATGATAATGATGCTGACGGGGATGATGATGATGATGATGATGGTAGTAGTGGTGGTGGTAGTGATAATGATGATGGGATGATGACGACGACGACGACGACGATGATGATGATGGGGATGATGATGATGACGATGATGATGGGGATGATGATGATGATGATGACGACGACGACGACGACGACGATGGTATGATGATGATGATGAGGAGGATGGATGGATGGATGATGGATGATGGGGTGATGATGATGGCGATGATGATGGTGGTGGTGGTGATGATGATGGTGGTGATGGTGATGATGATGATGATGGTGGTGGTGGTGGTGGTGGTGTGGTGGTGGGTGGTGGTGGTGGTGGTGTGGTCATGGTGGTGGTAGTGATGATGATGATGATAGACGACGACGACGACGATGATGATGATGATGGTAGTGGTGGTGGTGGTGGTGATAATGATGATGATTACGACGACGATGACGACGACGATGACGATGACGATGAGAAATCGGCGGCGGCGGCGGCGGCGGCAGCGGCGGCGACGATGTTGATGGTGATGACGACAACGACAATGGTGATGACGATTGGGATGATGATGGTGATGGTGATGGTGATGGTGATGGTGATAATGATGATGATGATGATGATGATGATGATGAGACGACGACGACGACGATGAGCATGATAATCATAACGTTGTTGAGTTCCGTCTGAGATTGAGACTGTCTGACAGGACTGTTCTCTACGCTTACTATTACAGTTCCTCCAACGTTAACCAGGCCCAAGGCATGCAGACACCTGCGGTGTTTTTCATTCCTTTCCACTGAACTTTCCGCGGTGATCTGGGTGCCAGTTATTTGATGAGACGATGGGGAAAAAAAAGCCCAGTGTGCAATATGTACCTGAATGATAATAATGACATTTATAAGACGCGAAATCTTGATCATCATTAACTCCAGGCACCGTGGCACATGGCGTTGGCGATCATGGCCCTCCATCTGTTTCTATCCCTTGTTGCCGCAAGCACATCTTCCACCTTCTCTGTCTTCAGCCACTCTGCAAGTCCGTCCAATATTTTGTCCCTGGGTCTACCTGGTGCTCTCTTTTTTCCCTCCAGCTGTCCTGTTGTGACCAGGTGCTCCAATTCCCCTTTCCTCATAAAATGGCCTATAAATGCTGCCTGTCCTTCTCTAGTCTTCCTTTATGAATGATCTTCTTGTGTCTGCCTCCAGGAATTTAGATACAAGAATCAAGCCAAAGCGGGCATTCTCATCATTCACCAAAGCAATTACTCAACAACGACCAAAAACTCCAAGGGACACAGCGCGTGCAAGCTGAGAGGAGGAGGACAAGAGGGATAAGACCTCCTCCCCCCCCCCCGCCCCGCCAATAATTGATTGATGAATTTATTTGACACCAAAGGAAATAAGAGGGAAGCAGGGAGAATTTTAAATATTAAGTAAGCAACATAACTCTTGAGAGTCACAGAGTTATCTCCCATGTAGAATTTCTCAAATCCAACACAGTTTGCGCTACCAAAAGACTGTCTCGTTTGTTTTCTTTGCTGTCCATGGAACTCTCAACATTCTTCTTAGAAACTACATCTCGGCTGTCTCAATCTTGTTCTGGCTTTGCTTGTTTATTTGATTCAGTTTTTACGGCGGTACCCACCTCAGGTGATATGGCCGACAGGGGCGACCATCCCAGGAAAGTAGGGGAAAGGGGAAAGGGGACTTATCTAATCCTGTACTTACATTCTTACCAACAAATGTCTATCAATTAACATCAGGAAGAGGGTTCTTGAATGTTATATAGAACCGATAACGTTATACGGTTGTGAGGCGTGGACAGTCAGCAAGCAAAGCCAGAACAAGATTGAGGCAGCCGAGATGTGGTTTCTAAGAAGAATGTTGAGAGTTCCATGGACAGCAAAGAAAACAAACGAGACAGTCTTGATCTAAAAGAATGTTGAGAGTTCCATGGACAGCAAAGAAAACAAACGAGACAGTCTTGCTGGAGGTAGAGACAAGAAGATCATTCATAAGGAAGATTGATTAAGAAAGGACAGGCAACATTTATAGGCCATTTCATGAGGAAAGGGGAATTGGAGCACTTGGTTACAACAGGAAACCTGGAGGGAAAGACAGTACCAGGTAGACCCAGGGAAAAAAATATTGGACGGACTTGCAGAGTGGCTGAAGACAGAGAGGGTGGAAGATGTGCTTGAGGCAACAAGGGGTAGAAACAGATGGAAGGCCATGATCGCCAATACCATGTGGCAAGGCACTTGATGTGATGATGCTGGCACCACCAGAGTAACAATGATTTTAAGATGGGACAGTCAGAAGGCCAGTTTTAATGTAGCGCACCCTGACACCACCAGAACAACAATGATGTTAAGATAGTACAGT
>JAPXFY010000033.1:24400088-24410088 GCA_030674185.1 Monoplex corrugatus | reverse complement strand
CGTGAGCGGAGAAGTGGGACTGTCCACTTTTTTCGTTGCGTGAAGTTGAAGTTCCTGGTTACCATTGGCCATTTCAATTCTCCTCACAAGCACGATGGATGACTACAAAGAAAAATTAATCGAATTGGTCCGGGCAAGGCCCCTCCTCTGGAATCTGCATGTGCCTGACTACAAGGACAAAGATAAACACACACACACACACACACACACACACACACACACACACACACACACACACACACACACACACACACACACACACACACACACACACACACACACACACACAAGTTTGGGAAGATTCTGAACGAACCCAAAGGTAAATGATGAAATGTACGGCGGAATTCTCCTTGTGGTTCTCTTAGGAAGAAATGTTCTCGGCACCATACGCTTTGTCTCTTTCGCTTCCTCCTCCTGAGCAAGAGCAAAATCAGGAGGTCTTCTTCGTCGGAAGAATCCATCTTCGAAAAAAGAAACAAACCACGAATATTGTTTCTGATCAATAGAGCGAACAGCGCTGTATTCTGGCACCGTCAACACAAAACAGACACGTGAGCAGTGAGGCGTGAGCTCCTGTGGTCCAGTGCATGAAATGTGAGGCGTGAAGCATGAGGCGTGAAGCATGAGGCGTGAAGCATGAGGCATGAGACGTGAGGCATGAGTTTCTATGGCCTGACACTGTCAACACAAAACAGATGAGTGAGCAGTGAGGCATGAGCTCCTGTGGCCCAGTGCATGAAATGTGAGGCGTGAAGCGTGAGGCGTGAAGCAAGCTTGAGGCGTGAGGGAGACGTGAGGCGTGAGACGTGAGGCGTGAGTTTCTATGGCCCAGCAGCCTCACGTGCTCTGGCATGTTCCATCTTCCTGTAGGCGGCATAATGCCAGTCATGGAGCCTCACAGCGGATTTGAAAAGATGAATTCAAAGCCTTAGAAATGAGGTGATGTGGCAAGTTACTGAAAACATCAGATACACTGGTCACATCGCCAAACCATCACGCAGCACACTGGTTCGTATGAAGCTCCACTGGCATCAGTTGATAAGAAAAGAAAATTACATTGGTATGGCCATGTAGCAAGATCTATTGGCCTTACTAAATTAATTCTCCGGGGCACCGTGGGGGGAAGAAGACGAAGAGGAAGACGGGGAAAAAATGATGGACTGGCAAAACTTGCAGGAATAGACGAGAGAAACCTTTTGCAGAGACTCAGGCGCAACCCCACTTTCTGGAAATTCTGTGCTAGAAATTTCCTCTTTTCTGTCACTGTCTTTGCTTCTGTCTTGTTTCTTTGCTTTCTGTCATTTCTTCTTGTCGTTTTCTGCCTTAATGGTCCATTGAGCTGTATGTGTTCAATAAAGTCTTTGATACTTTCTCTTAGGATTGATAATTGGGTACATGTATATTTCTCTCTCTCTCTCTCTATTTCTCTGTTTCTCTCACTCTCTCTTTCTGTCTCTCTCTCTCTATCTGTCTCTCTCCTCTGTGTGTGTGTGTGTGTGTGTGTGTGTTGTGTGTGTGTGTGTGTGTTTATGTGTGTGTGTGTGTGTGTTCTGTCTGTCTGTCTGTCTGTCTGTCTCTCTCTCTTTATTTCTCTCTGTCTCTGTCCTTTCTGTCTCTCTCTCTCTTTCTCTTTCTCTCCTCTTTCCTCTCTCTTTCCTCTTCTCTCTCTCTCTCTCTCCCCCTTTCTCTCTCTTTCTTTCTCTCTCTTGTCTCATTCCCTCTCTTATCTTTCTTTCTCACTCTATGCCTCTCTCTCTCTTTTCTCTCTCTCTCTCTCTCTGTCTCTCTCTGTCTGTCTCTCTTCTTTTCTCTCTCCCATTCTCTCTCTCTCTCACTGTCTTTTTCACTGCAGGTATTTGACTAAATAGGCACTTTTGACTAAAATCTGTATGGAAGCACAAGAACATCTCCATGAAACACAAGATCAAGCTCTTACGTACCTCAGTATATTCCATCTTCCATGTATACACTGCGAGACATGGACTCTCACAGCGGATTTTGAATGATGACTCCAATCCATGGAGATGTGGTGTTCGTTATATCGCAAAGTACTTAACCCTTTGGCTCCCACACCCTGTACACCACTGTCAGCCATGCTAGCAAAGCAAAAACAATTCTCTCACTCCCTTACCCTATCCACCAGCTTCCTGCAGAAAGCTGGTGGACAGAATGAAGGAGTCAATGGGTTAAGTTTTGCGGTTGGTAGATAGGGTGCGGGAGTCCAAGGGTTAACATCAGACACAATTATCGAGTCACCAATGAACGAGTGCGTCAGTGTGTGAAGTACCATAGTGGACCATACGAAGAGTTGCTGACTTAATGTTCAGAAAAGAAACAGTAAGTTTGTATGGCTGACAAGATCCGACAGCCTGGCTAAACCATTTCTCAAGGGAAATGTTGAGGAAGATTGATGAAGCAGAAGACAGAAGAAAGCAAGCAAACAAATAATCAAACAAACAAACAAACAAACAAACAAACGAACAAACAAACAAACAAACGAACGAACAAACAAACAGATTAACTAACTAACTAACTAACTAACTAACTAACTAACTAACTAGCTAACTAACTAACGAAAGAAGAAAGAAAGAAAGAAGGAAGGAAAGAGAGGAAGAAAGAAAGAAAGGAAAGAGAGGAAGAAAGAAAGAAAGAAAGACGCAAACGAACAAATGAACGATCGAACGAACGAACTAACGAACGAACAAACGAACGAACAAACGAACAAACGAACGAACGAACGAGCGAACGAACGAACAAACGATGGGCTGACAACATTGCGGAATGGGCAGAGAAACCATTTACAGAGAATCCAGGCTTTGGCATACAACCGACAGTGCTGGATAAATCTTGTGTACAATTCTTTGGTGCAGTCCCCCAGTGAATCTTCATGGAGTTCAACGGGAAGAAGAAAAATAAGAAAAAGAAAAAAAACAACAACAAAGAATAATAAGGAGAAAAGGAAGAAGAACAAGAACAAGAAAACAGCAAGATGAAGAAGAAGAAGAACAACAACAACAACAACGACAAGAACAAGATGATGAAAAAGAAGAAGAAGAAGAGAAAAAGAAGAAGAAGAAGAAGAAGAAGAAGAAGAAGAAGAAGAAGAAGAAGAAGAAGAAGAAGAAGAAGAAGAAGAAGAAGAAGAAGAAGAAGAAGAAGAAGAAGAAGAAGAAGAAGAAGAAGAAGAAGAAGAAGAAGAAGAAGAGAAGAAGGAAGAAGAAGGAAGAAGAAAGAAGAAAGAAGAAGAAGAAGAAGAAGAAGAAGAAGAAGAAGAAGAAGAGAAGAAGAAAAGAAGAAGAAGAAGAAGAAGAAGAAGAAGAAGAAGAAGAAGAAGAAGAAGAAGAAGAAGAAGAAGAAGAAGAAGAAGAAGAAGAAGAAGAAGAAGAAGAAGAAGAAGAAGAAGAAGAAAAGAAAAGAAGAAGAAGAAGAAGAAGAAGAAGAAGAAGAAGAAGAAGAAGGAGAAGAGAAGAAGAAGAAGAAGAAGAAGAAGAAGAAGAAGAAGAAGAAGAAGAAGAAGAAGAAGAAGAAGAAGAAGAGAAGAAGAAGAAGAAGAAGAAGAAGAAGAAGAAGAAGAGAAGAGAAGAGAAGAAGAAAATGAAGAGACGATGATGAAGAAGAAAAAAAGAAGAAAAAAGAGAAGAAAACAACAAGAACGAGAGAACAAGAACAAGAATAACAACAAGAAAGAGAAAAAGAACAAGAACAAGGCGAGAATAAGATGAAGAAAAAGAAGAAGAAATGGAATTCATATCTTACATTGTTAATTCAAGTACGCTTTCCGATTATTGTCATGCATGAGTGTTTGTGTTTGTATTTACGACGTGTCAAAACATTGCACCGCAAAGATGTTTTGACATACAGAACAGAACAGAACAGAACAAAACAAAAAAGTCGACAAGATAACCAAAACAAGCGACGAACCAACCAAGCAAAGTAAAAGACCAACCAAACAGCAAATAACCAGCCAGCCAACTAGCAATTAGCCAACCAACCAACCAACCAACCAACCAACCAACCAACCAACCAACCCGAAACAACCGACGAACCCAAACGAACGAACGAACGACGAACCAACCAACCAACCACAACCAACCAACCAACCAACCAACCAACCCGGAACAACCGACGAACCCGAACGAATTACGAACGAACGAACCATCCAACCAACCAACCATCCAACCAACCAACCAATCAACCATCCAACCAACCAACCAACGAAGCAACCAAAATACCAAGCAATCAACCGACCAACCAACCAACAACCAACCAACCAACCAACCAACCAATTAAACAACCAACCAACCAACCAACCAACCCAACCCCTCCCCGTCCCCCGTTCCCCCCCCCCCCCCCACATACGCACACAAACAAAACACAAACACTGAACATTAAAGATCGTACTTACATCAGGGGTGTGCGCCCAGAACAGCAGACCCAGGGGGCGCCACCAGTCCGTGGGCACGTTCTTCTTGGGCGCACGCGCCTCTCTCGCCATCGTCCAATCAGACAGCAGCGCGCGCTTCATAAGGGCTTGTCGGTGCTTGGGTGCTGAGGAGGAGGCGCTGTAGCAGAAATGGATGAAACAGGCATCGAACAGCCGGTGAATGATAGCGTACCTGGCAAATTAAAAAATAGCAATGATAATAATAATAGTTATAATAATAATATAATAATGATAATGATGATGATAATAATGATAATAATAATGATAAACAATTATGATAATATGTTCCTTTTTTGAAGGTAAGATACACACATACACATGTCATTTACATGTAACCAAGATTATTCCAGTGGTAGGCTGATAAAATACCAGTAGAAAATATAGACAAGGTAAAACATAGTCTAGGTAGGGCCTCAGGACCTGGCCAGCTCATGGGTTTATGTGCAGGCTTAAGTCTTGTGCCATGATCACCATACACGTGGCACCTGTGACGTTAGTGTATATGGAATTCATTTCGAGCGCGGAAACGTCATCTTGAGAAACTGAAACTGAAACAAAACTAATAATAATAATATAATGATAATAGTAATAATAAGAAGAATGATGATGATGATGATAAGAAAGAAGGAGGAGGAGGAGAAAAAGAATGAGGAGGAGAAGGAGAAGAAGAACAACAACAATAAGAAGAAAAAGAAAAAAGAAGAAACAGAAGCAGTAGAGAGAAAGAAGAAGAAAAAAATACGAAAGTGATCAAAAAGAAGATTAAAGAATTCAGATGGAAAGGATGAAAATTAAAGATGAACAGATAGAAGTAGAAGCAGAAGAAGAAGAAGGGGAGCAAAAATAACAATAAAATGAAGAACAAGAAAGAATGAAGAGCAAAGAAATGAAGAAAAAGAAGAAAATGAAGAAAAAGGGAAAAGAGATAGAAAAACAAAGAAGAAAGAAAGAGAGAAAACGAAAACAAGAAGAAGAAGAAAGAGAAGAAGAAGAGAAGAAGAATGAAGAAGAAGAGAAAGAGAAGAAAAGAAGAAGAAGAAGAGAAGAGAAGAAGAAGAAGAAGAAGAAGAAGAAGAAGAAGAAGAAGAAGAAAGAAGAAGAAGAAGAAGAAGAAAGAAGAAGAAGAAGAAGAAGAAGAAGAAGAAGAAGAAGAAGAAGAAGAAGAAGAAGAAGAAGAAGAAGAAGAAGAGAAGAAGAAGAAGAAAGAAGAAGAAGAAGAAGAAGAAGAAGAAGAAGAAGAAGAAGAAGAAGAAGAAGAAGAAGAAGAAGAGAAGAGAAGAAGAAGAAGAAGAAGAAAGAAGAAGAAGAAGAAGAAGAAGAAGAAGAAAAGAAGAAGAAGAAGAAGAAGAAGAAGAAAGAAGAAGAAGAAGAAGAAGAAGAAGAAGAAGAAGAAGAAGAAGAAGAAGAAGAAGAAGAAGAAGAAGAAGAAGAAGAAGAAGAAGAAGAAGAAGAAGAAGAAGAAGAAGAAGAAAGAAGAAGAAGAAGAAGAAGAAAAAAAGAAGAAGAAGAAGAAGAAGAAGAAAAGAAGAAGAAAAGAAGAAGAAAAGAAGAAGAGAGAAGAAGAAGAAAAAGAAGAAGAAGAAGAGAAGAAGAAGAAGAAGAGAAGAAGAAGAAGAAGAAAGAAGAAGAAGAAGAAAGAAAAAGAAGAAGGAGAAGAGAAGAGAAGAAGAAGAAGAAGATGAAGCAAGAGAAGAAAGAAAAGAAGAAGAGAAGAGAAGATATTCGGAAGAAGCAAGAAGAATCTTATTATCGTTGTTTATGATGTTTGTGGGCTGTTTGTGACAGAGATTGCGCTTGACAAAGCCGGTGGCCGAAAATTTGCTCTTGTCTTGTCTTGTTGTATGAATACGCGATTCATTTGGTTACTTGTTCTTGTGGTTCCAAGAACACTGTTGACAAACAGGAGAAAGAGACACGAGGCATAAAAGACACTTAGCGTGCAAAGTGAGGCGAGCAGAACAAACAGAAGCAGAAAATCTACGCAATGAATAATGGACAATAACAAGAGAGTAATGAAGAAAACAAAAGATTTACCACAAAAACGAAATTGATAAACTAAACGAGATAATGGGGGCAATAAGAATGACAGATATGACAAAAACCAAAGGTTTATCATCCAACAACGAAATTGATAAACGCGAAACGAGATAATGGGGCAATAAGTAAGAAACGTATGACGAAAACAAAAGGTTATCACCAACAACGAATTTGATAAACGCAAACGAGATAATCGGGCAATAAGAATGACAGTATATGATGAAAACCAAAAGGTTTATCACCCAACAACGAAATTTGATACGAAAGCAAGAAGGCCTGTCCTCAAACGATGGGTGTTTTATATATACAGTGGCACCTCAGGATACGAGCGTCTCGCCATACGAGCAATTCAGTTTACGAGCACAAAATACTTGGAAAATTCGCCTCGCTATTCCAGCATTCGCTCCAGTTACGAGCGACGTTGTGGTTACTTCACGTGCTTTTTATGTTGCTGGCTAGACTGAACTGGAGATATCAGACTATGATCTTACGGAACTCTACGGCTCTATCAATGATCAAAGCATCTTTCATTATTCTCTTCCAGTGAGATTAAAGAAGTGTTGATAATGTGGGAAAAAGTGCAAAATTTCGTTGAAAAACATCACTCTAATAAAGCAGCGTCTGGGTGGCGCATGAACTTATTTAATGACAATGCAATGTCTCATTTCAGGGGCATCCTAAAACGAAGACAGAAGCAAATGTCATTAGATAAGTTCTTGGTGAAGCGACATAAAGGACAGTCAAGTGATCCTGAACCACAACCTGGTCCTAGTCGGGTAAAATTCCCAAGAAGAGAGAGCCCTCCTGAATCAGAGGGGGATTATCCTTCCCCACAATAACCCCTCTCCTTCTCCCCATCATCTCCCTCAAGCCAGCCACAACTCTTCATAAAGGTAAAGCACAGTACATGTACACTGTATATTATTTATCATTGTTAAATGTTAGAAAAGCAAAGAAAACAAACGAGACAGTCTTGATAGAGGCAGACACAAGTAGATCACTCATAAGGAAGATTAGGAAAAGACAGGCAACATTTATAGGCCATTTTATGAGGAAGGGGGATTTGGAGCACCTGGTCACAATGGGAAAGCTGAAGGGAAAGAGAGCACCAGGTAGACCCAGGGAGAGAATGCTGGACGGACTTGCAGAGTGGCTGGGGAAGAGGAGGGTGGGGGAGATGCTAGGGGCAACGAGAGATAGAGATGGTTGGAAGTCCATGGTCGCCAACGCCATGCGGCAGGACACCTGATGATGATGATGATGAAATGTTAGAAAAATTACTTTTATTCTGCATAAAATACCATGTTAATTGATTTTTATATTGATATTTTTGGGGTGTGGAAAGGATTAATTGGATTTCCATTATTTTCAATGGGGAAATTCGTTTCGAGATACGAGTTTTTAAAGATACGAGCTACGTCATGGAACGAATTAAATTCGTAACCCGAAACGCGACTGTATATGAAATCTGACATCCAAAGAGATCCAAAACAAGTCCGACTGCCCGCGCCCAAGCAAACAGGAACCAGAAGAACAAGAAAACCAATGTAAGCGCGTATTCAACAAAACAAGACAAGACAAGCGCAAATTTTCGGCCAAGCGGCCTTTGTCAAGCGCGAACGCACGGTTACAAACAGACCACAAACACCAAACAACGGACAATAAAAAGAGGACTAAAAACTTCCCTGCCGCCTCGTCCAGTGGATAAAATGTATATTACATCTTGTTTTTATTTACTATATTATAATTTTTTTTAGCGTCTTTTTATCGTCTTGCTTTTATCTCATAGTTTTTTACAGAATGCCACATTTTGCATCCATTTTGGTCCCTTTTTATCCACTGGACAAGGCGGCAGGGAAGTTTTTAGTCCTCTTTTTATTATCCGTTGTTTGGTGTTTGTGGTCTGTTTGTGACCGTGCGTTCGCGCTTGACAAAGGCCGCTTGGCCGAAAATTTGCGCTTGTCTTGTCTTGTTTTGTTGAATACGCGCTTACATTGGTTTTCTTGTTCTTCTGGTTCCTGACATCCAAAGAAATGTATTGTGCCGTTGTCTACAGAGAAAAAGGGTTCGCTCAGTGATAATCACTTTCACAATAATCCTTTGACGTTCTCACTTTAACCCTTTGACTGCAGCACCCTATCTAACAAAAGCAAACGCTTAACCATCTGACTCCCTCACCCTATCCACCAGCTTCCTGCAGGGGTCAGACTCTCTTACCCTATCCACCAGCTTCCTGCAGGAGTCAGACTCCCTCACCCTATCCACCAGTTTCCTGCAGGAGTCAGAATCACTCACCCTATCCACCAGCTTCCTGCAGGAGTCAGACTCCCTCACCCTATCCACCAGCTTCCTACAGAAAGCTGATGCGTCAAAGGGTAAAGTTTTTGCTTTGCTGTCATGGTTGACAATGCAGGAAGCTGGTGGATAGGGTAAGGGAGTCAAAGGATAAAGTTTTTGCTTTGCCAGCATGATTGACAATGCAGGAAGCTGGTGGATAGGTTAAGGGAGTCAAAGGATAAAGTTTTGCTTTGCCAGCATGATTGACAATGCAGGAAGCTGGTGGATAGGGTAAGGGAGTCAAAGGATAAAGTTTTTGCTTTGCCAGCATGATTGACAATGCAGGAAGCTGGTGGATAGGATGAGGTACTCAAAGGGTAGTTTTTGCTTTGCCAGCATGATTGACAATGCAGGAAGCTGGTGGATAGGGTGAGGGAGTCAAAGGGTTAAGTTTTTGCTTTGCTATCATGGTTGACAATGCAGGATGCTGGTGGATAGGATGAGGGAGTCAAAGGGTTATGTTTTTGCTTTTGCTAACATGGTTGACAATGCAGGATGCTGGTGGACAGGGTGATAGAGTCAAAGGGTTAAGTTTTTGATTTTGGTAACATGGTTGACAATGCAGGATGCTGGTGGATAAAATGTGGGAGTCAAAGACTTAATGACCCGTTGCAAACCTCTTTTTCATCCTTTCTAAGAATGTTCTTTTCTTACAATCTAGAACATTACAGAGTCAAAGTAACATTTCAACGTAGAACGAAAGTGAAATATATGAATATTACACATCATCAACCTATAGGCATCATTTTAAAAATCAAATGATATAGAAAATGATAGCTTCAGTACATTTTAACCAGCTGCAGAATTTGTTTTCTATCCTCCACCCTATGAAAACTTAATCCTTTCATCACCTCACCCTGTCTGTCTGCTTCCTACTAGAAGCTAGTGTGCAGGGTGAGGGAATCAGAGGGTTAAGTTTTGGCCTTGCTGTCAAGGCTAGAAATGTAGGAAGCTGGTGCATAGAGTGAGGGAGTCATAGGGTTAAGTTTCTGCCATGCTGTCACAGTTGATGACGTAGGAAGTTGGTAGAGAGGGTGAGGGAGTGAAAGGGTTAAGTTTTTGCTTTGCTCTATGACTAATAAAATAATGTAGGTGGAGAGGATGAGAGAACGAAAGATTACAAAGACATCACACCATCACGATGGATGGTTGCATATGATGGAATCTGATATCAAAAGAAAA
>JAPXFY010000033.1:24387588-24395088 GCA_030674185.1 Monoplex corrugatus | reverse complement strand
TCTTATTCAATCTTGTTCTTATTCAATCTTATTCTTATTCAATCTTATTCTTATTCAATCTTATTCTTATTCAATCTTGTTCTTATTCAATCTTGTTCTTATTCAATCTTATTCTTATTCAATCTTATTCTTATTCAATCTTGTTCTTATTCAATCTTGTTCTTATTCAATCTTGTTCTTATTCAATCTTATTCTTATTCAATCTTGTTCTTATTCAATCTTGTTCTTATTCAATCTTGTTCTTATTCAATCTTGTTCTTATTCAATCTTGTTCTTATTCAATCTTATTCTTATTCAATCTTAGTTCTTATTCAATCTTATTCTTATTCAATCTTGTTCTTATTCAATCTTTTCTTATTCAATCTTGTTCTTATTCAATCTTATTCTTATTCAATCTTATTCTTATTCAATCTTGTTCTTATTCAATCTTATTCTTATTCAATCTTGTTCTTATTCAATCTTTTCTTATTCAATCTTGTTCTTATTCAATCTTGTTCTTATTCAATCTTTTTCTTATTCAATCTTGTTCTTATTCAATCTTGTTCTTATTCAATCTTATTCTTATTCAATCTTTTCTTATTCAATCTATTTATTCAATTATTCTTATCATCTTTTCTTATTCAATCTTGTTCTTATTCAATCTTGTTCTTATTCAATCTTGTTCTTATTCAATCTTATTCTTATTCAATCTTATTCTTATTCAATCTTAGTTCTTATTCAATCTTGTTCTTATTCAATCTTGATTCTTATTCAATCTTATTCTTATTCAATCTTATTCTTATTCAATCTTTTCTTATCAATCTTATTCTTATTCAATCTTGTTCTTATTCAATCTGTTCTTATTCAATCTTTTCTTATTCAATCTTGTTCTTATTCAATCTTTTCTTATTCAATCTTATTCTTATTCAATCTTGTTCTTATTCAATCTTGTTCTTATTCAATCTTATTCTTATTCAATCTTATTCTTATTCAATCTTGTTCTTATTCAATCTTATTCTTTATTCAATCTTATTCTTATTCAATCTTATTCTTATTCAATCTTGTTCTTATTCAATCTTATTCATTATTCTATTCTTTTTCTTATTCAATCTTGTTCTTATTCATTCATTATCTTATTCATCTGTTTTTATTCAATCTTGTTCTTATTCAATCTTGTTCTTATTCAATCTTGTTCTTATTCAAGTCTGTATCTTCTTATTCATCTTGTTCTTATTCAGTCTATTATTCTTATTCAATCTTTTCTTATTCAGTCTTATTCTTATTCAGTCTTATTCTTATTCAATCTTATTCTTATTCATCTTATTCTTATTCAATCTTATTCTTATTCTATTTTCGTAAAAGTTTGTGTTTTCTTTTAGGCGAGGTTGTGTCCGTGTGGATGTCAGGTTGTTCCCATGACTTCCAACCTTATGCATTTTGCCACTCATCAACGATTCATGCCTTTGAGCCTACGGTTAGCCAAGATCATTGTGAAATGGGCCTAGGAAACCTTGATTACATAGGTTTGTCGCACACAGAGGCACAGACGAACACACATACGTACACTCACACACAGGGATAAACATATACACAGAGACACAACACCACACACGCAGAGACTCACACACATACACTACACACACACACACTCACACACACACATACACACACACACACACACTCACACACCACACACACACACACACACACCACACACACACATATAATATATATATATATATATACTTATATATGCATATATATATATATATACAAACAAACAACACATAGACACACACACACACACACATATATATATATATATATATATATATATATATACTTATATATGCATATATTATATATTATATATATACAAACAAACACATAGACACACAACACACACACACACACACACACACAACACACACACACACACACAACACGCACATAGATACACACATACAAACACACTCATATACATATACATACAGAGATACATAGAAACACACATAGATGTGCATACAAATAAATACACACACACAGAAACACACATAGATGTGCATACAAATAAATACACACACATAGAAACACACATAGATGTGCATACAAATAAATACACACACATAAAAACACATATAGATGTGCATACAAATAAATACACACACATAGAAACACACATAGTGGCATACAAATAAATACACACACATAGAAAACAACATAGATGTGCATACAAATAAACACACACACATAGAAACACACATAGATGTGCATACAAATAAACACACACACATAGAAACACACATAGATGTGCATACAAATAAAACACACACATAGAAACACACATAGATGTGCATACAAATAAAACACACACATAGAAACACACATAGATGTGCATACAAATAAATACACACACATAGAAACACACATAGATGTGCATACAAATAAACACACACACATAGAAACACACATAGATGTGCATACAAATAAATACACACACATAGAAACACATAGATGTGCATACAAATAAATAACTACACATAGAAACACACATAGATGTGCATACAAATAAATACACACACATAGAAACACAATAGATGTGCATACAAATAAATACACACACATAGATGTGCATACAAATAAATACATACACAGAGAAACACACATAGATGTGCATACAAATAAATGCACACACATAGAAACACACATAGATGTGCATACAAATAAATACACACACATAGAAACACACATAGATGTGCATACAAATAAATACACACACATAGAAACACACATAGATGTGCATACAAATAAATACACACACATAGAAACACACATAGATGTGCATACAAATAAATACACACACATAGAAACACACATAGATGTGCATACAAATAAATACACACACATAGAAACACATAGATGTGCATACAAATAAATACACACACATAGAAACACACATAGATGTGCATACAAATAAATACAACACACATATTGACACAAAAAGACAAAAAGACAGACAAATATAAATAGATACACACACAAAAACCACAACCAAAACACACACACTAAACACACACAAACACACACACAAACACACACACAAACACACACATAAACACCACATAACACACCACACAACACATAAACCCACAAAAAAACACAACAAACACACACACAACACACACACAAACACACACATAAACACACACATCAAACACACACAAACACAACAAAACACACACACAAACACACACAAACAAAACACAAACACACACAAAAACACACAAACACACACTACAAACACCACACACACACAACACACACACTAAACACACACACAACACACACACACACATAACACACACACAAACACACACATACAACACACACATCACAACACACACACATAACACACACACCACGAACACACCACATTACTACACACAAGCACACACATAACATACACACATAACACACCACACACACAGACACACATCACACACAACTCAACACACAACACACACACATACAACAGCACACCACACACACACACATACACACACACATACACACACAGACACACTAGCCACACAACACACATACAACTCACACACAGCGACCACACCACACACACACACACACACCACACAAACACACACACACACACAGCACAACAACAACACACAACACACACACAAGACAACACAAACACACACACACAGCAACAGCCAACACACACAACAACAACACACACAACAACAGACAGCAAGAGCAAAGCAGGAAGACAGAAAACAAAAAGACAACACCAGAATCTACCAACACGAAGAACAAAACAATTCACGACGAGACGCGCGACGCGCGCACGAAGACAGCAAACAGACGACAGAGAGAGAAGGCAGAGAGCGAGAGAGATAAGACAAAAGAAAGAAGACAGAGACGAGCAGACAGAGACAGACAGAGTGAGAGACAGACAGACAGAGTCAGCGAGAGACAGCCAGACAGCCAGACAGAGAGACAGCCAGAGAGAGACAGACAGACAGACAGAGACAAAGAGAGAGAGACAGAGAAAGAGAAAGAAAGAGAGAAATGGAGAGAGAGAGAGAGAGAGAGAGAAAGAGAGAGAGAGAGAGAGAGAAAAGAGAGAGAGAGAGAAAGAGAGAGAGAGAGAGAGAAGCTGAAACTGAAACTGAAAATGGTTTATTGCCATTGACATTTTTGTCCTTGTGGCAAGGAGCATAAAACAAAGTCGTTAAATTTTACGGCGACGTTTTCGCGAAATAAAGATTTATAAATATAGTCATGGCTGACATTACATCCATTTGAATTTTTTTTTCCTAATGATGAAGAAAAAAATGAAGGAAAAAAGTTGAACGAAAAGTTGAACAAAAAGTTGAAGAAACAGCTGACCACCCCGACGTAATTAGTCATATAAGTAAGAGGTAGACCCAAATCCGGCAAATAAACATGAAAACAGTATAAAGTGATATCTTCACTGGAGATAAATTTACATTAATTTAAAAAGTTGAACAAAAAATTGAAGAAACAGTGAGAGAGAGAGGGAGAGAGAGAGAGAGAAAGAGAGAGAGAGAGAAAGAGAGAGAGAGAGAGATCAGTTGCTACGTGACCGGATACAGACAAATTACGGGCCTTAATCCCTACGATTGTATAGCTATCACCCCAGCACACGAACACAAAAGCGATAATCAGATATCACTTCATCACTATCATTACACATGACGATTAGCACTGGTTGCCCGTTTCAAACAGAATAGAATGTAAGCTGGATACTCTGTGCAACAAGTCTATTCACCAGTTGGGTCCCAGACACAAGAAAATCATTCATAAGGCAGATTAGGGAAAAGACAGGCAACATTTATTGGCCATTTTATGAGGAAAGCGGAATTAGAGCACCTGGTTCACAACAGGAAGGCTGGAGGGAAAGAGAACACCAGGTAGACCCAGGGAAAAAAATATTGGACGGACTCGAAGAGTGGCTGAAGACAGAGAGGGTGGAAGATGTGCTTGCGGCAACAAAGGATAGATGCGTATGGAGGGCCATGATCGCCAACGCCATGTGGCAAGGCACTTGATGATGATGATGAGTCTCCTCCTTCCTACCTTTGAGACAACATCAATGATTATACACCAACTCGCACCTTGCACTCAGCTTCAGACACTATTTCCCTTCAGGTTCTTAGATTTAAATTTTCAGCTGTTGGCCAGTGTTCTTTTGCTGTTTCAGAACTGAAATAGACTTCCGCTCTCTCTCTCTCTCTCTTTGGCTAACAGCTGCTCTTTGTGGTTTTAAATCCAGTTTAAAAACTCATCTCTTTTCCAGACAATAAATGAAATTCAACAACAACCTCTTTCCGTCAGTTTGTGCAGTTTATATTTTTTTTATATTGAATATAGTCTACGTTGATCGTATGCTTATGTGTCGTGCGTGAGTGTGCTTTGATTTGAATATTTGAATGGTCAAGATTTAGCACCATATAGATACTGTAATCATTTTCATCGTTGTTGTTGTTATTATTATTATTATCATATTTTTCATTATTATATTATTATTATTATCATTATTATTGTTATTATCATTTTATTATTATTATTATTATTACTATTATCATTATTATTATTATGGTTATTATTGTTACTGTTACTATTATTATTGTTATTGTCATCATCATCATTATCATCATCATCGACCAGTCGGCGTGGTGTAGTGGTTAACGCAACGGACTACCGACTGGAAGGTTGTGGGTTCGTAATCCCCATCAGTCCCTTCAAAAACCATTGTGGGATTTTTCGGCTCTAACCGGCTCCTACCCAGAGTTGGCGTGCTATGGGCTCATTGGGAAGACTGGAACCACACAGTCGAGTCTCATCCACTCCACGGATGCATTATTGAGGGTATTGCTCAAATCTTCTGACCATCACCGCAGGTGTCTGTATCTTTCGGGCCTGGTTGACGCCAGGATATTATTATGATAGTAACCGTAGAGTACAGCCCTGTCATGGAGTCTCAGCCGAAGATGGACGGCCATAGCATCATGATGTTATCATCCTCATCGACATCATCATCATCATCATCATTGCATTGTCAAAAACTGTTCCAGCTTCTGTGGCCATTAAGGTGGCGTGGAAAATAGGACAACAACAAAACCACACAAAAATTTAAGGAACAGCACAAAGATAACATCCCTGAGTGCAATGATCCTTTAAAAAAAAAATCATCATCATCATCATCATCATCATCATCATCATCATCATCATCATCATCATCATCATCATCATCATCAGCCTGTTACGCCACCACAGAGACAATATCAACCACACTCGTAACACAGTGATCATCATCTTCATCTTCATCATCATCATCATCATCATCAGCCTGTTACGCCCACCACAGAGACAATATCAACCACACTCGTACAACAGTCATCATCATCATCATCATCATCATCATCATCATCATCATCATTCATCATCATCATCATCATCATCATCATCATCATCATCATCATCATCATCATCATCATCATCATCACACCTGTTACGCCCACCACAGAGACAATATCAACCACACTCGTACAACAGTGACCATCCTCCTCCTCCTCATCCTCCTCATCTCATCATCATCATCATCAGCTTACGCCCACCACAGAGACAATATCAACCACACTCGTACAACATGACCATCCTCCTCCTCATCCTCCTCATCCTCATCATCATCATCATCACCACCACCACCATCATCATCATCATCATCATCATCATCATCACACCATCACCATCATCATCATCATCCATCATCATCATCATCATCATCATCATCATCATCATCATCATCATCAGCCTGTTACGCCCACCACAGAGACAATATCAACCACACTCGTACAACAGTGATCATCATCCTCCTCATCATCATCATCATCTCTTCTCTTCTTCTTCATCATCATCATCATCATCATCATCACATCATCATCATCAGCCTGTTACGCCCACCACAGAGACAATATCACCACACTCGTACAACAGTGATCATCCTCCTCCTCCTCATCCTCCTCATCCTCATCATCATCATCATCATCATCACCACCACCATCATCATCATCATCATCATCACCATTATCATCATCATCACCATCATCATCATCATCATCATCATCATCACCATCATCATCATCACCACCATCATCATCATCACCATCATCATCATCACCATCATCATCATCATCACCATCATCATCATCACCATCATCATCATCATCATCAGCCTGTTACGCCCACCACAGAGACAATATCAACCACACTCGTACAACAGTGGTCCTCCTCCTCCTCCTCCTCTTCATCATCATCATCATCATCATCATCATCATCATAAGCCTTTTATGCCCACCACAGAGACAACATCAGCCACACCCGTACAACAATGCAGGAGTCATTATATACAGCAATTATATCGTGGTGGGTCTAAATAATTGGCTGCTCTCACCGGCGCCGTCTTCTATTATACCAGAG
>JAPXFY010000033.1:24375088-24377588 GCA_030674185.1 Monoplex corrugatus | reverse complement strand
ACTATAAGAACATGACGTTTGTGATTTGTGTTGTTTTACTATAAGAACATGACGTTTGTGATTTGTGTTGTTTTACTATAAGAACATGACGTTTGTGATTTGTGTTGTTTTATTATAAGAACATGACGTTTGTGATTTGTGTTGTTTTACTATAAGAACATGACGTTTGTGATTTGTGTTGTTTTACTATAAGAACATGACTTTTGTGATTTGTGTTGTTTTACTATAAGAACATGACGTTTGTGATTTGTGTTGTTTTACTATAAGAACATGACGTTTGTGATTTGTGTTGTTTTACTATAAGAACATGGCTTTTGTGATTTGTGTTGTTTTACTATAAGAACATGACGTTTGTGATTTGTGTTGTTTTACTATAAGAACATGACTTTTGTGATTTGTGTTGTTTTACTATAAGAACATGACGTTTGTGATTTGTGTTGTTTTACTATAAGAACATGACGTTTGTGATTTGTGTTGTTTTACTATAAGAACATGACGTTTGTGATTTGTGTTGTTTTACTATAAGAACATGACGTTTGTGATTTGTGTTGTTTTACTATAAGAACATGACGTTTGTGATTTGTGTTGTTTTACTATAAGAACATGACGTTTGTGATTTGTGTTGTTTTACTATAAGAACATGACGTTTGTGATTTGTGTTGTTTTACTATAAGAACATGACGTTTGTGATTTGTGTTGTTTTACTATAAGAACATGACGTTTGTGATTTGTGTTGTTTTACTATAAGAACATGACTTTTGTGATTTGTGTTGTTTTACTATAAGAACATGACGTTTGTGATTTGTGTTGTTTTACTATAAGAACATGACGTTTGTGATTTGTGTTGTTTTACTATAAGAACATGACGTTTGTGATTTGTGTTGTTTTACTATAAGAACATGACGTTTGTGATTTGTGTTGTTTTACTATAACAACATGACTTTTGTGATTTGTGTTGTTTTACTATAAGAACATGACTTTTGTGATTTGTGTTGTTTTACTATAAGAACATGACGTTTGTGATTTGTGTTGTTTTACTATAAGAACATGACGTTTGTGATTTGTGTTGTTTTACTATAAGAACATGACGTTTGTGATTTGTGTTGTTTTACTATAAGAACATGACTTTTGTGATTTGTGTTGTTTTACTATAAGAACATGACGTTTGTGATTTGTGTTGTTTTACTATAAGAACATGACGTTTGTGATTTGTGTTGTTTTACTATAAGAACATGACTTTTGTGATTTGTGTTGTTTTACTATAAGAACATGACTTTTGTGATTTGTGTTGTTTTACTATAAGAACATGACGTTTGTGATTTGTGTTGTTTTACTATAAGAACATGACGTTTGTGATTTGTGTTGTTTTACTATAAGAACATGACTTTTGTGATTTGTGTTGTTTTACTATAAGAACATGACGTTTGTGACTTGTGTTGTTTTACTATAAGAACATGACGTTTGTGATTTGTGTTGTTTTACTATAAGAATATGACGTTTGTGATTTGTGTTGTTTTACTGTTTTACTATCAGTATATTAAGAAAGTAGATATGTAAATCGACTTTTGTGATTTGTGTTGTTTTATTTTAAGTAAATTAACAAAGGCAGATGTGTAAATTGACTTTCGTGTTTTGTGTGGTTTTACTCTACGTACACTAACAAAATGAAAAGATGAAAAGCATTCTTACCAACAAATGCCTATCAATTAACATCAGGAAGAGAGTTCTTGAATGTTATATAGAACCGATAATGTTATACAATTGTGAGGCGTGGACAGTCAGCACGCAAAGCAAGAACAAGAGTGAGGCAGCCGAGATGTGGTTTCTAAGAAGAATGTTAAGAGTTCCATGGACAGCAAAGAAAACAAACGAGACAGTCTTGATGGCGGCAAGCAGACACAACAAGATCATTCATAAGGAAGATTAGGAAAAGACAGGCGACATTTATAGGCCATTTTATGAGGAAAGGGGAATTGGAGCACATGGTCACAACAGGAAAGCTGGAGGGAAAGAGAGCACCAGGTAGACCCAGGGAAAAAATATTGGACAGACTTGCAGGGTGGCTGAGGACAGACAGGATGGAAGATGTGCTTGCGGGAACAAGTGATAGATATATTATATGGAGGGCCATGATCACCAACGCCACGTGGCAAGGCACTTGATGATGATGATGATGACACTAACAAAGGCTGATTTATAAGTTGGCCTATATACTAATATCTATACTGTTGAAAAACGAAGTTTCGTTTCTCTTTCATTTTCATTTCGTTTCATCGAATCCCAACCCAACCCTGCTTTTCCCAAAAACCAACCAACCAAACACACAACACAACACAACCAGTCGATGTGGTATAGTGGCTAGGGGTTAGCGTAACTGGGACGGATGTGGGTTCGAATCCCCATCAATCCCTTCAAAAAATCATTGCGGGATATTTTTTTTTAGCTCCAACCAGCTCCTACCCAGAGTTGGGCATGCTATATGGGCTCATTTGGGAAGACT
>JAPXFY010000033.1:24365088-24367588 GCA_030674185.1 Monoplex corrugatus | reverse complement strand
AGGATACAACCTCTTATAAAAGACAATTCTGCAGGCCTCAGTAGCTCAGTTGGTTTGAGCTTCGGATTCACATGCTAATGGTTGTGGGTTCGAATCCCGGGGTGCGCTACATTAAAACTGGCCTTCTCACCGTCCCATCTTAACATCATTGTTGTTCTGGTGGTGTCAGTATAGGATTAGATAGGTCCCACTTCCCTGGGATGGTTATCCCCGTCGGCCATATCACCTGAGGTGGGTGTCGACGTAAAAACTGAACCAAATCAATCAATCAATCAATCAAAAGATAATTTTATTGTAGAAAATGGTTCCTCCAAAAACACACCATATAGACTTGTATAAAACATAACGCCATACAGTTGCCGTGCATCAAATTAACTCTTCAACATATCTGGAAAAAAAAGATAACAGAAGACCTCTCTAAAACATTGCTGTTTTGATGGCATTTCAGATTAGACGGAAATAAGAATAAGCTAGCAGATTTCGAAAAGACTCCATCTAAACATGTCCATTCTAAGTGCTGGAAGTGACATTGAGTGGGTCATATTTTTTCCAGAGATTAAAAAGATTTTATCTAAGCATGTCAATCCCATTGCAAGGTGGCATTTTGTTGGTCGTAGTTTTCCAGGGTAAATTGCTTGCGACCCAAAAGATTTGATCTAAACATGTCAGCCCCATTTGAACGTTATATCTAGTAGGTCCTGGCTTTCCAGAATAAGCTATCGTATTCAAAAGGTTTGATCTAAACATGTCAACCCCATTGGAACGTGATATCTAGTGGATCATAATTTTCCATAGTAAGTTACCAGATTCAAAAGACTTGATCTAAACATGTCAACCCGACTGAAACTTGATATTTAGTGGATCATAATTTTCCGTAGTAAGTTACCAGATTCAAAAGACTTGATCTAAACATGTCAACCCCATTGAAACTTGATATTTAATGGACCGTAGTTTTCCAGAGTAAATTACCAGAGATCCAAAAGATTTGATCTAAACATGTCAACCCCATTGGAACGTGATATTTAGTGGGTCGTGGTTTTCCAGAGGAAGTTACCGGAGATCCAAAAGACTCGAACGTGACATAGGCCCTGTAGTAGATCCTGACTTTAAAAAATAAGACACCAGATTCAAAAGACTTGATCTAAACATGTCAACCCCATTGGAACGTGATATTTAGTGGGTCACAGTTTTCCAGAATAAGCTACCAGATTCAAAAGACTTGATCTAAACATGTCAACCCCATTGGAACGTGATATTTTGTGGGTCGTAGCTTTCCAGGGTAAATTGCAAGGATCCAAAAGATTTGATCTAAGCATGTCAACCTCACTGGAACGTAATATTTAGTGGGTCGTAGTTTTCCAGAATAAGCTATCATATTCAAAAGACTTGATCTAAACATGTCAACCCCATTGGAACGTGATATTCAGTGGGGCACAGTTTTCCAGAATAAGCTACCAAATTCATGTACTCATTGTGTAACTTCATTTCTGGAATGGGGAAGAAAAAAGACCAGTTGAAATTAGCAAAATTTATCAAACTTTCTTAATAGTATCCCCACCTTCTGGAAATTCTGTGCTGGAAATTTTCGTCTTTTCTGTCACTCTCTTTGTTTCTGCCTTGTTCTTTTGCTTTCTGTCATTTCTTCCCATCATTTTCTGCCTTGCTGGTCCATTCACCTGTATGTGTTCGATAAAGTCTTATGTACATGTACTTTCTTTTAGGACTGACAATTGGGTACATGTATTAAGTGCATTTTTTGGCACTAGGGAAATGAGATGTGCGGAAGCAATTTTAGGTACTTTAGGACCGTTTTTATACACGTGTTAGTGTCCTTAGTTATCTTGAAATTAGTATTCATGTACGTTAAATAAATTGGACGGAGTGGTCAACGCCAGGGGCATCTCCTTAGATTCATCATCAGCAGGTGCCCTGCCGCATGGCGTTGGCGACCAGCATCTCCCCCACCCTCCTTATCCCCAGCCACTCTGCAAGTCCGTCCAGCATTCTCTCCCTGGGTCTACCCAGTGCTCTCTTTCCCTCCAGCTTTCCCGTTGTGACCAGGTGCTCCAAATCCCCCTTCCTCATAAAATGGCCTATAAATGTTGCCTGTCTTTTCCTAACCTTCCTTATGAATGATCTATTTGTGTCTGCCTCCATCAAGACTGTCTCATTTGTTTTCTTTGCTGTCCATGGAACCCTCAACATTCTTCTTACAAACCACATCTCGGCTGCCTCAATCTTGTTCTGGCTTTGTTTGTTGACTGTCCACGCCTCGCATCCGTACAATAGTATTGGTTCTATATAACATTCAAGAACTCTCTTCCTGATGTTAATCGATAGGCATTTGTTGGTAAGAATGCTTTTCATCTTCTTGAATGCTGTTTTGGCTTGGCCGATTCTGCCGGCTATTTCTGATGTGCATCTGCCGTCTGATGAAATGATCGTTCCCAGATATTTGAATTTATCAACCTGTGTCAAGGTTGTGCCGTTTGCTGTTATT
>JAPXFY010000033.1:24342588-24345088 GCA_030674185.1 Monoplex corrugatus | reverse complement strand
GACGAGGAAGAAGAAAGAAAAGAAGGAGAATAAGAAGGAGACGAGGAATAGGAGACGAAGAGGGAGGAGAAAACGAAGGAGGAGAGAAAAGAGTATGAAGGTGCGTGGTTGTGTATATTGTATGTTGTATGGGTGATGGGTGAAAGTTAGTAATAATAAATGTAAAAAAAAGAATATATCGCAGTTTGTTTTATTAATGCCTTTGGTTGGAAGGAGTGCGTGCTGTTGCGTGACGGACGAATGCTTTTTTGGCATGTGTTTGAGTGCGTGAACATGTGTACACAAAAAAGTATGACAGTGGGCATCTTACGTCAAAGTCACATCAAGTGTCTTTTCATGACTGGAGGGGGGGGGAGGAGGAGAGGAAGCAAAAAGAGCGGAATTGATGAAAATAAAACTTTTTTGTTGTTGTTGTTTTTTTTTGAGGATCATCGCACCCAGGGAGGTTACCTTTGTGCTCACCTTATTTTTTCATCCCATTTTCTACCGCCACCTTAATGGCCACAGAAGCCAGCACAGGTTTTTTTTTCTTGCTTTTTTGTTTGTTTGTTTGTTGTTTTTATTTTTTACAATGCGATGATGGTGATGTCAATGAGGATGATAATCATGATGCTAGGGAGTACGATCTAGGATTTAGACTGCGTGACAGGGCTGTACTCTACGCTTACTATCATAATATATCCTGGCGTCGACCAGGCCCGAGAGATACAGACATCCGCGGTGCTGGTCAGAAGATTTGAGCAAAATCCTCAATGACGCATCCGTGAAGTGGATGAGACTCTACTGTGTTAGTCCCAGTCTTCCCAATGAGCCCATAGCACACCCAACTCTGGGTAGGAGCCAGTTAGAGCCGAAAAATCCCACAATCATATATTTTTTTAAAGGGACTGATGGAGATTCGAACCCACAACCTTCCAGTCGGTAGTCCGTTGCGTTAACCACTACACCACCACAGCGACTGGTTGTGAAAATAAGACTTCTCTGACACCGCCCAGAAGGATTGAAACATCGAGATGGTCAGCGAAGAAACCAGTTTCAGTTTCTGTACGATCCTAACGACCATTGGTGAGGCCTTGATGTGTTGTTTTTTTTTAATATCTTTGAAGGCCGCAGTAAAACCTTTCTATAAATGATGCAGAAAGTCCCTTCAAAAATAGATCATTGCGGGATTTTTCGGCTCTTACTGGCTCCTACCCAGAGTTGGGCGTGCTATGGGCTCAATGGGAAGACCGGGACCACACAGTCGAGTCTCATATTAATTTCAGTTTAAGTTTCTCAAGATAACCGTCTCCGTATTCGGAATAAATTCTATATGCGTGGAAGCCACAGATAGCTATGCGATGGTGACAAATCCAAAATGATCATGGCGTAAACCTTACGCCTGCGCATAAGCTGTACGCACCAGTAAAGTCCTATATAGCGTATAGGATTTTGTGTCTTATTTTCTCAAAGACTGTGATAAGTCTGCCTGCGATATCTTAAAGACCACGGCAAAATAACGTTGTATTATCTAAAAAGACCATGAAGAAATCTTCCTGCAGTATTGTAAAGACAACGGTGAAATCTTCCCGTATTATCTTAAAGATAGTGGTGAAATCTTCCTGTGTTATCTTAAAGACTGGTGAAATCTTCTTATATTATCTTAAAGATAGTGGTAAAATCTTTCTGTATTATCTTCAAGACTGCAGTGGAGTCTTCCTGTACGATCTTAAAGATAATCTCCTGACCACAATCGTATTCTTGTAGTGTGTCAGGGATAATCTGCTGACTGTGGTACGATTTCCCCCCAGAATATCTTAAAGATAATCTGCTGATTATCGTGATATATTCCCTAGTCTCTTATAAGATTCTATTATCTTCTGATTAAAATGTAATCTTCTTGTTATATCTTAGCGATAATCTGCTGACCCTGGTGAAGTTTTCCCATTTTATCTTCTTAAAGATAATTTTTTGATGACTCTAAAATGGAATCTGCCAGTATTATCTTAAGAAAAAATCTGTTATTATGGAAAGGTCTGCCCACGTATATCTTCAAGACAATCTACTTCCTCTGAGAGTAGTGCAGTCTTCCTGCATCACATCTTTCAGACAATCTTAATGACATTCGTCAAAGTCTTCCCATAACATTTTAAATACAGGGGGGGGGGGGGGGGTGCAAAAGTAGGTATACAGTAAGTATCAAATCATTATTATAATGCTTAATTCTGTTCTCGATTAGAGGAGTGTGTGAATACCGACGGCAAGCAGTTTGAGTGTCTGAGGGATTAAGGCTGTGCTTGTTATTACATGTATATGCAATATTCATTTGTTTGTATAATAAATGCAATGAGTATTGTACGTGTTTTCTTTTTTCACAACTGTATACCTACTTTTGCACCCCCTGGCACTTCTTCTGATTGAAATGGTCTTCCTGTATTATCTTAAAGATAATCTGATGAATGATGATGGTTAAGTCTTCACATGATATCTTATAGATGGTCGATTTTTTTTTCGATCTTCT
>JAPXFY010000033.1:24320088-24322588 GCA_030674185.1 Monoplex corrugatus | reverse complement strand
TGTGTGTGTGTGTGTGTGTGAGTGGGGGTAATATGTCAGACGGAAGACAAAGACGATAAACAGACAGACAGAAAAACAAAGAGATAGAGACAGAGATAGGGAGAGACAGACAGAGAGGGACAGAGAAAGAGAGAGAGAGAGAGATGGATGGATGGTGGATGGATGGGTGATGGATGGGTGGGTGGATGGATGGATGGATGGATGGATGGATGATGGATGTGGTTGATGGATGGGTGGATGGTGGGATGGATGGATGGATGGATGGATGGATGGTGGATGTGGTGTGTTCGTATGTTCGTTTGTGTGTGTTCGTATGCGTGAGTGTATGAGTGTGTGATGAGTGAGTGAGTGTGTGTGTGTGTGTGTGTGCGTGTGGTTGTGTGTGTGTGTGTGTGTGTGTGTGTTGTGTGTCTTGTGTGTATGAGGATGGGTGTGTGTGGTTGTGTCTTGTGTGTAGTGTGTGTGTGTGTGTGGTGTGTGCTGTGTTGTGTGTGTGTGTGTGTGTGTGTGCGTGTTGATGCGCGGTGTTTGAGGTATGTATGTATATGTGTTTTTTTTTCATTCTGGAATTATTGATTCCTCAGTTGTAACAGAATGAATTATACATCTATCTTTTCTTTTTTTTTTTTTGCATGTATTTTGAATTTATTAATAGCAGTAATAACGTAATATTTCTCTTCGCACTGTATGCCTCACAATGACAACTTAGGCCAACATGTATTATGTTATGGACTTTAAAATTGCTGTAACTGATCAACTGCTCCACACTTTGTTCTTTTGTCTAATTCTTTTTGTGTTACTCTATTTCTTCCTTTGCAGCTTTCAGTTCTATCCTTGGATTCAGATGTGTTTGTGGTATATTCGTGTTAAAAACGACATTGTGTATTGTAAAGGGAAATAAATAAAAGAAGTTTAAGAAAAAATAAGAAATATCAGGGGAGTGCAAAAGTAGGTATACAGGTATGAAAAAAAGAAAACACGTACAATACTCATTGCATTTATTATATAAACAAATGAATATTGCATATACATGTAATAACAAGCACAGCCTTAATCCCTCAGATACTCAAACTGCTTGCCGTCGGTATTCACACACTCCTCTGATCGAGAGCGGACACTCATGCACACTCTAGCACAAAGATCTTTATCAGCATCAATTTATTGACAAGCCTGCAAGATGAACTGAATCATGTCATTAACAGTGCGCGGCTTGAGTGCGAAAACTCTTTCCTTTACAAATCCATTTGCGCTCCTCGTCTGTCAAATTACCAGCCATGGTTAAATCAAATTGCGGCTTAGATCTAAACTAAATTGCCGCTTAGATCTAAATTAAATTGCCGCTTACCTGCAAAAAATTTTTTTTAAAGTTTGGCTAAAAGTACATGCATATTATTAATTACGATAAAATATAATTAATGACACTGAAAATATCGAAAATAAGGCCAGCTAACTTAATGTGCTAATAATTTTAATGAATTAAGCATGATAATAATGATGTGATACTTACTGTATACCTACTTTTGCACCCCCTGTATATATCTGTGTATGTGTGTGTGTGAGTATGTGTGTGTTTGTGTGTCTGTGGTGTGAGTCTGTGTGTGTGTTTGTGCAAGTGTGTGTGTGTGTGTGGTGTGTGTGTGTGTGTATGTGTGTATGTGTCTGTGTGTGTCTGTGTGTGTAAGAAAATAATAAGAAATATATATGTATATCTGTTGTGTGTGTGTGTGTGTGTGTGTGTGTGTGTGTGTGTGTGTGTGTGTGTGTGTGTGTGTGTGTGTGTGTGCGTGAGTATGTTTGTTCTTTGATTTAACGTCTTTTCACTGTGTGAGTATATGTGTGTGTGTGTATACGTGTGTGTCTGTCTGTGTGTGTGTGTGTCTGTGTGTGTCTGTGTGTGTGTGTGTGTCTGTGTGTGTGCACGTGTGCGTGTGCGTATGCATGTCTCTGTATGTATGCATGTGTGTGTGTGTCGGTACAACATTAGTTAGTCAGACCATAAATGGCTGTTGAATTCAATTGTGTTGGTGTGGGCGTGTGTTCGTGCGCCTGCGTGCTTACATGCGTCCGTGTGTGCTTGTGTGTGTGTGTATATATGCGTGCGTGCGCGTGTGTGCATGTTTGTATGTGTGTTTGTGTGTTTGTGTGTGTGTGTGTATGTATATATTGTGTACGTGTGTGTGAGTATGTGTGTGTGTTTGTGCGTGTGTGTGTGTGTGTGTGTGTGTGTGTGTGTGTGTGTGTGTGTGTGTGTGTGTGTGTGTGTGTGTCTGTGTCTGTGTCTGTGTGTGTCTGTGTGTGTAAGAAAATAATAAGAAATATATATGTATATATCTGTGTGTGTATGTGTGTGTGTGTGTGTGTGTGTGTGTCTGTGTGTATGTCTGTGTGTGTCTGTCTGTGTGTGTCTGTGTGTGTGTGTGTCTGTGTGTATACGTGTGTGTCGGTGGTGTGTGTCTGTGTGTATGTCTGTGTGTGTCTGTCTGTGCCTGTCTGTGTGTGT
>JAPXFY010000033.1:24300088-24317588 GCA_030674185.1 Monoplex corrugatus | reverse complement strand
TTTTTTCCAACAATGAATTTTTACAACTATTTTTTTCCCTCAGTTTATGTAGGTTTTGTTTTTTTTACACTAAACATGTAAGGTAGTCTTTGTCGGTTGTGTGAGTAGGCATGGTGTGCGATTGAGCTTTGATTTGAATTTGTTAAGATTTGGCACCGTATAAATACTGTAATTATTATTTGATTCATGATGCAAAGAATGTCCGGGATACATTTCACGTGGCTACATTTTTTAGGGTGACGTTCGCTTGACTTTAGGAATGACTGTTCACAGCACCGACTGACGCAGTTTCTCGTTCAATGAGAGACAGACAGAGACAGAGACAGAGAGAGAGGGGGGAGACAGAGAGAGAGAGACAGAGAGAGAGAGACAGAAAGAGAGAGAGCAATTAGTGTTATAACAGCAAACGGCACACCGGTTGTCTGTTTCTCACAGAATTTCATACAAAATCAATATATTATGTTACAAGAGTATTAACGGTTTTGCATTACTTATCTTATGTGACTACCTCCCTATGTACGCCCTTGCCCGACCTCTCCATTCTGCATGTGATATTGTTTGTTTTACAAAATTCCTTGATACGAATCTTCTACGGTTGGTGGCTGCTCGTTTTCTGTGTTGGGTCCATGCAGTTAGCATGGGCTTCCCCCGTCTATTCTACAGTCACAGACTTTTTTTTTTCAAGCTTGTTTTTAATTCTTTTTTGACAAAACACAAATAAGTGCAATGTTTGCTGAATGTTATCACAATATCATTGAAAAAAAAACTGAACAAGATGTGTATATAATGGATTGAGCAAAACTCATATACATACGTCATATCTGTTAGTCTGTTATGTTTGGGTTTTTTTAAACAATATGAAGTCGTTTAATTCATACAGTGTCAGATTTTAGTTGGTGGTGGTGGTGTTTGTTTTGTTTGTTTGTTTGTTTGTTTGTTTGTTTGTTTGTTTGTTTCATATAATATTTGTATTCTCCCTCAGCAAAAAGGTCAACGATAAACGCATTAGCAAAGCAAGATTATCCGCATGAGACCCAAAGTTCAAAACACATACAAAACGCTTACATCTTCAACAAAGGTTCTTCTATGTGCATGAATTTTCAGTCATTTACAATTATATACATAAGACAAACATTCAATCATAAACAGGCAGGTCATACAGAAACCATGCATGCATCTCGCAAAGAAGCCAAATGTCACACCAAACTTCATCCGAAAGTCATATCAAACTTCATCTGAAACCAGGGACAGATATGGCAACCATCTTTCTCTAAAAGCGTGTGAATTTCAGCTCAGTTTTGCATTATATTCCTCTATCTGATTTTGTGTGTGTGTGTGTGTGGTGTGTGTGTGTGTGTGTGTGTGTGTGTGTGTGTGTGTGTGTGTGTGTGTGTGTGTGTGTGTGTGTGTGTGGTGTGTGTGTGTGTGTGTGTGTGTGTGTGTGTGTGTGTGTGTGTGTGTGTGTGTGTGTGTGTGTGTGTGTGTGTGTGTGTGTGTGTGTGTGTGTGTGTGTGTGTGTGTGTGTGTGTGTGTGTGTGTGTGTGTGTGTGTGTGTGTGTGTGTGTGGTGTGTGTGTGTGTGTTGTGTGTGTGTGTGTTGTGAGTGTGTGTGTAAAATATCTAGTGAAATAAATGGTGTTTGGTAGATTTTTTTCGAGTTTACTTTCGTAAATATACATTTTTCCTAAGAGGATTATTAAGTCAAATATTGGATCTGGACAGTCACATACTTTATCTTCTTTCGAGTCTAGCTGGAAGACATACCTTTATGTCCACCTCTGCATGCACTCTTCTCGCACTCCTGGTGCGTGTGTGGTTTTTGCCCTTGAGATTTTCTCATTATAAGTGAATGGGTTTTTTTAGACTGCTATGTGTCAAATGGACAGATAGAAGAAGAACGAATGAAAGTGTCCTGGAAGAACTTGATACCACCAGAAAACTACTCGCTGACATCAACGAGAGAAGACTAAAATACATTGGCCGTGTGTCACGCAGCAAGAACACGGACCTCAGGGCGACCATCTTTCAAGGAAAAACGGAGGCAAGAAGGAAGAAAGGCAGACCTCCATTCTCATACATGGAGAACATGACCAACATCAGTGGCCTAAATATTGAAGAAATTGTCCACAAAAATCAAGACAGAGCGGCCTGGAGGGAGATGATGGTGACAAAGTGTGCAGCGGCCAACACCAAACATGGGATAAGGTGAAGGAGTTAAAGGGTTAAGTTCTTTGCTTTGCTAGCATGGCTGATGATATGATGCAGGATACCAGAGGATAGGGTGTGGGAGTCAAGGTTAAGAATTTGCTTTGCTAGCATGGTTGACGATATGATGCAGGATGCTGTTGGATAAGGTGATGGAGTCAAAGGGTTAAGTTTTTTGCTTTGCTAGCATGGTGATGGTATGTATGAGAATGCAGGGATAGGGTGTGGGAGTCAAAGGGTTAAGTCTTTGCTAGCATGGTTGATGATGCAGGAGTAGGGGATAGGTTGTGGAGTCAAAGGGTTAAGTTTTTGCTTTAGCTAGGCATGGTTATGATGTATGATGCAGCATGTCAGTGGATAGTGTGTGGGAGTCAAAGGGTTAAGTTTTTTGCTTTGCTAGCATGGTTGATGATATGATGCAGGATCCAGTGGATAGGGTGTGGGAGTCAAAGGGTTAAGATTTGCTTTGCTAGCATGGTTGATGATATGATGCAGGATAGCTGGTGGATAGGGTGTGGGAGTCAAAGGGTTAAGAATTTGCTTTGCTAGCATGGTTGATGATATGATGCAGGATGCCTGTGGATAGTGTGTGGGAGTCAAAGGGTTAAGTTTTTTTGCTTTGCTAGCATGGTTGATGATATGATGCAGGATACCAGTGGATAGGGTAAGCGAGTCAAAGGGTTAAGTTTTTTGCTTTGCTAGCATGGTTGATGATATGATGCAGGATACCAGTGGATAGGGTAAGCGAGTCAAAGGGTTAAGTTTTTTGCTTTGCTAGCATGGTTGATGATATGATGCAGGATACCAGTGGATAGGGTAAGCGAGTCAAAGGTTAAGTTTTTTGCTTTGCTAGCATGGTTGATGATATGATGCAGGTACAGTGGATAGGGTAAGCGGTCAAAGGTTGTTTTGCTTGTGATGGTTGTGATAGGATGTGGTGTAAGTTAGGAGTCAAAGGGTTAAGTTTTTGCTTTGCTAGCATGGTTGACAATGCAGGATGTCAGTGGATAGGGTGGGGGAGTCAAAGGGTTAAGTATTTGCTTTGCTAGCATGGTTGATGATGCAGGATGCTGGTGGATAAGGTTAGGGAGTCAAAGGGTTAAGTTTTTGCTTTGTTAGCATGGTTGACAATGCAGGATGTCAGTGGATAGGGTGGGGGAGTCAAAGGGTTAAGTTTTTTGCTTTGCTAGCATGGTTGATGAATGATGCAGGATGTCAGTGGATAGGGCGTGGAAGTCAAACGGGTCAACAAGACAGTCCACACGCGACGCTTAGTTTGCCAAGAGACGCGCACGTAGGACCTACGTCAACTGACTTATCATGTTTAAACTGTCTGTGGTAATTACACCAAGTCTAGAGAAGTCCAAAGTCTACACTGGGGGAGTTAACGGTCCGCTCTCAGTGATAACACTTCGCGTTATCGGGCGTACGTCTGAGGCATTTCGTTAGGAAAAAAAAGTCAACATTCAAACCGTCAAAGATGATAGTAGTAGTAGTAGTAGTAGTAGTAGTAGTAGTAGTAGTGGTGGTGGTAGAGGTAGTAGCTGTTGTTGTTGTTGCAGTAGTAGTAGTAGTAGTAGTTGTCAGTTGTCATTGTCGTTGTTGTTGTTGTAGCAGCTGCAGCAGCAGCAATAGTAGTAGTTGTTGTTGCTGTTGTTGTGGTAACGTATAGTAGTAGTAGTTGCAGCAGCAGCAGCAGTAGTAGTAGTTGTTGTTGTTGTAGTAGTAGTAGTGATAGTTGTTGTTGTAGTAGTAGTAGTAGTGATAGTTGTTGTTGTAGTAGCAATAGTGGTAGTTGTTGTTGTTGTAGTAGTAGTAGTGATAGTTGTTGTTGTAGTAGTAGTAGAGATAGTTGTTGTTGTAGTAGTAGTAGTAGTGATAGTTGTTGTTGTAGTAGCAATAGTGGTAGTTGTTGTTGTTGTAGTAGTAGTAGTGATAGTTGTTGTTGTAGTAGTAGTAGAGATAGTTGTTGTTGTAGTAGTAGTAGTAGTGATAGTTGTTGTTGTAGTAGCAATAGTGGTAGTTGTTGTTGTTGTAGTAGTAGTAGTGATAGTTGTTGTTCTAGTAGTAGTAGTGATAGTTGTTGTTCTAGTAGTAGTAGTGATAGTTGTTGTTGTTGTAGTAGTAGTAGTGATAGTTGTTGTAGTAGCAATAGTGATAGTTGTTGTTGTTCTAGTAGTAGTAGTGATAGTTGTTGTTGTTCTAGTAGTAGTAGTGATAGTTGTTGTTGTTCTAGTAGTAGTAGTGATAGTTGTTGTTGTAGTAGTAGTAGTGATAGTTGTTGTTGTAGTAGTAGTAGTGATAGTTGTTGTTGTAGTAGTAGTAGTGATAGTTGTTGTTGTAGTAGCAATAGTGGTAGTTGTTGTTGTTGTAGTAGTAGTAGTATTGATAGTTGTTGTTGTAGTAGCAATAGTGGTAGTTGTTGTTGTTGTAGTAGCAATAGTGGTAGTTGTTGTTGTTGTAGTAGTAGTAGTGATAGTTGTTGTTGTAGTAGTAGTAGTATTGATAGTTGTTGTTGTAGTAGCAATAGTGGTAGTTGTTGTTGTTGTTGTAGTAGTAGTAGTAGTGATAGTTGTTGTTGTAGTAGCAATGGTGGTAGTTGTTGTTGTTGTAGTAGCAATAGTGGTAGTTGTTGTTGTAGTAGTAGTAGTAGTGATAGTTGTTGTTGTAGTAGCAATAGTGGTAGTTGTTGTTGTTGTAGTAGTAGTAGCAGCAGCAGCAGTAGTAGTAGTTGTTGTTGTTGTAGTAGTAGTAGTGATAGTTGTTGTTGTAGTAGTAATAGTGGTAGTTGTTGTTGTAGTAGTAGTAGTAGTGGTAGTTGTTGTTGTTGTAGTAGTGGTAGTTGTTGCTGTAGTAGTAGTGGTAGTTGTTGTTGTTGTAGTAGTAGTTGTTGTTGTTGTTGTTGTAGTAGTTGTTGTTGTTGTAGTAGTAGTGGTAGTTGTTGTTGTAGTAGTAGTGGTAGTTGTTGTTGTTGTAGTAGTAGTTGTTGTTGTTGTTGTTGTAGTAGTGGTAGTTGTTGTTGTTGTAGTAGTGGTAGTAGTAGTAGTAGTAGTTGTTGTTGTTGTTGTTGTTGTTGTTGTAGCAGCAGCAGCAGTAGTAGTAGTTGTTGTTGTTGTTGTTGTTGCTGTAATTGTTGTTGTATGAGGAGTAGTAGTAGTAACAGCAGCAGCATCAGTTCTATGGAATCCCATCAGTTCCACCAAAACAATTATGAGATTTTGGGGGGGGAAAAAAATCCTACTCAGAGTTGACAGTGTCATTAGGCTCAATGGGAAGACTAGAACCACAGAGTCGAGTCTCATCAACTTCATGTATGCGTAATTGAGGATGTGGGTCAAATTTTCTTACCAGCACTGCAAGTGTCTGTCTCTCTCGGGCCTGTTTTGCGCCAGGACATATTACGAATGAAAGGAAGCGTAAACACACAGCCCTGTCAACACGCAGTCTCATTCCAGACTGGAACTCCATCCCATCACTGTCACCCCTTATCGTCATGCGTTATCACAACATTGCCAACCATGCTACCAGATCAAAAACTTAACCCTTTGACTCCTTCACCCTTTCCACCAGCATCCTGCATTGTCAACAATGCTTAGCAAAGCAAAAACAAAACTTCACCCTACCCACCAGCATCCTGCATTGTTACCAATGCTAGCAAAGCAAAAACGTAACCCTTTGACTCCCTCACCTTATCCACTAGCATTCTGCATTGTCAACAATGCTAGCAAAGCAAAAACAAAACTTAACCCTTTGACTCTCTCACCCTGCCCTGCATTGTCAACCATGCTAGCAAAGCAAACTCTTAACCCTTTAAGTTTTTGCAGTTGGTGGATAGGGTACGAAGATTTAAGGGTTAAATATCATCGGAAAGAAATTTTTTTCATGCCCTTTCCAACGATACCAATAACTTTTATATCTCAAAAATACAAAAAAAAAATCAACTTATTTCCCCTTTTGGAAAGTATGGGACACCTTATTAATTAAATTTTGATCCTAGTTCGGTTGTCTCCCCTTTTGAACGCTAGCACCTGGATGTTGGTAAACTGGATGACGCAAGAGGTAAAGTGTCCCAGACAACTGTTTGTTATTTCGGTCACCTTAACCCTTTGACACCCGCAGCATGCTCATTAGCAGCCTGCCTTGTCAACCATGTTCATCAGTCTCCGGGAATGAGCGAGCTGATATGCTTGCTAAGGAGGGAGCCAGAGAAAAACAACCTAACAACAGCGTCAGCTACAGTGAGAAGAGGAGCATCATCAGGGCGCTTTCCATGCCGAGACGACACAGGGATTACTACCACCTGTTGTCTAGAGAGCAGCAAGTTGCCCTGGTGAGGTTACGCACTGGTCACAATAGGCTGAACAGCCACATGTACCGCAAACTGAAGCTGGCGCCCTCCCCAACCTGTCCCTGCGGTCAAGAAGACCAAACCACGGAGCATATACTCCAAAGATGTCCCCTTCACCAGGTGGCAAGACAGGACGTGTGGCCGACAGACACTCCGCTGACAACCAAACTCCATGGCTGCAGACAGGAGCTGGAAAAGACGGCTGCATTCATCGCCCGGACTCAGATGATTGTGTAGCAGCGTACGCCAAGAAGAAGAAGAAGAAATCATCAAGTGCTTTGCCACATGGTGTTGGCGATCATGGCCCTCCATATGTATCTATCCCTTGTTGCCGCTAGCACATCTTCCAGCCCCTCTGTCTTCAGCCACTCTGCAAGTCCGTCCAATATTTTTTTTCCCTGGGTCTACCTGGTGCTCTCTTTCCCTCCACGTTTCCTGTAGTGGCCAGGTGCTCCAGTTCCCCTTTCCTCATAAAATGGTCTATAAATTTTGCCTGTCTTTTCCTAATCTTCCTTATGAAATGATCTTCTTGTGTCTGCCTCCATCAAGACTGTCTCGTTTGTTTCTTTGCTGTCCATGGAACTCTCAACATTCTTCTGAGAAACCACGTCTCGGCTGCCTCAATCTTGTTCTGGCTTTGCTTGTTGACTGTCCACGCCTCACAACCGTATAACATTATCGGGTCTATATGACATTCAAGAACTCTCTTCCTGATGTCAATTGATAGTCATATGTTGGTAAGAATGCTTTTCATCTTCTTGAATGCTGTTTTGGCTGATTCTGCTGACTATTTCTGATGTGCGTCTGCCGTCTGGTGAAATGATCGTTCCTAAATATCTAAACTTATCAACCTGTCTCATGGTTGTGCCGTTTGCTGTTATTTTGCATGAAGGGATTTCATGTTTTTTACTGATCACCATGACTTCAGTCTTCCTGCTGTTTAGTTCCAACCCCTCACCTTTGCTTTCTATTTCTAGTATATTCACAAGGTTTTGTAGGTCCCTTTCATTTTCTGCAATTAGCACGGTGTCATCTGCGTATCGACTGTTGCCAACCATGTTAGCAAAACAAAAATTTAACCCCTTGACTCTCACCCTATCCACCAGCTTTCTGAAGGAATTTGGTGGATAGGGTGAGGGGATTAGAGTGTTAAGTTTTTTGCAGTTGACAAGATACGGTGTGTGTATATATATATAGCCGTCTACACGGACTTCTAAGATAACTGACGTATTAAGTTGACAGAAGTGACAAGTTCTATCAGAAATGACAAAATCGCCACGTGGTTCGTGTGGCTGGAGTGTTTGCATGACAACAGGTATGGTGACGGTGGTGGTGATGGTGGTGGTGGTGGTTGTGTGTGTGTGTGTGTGTGCGTGTGTGCGTGTGTGGGTGTGTGAGTGTTTGTTTGTGTATGCGTGTGTGTGTGTTTGTGTGTGTGTGTGTTGTTGGTGGTAGTGGTGGTGGTGGTGGTGGTGGTGGTGTGGTGGTGGTATGTGTGTGTGTGTGTTGTGTGTATGTATGTGTGTGTATGTGTGTGTGTGTGTGTGTGCGTATGTGTGTGTGTGTGTGTGTATGTGGTTGTGTGTGTGTGTGTATCTGTTTTGTGTGTGTGTGTGTGTGAGTGTGTGTGTGTGTGTGTGTGTGTGTGTGTGTGTGTGCGTGCGTGCGTGCGTGCGTGTGTTTGTGTGTGTGTGTGTGTGGTTGTGTGTGTTTATGTTCGTGTGAGGGTGTTACGTCAGGTACAGTCCGCCCGGAAGAGATAGGGAAAGTCTTTGTTCTTGAATCGAAAGCACTCTTCGTTTGTCAGTACACTACTCTACTCTGCGCGCTTCTCGGCTGGATGGGAAGAGCTGCTCTGCTACGACCGTCCACTCAAGGTGGGTCCTATTGATACCTTGTAGTCCTTGTGGCATCCCAAGTCCCCTCCTGTGGGGATGCCAGGGGCTCTTTGTATCATGCATTCTTCACATGCTCCTATGGCTTCCCCCTGTGGGGATGCCGGGGGCTTTTTTTTTTTTTTTTTTTTTAGTATAAATAGTTATCCCCACCTTCTGAAAAAGTCTGTGCTAGAAATTTCCTATTTTCGGTCACTCTCTTTTTATTTCTGCCTTGTCCCTTTTGCTTTCTGTCATTTCTTCCTATCATTTTCTGCCTTGCTGGTCCATTCACCTGTATGTGTTCGATAAAGTCTTACGTACTTTTTCTTACGATTGATAATTCCTGTCATTTTCTGCCTTGCTGGTCCATTCACCTGAATGTGTTCGATAAAGTCTTACGTACTTTTTCTTAGGATTGATAATTCCTGTCATTTTCTGCCTTGCTGGTCCATTCACTATATGTGTTCGGTAAAGTCTTACGTACTTTTTTCTTACGATTGATAATTCCTGTCATTTTCTGCCTTGCTGGTCCATTCATCTATATGTGTTCGGTAAAGTCTTACGTACTTTTTCTTACGATTGATAATTCCTGTCATTTTCTGCCTTGCTGGTCCATTCACCTGTATGTGTTGGATAAAGTCTTACGTACTTTTTCTTACGATTGATAATTGGGTACGTGTATTAAATTCATTTTTGGCTCTATGGAGGTGAGATATGCGGAAGCGATTTTAAGTAATTTAGGCCTGTTTTTATGTACGTTTTGCTGTCCTTAGGTATGCTTAAATTTGTATTCAGGTGTGTGGTTTTTTTTAATCCCCTGTACAGTAAATTGGACGGAGTGGTCAACGCCAGGGGCATCTCCTTAGATTCTGTGCGCGAATGCATTGATATGTGTGCTTAATTTTCTTTTTCTTATTTTTTTCTCTTTTTTTTTTTTAATCCTGTTGAATGCATTGATATGTATGGTTAATTTTTTTTTTTTTTTTTTTAACCCTGTTGAAGTTTTGTATGTTTTGAAACGGTTGTAGCCCTGATATGGCTCTGCGCAGTCGGCTGGGCTTTAAATTAAACAACAAAAACAATCCCCCAAATCTGTGAAAGCGTTTCGTATCACTGTTGAAGTGAGTGATTGTATCGGTATGCAATGGCCCTCTTTTCACTTTATCGTCTCTTTCGTGCACAGGAGAGGTGGATAGGGGAGGGGGTGTGTGTGGTGGAAGGTTTCTACAGCTTCATTTCTTGACGGTTGTCGGAGATCTTCCACTAGAGTCTTCTTCTTCTTCTACTACTTCTTCTTCTACTGGTACTGCTGCTGCTGCTACTACTACTACTACTACTACTACTACTACTTACTACTACTACTTTCTTCTTCTTCTTCTTCTGGTACTACTGCTGCTGCTGCTGCTGTTACTACTACTACTACTACTACTACTACTACTTACTACTACTACTTTCTTCTTCTTCTTCTTCTGGTACTACTGCTGCTGCTGCTGCTGCTGCTGCTACTACTACTACTACTACTACTACTTTCTTCTTCTTCTTCTTCTGGTACTACTGCTGCTGCTGCTGCTGCTACTACTACTACTACTACTTTCTTCTTCTTCTTCTTCTGGTACTACTGCTGCTGCTGCTGCTGCTGCTACTACTACTACTACTACTTTCTTCTTCTTCTTCTTCTGGTACTACTGCTGCTGCTGCTGCTGCTGCTACTACTACTACTACTACTACTACTACTACTACTGTGTCTGTGTCTGTCTGTGTCTGTGTCTGTGTCTGTCTGTCTGTGTCTGTCTGTGTCTGTCTGTCTGTGTCTGTCTGTGTCTGTGTCTGTGTCTGTCTGTGTCTGTCTGTGTCTGTCTGTCTGTCTGTGTCTGTCTGTCTGTGTCTGTCTGTGTCTGTGTCTGTCTGTCTATCTCTCCGTCTGTGTCTGTGTCTGTGTCTGTTCTGTCTTGTGTCTGTCTGTCTGTCTGTGTCTGTGTCTCTGTGCGTGCATGTGTGTGTGTGTGTGTGTGTCTGTGTGTGTGTGTCTGTGTCTGTGTGCGTCTGTGTCTGTGTGTGTCTGTGTGTGTCTGTGTCTGTCTGTGTCTGTGTCTGTGTCTGTCTGTGTGTCTGTGTGTGTCTGTGTTCGTTCGTTCTTTAATTTAAAGTCTTTTCACTATAAGTGATATTAGACGGGTGTGTGTCTGTGTCTGTGTGTCTGCCTGTCTGTGTCTGTGTGTCTGTGTCTGTGTGTGTCTGTGTCTGTGTGTGTCTGTGTCTGTGTGTGTCTGTGTCTGTGTTTGTGTGTGTCTGTGTCTGTGTCTGTGTCTGTCTGTGTCTGTGTGTGTGTCTGTGTCTGTGTCTGTGTGTGTTTCTGTGTCTATGTGTGTGTCTGTGTCTGTGGTGTGTGTCTGTGTGTGTGTGTGTCTGTATCTGTGTGTGTGTGTGTGTCTGTCTGTGTGTGTGTGTGTCTGTGTCTGTGTGTGTTTCTCTGTCTGTCTGTCTGTGTCTGCGTGTGTGTGTGTGTGTGTCTGTGTCTGTGTCTGTGTGTGTGTCTGTGTCTGTGTGTGTGTGTCTGTGTCTGTGTGTGTGTCTGTGTCTGTGTGTGTGTGTGTGTCTGTGTGTATCTGTGTGTGTGTCTGTGTCTGTGTGTGTGTCTGTGTGTGTGTCTGTGTCTGTCTGTCTGTCTGTCTGTGTGTGTGTGTCTGTGTCTCTGTGTGTGTGTGTGTGTGTGTGTCTGTGTCTGTGTCTGTGTCTGTGTGTGTCTGTGTGTGTTTGTCTGTGTCTGTGTGTGTCTGTGTGTGTGTGTCTGTGTCTGTATGTGTGTGTCTGTGTCTGTCTGTCTGTGTCTGTAGTGTGTCTGTCTGTCTGTCTGTGTCTGTGTCTGTGTCTGTCTGTCTGTGTCTGTGTCTGTGTCTGTCTGTCTGTGTCTGTCTGTCTGTGTCTGTCTGTCTGTATCTGTGTCTGTGTCTGTGTCTGTCTGTCTGTCTGTCTGTGTCTGTCTGTCTGTGTGTGTGTGTCTGTGTGTGTGTGTGTGTGTGTGTGTGATGACCGTTCTTTATCCCGCCTAAAAGGCAGTCATACATCCATCTTTGGAGGGGGGAGGGGGGAGGGGAAGGAACTAAGAAACAAACCCGGAAAGTGGAAGAAAAACAAGGAGGGTGATCTGGAAGGCAGAAATAAGGACAGATTCTTTGTGACAGGGGGGAATGATCTGGACGATCAGGACAGCGTCTTGTGACAGGGAAGAGGACCACACACACACCAGGGAAGACGGACACACACACACACAAACACACACATACACACACACACACACACACACACACACACACGCACGCACGCACACGCACGCACGCGCGCACATCTTCCCCTTGACTACCTAAAAGCAAACAAAACAGGTCCTGTTCGTTCCAGTCCGGGACAGGACCTTAAATTTCTGCACTTGCAGTAGAGAGTAGCCCAGTACTACCTGTCACAGCAGGAGACTTGGAGAGGGGATTGGCGCCACCAAGGATTAACCTAAGCCCACAGAAAAGATATGAGAGACACTATAGCCAACAACATACCGGATCGGTCGGGGCCCGGGTTACAAACGACCGCGCTTACCACTGACAAGCACCAGGGTGGAAGTGAAAAGTCAGCTACTGGGCAAAGACATCATTCAAACTGCCAACGGAAAAAGCTACCATTGGAACCTGGAATGTCCGTACATTCCATCAGTGCGGCAAAGTAAAAGAACTAGAACACGAGCTGAGACGCTACCAATGGGACATTGTGGGTATATCGGAAGTAAGATGGACAGGCTTCGGAGAAGCAATCACAGAGGAAGGACACAAGATGTGGTACAGTGGCGAAGAGTCACTACATAAAAATGGCGTAGCTTTCATCGTACGCAAAGAAGTCATTGGATGCATCATGAGCTGCACGCCTGTCAACAGCAGAATCATCAGCATTCGGGTGTCAGCCAAACCAAAGAACATCACCATCATACAAGTGTATGCTCCAACTACCAGCCACGAAGACCAGGTGGTTGAAGAATTCTATGAGAAAATCGAAGACACCATCGGAAAAGCCCCCAGGAAAGACATCATCATAGTTCAGGGGGACTTCAACGCCAAAGTCGGCCCAGATGCCTACAAAAACTGGGCTGGAACAGTGGGTCAATTTGGCACAGGGGAAACTAATGACAGGGGACTTCGCCTTCTGGAGTTTGCCTGCACCCAACGGCTCACCATTGCCAACACCCTCTACCCCCACAAACTGTCAAGAAGAACAACCTGGCATGCGCCGAACGGAAAGACTCACAACCAGATCGACTTTGTCCTCACACCGCGGCGCTTCAAATCAAGCATTAATAAAGCAAAGACGAGGACATACCCTGGAGCTGATATAGGCAGCGACCACGACCTCGTGCTGCTCACAATTAAGATCAAATTGAAAAAGAAGTACCAAGCTGCGCAGCCACGCATCAAGTTTGACCTGGAAAAGCTAAAAGATCCAGAGATAGAAGAGGCATTCCAGGCACAGCTCGGGGGGCGGTTCGCGGCACTCAACTTCCTGGACAGCGACATCAACGACCTCACAAACAACTTTGGTGAGGCAGTCCGCGAAACAGCAGAGGAGGTACTGGGGCGACAGAGGAAGAAACACCAAGCATGGATCTCAAATGACATCCTTGACCTCTGCGACAACAGAAGATCACTGAAGAAGACGAAAAATTCCAGCCCTGAAGAAGCCGCACAGTATCGTAAAACCAACAACCTTGTAAAGAAGAAAATGATTGAAGCCAAAGAACAATGGATCAACAACCAGTGTGAGAACATCGAGAAAGGCATGAAAAAAGGAAACAGCAAACATGCCTTCACCACACTGAAAAACCTTACCAAGACGCAGCAAAACAGATCGTCAGTCATCGAGGATACCTCAGGCGAGCTGCTGACAGAAAGCTCCGCTGTTCTGAACAGATGGACGCAGTACTGCCAAGAACTATACAACTACCCAATACAGCCAGATGACAGTTTGTTTCAGGGGACTCAACACCATTGAGGGAATCCTCACCGCTACCAGTGATGAGAGAAGAAGTGGAAGAAGCCATCCACAGCCTACCAGCAGGGAAATCACCTGGAGCAGACAATATCCCAGCAGAGCTGCTCAAACATGGAGGGAATGATTTGGTCACTCATGTAACATCGATTTGTCAGAAGATCTGGGAGACAAAACAGTGGCCCACAGAATGGACTCAATCATTCATCATCCCCCTGCCCAAAAAGGGAAATATGCGCCAATGCCAGAACTACAGAACAATAAGTCTCATTAGCCACACCAGCAAGATCATGCTCAGAGTCATATTGAATCGACTGAAGAAAGAAGCGGAAGAACACCTTGCGGAAGAACAAGCTGGATTTAGGGCGAGCAGAAGCACAGTAGAACAGATCTTCACCTGCGGATAATGATGGAGAAACATCTGCAGCATCAGAGAGACCTGTTCCACAACTTCATAGACTTTAAAAAAAAGCATTCGACAGGGTGTGGCATAAGGGTTTGTGGCAGGTGCTAAGAAAGTTTGGCATAGAGGAAGGTCTCGTCCAAACCATCCAGGCGCTGTATAACACTGCCAGCAGCGCAGTTCTCCTCAACAACCAGATAGGGGACTACTTCAAGACCACAGTTGGAGTCCATCAAGGCTGCCTACTCTCTCCCGTGCTGTTCAATCTCTTCCTGGAGAACATCATGCGTGAAGCCCTCCATGACTTCCACTCCACTGTCTCCATCGGAGGAAGAACCATCAACAACCTGAGGTTCGCAGATGACATCGACCTGATGGGAGGCAGCAACGAAGAACTACAAGACCTGACCATGAGACTGGAAGAAAGTGCAGGTGCACACGGAATGGAAGTGAGCACAGAAAAAAGCAAAGTCCTGGTCAACAGCACAACCAACACGCATGCTGAAATCTACATGAACGGGCAACAGCTTGAAGAAGTGGACGCTTTCAAATACCTTGGCGCCACTCTCACCAAAGACGGTCGCTCTACAACAGAAATCAAGACCAGACTAGCGATCGCAACAGCAGCAATGGTAAAGCTAAACAAGATCTGGAAGAGCAGAGAGATCGGCTTTCCATCGAAGATGAAGCTGTACAAGTCCCTGGTGCTCCCCATCCTGCTGTATGGATGCGAGAGCTGGACCATGACAGCAGAGACCACCAAGAGAATCCAGACGTTTGAAACTAAATGCTTCAGGCGCTTGCTCGGGATCTCTTGGCAAGATCGGAAGACAAACGACTTTGTGTGGAGCCAAATAACAACACTCGCAGGCCCACAAGAACCCCTCCTGGCAACAGTCAAGAACAGGAAGCTGTCGTGGTTCGGGCATGTCACACGCCACAACTCACTGCCCAAAACGGTCCTCCAGGGTACACTGGGAGGCGGCAGACGAAGGGGACGACAAGCCAAATGCTGGATGGACAACATCAAAGAATGGACCAGGTTGGATGGCCCCACGCTGGTGCGACAGGCGGAGGACAGGACCGGTTGGCGACGGCTGGCTTCAAGAGTGTCTCTCATCTCTCCTCTACGCCCATCACGGGCAGGAGAATGATGATGCAGTAGAGAATTCTTACTAAATCGAGAGACTCCCCCCATCATTGACCTGGCATGATCTATTGGAGACCCGTGGAACTTTCTAGAAGCTGTGATGATCATACAATCATCATCATCATCATCATCATCATCATCATCATCATCGTCATCAAGTGCCTTGCCACATGGGGTTGGCGATCATGGCCCTCTATATGCATCTATCTCTTGTTGCTGCAAGCACATCTTCCACCCTCTCTGTCCTCAGCCACACTGCAAGTCCGTCCAATATTTTTTTTCCCTGGGTCTACCTGGTGTTCTCTTTCCCTCCACCTTTCATGTTGTGACCAGGTGCTTCAATTTCGCTTTCCTTATAAAATGGCCTATAAATGTTGCCTGTCTTTTCCTAATCTTCCTTATCAATGATCTTCTTGTGTCTGCCTGCTTCCATCAAGACTGTCTCGTTTGTTTTCTTTGCTGTCCATGGAACTCTCAACATTCTTCTCACAAACCACATCTCGGCTGCCTCGATCTTGTTCTGGTTTTGCTTGTTGACTGTCCACGCCTCACAACTGTACAACAGTATTGGTTCTATATAACATTCAAGGACTCTCTTCCTGATGTTAATTGATAGGCATTTGTTGGTAAGAATGCTTGTCATCTTCTTGAATGCTGTTTTGGCTTGGCCGATTCTGCTGGCTATTTCTGACGTGCATCTGCCGTCTGGTGAAATGATCGTTCCCAGGTATTTGAATTTATCAACCTGTCTCAAGGTTGTGCCGTTTGGTGTTATTTGCTGTGTGGTCATACCACACTGATGCAATTTCTGCTCAGTATTCTGTAACTTTCTGTTGGGGATAACGGCCAAAGTTTCTAAGTCTTCAGGAATTGATGGGAGTCTGGCTTTCACAAGTCAGTGTGTTCTGTCTTAGTTTAACCCTTTGGCTCCCGCACCCTATCCGCTAGCTGCAAAAAACTTAACCCTTTGATACCCTTACCCTTTCTACTAGTTTCCAACAGGAAGCTGGTGGAAAGGGTGAGGGAGTCAAAGGATTAATTTTTTGCTTTGCGAGCATGGTTGACAATGCAGGATGCTGGTGGACAGGGTGCGGGAGTCAAAGGGTTGAGGTTTTGCTTTGCGAGCATGGTTGACAATGCAGGATGCTGGTAGACACACAGGGTGCGGGAGTCAAAGGGTTAAGACTTTGAGAGCATTTATGCGTGTGATATTTACGAGGTTTTTTTATCCTCAGAGACCAAGGACTTTCTCAACATGTCCAGTATATCGTGAGTGAAAAAGAAGAAGAAGAAGAAACACACAACCGGCTTTGGGTTGCTCTCAGGAAACCGCTGATCAGAAAGAGCGTGGGATTTTCTTTGTTTTTTGTTTTGTTTTGTTTTGTTCTGTCATCTGAAAGACTCCTTAACCCTGCGGAAAACCCTATGTGCTGGCAAGATCTTCAATTGAGGAACGAAAAGTGGGGTGGGTGGGTGGGTGGGAGGGGGCGCGGTAGATCTATGAAACACTAAACCGACACCACCAGAATGATGGAAACATCAAAGATGGGCAGCACACAGGCCTGTGGACCTATCAAACACTAAACTGACACCACCAGAATGATGGAAACATCAAAGATGGGCAGCAAACAGGCCAACGTTTAATGTTGCGGGCTGGGACTGAACTCAAGATATCAAAAAAATGGAATTCTGTGTTAAATTGTACGCTGTCACTGTCTTTTGGAGTTAGCCATGGTTTTTGAGACTGTGACAATATTGAGCTGAGGGATTCTGCTTCCATCTTGGTACATTTTCGTCTGCCCCTTGTCTTACGAAGCATTTAGGTGTGCAAATACACAGTCCCCAGAATGACCAAGGGTACTGTCAATATCCTTGTTCTGTTGCTTAAACCAAGTTTCTGACAGTGTGAAAGTGTTCAACATACTTCTTAGAAATCACATGTTGAAAGTTGAACACCGTTACACTGTCAAGATGTGGTTTTAAGAAGAATGTTGAGAGTTCCATGGACAGCAAAGAAAACAAACGAGACAGTCTTCAAGGAGGCAGACACAAGAAGTAAATTAGTGAAGAAGCTTAGGAAAAGACAAGCAACATTTACAAGACATTTTATGAGCAAGAGAAATTAAAGCACTTGGTCACAACAGGAAAGCTGGAGGGAAAGAGAGCACCAGGTATACCCAGGGAGAAATTACTGGACGGATTTCAGGGTGGCTGAAGACAGAGAGGGTGGGAGATGTACTTGCAGCAACAAGGGGTAGATTCTTATGGAGGGCCATAATCGCCAACGCCACGTGGCAGGATACATGATGATAAAAGATGTTCAGCTGATGAAATTCTATTTCATATTCTGTCACTATCAGTGGTTATTTGCTAAAGTTTCTGAACACAGTAAACTGACTGGGTCCTGTTGGCGTAATAAACTGATTAGATCCTGTTTGATATTCCACCATTATCTATCGGAGATTGCCGTGGTTTTGAGACTGCAGTGAGAGC
>JAPXFY010000033.1:24280088-24295088 GCA_030674185.1 Monoplex corrugatus | reverse complement strand
CATTCATTCATTTATGTTTTGTTCATTTATGTCTTCATTCATTCATTTATTAACTTAAGCATTCATTCGTTTCTTTATTCATGCTTTCATTCATTCATTTACGCATTCATTCAAGCTTTCATTCATTGTGTAATCATTCGTTCGTTCACTGATTTATTAATCCATTCATGCATCCATTCATTCGTGCATTCAAGCATTCATTCAAGCATTCATCCATTCATTCAATTATCCGTTGTTCATCCATCCATTCATTCGTTCATGTATTAATTCATCCATTCATTCGTTCGTTTATGCGTTCATTCATAAATTCATTTATTCATCTATTCAATCACTCGTTTTTGTTTTTTTTCGTGGGTTCGTTCATATTCTTCTTTCTTTCCTTCATGCGTTCATTCACGCCTTCATTCTCTCATTTATCTGTGCATTCATTCATCCACGCATTCATTCATGCATTATTTCCTCATCCATTCATTCATTCATTCGTATTCATCTACTCACACTTAAAATTCTTCAACAGCACCGCTGACCAAAAAGAAAGGGCCACGAATGCACGTGAAACACGTAGCGTGTGTTGTGTTCGCATAGTGTTGACCTATAAATGCCCTGTTTGTTCATGAGGCCAGTTGCTTTTTTTTAGTTTGCTTTTCTGTTGCACTGCTTTAATTCCTTTTGTTCCTGTGTGTTTGATTTGTGTTTTGTGCTTTTGTTTTAGCTTTCAACGATACGTTTTACGTGAAAGTCTTGTCTACGTGACGGCATAGGCCTACGTAATTCTTTGTGGCATTTTGTTTCGACAACTGACATGAGAAAAGTCGTCTGACACCTACTGATCTTGACAGGAAAAGGTAAGACTTGTGGTACTACTGGTAGAACTGGTAAGTTGCAGAAGCAACACCAGCACCAGGGTAGTGGTTGTTGTTGGTGGTAGTAGTAGTAAGTAGTAGTGGTGGTGGTGTTGGTGTTGGTGGTAGTAGTGACTGTAATAATAGTAATAGTGGTGGTGGTGGTAGTAGTGGTGGTGCTAGTAGTAGTAGTGGTGGTGCTAGTAGTAGTAGTGGTGGTGCTAGTAGTAGTAGTGGTCAGTGTATGTGTTGGTGGTGTATAGTTAGTAGTAGTGGTAGTGTTGGTGTTGGTGGTAATAGTGAAGTAATAGTAGTGTGTAGGTAGGTAGTGGAGTAGTAGTAGTAATAGTAGTGTTGTAGCAGTAGAGTACCTCAGCAGCAGCAGTAGTATATAGAGTAGAGCCGTAGCAGCAGCAGTATGTAGTAGTAGTAGTAGCAGTAGAAGCAGTAGAGTAGTAGCAGTATAGTGAGTAGTAGTAGTAGTAGTAGTAGTAGCAGAGCAGTAGTAGTAGTATTGTACAGCAGCAGTTGTAATAGTAGTAGTAGCAGTAAGCAGTCAGTAGTAGGCAGCAGCGTCGTAGTAGTAGCAGTAGTAGGTAATAGCATAGTATAGCACACCACCACCACTACTACCAAGACTCTGGTAGAAGTAGTAGTGGTAATAATAATAATAATAATTACAATATTTATATAGCGCAAAATCTTGATAAAATCAAATCTAAGCGCTGAAACAGACACACACGCACGCATACACACACACGCACGCACACACGCACGCACCACACACACACACACACACACACACACACACACACACACACACACGCATGGCTATAAATGGGGAGAAAGAATAAAAGCAATAAAAGCAAGAATAAAAGCAATGGAAAATTATAGAGTGGTAGTAGTAGTAGTAGCACCACCACCACCAGGGTAGTAGTAGTACCCGCTGCCTCTGCCTGCCTGCCTGCCTGCCTGCCTGTCTGTCTGTCTGTTGCTGTTTCTTGTTGCTTGCTTGTTTGGTCGCTCGCTTACTTGCCTGATTGTTTAATTGTATGTGTATGTATGTTTGTTCATCTGTTGTTTTGTGTTTGTTGTTTGTTTGTTGTTGTTTTGTTGTTGTTTTTGTTTGTATGTTTGTTTGTTTGTTTTTTGTTTGTTTTGTTTGTTTGCTTGCTTGCTTTTTGTTTGTTTGTTTGTTTGTTTGTTTGCTTGTTTGTTTGTTTGTTTGCTTTGTTTGTTTGTTTGTTGTTTTTGTTTGCTTGCTTGCTTTGCTTGTTTGTTTGTTTGTTTGTTTGTTTGTTTGTTTGCTTGCTTGCTTGCTTGCTTTATGTTTGTTTGGTTGGTTGGTTGTTTGTTTTTTGTTTGCTTGCTTGCTTTGCTTTGCTTTCTTTGTTTGTTTGTTTGTTGCTTTTTGTCTGTCTGTTTGTTTGTTTGTTTGTTTGTTTGTAGTGATGGAGTTTCGAACCCATGATTTCCCAGACAGTAGTCTGACCACATCTCCACGTCGACTGCTTTTGTTTGGTTGTTTTTTGGCTGGTTAGTTCTAATTTGGTGTTTTTGAGAACACGTCTTCTTCAAAAACTGTCACATTTCTCTCTCATCAGACTGACGGTTTCCTCACAAAAACGACCTTCACCCTTCCGGTTTGTCAACGACACACCATGACCACGTGGGCACCGAAGCCCCGCCCCTTCTCCTTCACCACACCCACCACCACCACCACCACCACTTTCACTTCTACTACCCACACCCTCCAGGTCCCGGGCCCCGTCCCTCGCATCGAGATCACGCCGCCCTGTGACGTAGTCACCATTGATGACGTCACGCCGCTCCGTGACCTTGAAGCCACGGGGGACGTCACGACACCTCGTGACGTCGTGGCAGTCGTGACGACGAGGACGACGGTATCGGCGGTGGATGCCCCGACCAGGAAGGACGCCAGCGAGCATCACGACCTCAACCACCTCCACCACCACCACCACCACAACCACAACCATAACCTCCACCTCCCCAGCCAGAGGGACGAGCCGAAGGTGGAGAGGGTCCCTGGGCTGAAGAAGTCTCGGCTGTACAAGGTCTGCCAGGGCGTCCACGCTGCCTGCTTCCTCGTTCACATGGTGGCCTTCAGCATGGCGTACTGGAGGACCTACACGCTCCTCAGCCCGCCCGAGCGGCAGCAGCAGGAGCTGGAGGACAAGGAAGAGGCGGACGTAGGGGATGCGAGTGGGGTGTGGGGGCGAGCCTGGGAGAGCAGGGTGATGGTGCGGGAAGGTCTGTGGCGCCGGTGCTTGGGGAGCCTGCTGGAAGAGCGGTTCCGGTGTCCCCAGCGAGTGGCCGACTCTGGTGAGTGGGTTGGGGCGTCTCTCGATTTTTTGTTGTTGTCTCTGTTCTGTTTTGTTGATCTCTCTTTTAAAAAAAGAAAAAAGAAGGAAGAAAGAAAAAGAGAGAGAAAGAGAGAGAGAGAAAAGAGAGAGAGAGAGAAAAAGAAAGAGAAAGAAAGAAAGAAATAGAAAAAAGAAAAAGAAAGAAACAAACAAAAGAAAGAGAGAAAAATAGAGAAAGAAAGAAAAGAAGAAAGAAAAAAAGAAAGAAAGAGAAAGAAAGAAAGAAGGAAAGAAAGAAAAAAGAAAAAGAAAAATGAGAAAGAAGAAAGAAATAAAAGAAACAGAGAAAGAAAGAAAGAGAGAGAGAAGAGAAAGAAAGAAAGAGAGAAAGAAAGAAAAAGAAAGAAAGAGAAAGAAAATGAGAAAGAAAGAGAGAAAGAAAGAAAGAGACAGAAAAAAAGAGAAAGAAAGACAAAAAAGAGAGAAACAGAAAAAGAAAGAAAAAAAGAAAGATTGAAAGAAAGAAAGAAAGAAAGAAAGAAAAATGAGAAAGAAGAAAGAGAAAGAAAGAAAAGAAAAAAAACAAAAAGAGAGAGAAATAGAGAAAGAAACAAGGAGAAAGAAAGAAAGAAGAAAGAAAGACAGAAAAAAGAGAGAAAGAAAGAAGAGAAAGAAAGAAAGAGAAAGAAAGAGAAAAAGAAAGAAAGAAAAAGAAAGAAAGAAAGAAAGAAAAAAAGAAAGAAAAAAAAAAGAAGAAAGAAAAAGAAAGAAAGAAAGAAAGACGAAAGAAAGAAAAAAAAAAGAAAGAAAGAACGAAAGAAGAAAGAAAGAAAGAGAAATGTAGACTAGTAATACAACTAACAACATTCATAGAGCGAGAGAGAGAGAGGGAGGGAGGGGAACAAGCAGTGGAGGAGGAAGAGGAGGAGAGATAGAGATGAAATTTTGAAAGCAATATGCTGTCTTCAAAATTTTAGAATGGCTTTAAAAAAACAATAAGACCAATAATAAAACAATAACGTTCGCAGTGCTAGAACAATTGGCAAAGACAGGGATGGACAGGAGTGGATGGTGGAGAGAGAGGGTCAGGGGGAGAGAGAGAGGGAGGGAGGCAGAGGCATTGATGGAGAGAGGGAGAGGGTTTGGTGGCAAAAGTAATGTGTGACCTCTCAATTTTATAAAGGTCTCTTTACAGAAAAAATAAAAAAATAAAATAAAATAAAACGATAATAATAAATGAAAGAAAGAACAAAAAGAGGGAGAGAGGAAGGGTGCAAAGCAAGGTTAGTAACTAAAAATGTTAGTGTTATTTTTGTTTACAGCCCAGCCGACTGCGTAGAGCCATATCAGGGCTATGACCGTTCAAAACATACACAATACTTCAACAGGGAAAAAAAAGGAAAAGAAAATTAAGTACACACATCAATGCATTTGCGCACATAATTCTAGGACATGCCTCTGGCTTCACCACCCTGTTCAATTTATCGCACAGGGGTTTTAAAAAAAAAACCACCTGAATACAAATTTAAACATAACTAAGAGTAAAAACACATTATGATGTCATCTTAGTCAGTGTGTTCCTTTTCTCACATTGAACACAGCAGCAGGAAGTTTCAGTCTTTTTTTTTTTTTTCTCAAATTTTTTTTATCTAGTATTTGTTTGTGTAATCTTATGCTTGACAAAGGCCAGTTGGCCGAAAATTTGCGCCTGTCTTGTCTTGTTGTATTAAATACGCGTTCGTATTCTTCTTTCGTGTTTTTTCTTGTTCCTGTTTGCTTGTTTTGGATTTCTCTGTAAATATAAAACTTAGAATTTTGACTTCATCTTTCCCTCTATACCTTCTGTGATAATGAGGCGTTGAACTTTGAACTGAGTTTTAAAGGAGCAGGACCTGATGAACTTTGAATTTGTCTAAACCCTCTGTAAATATAAAACTTGGAATTTTTGACCTCACCATTTCTCTATACCCTCTGTGATAGTGAGATTTTGAACTTCCAACTGTGGTTTTCTTTTTGTTTTGTTTTGGGGTTTTTTGTTTTGTTTTGTTTGTTTTGTTTTATTTTGTTTTTTTTTGTTTTAAAGAGCTGAGCCTGATAAACATAGAATTTGTCTAAAATCTCTGTAAGTATAAAACTTGGAATTTTGACTTCATCATTCCTCTATACCCTCTGTGATAGTGAGGTTTTGAACTTTGAACTGTTTTTAAAGAGTGGACCTGATGAACTTTGAATTTTGTCTAAACTCTCTGTGCGACAGCAGTCGCCTGGGCTTTAAAACAAAAATACAATAACAAAAGTCTCTGAAAATATAAAATTTAATTTTGACCTCACTATTTCCTCTACCCTCGTGATGGTGTGATTTTGAACCTTGAACTGTGTTTTTAAAAAAAAGGGCTGGGCATGATAAGCACAGAATTTGTGTAAAAATCTCTGTAAATATAAAACTTGGAATTTTGACCTCGCCAGTTCTCTATACCCTCTGTGATAATGAGGATTTAAACTTTGAACTGTGTTTTTAAAAGAACTGGGCTTGATGAACTTTGAATTTATCTAAACTCTCTGGGCTTTAAACAAAAATAACAATAACAAAACTATGTAAATATAAAACTTGTAATTTTGACCTCACCATTCCTCTATACCCAATGTGGTAGTGAGGTTTCGAACTTTGAACTGTGTGTTATTTTTTGGGGTTTTTTTGTTTGCTTTTTAAGAGCTGGGCCTGGTGATACAAGTGGCGGAGGGAGTGTCCATGGGACTGATTACCCTGGGGCTTCTACTGACCATCTACCAGGTGTGCTGTACCGCTGTGGCCAGCCACAACGCCCTGGTGGTCAGCTGTACCTGTATTGGAGGTTAGTGGACACTGGTTTGACCAGAAAAAAAACACTGGATCTTTACTTTACATGAACCCTTTGACTCCTGCACCCTGTCCACCAGCATCCTGCATTGTCAACCATGCTAGCAAAGCAAAAACTTAACCCTTTGACTCCCCCATCCTGTCCACCAGCATCCTGCATTGTCAACCATGCTAGCAAAGCAAAAACTTAACCCTTTGACTCCCACACTCTGTCCACCAGCATCCTGCATTGTCAACCATGATGGCAAAGCAAAAACTTAACCCTTTGACTCCCACACTCTGTTCACCAGCATCCTGCATTGTCAACCATGATGGCAAAGCAAAAACATAGCCCTTTGACTCCCTCATCCTGTCTCTCTTTTCTCTCTGTCTCTGTCTCTGTCTCTCTGTCTGTCTGTCTGTCTGTCTCTCTCTCTCTCTCTCTCTCTCTCTCTCCTCTCTCTCTCACTTCTCTCTCTCCCTGCCCAAATGAGTTTGGACAATAACCCTATACAAGAACGATTAATAATAATAATGATAATAATAATAATAATGATGATAATAACAACAACAACAATAATAATAGTAGTAGTAGTAGTAATGATAATGACAATGGAAATGACAGCAATAATACTAATAATAAAAATGACAGCAATAATACTAATAATAATTACAACAACAACAATGATGCTGATAATGATACTAATGATGATAGTATGATAAGGATGCTGATAATAGTAACAATATGATAAGACAACAACAACAATAACGACAGTAACAACAACGATCTATAATAATGACAATGAGAATGAGAATGACAACAATAACGCTAACAACAAACAACAGTATTAACAATAATGATAATGATGGTATTAATAATAATGATGATATGGATAGTACGGATGCTGATCATAATAATATGATCTGACAACGATGACGATGACCATGATGATGATGATGATAATAACAACAAAGATAATTATAATGATATTGATGGTGATATCATAATGATACCTTTCTCAGCCAAACAGGTGCGGGGGGGGGGGGGGCAGAGTTGGGGGGGGGGCGGACTTTTCGTGATCGAACAGTGATGATGATGTGATGATAATGACGACGACGATGACTACGATGATGATGATGACCGTAATAATAATAGCAGTAACAAAACAATGACGACGACGACGATGATGATGACGATGATGACGATGATGACGACGACGACGACGACGACGACGACGACGACGACGACGACGATGATGATGATGATGATGATGATGATGATGATGATGATGATGATGAATTATAACAATATTGATAATAACAACAATAATAATACGACTATTAAAAATGAAAAAAATGACGATGACGACGACGACGACGACGCGACGATGATGATGATAATGATGACGACGAAAATGACAACGATGATGATGACGGCGCCGACGACGACGGCGACGATGACGATTATGATGATGATGATGACGACGACGACGACGATGACGATGACGACAACGATGACGATGATGATGATATCTCAATACCCCCAACGCAGGTGCTGTCGGGGCCGTGGGCTCCGGGCTCTTCGTGATGGAACAGTTCGACCTCGAACAGAAGGAGCACGTGCACGAGCTGGCCCTGGGCTGGGCCTTCTACGCCAGCGGTGCCACCAGTGCGCTCTTCTTCCTCACCGGCCTCGTCCTCTACCTGGACCAGTTCTGCCAGCCCCTGCACGGCTACCTCCTGGCTAAGCCTTCTGCGGAGGAGGATGCTTGCAGCGGCAGTGATGGCAGTAGTAGCAGCAGCAGTGACCGTAGGGCGAAGTGGGCGACTGCTGCAGGGCCGGACCCTCTTCTGGTGTTGATGTTGGTGTTGGTGAGGGTGGTGCTGGTGTTGGTGAGGGTGGTGGACGGACGGTGAGGTCGTCGGAATCTTGCCGTGAGGATTGCGAGTCCTTGAAAGGGTTGTTGAAATCTGGCAGGGGCCATAACTCCTGTCACGGCGGCCATGGCGGGAGCGGCAGAGACCGGGATGCGAGGTCATGACAATCCGGTGTTTGTGGGAGATGAGCAGAATGGAGATATCACTACTTCTTTACTGTTGCTGCTGTTACCACCACGATCGATAACTGTGACGACGGTGAAGGAACAAGAACGGTTACTCGCTTATAAATATTTGGGTGGGGTTCGTAGATAGGTAGGTAGATAGGTTGGTCGGTCGGTCGGTAGGTAGGTAGGTAGGTAGATAGGTTGGTTGGTTGGTTGGCTGGTTGGTTGGTCGGTAGGTAGGTAGGTAGGTAGGTGGATAGGTAGGTAGGCTGGCCGGCAGTTAGGTAGGTGGATAGGTAGGTAGGTAGGTAGGAAGGTAGGTGGATAGGAAGGTAGGTAGGTAGGTCGGTAGGTAGGTAGGTAGGTAGGTCGGTTGGTCAGTCGGTCGGTCGGTAGGTAGGTAGGTAGGTTGGTCAGTCAGTCGGTCAGTCGGTCGGTAGGTGGGTAGGAAGAGAGAACGAAACTCGCTTCCTGTTCATGTGCAGGCTTCAGGCTTGTGCCATGATCATTGTGGGTCTTCTCCATCACATGGCACCTGTGACGTTCGTGCATACGGAATTCATTCCGAGCGTGAAACTGTCATCTTGAGACACTGAAACTGAAACTGAAACTGCATTATCATCATCATCATCATCATCATCATCATTGCCTTGCCACATGCGTTGGCGATCATGGTCCTCCATATGCGTCTGTCCCTTGTTGCTGCAAGCACATCTTCCACCCTCTCTGTCCTCAGCCACTCTGCGAGTCCATCCAATATTTTCTCCCTGGGTCTACCTGGTGTTCTCTTTCCCTCCAGCTTTCCTGTCGTGACCAGGTGCTCCAGTTCCCCTTTCCTCATAAAATGGCCTATAAATGTTGCCTGTCTTTTCCTAATCTTCCTTATCAACGATCTTCTTGAGTCTGCCTCCATCAAGACTGTCTCGTTTGTTTTCTTTGCTGTCCATGGAACTCTCAACATTCTGCTTACAAACCACATCTCGGCTGCCTCAGTCTTGTTCTGGCTTTGCTTGTTGACGTTCCACGCCTCACAACCTTATGACATTATCGGTTCTATATGACATTCAAGAATTCTTCCTGATTTTAATTGATAGGCACTTGTTGGTAAGAATGCTTTTCATCTTCTTGAATGCTGTTTTGGCTTAGCTGAAACTGCATATTGTGGACAAGACAACGTCTGTACACATGCATCCCAAAACATTTCGGAACTCTGAAAAAAAAAAAGGAAAACAAACACAATTACTATCACCCTGGCTTTGATCAGAAGGGCAGAGGATGGTGGGGGATGAAGGCCAGGGGGGGGAGATGGAGGAAGAAGAAGGAATGGGGAGAGACGAGAGACAGGATATGCATTAACTGTGAACAGTTTTTATCATTTTTCTTTAAAGCGTCTTTTTTCGTATATTTCCAATTGTATACATTTGTTTGTTAATATTTTGTGGAATTTTGTTACCAGTTTCTAAAATGTTGTTCAAGGCTTTATTATTATTATTATTATTATTATTATTATTATTATTATTATTGCTATTATATTTATTATTATTATTATTATTATTTATTATTTATTATTTATTATTATTATATTATTATTATCATCATTATTATCATTATTTTTGCTATTATATTGCTATTATTATTTTTATATATTTATTATTATTATATTATCATCATCATCATCATTATTTCATAATTGTATACTATATTTATTTGATATTGTAAGAACCCAGATGCTGTGCGTATCAATCATAATTATCACTATTATTCTATAATGATCGGTTGCTGTGATAACAGTGGAGAGCCAATGAAACTACAGATATGTGTCTCTGTTTATAATCATAATTATTATTCTATAACAACCAGTCTCTATGGTAACAGTGAAGAGATAATGAGAACAGAGATGCGGCCTGTAATCAATTATTATTCTTACAACCGTCTCTAGGTACATGAGACATTTGAAACAAGATGTTATGTGTCTCTGTTTATAATCAATAATTCAACGGTCTCTATGGTAACAGTGGAGAGCCAATGAAAACAGATGTTATGTGTCCTCATGTTAATAATACATACATTATTATTCTCTAACGATCATCTCTATGGTAACGGTGGAGAGCAATGAAAACACAGTTTTTATGTGTATCAGTTTATAATTATAATTATCATGCTATGATGACCAATCTCTATGGTAACAGTGGAGAGTTAATGAAAACAGAAATGCTGTGTGTACCAGTTTGTAATTATCATTATTCTTATTATTCTGGAACCAACACTCTCTATAGTAACAGTGGAGAGACAGTGAGAACAGTGATGTTATATGTATCATTCTGTGAATATTATTATTATTATTCTATAATTACTGGTCTCTATAGTAACAACGGAGAGACATTGAGAACAGTGATGGTATACGTATCATTCTGTAACTATTATATATTCTATAATTACTGGTCTCTTTGGTAACAGTGGAAAGACAACGAGAACAGTGATGCTGTGTGTATCAATCTATAATTCTAATTATTATTCTATAACGACGGTCTCTATGGTAACATGGAGAGACGATGAGAACAATGATGTTATATGTACCAGTCTGTGAATATTATTATTATTATGTTCTACAATTACTGGTCTCTATGGTAACAGTGCAGAGACAGTGAGATCAGCGATGGTGTGTGAATCAATCTATAATTACAATTGTTATCCTATGACGACCAGTCTCCTATGGTAACAGTGGAGAGACAGTGAGAACAGCGATGGTAGGCCTATATGTATCATTCTGTGAATATTATCAATATTCTATAATTACTGGTCTCCATGGTAACAGTGGAGAGACAATGAGAAGAGTGATGTTATATGTACCAGTCTGTGAATATTATTATTCTATTATATTATTATTCCACCCTCAACCGTGACCGGGGCCGACACAACCTGCCATTGGTGTACTCCGCACTTATTCAGTCGCACTGTCGTGAGTTCGCTCACGGCGGTACGCACTGAAGCTAGTTCTCAACCCAGCAGTTGCGCTGAAGAAGTCGGCTGGATCGCCGATGAAAGCTACGCAGTAAGTAGCCTTTTTTGTAACTGAGAGCCAGGTTCAACCAGGTAGCCATTATAAATATTATTTTATTATTGTTCTATAATTACCGGTCTCTATGGAAACATTGGAGAAACAATGAGAACAGTGATGTTATATGTACCAGTCTGTGAATATATTATTATTATTGTTCTATAATTACCGGTCTCTATGGAAACAATGGAGAGACAATGAGAACAGTGATGTTTATATGTACCAGTCTGTGAATATTATGATTATTATTATTCTATAATTACTGGTCTCTATGGAAACAATGAAAAGACAATGAGAAGAGTGATGCTATATGTACCAGTCTGTGAATATTATTATTATTATTGTTCTATAATTACTGGTCTCTATGGAAACAATGGAGAGACAATGAGAAGAGTGATGTTATATGTACCAGTCTGTGAATATTTTATCATTATCATTATTGTTCTATAATTACCGGTTTCTATGGTAACAGTGCAGAGACAGTGAGAACTGTGATGCTGTATGGATCAATCTATAATTACAATAATTATGCTATAACAACCAGTTTCTTATGGTAACAGTGCAGGGACAGTGAGAACAGTAATGGTATATGCATCATTCTGTGAAGATTATTATATCTATGAAGATTATAATATGCATCAGTCTATGAATCTTATAATATGCATCAGTCTATGAATCTTATGATATGCATCAGTCTATGAATCTTATGATATGCATCAGTCTATGAATCTTATGATATGCATCAGTCTATGAATCTTATTGTATGCATCAGTCTATGAATAATATTATCATTATTATGCCTATGACGACCGATTTCTATAATAACAGTGGAGAGGCAGTGAGAATAGTGCTGGTATATATATATATATCAGTCTGTGAATATTATTATACCTATGACGATCGGTCTCTATGGTAACTGCAGAGAAATAATGATAATTCTCTACTTCTGATATATATATATATATACATACATATATGTATATTATATATTATATATATATATATATATATATATATATAGCAATACATATATATATACGTGTGTGTGTGGTGTGAGAGAGAGAGGCAGAGAGAGAGAGAGAATGAGAGAGAGAGTAGAGTGTGTGTGTGTTGGAGACAGAGTGTGTGTGCGAGAGAGTGAGAGACAGAAAGACAGAGAGAGGGAGAGAGGAGAGAGAGAGAGATGATTAAGTTAGACGACTGAATAGATGAGATAGAGACAGAGAGAGAGAGAAAGACAGAGACAGAGAGAGAGAAAGTTAAGAGAGAGAGACAGAGACAGAAAGAGAGAGAAAGACAGAGACAGAGACGGAGAGAGGGGGAAGGGACGTGTGTACGTTATTAGAATTGTATTTTATATGGAAATTTTTACGTAAATGACTTATTCTAGTACAAATTATATTCGCTGCAACGTGCGTTTGTTTGTGTGTATGTGTGTGCGTGAGTGTGTGTGTGTGTGTGTGTGTGTGTGCGCATGCGTGCGTGCGTGAGTGTGTGTGTGTGTGCGGTGTAGACGGCTGGTAGAATTGTGTGAATTGTAGTTATGTATTTTAAATATTTCAATTTTAGTTGACAGAATATACAAATCATGGTTATCGTCTTCTGAATGTGTGTGTTTATGTGTGCCTGTGTTGTGCGTGTGTGCGTGTGTGTGTGGTCGTGTTGGTGTGGTGTGTGTGCTTGTGTGCTGTGGTGTGTGTGTGTGGTGTGTGTGTGTGTGTGTGTGTTGTGTGTGTGTGTGTGTGTGTGTGGTGTGTGTGTGTGTCTGTGTGTGTGTGTGTGTGTGTGTGTGTGTGTGTGTGCGTGGTGTGTGTAGTGTGTGTGTGTGCGTGTGTGTTGTGTGTGTGTATGCACGTGAGTGGATGATATAGACACTGGTAGAATTAACTGTATTATGTACTTTACCTATTTCATTCTTGGCAGACATATTGTATAAATCATGCTTAATGATTTATTAATGTGTTTGTATGTGCGCGAACAAGCGTGTGTGGTGTGTGTGTGTGTGTGTGTGTGTGTGTGTGTGTGTGTTGTGCGCGCGCGCGCGCGCGCGTGTTCGTGTGGGTGTGTGAATGTGTATGTGCATGTGTGATTACGTGTGTGTGTGTGTCCATGTTTGAGTGCGTGTGCGCACACGTGTGTGAGTGTGTGTGTGTGTGTGTGTGTGAGAGAGAGACAGACAGACAGGCAGACAGAGACAGAGAGAGAAAAGAGAGAGACAGAGAGAGAGAGAGACTGTAAAGTCGACTTTAGACAGATCTAGCTATTTCAATCCAGCCTAGGGGCCACAGCACGAAGTTTCACTCGCCAGAATTAACCCTTCCTTTGTCTCCGGCACCCTGTCCTCCAGCATCCTGCATTGTCAGCCAAGATAACAAAGCAAAAACTTAACCCTTTGATTCCCCACCCCATCCACCAGCTTCCTCTAGGAAGCTGGTGGGAAGGGTGAGGAAATCAAAGGGTTAAAGTTTTTGCAGTTGGTGGATAGGGTGCGGGAGTCAATGGGCCAAAAAACGTAAGAGGTCATAATTCATTCAGAATCATTAACTTTTGAGTTTGGCCCTTGCAGCTTCTTTCATCATCGTAATCATCATGTGCCCTGCCGCATGGCGTTGGCAGTCATGGCCCTCCATAAGAATTTGTCCTTTGTCGCTGCAAATACATCTTCCACCCTCTCTGTCCTCAGTCACCCTGCAAGTCCGTCCAATATTTTCTCCCTGGGTCTACCTGGTGTTCTCTTTCCCTCCACCTTTCCTGTTGTGACCAGGTGCTCCAATTCCCCTTTCCTCATAAAATGACCTGTAAATGTTGCTTGTCTTTTCCTAATCCTCTTTGTTAATAATCATCTTGAGTCTGCTTCCTTCAAGACTGTCTCGTTTGTTTTCTTTGATGTCCATGGAACTCTCAACATTCTTCTTAGAAACCACATCTCGGCTGCCTCAATCTTGTTTTGGCTTTGCGTGTTGACTGTCCACGCCTCACAACCGATATAACAGTATCGGTTCTGTGTAACATTCAAGAACTCTCTTACTGATGTTAAATGATAGGTATTTATAGGTAAGAACGCTGTTCATCTTCTTCAATGCTCTTTCGGCTTGGCCGATTCTGCTGGCTATTTCTGATGTGCATCTGCCGTCTGGTGAGATGACCGTTCCCAGATTACATATCAACCCACGGACTTGCATTGTGGCTGAGGACAGAGAGGATGGAAGATGCGCTTGCAGCGACTCATCAACCTGTCTCACAAAAGTGTGCCATTTGCTGTTATTTTGCATGAGGGGATTTCTTGTTTTTATGTTGTTGTTTGTTGTTGTTGTTGTTGTTGTTCGTTTGTTTGTTTTTTTATTACCATGGCTTCAGTGTTCTTGCTATTTAGCTCCAGCCCTGTATTTTTGCTTTCTATTTCTATTATATTCACACAAGGTTTTGTAGGTCGTTTTTTTTTCATTTTGGAGCTTCTTTAGCCGGTAAAATCACAGCGCGTGGGGAAAGTCTTTCGCCGGTCTCTCTTCTGTTGAATACCAAGCTGTTGTGCCCTGTTCAAAACGTGATTGCACCTGGCGCGTGCAACTGTCGACCATCTAACTTAGGGATGGCCCATTAGCTCAGTTGGTTACAGCGCCGTGCTGATAACGCGGACGGAGGTCGTGGGCTCGACCCCCATGTGGGCCACTGAAATATAACGCGGGCTAGTTGGTAGAACCACGACCTCGGAGATCTGGTATCTTGAGTTCAATCCCCATCCCGCAACATTAAAGTCTGGCCTGTTCGCTGCCCATCTTAATGTTTCCGTCGTTCTGGTGGTGTCTGTCAGCTCAGTGTTTGATGGGTCCCTTCTCCCCTTTCCCCCGTTTCAAGACCTTGCCAGCGCATAGGGTTTTGTGCAGACTTAGGAAAT
>JAPXFY010000033.1:24262588-24277588 GCA_030674185.1 Monoplex corrugatus | reverse complement strand
GTGTGTTTGTATGTTTCTATGTTGTGTTTGTATGTTTCTATGTGTGTGTTTGTATGTTTCTATGTGTGTGTTTGTATGTTTCTATGTGTGTTTGTATGTGTGTTTTGTATGTTTCTATGTGTGTGTTTGTATGTTTCTATGTGTGTTGTATTTTTATGTGTTTTGTATGTTTGTGGTGTTTGTATGTTTCTATGTGTGTTTGTATGTTTCTATGGTGTTTGTATGTTTCTATGTGTGTGTTGTATGTTTAATGTGTGTTTTGTATGTTTCTATGTGTGTGTTTGTATGTTTCTATGTGTGTTTGTATGTTTCTATGTGTGTGTTTGTATGTTTCTATGTGTGTGTTTGGCATGTTTCTATTGTGTGTTTGTATGTTTCTATGTTGTGTTTTTTGTTGTTTTCTATGTTTTGTTTGTATGTTTCTATGTGTGTTTGTATGTTTGTATGTGTGTTTGTATGTTTCTTGTTGTGTTGTTTGTAGTTTCTATGTGTGTGTTTGTATGTTTATGTGTTTGTTTGTATGTTTCTATGTGTGTGTTTGTATGTTTCTATTGTGTGTGTTTGTATGTGTGTTGTTTTGTATGTTTTCTATGTGTGTTTGTATGTTTCATGTTGTTTGTTTGTATGTTTGTTATGTGTTGTGTTTGTATGTTTTTTATGTTGTTTGTTTTGTTATGTTTTATTGTGTTTGTATGTTTCTATTTGTGTTTGTATGTTTTATGTGGTTTTTGTTATGTTTCGTGTGTTGTGTTTGTATGTTTTATGTGTGTGTTTGTATGTTTAGTGTGTGTTTGTATGTTTCTATGTGTTTTGTATGTTTTGTATGTTTCTATGGTGTGTGTTCTAGTGGTTGTTTTCTATGTGTGTGTTTGTATGTTTCTATGTGTGTGTTTGTATGTTTCTATGTGTGTGTTTGTATGTTTCTATGTGTGTTTGTATGTGTGTGTTTTGTATGTTTTTGATGTTGTGTGTTTGTATGTATGTTGTCTATGTGTGTTTGTATGTTTTTATGTGTGTTTGTATGTTTTGGTAAGTCTGTGTGTTTGTATGTTTCTATGTGTGTGTTGTATGTTTCTATGTGTGTGTTTGTATGTTTCTATGTGTGTGTTTGTATGTTTTATGTGTTTGTTTGTATGTTTTTTATGTTTGTGTGTTTGTTATGTTTCTATGTGTTGTTTGTATGTTTCTATGTGTGTGTTTGTATGTTTAATGTGTGTTTGTATGTTTCTATGTGTTTGTGTTTGTATGTTTCTTGTTTTGTTTTGTTTTGTATGTTTCTATGTGTGTGTTTGTATGTTTCTATGTGTGTGTTTGTATGTTTCTATGTGTGTTTGTATGTTTCTATGTGTGTTTGTATGTTTCTATGTGTGTTTGTTGTTTATTTGTGTGTTTGTATGTTTCTATGTGTGGTGTTTGTATGTTTCTATGTGTGTTTGTATGTTTTATGTGTTGTTTGTATGTTTCTATGTGTGTTTTGTATGTTTTATGTGTGTGTTTGTATGTTTCTATGTGTGTTTTGTATGTTTTGTATGTGTGTGTTTGTATGTTTCTATGTGTGTTTGTATGTTTTATGTGTGTGTTTGTATGTTTCTATGTGTGTTTGTTGTTTGTATGTGTGTTTGTATGTTTCTATGTGTGTGTTTGTATGTTTGTAGTGTGTGTTTGTATGTTTCTATGTGTGTTTGTATGTTTCTATGTGTGTTTGTATGTTTCTATGTGTTTGTGTTTGTATGTTTCTTGTTGTTTGTATGTTTTCTATGTGTGTTGTTTGTATGTTTCTATGTGTGTTTGTATGTTTCTATGTGTGTGTTTGTATGTTTCTATGTGTGTTTGTATGTTTCTATGTGTGTGTTGTATGTTTCTATGTTGTGTTTGTATGTTTGTATGTGTGTGTTTGTATGTTTTTGTTGTGTTTGTATGTTTGTATGTGTGTTTTGTATGTTTCTATGTGTGTTTGTTGTTATGTTTCTATGTGTGTTTGTATGTTTCTATGTGTGTTTGTATGTTTCTATTTGTGTTTGTGTTTTATGTTGTGTTTGTATGTTTCTATGTGTGTGTTTGATGTTTCTATGTGTGTGTTTGTATGTTCTATGTGTGGTTTGTATGTTTCTATGTGTGTTTTGTATGTTTCTATGTGTGTTTGTATGTTTGTATGTGTGTTTGTATGTTTCTGTGTGTGTGTTTGTATGTTTCTATGTGTGTGTTTGTATGTTTCTATGTGTGTTTGTATGTTTCTATGTGTGTGTTTGTATGTTTCTATGTGTGTTTGTATGTGTGTGTTTGTATGTTTTATGTGTGTTTGTATGTTTCTATGTGTGTTTGTATGTTTTATGTGTGTGTTTGTATGTTTTTATGTTGTTTTGTATGTTTCTATGTGTGTTTGTATGTTTCTATGTGTGTTTGTATGTTTTATGTGTGTTTGTATGTTTTTGTGTGTGTTTGTTGTTTCTATGTGTGTGTTTGTATGTTTCTATGTGTGTTTGTATGTTTTATGTGTGTGTTTGTATGTTTCTATGTGTGTTTGTATGTTTCTATGTGTGTGTTTGTATGTTTCTATGTGTGTGTTTGTGTGTTTCTATGTGTGTGTTTGTATGTTTCTATGTGTGTGTTGTATGTTTCTATGTGTGTTTTGTATGTTTCTATGTGTGTTTTGTATGTTTGTAGTGTGTGTTTGTATGTTTCTGTGTGTGTTGTTTTATGTTTTTGTGTGTTTGTATGTTTCTATGTGTGTGTTTGTATGTTTCTATGTGTGTTTGTATGTTTCTATGTGTGTGTTTGTATGTTTCTATTGTGTGTTTGTATGTTTTATGTGTGTTTGTATGTTTCTATGTGTGTTTTGTATGTTTCTATGGTGTGTTTGTATGTTTCTATGTGTGTGTTTGTATGTTTCTATGTGTGTTGTATGTTTCTATGGTGTTTGTTATGTTTCTATGTGTGTTTGTATGTTTCTATGTGTGGTTTGTATGTTTCTATGTGTGTTGTATGTTTCTATGTGTGTTTGTATGTTTCTATGTGTGTTTGTATGTTTCTATGTGTGTGTTTGTATGTTTCTATGTGTGTTTTATGTTTTATGTGTGTTTGTATGTTTCTATGTGTGTGTTTGTATGTTTCTATGTGTGTGTTTGTATGTTTCTATGTGTGTTGTATGTTTCTATGTGTGTTTGTATGTTTCTATGTGTGTTTGTATGTTTTATGTGTGTTTGTATGTTTCTATGTGTGTTGTATGTTTCTATGTGGTGTTTGTATGTTTCTATGTGTGTTGTATGTTTCTATGTGTGTGTTTGTATGTTTCTATGTGTGTTTTGTATGTTTCTAGTGTGTTTTGTATGTTTCTATGTGTGTGTTTGTATGTTTCTATGTGTGTTTGTATGTTTCTATGTGTGTGTTTGTATGTTTGATGTGTGTTGTATGTTTCTATGTGTGTTTGTATGTTTCTATGTGTGTTTGTATGTTTCTATGTGTGTTTGTATGTTTCTATGTGTGTGTTTGTATGTTTATGTGTGGTTCGTATGTTTCTATGTGTGTGTTTGTATGTTTCTATGTGTGTTTGTATGTTTCTATGTGTGTGTTTGTATGTTTCTATGTGGGTTTGTATGTTTCTATGTGTGTTGTAGTTTCTATGTGGTTTGTATTTCTTGTGTGTGTTTGTATGTTTCTATGTGTGTTTGTATGTTTCGTGTGTGTTTGTATGTTTCTATGTGGTGTTTGTATTTTCTATGTGTGTTTGTATGTGTGTGTTTGTATGTTTCTATGTGTTTTGTAGTTTTATGTGTGTTTGTATGTTTCTATGTGTGTGTTTGTGTGTTTTCTATGTGTGTGTTTGTATGTTTGTTGTGTGTTTGTATGTTTCTATGTGTTTTGTATGTTTCTATGTGTGTTTGTATGTTTCTATGTGTGTTTGTATGTTTCATGTGTGTGTTGTATGTTTTATGTGTGTGTTTGTATGTTCTAGTGTGTTTGTATGTTTCTATGTGTGTTTGTATGTTTCTAGTGTGTTTGTATGTTTCTATGTGTTTGTATGTTTCTATGTGTGGTTTGTATGTTTCTATGTGGGTTTTGTATGTTTCTATGTGTGTGTTGTATGTTTCTATGTGTGTTTGTATGTTTCTATGTGTGTTTGTATGTTTCTGTGTGTTTGTATGTTTGTATGTGTGTTTTGTATGTTTCTATGTGTGTTTGTATGTTTCTATGTGTGTTGTATGTTTTATGTGTTTGTATGTTTTGTATGTGTGTGTTTGTATGTTTCTAGTGTGTTTGAGTTTATGTGGTTTGTATGTTTTGTATGTGTGTGTTTGTATGTTTCTATGTGTGTTTGTATGTTTCTATGTGTGTTTGTATGTTTCTATGTGTGTTTTGTTGTCTATGTGTGTTTGTATGTTTCTATGTGTGTGTTTGTATGTTTCTATGTGTGTTGTATGTTCTGTTGTGTATGTTTTCTATGTGTGTGTTTGTATGTTTCTATGTGTGTTTGTATGTTTCTATGTGTGTTTGTATGTTCGTGTGTGTTTGATGTTTCTATGTGTGTTTGCATGTTTCTATGTGTGTGTTTGTATGTTTCTATGTGTGTTTGCATGTTTCTATGTGTGTGTTTGTATGTTTCTATGTGTGTGTTTGTATGTTTCTATGTGTGTGTTTGTATGTTTCTATGTGTGTGTTTGTATGTTTCTATGTGTGTTTGTATGTTTCTATGTGTGTGTTTGTATGTTTCTATGTGTGTTTGTATGTTTCTATGTGTGTGTTTGCATGTTTCTATGTGTGTTTGTATGTTTCTATGTGTGTGTTTGTATGTTTCTATGTGTGTTTGTATGTTTCTATGTGTGTGTTTGTATGTTTCTATGTGTGTGTTTGTATGTTTCTATGTGTGTGTTTGTATGTTTCTATGTGTGTTTGTATGTTTCTATGTGTGTTTTGTATGTTTCTATGTGTGTGTTTGTATGTTTCTATGTGTGTGTTTGTATGTTTCTATGTGTGTGTTTGTATGTTTCTATGTGTGTGTTTGTATGTTTCTATGTGTGTGTTTGTATGTTTCTGTGTGTGTGTTTGTATGTTTCTGTGTGTGTGTTTGTATGTTTCTGTGTGTGTGTTTGTTGTGTTTATGTCTCTCTCTCTCTCTCTGTGTCTGTGTGTCTGTCTTTCTGTGTGTCTGTGTGTGTGTGTGCGACAGTGCATATGTGTGTCTGCATATGCGTGTGTAAATGTGTGTGCGTGTGTGTGCATCCATGTATGTGTGTTTAAGGGAAAAACTAACAGGAACAACAACAAAATTAATACAAATCTTTAAAGAGTAACATAGAAATGTGTACACGTGTTCAAATGTGTGTGAGGGAGAGAGAGACTCAGACTCAGACTCAGACAGTTTAATGTACATCGGCCTTGGGCCACAATACAACAATGGGATGGGTGGGGATGGGACTGGCATTTTGTCAATTTCCAGCGTATTTTACAATTCGATGTAATCCACAGTCTGGAGTAATCCCAAAGGTGATACATGATAATACATTTATAACACCTGTCAGACTATTATCAACATCATAATAATCTTCTATGAACATGATTTTCGTCAACAGATAGTTGATCAACATGTCTGTAACTCCATTGCTCAACCCATGACTATTCATATATTGTTCATCGTCACTAGATAATCTGTCAACATATCAATCAGTATATCAGTCAATAAACAGAACCAATCATACAATCAATCAATGAACCAATCTATCCATCAATCAATCTATGTATGAATCATTTATCCATATGACTGTTCCTCAAGTCCTTGTAGTCTATTTATCAATCAACAGTTTATCGAACAGACTGTCAAATTTGCCAACCTATTAATTAATCAATCAATTATACTGACTGATCAGTCAATTGGATTGTCATCAAGTTGACAAGACACAGAGAGAGAGAGAAGAGAGAGAGAGAGAGAGAGACAGAGAGAGACAGAGAGAGAGAGACAGAGATACTTTAGATTTCAGACTTCAGACAGAGAGAGACAGAGAGAGACAGAGACAGAGAGACAGAGATACTTTAGATTTCAGACTTCAGAAAGTTTATTCATAATATAGGCCATAGGCCATTACTGTCACTGTTATTTTCATTTAGAGCCCAGCCGACTGCGTAGAGCCATATCAGGGCTATAACTATTTCAATACACACTCAGTACTTCAACAGGTAAAGACAGAAAAGAAAATTAAGTACACATATTAATGTATTCGTGCACATAATCTAAGGAGATGTCCCTGGCCTTGACCACTCTGTCCAATTTATCGCACAGGGGATTTAAAAAACATACTTGAATACAAATTCAAACAAAACTAAGGACACTAATACATATATAAAAACGGTCCTAAATTCCTAAACAAACTTTATCGAACACATACAGGTGAATGGACCAGCAAGGCAGAAAATAATAGGAAGAAATGACAGAAAGCAGAAACAGGCAGAAACAGAGAGAGTGACAGAAAAGAAGAAATTTCTAGCACAGAATTTCCAGAAGATGATATTATTTATAGTAAAAAATATTTTTAGAAAAAAAGCCCCCGGTATCCCCACAAGGGAAGCAATGGCAGCATGTGAACAATACATGATACAAAACCTTTTTAAAAATGATGATGACGTCATAACTACACAAAGTTATTTCGAAATTCATCAAGTTGCTATTTCACGAAAAATCAGTGCCTTGTAAAAAAAAATAATAATAATAATGAGAAGTTGCGTAAAATATTCGGATTTGTTGATGACATCAACATACTCAATTTAAACACACAGGGCTGTCGATCATGATTATTTCAGGCACATAAATCGTTATGTTAGAAAGTGCTTGATGATGGATTTCTTACATAATGGATTTATTAACTATCGATAATTATATACTTTTCATAAATACAGAGACAGACAGACAGACAGACAGGCTGACAGAATGAGACAGAAATTGAGAGAAACAGAGAGAGATAGAATCACACACACACACACACACACACACACACACACACACACACACACACACACACACACACACACAACATGAGACAGATAGAGATGGAGCCATACAGAGACAGAGACAGAGACAGACATAGAGACACACAAAAACACATAGAGACAGCCAGACAGCGCGCGCACACACAAAAACACAGAGAGAGAGGGAGGGAGGGAGGGACAGAGAGGAAGGGAGAGAGAGACAAAGACACAGAAAGACAGAAAGAGACACACACACATAGAGACAGAGACGCTGAGAAAGATGCGCGCACGTACACACACACACACGCACTCTCTCTTTCTCTCCCTCTCTCTCTCTCTCTCTCTCTCCCTCTCTCTGTCTCTCTGTCTCTCTCTGTCTCCCTCTCCCTCTCTCTCTCTCTCCTCTCTCTCTCTCTCTCTCTCCCTCTCTCTGTCTCTCTCTGTCTCCCTCTCCCTCTCCCTCTCTCTCTCTCTCTCTCTCAGACAGGGACAGAGAAAAAAGAAAGGAGACACATTAACAGAACAGGGAGAAGTTATTGTCGGTGGTCTCATCCAAGTAGCAGGACAGGTTTATGTAGCTTTTCTGTCGTGTCTAGTCATTGTGTGGACTTGTCCACCCTTAAACCACCACCTCTCCCTTCCCATCATGTCCAGAGACATAAACCTAAAGATCCGCAACTCGTTCCTTCATTTTAAAAGCAGGCGAGCCAACCCCGTGGTGTTGATAGAGCGGCGGACCCAAGATATCACATATTAGTCTAGGAGAGGAAACAAAAAGCCAAGCAGAAAAAATTGCAAAAGAAATTACTGTGCAATGCCTTCGATAGAACTAATTATTCTATCTAACATACATAAAACGTAGAACAAGATATGAAGCGGAAAATCCCTAAAAACATTCATTTGAAGATCGAATTCTTTTCGACCTCTCGGACAAAAAAAAAATATCGGCTGCTACACTGGCCTGTGCGGAGTGATTGTCGTAGCTGCCTTCTGTGATAAACACGTTGACATGGGAAAAAAAATCAAAAACAAAAACAAGAACAAAAAACAAAAAACATCTGACAAACTTGTTACCGGAGATTAAACTATTTGTATGCAGTATGATACCTGGAGGACGGACAGGGTGGAGGATGTGCTTGCAGCAACAAGGGACAGATACATATGGAGGGCCATGATCGCCAACACTATGTGGCAAGGCACTTGATGATGATTGTCGGATTGCCGTGTGCTGGGAGGAATTACCTAGAAGTGTCCATAGGCAGGCTAGTAGGTCGAAGAGACGTTATTTCCCAGCCCTCCATAATCGGCAGTCTCCTCAATTCTCATTGGCTGATAAGAAATGTATGACAACAGGGACCATAACTCTACATCCCCTTTACTCAGGCTAAATGTCGACAACAACAAAACTGTCACATGTGCTCATGTCCATTTTGAACTCATTAAACTTTTCTGCTCAAAACTCAAACATCTAAAAGAACGAACTCTTGAAACTCAACTAATAGGAACTCTTTCAGTCTTTGTTCAATTCTTGAACTTTACAAATTGAGTTTTTGTGGAACCTTAACACGTCGACCACTTTTAGTAACTTTGGTTAGTGTTGAACTAATGTTTGTGTTTGGTTGTGTTGTCTCTTGAGCACTGGTTTCAATGTGAACATCAACCTGGTCTTCAGAAGACGTGCATTTTTAATTATCTTGAAATTCAGAAGTCCGACAGTGTTCCCGTTGTTGACACTGCTGTTCTGGAAGAGTAAATGTTGCCTTGGGTGGAGACGATGGTTTGTTGAGCTGCTGGCTACTGTTTCTGTTTCTTAGGTGATAACGGTTTCTTCTCTGGATCCCCGTTTTTGTTTGTAGGTTGTAGGATCTACCATGCTGAGATGATGATGAAGGTGACTGGCTCACTATCACAGCTTTGGTGTCTTTTGGAGTTTTGATCCATACAGCATCTCCTTTTCTCAGTTCTGGCTGAGGTCTTGCTCGGTGTCGCCGGTCGAAATCTTGTTTTTGCTTTCTTTTCAGTTTCATGTCTGTCTCCTGGAACTTCTTTACATTGCTTCCTTCAGGTATATGTTGTTTTGGAAGAATTGGAAGTCTTGTTCGAAGTTTTCTTCCCATCAGTAGTTCTGCTGGCGATAATCCATGCTGAAGTGGTGTTGAACGATAATTCAGAAGAGCTATGTATGCATCATCTGCCTTGTTCAACAGCATTTTGATGGTTTTGACAGCTCTTTCAGCTTCTCCATTCCCTTGTGGATGCAGTGGACTGCTTTTAAGGTGAGTGAAACCATATGACTTTGCAACTTGTACAAAATCCCAAGAGCTGAACTGAGGTCCATTGTCCGACACTATTGTTTCAGGAATTCCATGACGAGCAAATACTGACTTGATGTGTTCGATGACAGCAGATGATGTGGTTTGTCTCAGGTGTGCAATTTCAATCCACCAAGAATAATAGTCTACTATCAACAAGTAAGGGTGATTTTTCCATTCAAAAAGATCAATCCCCACTCTCTGCCATGGAAAGTCTGGTGTCTTTGTTGATTGTAGTGGCTCAGGATGCAGTTTTCTTTCTTTCTCACAAACTTTGCAATCTTTGATCATGCTTTCTATTTGCTGAGAAAGTTTCGGCCACCACACACAGCTTCTGGCAAACGCTCTACATTTGACTATGCCTTGGTGTCCTTCATGGATACGTGCCAGAATATCTTTTTGAAGTACTTCAGGAATAACTAGACGAGTTTGAAATAGCAAAAGTCCATCTTCTACTATCAGTTCATTTCGTACAGTCCAGTACGGTTTCAATGCCGGGTCACTTCTAGCTTTTTCTGGCCACGATGACTGGCAGTAGTTTTTTACTTGGCAGCAGATCTCATCTTGATCCTGTGTCTCTCTGATCTCCTGAAGTTTTGTGCTACTTGCAGGGAATCCCTCCATGATTGTTTTGACTGACAACTGTGTCTCAAACTCCATAAAGTGATCCTGTTCAGCAGGAACACAGACAGGACTCCGAGACAAAGTATCTGCAGTTGCAAGACGTTTCCCTGGAACATGGATGATATTGTATGTAAAACGCATCATCCTCATCCTGTATCTTTGAATGCGTGGAGTCAATTCATCCAAGAGCTTTGTTTTCAACAAAGCGAGTAGCGGCTTGTGGTCAGTTTCAATTGTGAAACTTGGTAGTCCAACAAGAAAGACTTCAAATTTTTCACAGCACCATGTGACTGCAAGTGCCTCCTTCTCCACTAGAGCATATCTTTGTTCAGTGTCAGTAAGAGACCTTGACGCATAGAAGACAGGTTTCCAGTCTGTTCCTCCTTTTTGTAGTAGGACTCCTCCCATGCCATAGGATGATGCATCAGCTGAGATCTTGGTTGGCTTTTCAGGATTATAATGACACAGAACTGGAGTAGTACTCAGTTGCTTTTTCAGTGTCTGAAAGGCTTTTTCCTGAGGTTCATCCCAAATCCAAGAAGTCTCTTTCTTTAAAAGATCTCTGAGAGGTTTTGTTGTTTCAGCCAGGTTTGGTGCAAACTGTCCAATGTGGTTGACCATGCCAAGGAATCTGCGAACTTCCGCAACGTTCTGAGGCCTTGGTAGCTTGGTAATGGCTATCACTTTCTCTGGATCGATCTGGATTCCCTCTTTGGAAATGATATGCCCAGAAACTTGACTCTGTCAACAGCGAAGACACACTTTTGAAGTTTTCATTGAGAGTCACTCCTGCTTCTTTCATTCTTTGAAGTACTGTTTGGAGTCGGCCATCATGTTCTTCTCTGTCCTTTCCACTGATCAAAACATCATCTATGTCGCAGCTGACACCTGGTATGCCAGAGAGAATGTGACTCATTTCTCTTTGAAAGACTTCAAGTCCTGAACTTATTCCGAAAGGCAGCCTTTTGAAGCAAAACCTTCCAAATGGCGTGATGAAGGTTGTCAGTTTCTGAGATGCCTCATCCAAGGGAACCTGAAAAAATCCACTGTTGCAATCTAATTTGCTGAAGACAGTGGTTCCAGAAAGTTGTGCCAGGAGTTGATCAGTAGTAGGAAGAGGAAAGTTTTCTCTTTGCACGCTTTCGTTGAGTTTTGTGAAGTCCACACAAAGTCTGATCTTCCCATTTGCCTTTGGAACTGCAACGATGGGAGCGCACCAATCTGTAGGTTCAGTAACAGGTCTGATAATGTCCTGTTTTTCCATCTCTTTCAATTCATCTTCAACCTTTTTCTTCATAGGAATTGGGAGGCGGCGAGGTACTGCAACTTTGAAAGGTTTTGCATCTTTATCTAGAGTGATCTTGTAGGCATTTTTCATTTTGCCGAGACCTGTAAATAACTCTGGGAATTCTTTCTGTACTTCCTCTTTTACACTGTTAACATCGCCTTCTTGTTTTACCTCATTCACTCTCTCCAACAAACTTAGAGCTTCAATAGCAGGTCTTCCTAACAGAGGTTCTTTCAAGTCTGTGACAACATAAAGATCCTGTTCTGTGGAAGTGTTTTCTGTTGAGAGTGTTGCACTAACTACTCCCTTCACATTAAGTGGATTTCTTCCTGGACCAAACAGCTTTTTGTCCGTTTTCTTGATTAGCGGTGAATTCTTCTTGAAAAATCTTTCTGGTATAACTGTTACATCCGCTCCAGTGTCCACTCTATACTTCACAGGTGTGCCAATGGTCGTGGTTGTTGCATGCCACATGTCATCTTGAACAGTTCCAATGCAGTTTGTTGTTTCTTTTTCAGTCACTACTGAACCTAACACAAACTCATCTTCGTGTTCTTCCACAGCGTTGACAGATGTCCTCTTACTCTTAGATTTGCACATAGTAGCAAAATGACCTTTCTTGGAACATTTGTAACATTCCGCTTCTTTTGCAGGACAGTCTTTTCTTTCATGAGTAGGATTTTTCCCACAACGCTGGCACTTTTTGTTTTTGCTTCCTTTGAAGTCTTGCCGTTTCCACTGAGTCTTAGAGAACTGAGTTTGTGCAGTTTATTGACTTGTGTCCGGTGCCTCCTGTCCTGTGCTGATAGTCTGTGACTGTTGCCTCGACGTTTCGTATGCTCTGCCAATTGTCAAGCGCTTGTCTAGAGTGAGTTTCTTATATTCAAGAAATTTTTCTCTCAGACTTTCTTCTCTCACCCCAACAACAACCTGATCTCTGATTAGACGATCTTCCAGTTGTGGATTTCCAAAGTTACATGACTTTGCAAGCTGACGAAGTGATGTGATGAATGCTTCAATTGTTTCATCTGGTTTCTGTCGGCGCATATGAAACTTGTAGGACTCGTAAGCTTCGTGTGTCTCTCCAACACAGAAATTTTCAAATGCCTGAATGACCACTTCCAACTTCTTTTTGTCATTTTCTTCTTCAAAATGAAATCCATCAAAAATATACATTGCTTCTTCCCCTACTGTAGCAAGAAAGACGGCACATTGGAATTCGTTTTCCTCTTTATTCAGTCTAGTTGCAATTGCGTAGTTTTCAAACTGTCGCCTGAATTTTTTCCAATTTTGCACAAGATTGTTACTTTCAACGTTCAGTTTCGACGGTAATGGAACGTTAGCCGTGTATTGCCGTTGATTTGCCATATCAAATGTTTCTTTTCAACTTCTTCTAAAATCGTGTAAAACAATCAGATAGAAATCACAACGACCTAAAATCCAGATCTAGATCTAGATCAAAGACGTCCGTTGAATGTGAACAAATGGCGAACGGCTTCGTCGATCTGTACTGTTGATAGACAGTTAGAAATTCATCACCGACCTTTCATTCCCGTTTCCACGTCTGTATGAACTTGTATTTAGCTTCTTCTTGCGTCTTGCTTGAGGATCCCACTTCTGACACCATGTCGGATTGCCGTGTGCTGGGAGGAATTACCTAGAAGTGTCCATAGGCAGGCTAGTAGGTCGAAGAGGCGTTATTTCCCAGCCCTCCGTAATCGGCAGTCTCCTCAATTCTCATTGGCTGATATGGAATGTATGACACTTATAATATATATCGATCCAATCACATTTCACAATGTTCAACATTAATAGAACAGTAAGCTGAGATTTCAATATTTTTATAACCAATCAGGAACCCTCAGTTCATCTCTATTCAGCCGGATCAACAAACACGAGAAAATAATGAGCTAAATATTCAACATTCACCGTGCAATGGAAGGCAGGCAATCAGTTATTCAGTTCAGCCACTATTCCTTCCTAAACAGTCCCCTCACAAGGAATCCTTCACTGCACAAACACTTCCTGGACAGCTCTCACAATTTAAGTTTCACGGCATCGATATCCTTGTTCTGCCTTCAGTTCATCACTGTATATAAACATGTGTTTACTCCGACAAAATTTTCCCTGCTGCACAGACGATTTCAGTTTATCTTCATTTCTCACAGTTAATAGTTGAAACGCTTTCAGGTAACTAACAGATGGAAACAGTGAGACTGGCAGCGAACAAGCTTTCTGTAAATATTGAGGGTTGGCTTTGAACTTGAGACATCAGATTTTGATTTCACGGCTCTTTATTTAACGCCTTACGTACTTTTTCTTAGGATTGATGATCGGGTAGGCCCTACATGTGTTAAGTGCATTTTTAGCTCCGAGGCAATGTGATGTGTTGAAACAATTTTAGGTAACGTATGTCCGTTTTCATATGTTTTAATGTCCTTAGTTATGTTTACATTAATATTCACGTTTGCTTTTCTAAATTCCCTGGAGATAAATTGGACGGAGTGGTCAACGCCAGGGGGCATCTCCTTCGATATGCGTGCACGAATGCACTGATATGTGTGCTTAACTTCCTTTTCCGTTTTTGTTTTTGTTTTGTTTTGTTTTTTTTGGGGGGGGGTTTGGGGGGGGTTTGTTTGTTTGTTTGGTTTTTGTTTGGTTTTGTTTTTTCTTTTTTCTGTTGAGGTGTTGTATGTTTTGAGATGGTTATAGCCCTGATGTGGCTCTCTCTCTCTCTCTCCTCTCTCTCTCTCTCTCTCTCTCTCGCTCTCAGTCATCGAAAGTCCGTTGTTGGACGTAGGCCTTCACCAGCTGCTTCCATTCATTTCGTTCGAGCGCTTTTCCTCTCCAGTTCTTGTCAAATCCATCCAGGTCGTCTCTCCGTCTAGATTTCTGTCTTCCTCTATTGCTCTGTGCAGTCAGCTGGGCTTTAAACAGCAATAAGAATATATATTAAAAAAATAAAAAAAATAAAAAAAACTCACAATTATTCTGTATGTCTGGGAGGAACGGTCACCCAGAAACTGTGCATATCCAAGTCCGACTACTCTGCCTCTGTAATACTTCTAATAACCTCCAGTGAAGTTGTACTGGTGGCAAGGGAAATAAACCGAGCACTTGCCTGCAAGATTAAAGTAGTTTGCCTCCCGTGGTCCATCCCCTCTCCCCTCCTTCTTCCCTCTAAAGCTTCCCCTCCCAAGCCTTGTAACAAGGTGGTAAAGCCGTGATAACATCCCAACTGGCGGTTCAAGCAAACGGGAACCAGAAAACACAATAGAATCAGGCAAGACAGGCTCAAATGTTCGGCCAATTGGCCGTTGTCGAGCGTAAAAGTAAGACCACAAAAGAACAAACAACAAATACAAAAATTAAGAGAAATAGACATTTTCTCCTGAGTTTTTGTATTTTTGTTTCGTTGTTTGTTCTGTTGTGGTCTTACGTTTACGGTTGACAAATATAAAAGAAGAAGGAACCAGGAAAAAAAAACACGAAAGAAGAATACGTACGATATTTAATACAACAAGACAAGACAGGCGCAAATTTTCGGCCAACTGTCCTTTGTCAAGTGTAAGATTACAAACAAACAAACACCAGATACAAAAATTAGGAGAAAAAGACTGAAACTTCCCTGCTGCTGGGTCCAGTGTGAGAAAAGGAATAAAAAGGAAGTTTCAGTGTGTGATGTGTGTGTAAGTGTGTGTTGTGTGTGTGTGTGTGTGTGTGTGGTGTGTGTGTGTGTGTGTGTGTGTGTGTGTCCGTGTGTGTGTGTGTGTGTGTGTGTGTGTCCGTGTGTGTGTGTGTGGTGTGTGAGTGTGTGTGTGT
>JAPXFY010000033.1:24065088-24257588 GCA_030674185.1 Monoplex corrugatus | reverse complement strand
ATATAATGAAGCTATGAGGGAAACCAGATGTCTTGGAAAACCCATTTTGATCATGAAGTGGAAAAGACTTTGGTGAATCACGCTATCAAATGCTTTGCTGTAGTCAATGAAAACGATGAACATCTCTTGGTCTGTGTTTCTAATCTTTTCTATCAATATCTGGAGTACAAACAGCATATCTATTGTTCCCCTGTTTTTCCTATAGCCTGCCTGACAGTCGGATAGCTCTTCCTCTACTTTTGGCTTTAACCTGTTTAAAATTATTATCAGCAGTATTTTACTGGCATGACTGATCAGTGCAATTGTTCTATAATTGTTGCAGTCTTTGACATTTCCACTCTTATGTAACATGACAAATTCTTGGAGCTTCCAGTCTGTAGGCCACTGACAAGTCTTCCATATCTTGCAGCATAAGTGATGCATTACTTTGAGTCCACCATCACCTGAGTGTTTCAACAACTCTCCAGGAATATTGTCAAGACCAGGAGACTTTCTGCATTTTAGATCTTTAATGGCAGATTCAACTTCGCTGAGCAGAGGTTCAGGTTCCGTATCTCCAGGGATCAATTCCAAATTTGGCTCTAAATTATTTTCATGGCTGTCAGGCTTGCCAAAAAGTGATGTGCCATATTCGTTCCACCTATCCAAGACATCATCTGGTTCAGTCAGAGTGTGACCATCCTTGTTGTTGATGCATTGGTTTGTTGCTTTGAAATTTGTTTTTTTCACTTTTTTTATTTGTTTGAAGAGCTCCCTCGACTTCCTGTTTTCGTTGTGTTCATTGATTTTACTGCATTCTTGTGCCAGCCAATTTGCTTTGTCTCTTCTGACTTTACTTTTTATTTCCCTTTTCAGTGCTGAGTATTTTTCCCGCTCTCCCTGCTTTCGAGCTTGACTTTTCTTTTCTGCCAGATCTATCACTTCCTGACTTATGTAGGGCTTAGCTTTTTTCCTTTTTTCTTCTTTTCCTAGTTTTTCTTCAGAGATTTTGGTCAGTGTGTTTTTTATGTCTGTCCAGATTTCATCAGGATATGAGTCATTTTCATCCCAAACTTCAAGTAACTTTAAGAAACGATTACTTGTTTCTATACTGAATTCTAACGCCAGCTCAGGGTTTTCTAATTTTGATATGTCGAACTTTGGCGTAGTTTTGGTTTTAGGCTTCTTCAATATTTTCATTCTTAATTTGGTTGTCACAAGAATGTGATCCGTGTCGCAGTCTGTTCCAGGCTTTGTTTTTGCATTGAGGACAGTTGATTTCCAGGATCTGTCAATGATAATATAATCAATCTGATTACGACACCTGTCTCCTGGAGAGATCCATGTGTATCTTCTGCGCAGTGGTTGTTGGAAAAAAGTATTTGTGATGTTCATCTCATTTGCCTGACAAAACAGAGCCAGCATGTCACCTCTCTCATTTCGTTCTCCTAAACCATATGGTCCTATTCCACATTCTGTGTCAGCCCCCTCTCCAACTTTAGCGTTGAAGTCACCCATCACAATGCATATTTCCTTTTTGGGAATTTTGTCTCTGATAGTTTGGAGGTCATTGTAAAAATTTTCTATTTCTTCTTCTGAGCTAGTGGATGTTGGAGCATAAGCTTGAACTATGTTCAAAACAGCATATTTGGTATTTATTTTGACAGTGAGAAATCTGTCATTAATTGGATTATAGCTTTTCAGAGCTCCAGCATGCTTTTTGTCCAGCACAATTGCTACTCCTCTTGAGCCACCTTTTTCATTTCCACTATATACAACTGTATGCTCTCCTACAGTAAAAAGTCCCTGCCCACTCCATCTAACCTCACAGAGCCCTGTTATGTTCATCTTGCTCCTTTCTAATTCTTTGACTAGTAGGTAGAGCTTTCCTAATTCTAACATAGTCTGTACATTCCATGTCCCTATATTCAAATCCTTTTTTTGCATTTTTTTCTTTTTGTGATTTTGCATTTTTGAGGAGTTTCTACATGTCCGCTTCCAATAACCTCCGTCGGGTAATCCATTACCGTCATCACAGCTACCTTTCACAGACACGGACTCTCCCTCCCCAGTAGCCATTGAGTTCAGGTCCCCCCTGGGGGACTCAGAGGACACAGAACTATAACGTTTTCCATTTTGTAAGTTCATCATATGCAATGATTAGCAAAAGTACAAGCAAGTAGTTTGCGGGTGCCTTCTTGCCGCGCAGTGCACTTACAGTGCTGAGATCCTGACCATTGTTCCTTCGAAGAAATCATCTGCTCACGACATTGAAAAAGAAGCCATATATGAAAAGTGTATCTTCTTTACCCTCTTTTTCACCCATCCCCTGCTGCCAGGACTTGTTTGTATGCACCCCTTAGTCTGGCCCCTCCCCCAGCGACCTGTCCGGCTTGCTTGAAGCTGCCAGGGCCCACGAAGTCCCCGCCGGCATAGCTCCTGGGATCGTAAGGACACACAAGCTCCCCCGCCACAACAAGGCTGATGCAATTGGAGGGAGAGTAGGTAGGTAGAATACTACAAACTCAAATCAAACATGCATTGTAAAAAGCTTACAACAACTGCAATGTCAAACAGCTCAATGAACAAAGCAAAGATTGCAGATAAAAAAAAAAGAAGAAGAAAGGATTTATGAGATAACATGGATGGAAACAATGACTAGGAGACTAGCAAGGAATGGAAAGCAAGAAGGAAGAAAGAAATCAAACGGAGACAGTAAAAGTGAATTACCTATATAGAGAACTCAATTAGCGAATCAGTGGTTCTGAACTTTCCAGAAATTTATTTTTCTAGTTTGAGATAATGATAATAAAGTTACCCTCATTTTGAGCAGAAGTGATGAAGAACGATTGTTTTCCAAATTGTTTGTCTGATCTCACCTTATCTCACCAAATTTGAATGAGTTACTCCTTTCCAATGACATACCTTTGATTTGGATGTTTATCTATTTATCTGTCAAATTTTTGGTTATTAATTTATGTATCTATTTTCTTCAAAATGCAAAGAGATAGAAGAACGACACAAAATGGATCCTCAGGGTATGTACAGACGAATTGAAGAAATTGTTCACAGGAAAAATACATGCACATCAACTGGTTGCTTAAAATCAAAAGATGGCATGCTTATCATGGAAAAAGACAAGGTATTAGACAGATGGGGAGAGTACATTAAAGACCTTTTTGAGGATGACAGAAACGAAGAACACATTATAAAAAAGAACTTTGAAGGACCACCCATGATGAAAGATGAAGTCAGAGCAGCACTGAAAAAGATGAAACCAGGAAAAGCCCCAGGACCAGACAACATTACTACAGAGATGATTGAAGCCCTGGAGGAATTTGGCATAGAAAAAATAACAGTCCTCCTAAATGAAATTTATGACACAGGAAAAATCCCCAAAGATATGTCAAAATCAATTTTCATTGCACTTCCAAAGAAGACAGGGGCTATAGAATGCGAACTCCATCGCACAATCAGTTTGATGAGTCATGTAACAAAAATCCTGTTAAGAATAATCATGATGAGGACAAGGAATAGAATCAAAAGAGAAATAGCAGAAGAACAGTGTGGATTTGTGGAGGGAAAGGAACTATTAATGCCATATACATCCTAAGAACTATCATAGAGAGGTCAGTTGAGATGAATAAGGATTTGTATTTATGCTTTGTTGACTATACCAAGACTTTCTATCGGGTACGACATGAAGAATTGATCAACCAACTGGAGAGACTCAATGTCAATGGAAAAGATCTACGAATAATCAGGAATATGTACTGGGAACAAACAGCTGCAATGAGAATAGAAAACAATATAAGCTCTTTTCAAAACATCAAAAGAGGAGTCAGACAGGGTTGTGTTTTGTCACCAGATCTGTTTTCACTATATAGCGAAAACATCATGAGAAACCTAGAAGAAGACCCTGGATTAAAGGTTGGAGGGAAAATGATAAAACAACATTCGGTACGCAGATGACACCGTGCTAATTGCAGAAAATGAAAGGGACCTACAAAACCTTGTGAATATACTAGAAACAGAAAGCAAAGGTAAGGGGTTGGAACTAAACAGCAGGAAGACTGAAGTCATGGTGATCAGTAAAAAACATGAAACCCCCTCCTGCAAAATAACAGCAAATGGCACAACCTTGACACAGGTTAATAAGTTCAAATACCTGGGAACGGTCATTTCATCAGACGGCAGATGCACATCGGAAATAGCTGGCAGAATCGGCCAAGCCAAAACAGCATTCAAGAAGATGACAAGCATTCTTACCAACAAATGCCTATCAATTAACATCAGAAAGAGAATCCTTGAATGTTATATAGAACCAATACTGTTGTACGGATGCGAGGCGTGGACAGTCAGCAAGCAAAGCCAGAGCAGGATTGAGGCAGCTGAGATGTGGTTTCTCAGAAGAATGTTGAGAGTACCATGGACAGCAAAGAAAACAAACGAGACAGTCTTGATGGAGGCAGACACAAGTAGATCACTCATAAGGAAGATTAAGAAAAGACAAGCAACATTTATAGGCCACTTTATGAGAAAGGGGGATTTGGAGCACCTGGTCACAACGGGAAAGCTGGAGGGAAAGAGAGCACCGGGTAGAACCAGGGAGAGAATGCTGGACGGACTTGCAGGGTGGCTGAGGATAAGAGGGTGGGGGAGATGCTGGGGGCAGCGAGAGATAGAGATGGTTGGAAGTCCATGGTCGCCAACGCCATGCGGCAGGGCACCTGATGATGATGATGATCTATTTATTCATTAGCTGTTGTACATCAAATTCGACTGATTCTATAACCACTCTTACAAGGTTTTGGTTTGGTTCAGTTTTTACAAGGGACGGAACTGTGTGTATTTACCTCAAGTAATAACCCAATCAACAATTGCCTGCCAGTGAATGCACAAGAGAACCAATCAAATGACAGCTTGCTTGTCTGCGTGGCTTTTCGCCATTTGCTTCGTGGACACGTTTCAACCCTAGCGAGGCCGGATCGACTCTTCGACAGTTTCAGGTAACGAAACGATTTTTGCATTTGTTAACAGCACAGATTCCCTCAGTTTTACAATACTGTTTAGCCTACGAAACGGCAGCACTCAGTTTCAATTTTAATCACAAGTACTTGGATGCTACCTTGCATTCGTGCAGTAGTGGCACCACGGCAGTCTGTGCAGCAGAACTTTTTCCACGTCCGTTGACTGTTATGACCGGCTTTTGCAACCGATTTTAGTTAACAGGTTGTTATGCTTACACGTATGAAAGTGTTGTGTTTCAGCTGGGTGTAGTGATTGTTCACCGGACTGATAGTAAGCCTATTCTCGAAGGTGATCGTGCTTGTAATTTTAAGTGTAATTTTATTTTTCAACAAATTTAACAGCCCCTCCCCTTCCTCAGTTTTTGTTTCTCGGGAGTCATACGCCATGATATGAGCTGCGTTTACACGCCGAGTGCCTAAGCCAGTCATCCAGCTTTTGATTTGTTTGGTATAGTGTTCCCATTTATTTTGTTCTGGCACAGTATTGACGATAGGGCCTGTTTATATTCGGCGTTGTCAAGGCGCAAATGTGCTTTGTTCGACGATTAATTTACTCCAGCAAATCACGTTCTGAGCTTTCACTTTTGAGCGAAATGAAGAGCAGTCTAAAGTTTAGCTCGAGAATAAGGTGTGTGATTCACTGATTGTATGTAGACGTAAGACTGTGTCAGAATCAACAAGTGGCATAAACGTGAATGGTGGTAGTGTGTAGTGTAATCATAATATTCATCAGAACATAGCATAACCCATAATAAATTTTAAAAATCTCAAATTTCAAAGCGGTACACCATTTGGCAGAATCCCAGACCTGGTCACTTTGATTTTAATAATTAGCATAAAGATTGGAGCATACTCATAGTTATCAATAATATTATGTTGATGAATACAATTTTAATTTGTGTTAATTTCAAGATACAACTGTTACTGTTCATGCATCATATGCACACACACACACACACACACACACACACACACACACACACATATATGTATCACATACAATGATTCTCTCTCTCTCTCTCTCTCTCTCTCTCTCTCTCACCCACACACACACACACACACACACACACACACACACACACACACACACACACACACACACACTCATATGCCCACACATATGCCCACACAAATACAAATATACACAATACATGTAGGCCCTACTATGTATACTCAGTTCCCATCACGTCATATGCAGCATTTGTGCATAGAACTTTTTTAATGTAAACACGCCATTTAGAGAAAATGTGCTGTAGAAGCAATTTTGTATCTATATAGACCTGTTCCAGACTTGGTATCATGTGGAACATAACAGGTGTGTATGTGTCTTGTGGCAGTCAAACTTCCAGTTCCATTTAGGGGCAGAGCTTGTGCTATTGAAATGGCAACAAACTTAAGGCATGCATCTTTTTCATCAAAACCATACAGCCTGAATCTATGTAACATCCTTAGTAATATTTTTTGGCTGTATATGACAAAAATTGTAAAATAAATTGATCATGGTGTTGTATTTTTCCAATGAAGCATTCCAGTTCTCAATCTGAATTGTTTCTGTAGTGTCAAATTCACTCTTTACTCTCATTTCAAATCAGTTCTTGCTTTTAGTCCTTCTCATTTCTTTTTACGTATGATATGTATAACTTGTCAGGATTACCACAGTAATAAATGGGGTTGGAGCTTTCATTTTTCATTTAACAGATTTCTTCTTGCATAAACAGTAAAGTTTGTACACACATGCACTCTAGTCTCTACACACAGTCATATCTATCTGTATTCAGCAGAGTTAATAAATTTAAAGTGAACCTGCTCACAATGAATGGCTGGCAGTAATATGCTCTTTTATTTTCCCTGCCCGCTTCATTCTCATTCCTTCTTGAAAACTATTGTCTAGTATAATGAACAAAATCAACTATCGCATATGATGAATTTTTCTTTGTACAAACAAAGCGTTGTTTCCCAAAGGCCAAGCTTGCTTAGTATAGTCTTGCCCTAGAACAGGTATGGAATTAAGTCAGAAAACTTTGCTAGATTTCCTCAAGCGCCATTCAAAATTGTGCCAACCACTTTGCCATGATGGTAATGTAATGCCAACAGTGATGTGTGTATGCCATGTGTGTGTGTGTGTGCATGTATTTTTCTTTTTGGATTCTTCAGAGACAGAGCCATAAGGAAAAAAAACATAAACGTCACAGTTATGACATTTTGAAATAGCAAATATTGCGAATAACATCTGAACTCCACCAACAGGGTAATGAGCAATCAGCATTGCATAAAGTCTCTGGTTTTCCTTACATATAGCTAAGTACTACAAACTACTGCTATATCAAACTGAAAGTAATTTCCTGTGAATTTCATTGTAGGCGGACTTGACTATACGTACTATGTTACGTATGTATGAAAATGAAATGACAAATGCTGTAGTCAAGTGAGTAACTGTCAGACTTGCATTCGGAAGGGCTTGGATAGGGTGGAGATTTTTTTACAATCTCCCTAGTCAACATGTGTGCAGACCTTCCAGTGCCTAAAACACCTTCCTGTGTATTTATGCATGTAGGAAATCAACTGTGCAAGTGAGAAATCCTGTAAATCACATTTCAGTGGCTAGCTTATGAAAAGATGAAAACACCCAGCATAAATCAATAAATGCCCACCAAAGACAAAGAGTATGCAGACCATGCAGCAATAAACCACTGAACATTGAGGGCATTTGAAACGATGTGCAGTAGAAAGAAACTCTGGGGAAGCTGGACAGTGGGAGAAACCCCCTGTCAAACAAGCGTTTTGGCCCTTAACTCCTGACAGTGACACTCTTAAGGGGGCCAAGCCACATCCAGATCATGGCTCCATATATGCATGTGGAAAACCAAGATATGCAGATAGGCATATTGTTATCTGAGAAAATTGTGAACTTTAACAAAAGAGTAATGATGTGGTTTTCAAAGAATACTGCTTGATTTCAGATTTGAGTGTGGTGCCAGTTATTCAACATGAAGACAGCATCAGGGTCATGGGGGCCGCAGTGGCTGTTGCGCATGTCCCCAGACAAACAGGATACGCTGCTCAAGATGATGGTCTTGGCTATTGCTGCTGTGCTGTGTGAGTTAACCCGTCTTCCCTTGAACTACAACCTTTTGTTTACTTCAAATGTGGTTATAAAATGTTGGTGTAGAGTAAACTAAAAGTGACTCGTATTTATATGTCGTATGACACCAAAATTGTTTAAGTAATTTGATAATTAAGATAACTTTGAATGGATCTTTTGCAGTGATTTCTTTTCCTTTTTTTTTTTTTTTTTTTGGGGGGGGGGGGCATTTTGTTTATGCTATAAGACCTTATTAGCAAAAATGTAATTGTTATGTTTTATTTTAAATGATGACACACCAGAAATTAGTTTTACAAATTTGTTCCCCCCAAAAAGTCGGGACCTGCATATATACTTCCCTCAAAAATTAGTTAAAAAATACAATTTACTAATACTGTAATGATTAATTTTATTGACTGTGAGTATTGTTTTTTGGCTTTTGTGTGTGTGTGTGTGTGTGTGCATATATGTGTGTGTGTGTGTGTGTCACTGTGTGTGTGTGTCACTATGCTGTGTGTGTGTGTGTATTTCCCTTGTGCTTTTGTGTGTGTTTGTGTATGTGTGTGTCTGTGTGTGTGTGTGTGTGTGTGTGTGTGGTGTGTGTGTGTGTGTGTGTGTGTCCCACTACAACACCTTGATAGCCACAGAAGCTGGTACAGCTTTTACAATGTAGTGATGCTGTGAAGTTCCATTTAGGAAAGGACTGAGACTGCATAGCAGGGCTGCACTCTACGCTTACTATCATATTATTATATCCTGGCGTCAACCAGGCTCAGGAGACACCAGGAGCATTGGTCAGAATATTTGAGCAACACCCTCCATGAAATAGACAAGACTTTGAGTGTGTGGTCCCAGTGTTCATAGTGAGCCCATAGCAAGCTTAACCCTGGGTAGGAGCCAGTTGGAGCCAGAAAAATCCCTCAATGATTTTTGAAGGGACTGGTGGGGATTTGAACCTTCAGCCTTCCAGTCGGTAGTCCGTTTCGCTAACCACTCGACCATGGCAGATGGTCAGTGTTATGCTGGTCTCCCTCCCTCGATTCCTCCTTAGTCTGCTTCCTAGACCCCACTCCCTTGCGCTGATATTGTGTCATGTATCCCATGAGTGTAAAAAAAATTAAAAATTTTTAAAATATTTAAAAACTTAAACGTGATTTTAGGACTAGATTTTGAGTCCAGAGTTTGTTCAAGAAGAATTCATTATGCTCAGACAATTCCTGGTGTGCTCCACCCAAATCTGCCAGTTGTTATCAGGCAGACTCTGAGCCTGTGCAAAATACTGTGAGCTGGCAAGGTATTGAAATGAGGAGGGGAAATTCAGTTCATATTGCTTATAGTTATAGCCCAGCCGACTGCTAGAGCCATATCAGGGCTAAGGAGGGGGAAGAACTGGATATATGACGCACTATGCAGACACCACCAGAATGATTGAAGCATTAACCTTTTGACTCCCTCACACTGTCCACCAGCATCCTCTGTTGCCTACCGTGCTAGCAAAGCAAAAACTTAAAGCCTTTGTTTGATTCCCTAACCCTGTCCACCAGCTTTCTGCATGAAGCTGGTGAATAAGGTGAAGGGATCAAAGGGTTAAGCTTTTGCAGTTGGTGGATGAGGTTCGGGAGTGAAAGGGTTAATTAAAGTAGTCAGGCCAGTTGTTATGTCACGGGCTGAAACTGAACTTTTTAATATGGGATCCCAAGTCCTTGGTTCTCTCAACAGAGCCGGCCAGCCTGCTGATCTAGAATGTCTTGAAAATCAAATTGTCATTTCTTTCAGCATTTTCCACTCGCCTGTTCTCCGTGCTGAGGTTTGAGAGCGTCATTCACGAGTTTGATCCATACTTCAACTACCGCACTACTCGTTTCCTGGCCGAAGAGGGCTTCTACAGCTTCCACAACTGGTTTGACGACCGTGCCTGGTACCCTCTGGGTCGTATCATTGGAGGAACTATCTACCCAGGTATTTAGCTGTACCAACTATTTTTCTTACTCTATTAGGGGAAATGATACATCTATAACAATTGCTAGTTATTCATTTCTTTCATTTGATATGATTTAAACATCTAAAAGATCTATTTTAGGTGAATGGTTTTTTTTAAACGGGATCTGAACTTTTTTTGGACTTGTGAAATATTGATGTATGAAATTTTCAGAGTGGTGATAGTTTTTTATCTGTAGCCTTTAGCGCTAAAGATCAGAGGAGTGGTGAATAATTTGGTATCTTGTGACCAGTGTTCTTTTTTATTTGGAGTTTTAGGTTTTTTTTTGTTGTTTTTTTTCTTTTTTCATTTGTGAGCTAAATCTCTCACATGCACTTGAATGTATGATTGTGAGTGGTCTTTTACTTCAGTGGCCGTTTTGTTGTTGTTTGTTTGTTTGTTTTAACCCAGCCCTTTATACAGTCATGCTTTATTATTGAAGGTTCACATGGTATGGTTTTCATATTTTCATAAGCCATCTAATGCTGACGGCTTACAGGATTTTCTGATGTGTGTATACGATATTCTGCATGCATATATACACTTGAAAGGGCTCAGGGACTAATAAGATCTGCACTAAGTTAGCCTGGGAGGTAGGAAAAACATCACCACTCTTCACCTGCTAGGCGCTGTCAAAGCAGTCTTGAACCCAGACCTTCCAATTGCATCCTAACACTCAGCTAGTATTAGTATTTTAATTTGGCCATAAAAAAAATCTTTTCTGTATGGCAATCGGTCATTTTGATCATGAGTGAGTGGTCTGATTGCAAAAATACGGTTCGGGCTGTCTTTTCAAAACCTTAGGTTGCTAGAGTCCTGGTTGGCACCAAGATGTAGCTTCTGCCTGCCAGTCAGACTGTATGGGCATAAGTCTGACTCTAGACAAACTTTGTGCATCCAGCTTCCAGTTGACCGTACGGACCATGTTCATGATTGGAGAAGGTAGATCAGTGGGGGAGAGGAGCTGGACACCATTTTCAGTGCTGGCCCAGAGAAAAGTTCAGGTCTTTACCACCTCACTACCCTATGACCTCGAGGTCATAGGACAATCTTTACCTTTGCCTGGTTGGACTGAGGCTGGTGATGAAATATTGTGACTTCAGGGTTTTATGAATTTAGTGATTGGGTAAAGAGGGTAAGGAAGAGGAAGCATGTGCGCACGCACACACACACACACACACACACACACACACCACACACACACACACACACACACACACACACACACACACACACACACACACACACACACCACACACACACACACACTCACTCACTCACTCATGCACACTCTCACACTCACACTGTTTACTTTGCTACACACACAGATATATATACACTCTCTCTCACACTGTTGAACTTTGCCATAATTACAGGTCTGATGATCACTTCGGCCACCATCTACCACATGCTGAACTTTTTCAACATCACCATTGACGTGCGCAATGTGTGCGTGTTCCTGGCTCCTCTGTTTTCCAGCTTCACCACCATTGTCACTTTCTTCCTCACTAAAGAGCTCAAGGTAAGAAAACAGAAAGTCGCAGTAAAGAAATTTTTGTCGCCTCATGTTTTATGACCGCATCTGATGTCTGCAAGGCTGCGGAGAGGTTCATAGTAATCCAGACTTTTTGTAATGGCCCCTGAGACGCTGATGATGTGTGTAGGTGGAAGTCTTGCCGATACGATTGATTCTGAATGTAAGCTGGCTTTTAAAATGTTTTGATTTTTTATGTTGTGGGTTGTTGGCTCTTTTGATAGAGCCATGACTCTTGTTTTATGGTGTGGACTGGTTGGATTATTTTGATAGATCCGTGGACTTTAGGTTTGATATCTCAAGTTCAGTCCAACCCTTGACATTAAAAACAGGTCTGTATGCTGTCCATCTTGGTGTTCCATCACTCTGGCGGTGTTAGTTTAGTGTTCTGTAGATCACTTCTCCCCCTGTCCCCATTGCAAGACCTTGCCAGAGCACAGGCATTGTGCAGGCTCAGGAAGTGTGCCAGATAATTGCTGGCAGATTTGGGTGGAGCACATATGGAATTGTCTGAGTAAATTCCACACCCCAAACTTCACACAGTTGAGTATTATTGAATATTATTTGAATTTTTCGGATTTAAGAGGTGTGTGTGTGTGTGTGTGTGAGGTTGTTGATTTTTTTTTTTTCAAAACTTATGGATAATTCTTAGAGTGAATGGGTTGAACAGTTTTGAGGTTAAATCAGTCTTTGAACAAAGAAGTGGATACAAACTACCCAACATGTATAGAATGGCACTCACATCATGAGACACAGGATTCAACAAGCCATGCTTTTGTTTGCAAAAGATCATCATTTTCATACCTAAAGAAAGTGTCGTAAGGTTTAAAGGCCTACCATCATTGTGTATACAAGAACTAACATCATAGAATTTTTAAAAGAACCCTTGAAATAGTATGGCCTTTTCCTCTTAACCCTTTGACTCCTGCTCCCTGTCCACCAGCATCCTGCATTGTTAGCCATGCTAGCAAAGCGAAAACTTAATTGTTTGACTCCCTCGCCCTGTCCACCAGCTTCCTGCAGGAAGCTTGTGGATAGGGTGAGGGAGTCAAAGGGTTAAGTATTTACAGTTGATGGGTAGGGTGCGGGAGTCAAAGGGTTGAGGGCTGAGTCTCGAAGGATGGCAGGTGCTCAGTCTGTGAAAATAGCATGTGGTGGCTAAACTTTTATAGTGGCACCAAATAATGGTTGTTGAAAGTAAAAGAGGTCTTCTTTGCCATAATGTCGAGTTCAGGAAGTGATCTTTATGCTATTACTGTCATATGTGGGTTTTGTGTGCAGGATGCGGGAGCAGGACTGGTGGCGGCCTCCATGTTGGCCATCGTGCCTGGTTACATCTCCCGTTCGGTGGCGGGCTCTTACGATAACGAAGGTATCGCCATCTTCTGCATGCTGCTGACGTACTACATGTGGATCAAGGCCGTGAAGACCGGGTCCATCTACTGGAGCGCTCTCTGTTCCCTCGCATACTTCTATATGGTGCGTGTCTTGTCGACATTTCGTATTGTTGCTTTTGGTTTGGCCGCCTTATCTTCACATCCACATCTGTCTCAGTGTTCCCCACACCACTCATTCCTGCTCTCTAATGTATCTTCAAACCCATCAAAACAAAGATCACCATGAGAACAAGGTTAGGGAGATTTTTGGACTGTTTGACAGTGCTGTGATGATGAGAATGGGTATGATAGTGTGGATGCTGTGGAGTTCCGTTTTGGATTGAGACTGCGTAGTAGGACGGTGATATCATGAAGCAGTGGAGTTCCATTTTGAATCAAGATAAAAGGGAGGTGATATTAGTGATGCAATGGAGTTCTTTTCAGATTGGGACTGTGTGATAGGACAGTGATATCAATAAAGCAGTAGAGGTCCATTTTGGATCAAGATAACACAGAGGTGATATTAGAGTGAAGCAATGAAGTTCTGTTTCGGATCGAGACATATTAACAGGGAGGTGATTCTAGTGAAACAGTGGAATCCCATTTCAGATTGAGACTGCGTAACAGGGGGGTAATACTAATGAAACAGTGGAATCCCAATTCAGGTTGAGACTGTGCAACAGGGAGATGGTACAAATGAAGGAATGGAATCCCAATTGGAATTGAGACTGCGTAACAGGTAGGTAATACTTGTTAAACAGTGGAATCCCAATTGAGGTTGAGACTGTGTAACAGGGAGGTGATACTAATGAAGCAGTGGAATCCCAATTCAGATTGAGACTGTGTAACAGGGAGGTGATACTACTGAAGCAGTGGAATCCCAATTCAGATTGAGACTGTGTAACAGGGAGGTGATACTTACAAAGCAGTGGAATCCCAATTCAGATTGAGACTGCATTGATAGGGAGGTGATATTGAGGGTGCTTTCCACCTCAAATTGAGACTGCTTTACAAAGCTGCAGTCTGTGCTTGCTTTCATCATATATCCTGGTGTCAGCCTGGCCTGTCAGCAGTTAATAGTGATGATCGTGGTTTTCACAGCAGTCATTGATTGAGACGTGATGTTTATTGGTGTGACTGTTCATGAAACTGTGACATGATGTTGAAAAGTGTGACAGCATTATTCTGCTGTTGCAGGTGTCGTCATGGGGAGGCTATGTGTTCCTCATCAACCTGATTCCACTCCATGTGTTGGCGCTGATGGTCACTGGACGATTCTCCCACAAGATCTACCTGGCTTACTCCACGGTAAGTGTGTGTGTGTGTGTGTGGTGTGTGTGTGAGAGTGTGTGTGTGTGGTGTGTGTGTGTGTGTGTGTGTGAGAAAATGAGAGAGAGAGAGAGAGGCACACGCCTGCATGCTTGCTTCTATGCACCTTCCTACCTCAGCTTGTGAGGTTCAGATGACAACAGAAATCAAGATAATTTGTGATGTCACCCCTTGACCCTCTCTGACAATGTGGTCCACAATTGACACAGCCTGTTGTCTACAGTGGGCTCAAAACATCACATGGGGATTATGACTTTGATTTTGAAAAGTCCATATTTTCAATGTTTTGGACCATTCTTTTTGCCATGTGTGTGTTAAACTCATTTGGTACGGAAAAGGCTCTCCCTTTGTTTTCCCGATAATTGGATTATTCAAAGAAAGGGGGAAAAACTGCAAAAAGTTCAGTGCATCACCTGGGTGGTCAGGGGGGTTGGAGTGCCACCTGGAAGCATCTTTTGACTGAATTCTCTGTAAACATTGCGTTAAGTTGTGACCAAAAATAAGAGTGATCGTATGCCACTCTGTATTAATTGGACATGGTAAGTTTACCTGCTGAACAGGAATTCACTTGAAAATTCCTTATTTTATTTATTAGAGACGTCTCGTTTCTTTTGTATATCGAACATGCATTGTCATTGTATTTTCATGTGTTTCTGGATTGTGTTTACTTGAAGGCTGGAAGGTTGGCAGCCACATTGATTTAAACCTTTTAAGCCTTTCGGAACTGGTCATTCACATTTTATTAGACATACCAAAAATTGTAGTCTTACCTCAAGATTTTAATGTACAGGAAGGCCATGGCCTTTGATGAATAAATTGTCCCCTTCCCCTCCCCTCCCCCCCCCTCTCTCTCTCTCTCTCTCTCTCTCTCTCTCTCTCTCTCTCTCTCTCTCTCTCTCTCTCACTCTGTGCCTGTCTCTCTCTCTCACTCTGTGTCTGTCTCATCTATGTCTGTCTCTCTCACACATGATTTATTGTTTCTTTGCTTTTACTTGTATTTTGCATGTTAATACTCTCACATGTTCTAATATATTTTTGTCGTTCTTGTGTATCTTGCCTTTCAGTTTTTGTGTTCAAATGTTGGGTACAGGTGTACTGTCTGGGTACCTTGCTGTCAATGCAAATCTCCTTTGTGGGATTCCAGCCAGTGCAGTCATCAGAACACATGGCCGTAAGTATTCAATTGCTGTACTATGAGACTTTTTAGATTGCGTGTGGTGTAGAAAGCTGCGCTAGTTAGTATGCGCCCTAAGAGGTTGCTTTATTAGAGTAATTGTTATGTGGATCATGGTAATCAAATCGGTAAATGTTGAATGTACAGTCAGAGTATCTTGGGTTCAGTTTGCCCAGACATCTATTGCCTTGTGGGTAAAGGATGGAGTTTTTCCTGATCTCCAAGGTCAACACACGTGCAGACCTGCCAGTGCTTAACTCCGCTTCATGTGTATATATATGCATACAGAATATCAAATGTACAGCCCTCTGTGGGGATGCCAGGGGCTCTTTCAGTATAAATAGTATCCCTGCCTTCTGGAAATTCTGTGGTAGAAATTTCCTCTTTTCTGTCACTCTCTTTGTTTATGTCTTTCTCCTTTGCTTTCTGTCATTTCTTTCTATCATTTTCTGCCTTGCTGGTTCATTCACGTGTATGTGTTCGATAAAGTCTTATGTACTTTCTCTTAAGATTGATAATTGGATACATGTGTTAGTGCATTTTTGCTCCAGGGATGTGAGATATGCGAAAGCAATTTTAGATAATTTTTGCCCGTTTTTATATATGTTTTTGTGTCCTTAATTATGTTTAAACTTGTATTTAGGTATGTTTTTTAAATCTCCATGTACGATAAATTGGAAGGAATGGTCAGGGGCATCTTTTAGATTATGGGCGCGAATGCATTGATATGTGTACTTAATTTTCTTTTCCTTTTTTTTCCCTATTGAAGTATTGTGTATGTTTTGAACTGGTTATTGCCCTGATATGGCTCTACGCAGTCGGCTGGGCTTCAAGCAACAATAACAACAACAACAACATGTTCAGGATCCTGCAAGTCATGTTAGTGGCTGGCTTATGGAAACATCAGAACACCTAAATGCATACAGCAACAGTGGAATGTGGTCAGCTGGCCTGACAGCTTGAGGTTTATGTGCTCCACTAAAAAGTCTGTGATTTTGTTTTCATTTGAGTTTAAGGGGGGGTTGTTGTTGTTGATGGTATGTCTTTCAAAAGGGGACGGTACTGATTGTTTGAAATGTTGATGTAAATAACGGGAATGATGTTGCATCCTGCAGGCCCTGGGAGTGTTTGGTCTCTGTCAGATCCACGCATTTGTGGACTACCTGCGTTCCCGTCTGTCTCGTGAGCAGTTCGGCCTGCTGTTCCGTACCTTGGTTCTGCTGAGTGCCATCATTGCCTTCGGTGCTGCTGCTGTGGCCACTGCTTTGGGCAGTATCCTTGTGGTCTGAGCATGTGGTGTGTGTGTGTGGGTATAGGTAGGTGGGTGGGTATGGAGTATGTGTTTGTGTGTGTGAGTGTGTGTGTGTGTGTGTGTGTGAGAGAGAGAGTGTGTGTGTCCATGTGAGTGTGTGTGTGTGTCTGTGTGTGTGTAGAGAGAGAGAGAGTGTGTGTGTGTGCATGTGAGTGTGTGTGTCTGTGTGTGTGTAGAGAGAGAGAGAGTATGTGTGTGTGTGAGAGAGAGAGGGTGTATGTCTGTATGTGTGTAGAGAGAGAGGGTGTATGTGTGTAGAGAGAGAGTGTGTGTGTGTGTGTGAGAGTGTATGTCTGTGTGTGTGCATGTGAGTGTGTGTGCATATGTGTGTGTGTGTATAGTCTATAGAGGGAGTGTGTGTGTGTGTGTGTCTATGTGTAGAGAGTTGAGAGAGTGTGGTGTGTATGTATAGAGAGAGAGAGTGTGTGTGTGTGTAGAGAGAGAGAGAGTGTGTGTGTAGAGAGAGAGAGAGAGTGGTGTGTGTGTAGAGAGAGAGAGTGTGTGTGTGTGTAGAGAGAGAGAGTGTGTGTGTGGAGAGAGAGAGAGATTGTGTGCGTATGTGTGTCTTGATTTCCCCCTCTGGAAATATTCACATTGTATTGCCCATGGTGTGCATACGTTGCTGCGCAGTCTGCATTCTCCATCTTCGGAAGGCATGCATGCTGGACGTGTCCATGTTTCCATAAGACTTTGACATATCTTACAAGATCTTTAATGTGCATACTTGATAGTCTGCATGCATACATATGAAGTTGTTTTGGCTCTGGCAGGTCTGCGCACACCTGGGAGATGGGGAAAATCTCCACCCTTCACCCACCAGGTGGGGAGTACCTGAGCAGGATCGAACTCAGGACCGTTAGATTGGTGAACTGTCTCTTGTCAGCATTATGCTTCTTAACTCTGTACCCCTACAGAAATCTCCCCCTGGACTGGTCGTTTCTATTCTCTCCTGGACCCCTCCTACGCCAAGAACAACATCCCCATCATCGCCTCTGTGTCTGAGCACCAGCCCACCACCTGGTCCTCCTTCTACTTTGACCTGCAGTTGCTCGTCTTCATGTTCCCTGTGGGTCTGTACTTCTGCTTCACCAAGCTGACCGACGCCAACATCTTTATCGTCATGTACGGTGTCACCAGCATCTACTTTGCTGTGAGTAGTGTGGTGTGTGTGTGTGTGTGTGTTGGGGAGGGTGACGGTGAAGTTATGTCAAGGTGGCTGTTCTCAAATTACAACAATTGTGTATGTGTAAACACCACAGATGCCATGCAGTGGGATGGAACTCCAAAATGAAAATGCATTTGGAGGCAGGGGTAATGGATGATAATAGTGTTGGTAATGTTGTTCCACAGTTACATTTTATTTCTTTTGCTGTTTGCTTTTTGAGTCCTACAGATTTTACAATTGTTAAGAGGCTTGAGATCCCCCAGTGGGGATGCTGGGGGCTCTTTCAGCATAGTGTCCCCACCTTCTGGAAATTCTGTTCTAGAAATTTCCTCTTTTGTGTCAGTCTCTTTGTTTCTGCCTTGCTTTTCTGCTTTCTGTCATTTCTTCCGATCATTTTCTGCCTTGCTGGTCCATTCACCTGTATGTGTTCGATAAAGTCTTACAAATTTATCTTAGGACTGATAATTGGGTACATGTGTTAGGTGCATTTTTGGCTGTGGGGAAGTGAGATGTGCGGAAACAATTTTAGGTAACTTAAGCCCTTATGACTTATGTATGTTTTAGTGTCCTCAGATATGTTTAAGTTTGTAATCAGGTATGCTTTTTTAAATCCCCTGTGCGATAAATTGAACAGTGTGGTCAACACCTGAGGAATCTCCTTAGATTATGTGCATGAATGCATTAATATGTGTACATGATTTTCTGTTCCTTCTTTTTTTGCCCCCCTGTTGAAGTGCTGTGTTTGTATTGAAACAGTTATAGCCCTAACATGGCTCTGTGTAGTCTGCTGGGCTTTAACCCTCTCCCATTTGCATAGCTCGCAGTGAAACTTCCCCTAGTATTCGTGGTTTTTCAGCTTTTTTCAAGGAAAATATGGTTCATGTACGCTATACAGCACTATTCAGCTGTCATTTGCCGTAGAGCAACAATTTTTGGCAGAAGTGTTTATGAGTGAACATACTTTGGTTTGCATGTCAATATGTGTGTCTCACTTGTGGATGTCGTGTCGTTGTCCCCTCTATTGTCACATGTCACAGGTGTTTTCGAGGTGACATCATGATGTTAGTAAAGATACACGGTGTAACAGACATACAGACGTTTGTGAGTTACAAACAATACAGAGAGGCCTACCTGAACTTGTCCCATCACTCCCGTCACTATGGTAATCCATCTGAATTGTCAGTGTCACCAAATCCATGTCACCAACTATACGTGTTTATAGTCAAAGAACAGGAAAAGCACTACAAACTAACACTCTTACACAGTCTACTTTGTACACTTTATGGAGAAAAACAAATAGCTATATGTATATATATGTATGTATCTGAGAGTACAATCGTGTCGGTCACTGCCAGTGTGCTGGTTGGTTGTCATTTTATCTGTCATTTCAGTGTCACAAAATTGTCAACTTTCAGGTGCAGATCCTAACTTGTTTGCTTGTAGTTATTGGTTGTTGTTTTGGTGCACAAGATTGCTGTCATGGTAGTCCCTAAAACAGTCACGGCCGACACGACACAGTGGAACTTGACAAAATCCGCACTGAAATGACGTTTCTACCTGTCGATTTGTGGGTGTCAGTCGCCCTACGATGACACACTGGCGACAGACTCTTTTGCGTCCTTCTAGCTTGATCAGCTTGTGGTGGTTGATTGTTTGGACAGCAATCGGAGCCTCGGGGATTTGTTTCCGCTTTCCTGTTGTCAACTTACGGCAAGTAAATCCACCCCTCAGTTGGTCGGCGACATCAGCTCGGAAGGCGAGATGATCGTACCTTTTCTTGACAGGTGGATCGTGTGTCGATTTCTCCCAGGTGAGGAAATCCTGAACAATGCACAAGTTGACAAAGGAATTGAAGATGTATTTCCACCATTTCTTGTTTTTGTGTCCCACGGGATAGTAGGCCATGTACTGGTCACACTTGTCAACGCCACCCATGTACTTATTGTAGGCAGCGATGACAGTGGGGATCTCTTTGTCACCTACGGTTGATTTGCCCGGTGGCTGACTGGTGCTGAGCATGTAAATCTGGCGTTTGTCTTTGTACACGGTGGCCATCAGAGAACTTTGTTGCACCTGTAGCAGATCACCTCTGTTGGGTAGTTTGGCCGCCTTCACCTCGTCAGGAAGTCCTTTGCGGTTTGACATGATTGTCGCACAGGCATAGGTCCCTTTGCTGGACAGGTGTTTCAAAAGGGGCACTGACGAGAAAAAGCGGTCAAAATAAAGGTGCCTGTGTTGGTTGTAGTAAGCTGAGGCCAATTTGTCGACCACCTCCTCCCCCAGGCTGATGTTGGTATTTTGGCGGCTATGACGACCCGTGTAGATGTCAAACGCCACACAGTATCCACTTTCTGCATCACACAGTTGCCACACCTTGATTCCCCACTTGGTAGGTTTTCCGGGCATATACTGTTTGAAAAACACCCTCCCTTTGTACCCAATCATTGATTCATCAATGCTCAAGTCACGGCCAGGGTTGTATCGTGACTTGAACAGTGGCTGGATAATATCAATGAAAGGCCTGATCTTATACAGAGGGTCGTAGTTCGCACTGTGACGCCCAGGTGTGTTCGATGTGTCACGCAGGTGAAAATACTGATTGATTTTCAGAAACCTTGTCTTAGGCATAATACTGCTAATCCAAGGGTCTCTGAATCGTGGATCAGTCGACCAGTACATATCAATCCGCGGTTTACGGTTGATTCCCATCATAATAAGGATCGACAGGTAGGCACGTATTTCAGTTGAAGATATATCTCTCCACAATGGATCACTGGCCAAGCCTCTAGCTACGATCTTCTGCTGTGCATACTTGTTAGTCTCCTCTGCCGCCGTTTGAAAAAAAGGTTCCGGTAGAAATAAAAAAAAATAATCTAAAGGTTTTGCATTCGCGGGCAATGCGTGTGAAGGGCCAGTTTCGAGATGGAATTCGTTCACCCGGCTTGCTACAGCAGCGCGTCGCCACGTCGTCTGCAAATCCGCTAACGGCACATTGTCTTCAGGGTCGCTTTCTTCCTCGCTTTCCTCCTCCTCATCATCTCTTCAGCAACATCAATTTCTACATCTGATTCTGCATCTTTTTCTTTTTCCATCTGCTCCATTTCTCTCAAAATAATTTCTAATTCCTCCTCTGTATACTCCTCCCATTCTACTTCTTCGTGCTGCGCCGCCATCTTTCTCATTCACACGTACACAAGAATGGAATGCGGTCATTTCCTTCTTCTGTCTTGTGAATGATGCCAGTGGTGGCGTCTTAATTTAGTGTTAACAGTTCATTGGTCCTCCGTGGACCTACCCGCCAAATTTCATTCATTCAGAGTGAGCTAGCTCAAGGTTACAGCGTGATGGAAAAGTACTGGCCATGAGTGCAAACATGCGGCCGGCCGCAGCCGGAGTGAACAGATGCGGGAGAGCTGTGTTTGGCCGGATGCAGCCGGAGTGAATGGGATAGGGTTAAGCAACAGTAAGAATAAGAGGTTTGAGGTACAGTGGGCAAAAACTTGAGAGAAATGGAAAAAAAAAACAGACAGGGTGAGATAGTCAGGGAGAGAGAAAGACAAAGAGAGAAAGACACACACAGAGAGGTAACAAAGATTGTAATAATTATATGATAATGATACATTATTTTCCAGTAGTTGAAGTCATTAGCTAAGAGGGTTTTTTGGGGGGTCAAACTTGCCAGTCGTTGCTTGCTTGATGTTTCCATAAGCCAGCCACTGACATGGCTTCTAGGATCTTTAATTGCATACTTGATAATCCACACGCTATATACACACAAAGAATTTGGACTGGCAGGTCTGCACACATCCTGATCTCGAAGATTTGGAAAAATCTCTACTCTTTACCCTACCAGGCGGAACTGTCTTGTCAGATCAAACCTAGGGCTTGAAATCAGAAGTCTGTATCCACATGACTGTGTGTGTGTGTGTGTCTGTCTGACATTTGGTATACATCAACAATGCACTGGCATTTGTGAAGTGATGTTTTTTTGCACATCCACCGAACAGTGAAGGGGTTGAATCAACTGATGGCAACACCATTTTCATGTATTGTGTGATTAGTTTCTACTTGGCTGTGAGTAGTGTCGGGAGTGAGAGAGGGGGGGTAAGGTTTGGATGGGGGGGGGGGGGGGGTGTATGGGTACATGTGTATGTGTTTGGTTTTGATGAAGAAGCATCTTAACCCTTTGACTCCTGCACTCTGTCCACCGGCATCCTGCATTGTCAGCCATGCCAGCAAAGCATGAACTTGAGCATTGATCACCTTATCCATCAGATTCCTGCCCTATCTACCAGCTTCATGCAGGAAACTGTTGGGTACGGTATGGGAATCAAAGGGTTAAATTTTTGCAGTTGGTGGATAGGGTACAGGAGTCAAATGTGTGATGTACTTTGTGTGTAGGGAGTGATGGTACGTCTGATGTTGGTGCTGGCCCCAGTGATGTGCATCCTCTCTGGCATCGGCATCTCCTCTATCCTGACGGCGTACATGAAGAATCTGGATGCTAGCCGACGAGACAAGAAGCCCAAGAAACCAGACTCCACTTATCCCCTCAAGAACGAGGTAACTCTTTATTTCATGCATGTTTGGTTCCCTGTCACTGTCTTGTGGTTTTTTTCCCCTTTGATAGTAGGTGATCTCTACCATGCACTCACTTCTCTGTCACTGACTTTTTTTTAACCCCTTGATAAGTAGATGGTCTATACAGAAAAGGAAATGTATAATGCTGGTAGCAGTTGCACTAGACCTGTTTCTTCTCTGTCCATTTGTTTGTGGGTACCCCCCCCCCCCCCCCCATGATTTTTCTGCTGTTGTTGTTAGTTTCTGTGTTTTATGTAGATTTCTTGTCATTGTCTGTTTTCGTTTCTGTGTTTTATGTAGTTTTCTTGTCATTGTCTGTTCTCGTTTCTGTGTTTTATGTAGTTTTCTTGTCATTGTCTGTTCTCGTTTCTGTGTTTTATGTAAATTTCTTGTCATTGTCTGTTCTAGTTTCTGTGTTTTATGTAGATTTCTTGTCATTGTCTGTTTTCGTTTTTGTGTTTTGTGTTGATTTCTTGTCATTGTCTGTTTTCGTTTTATGTAGTTTTCTTGTCATTGTCTGTTCTCGTTTCTGTGTTTTATGTAAATTTCTTGTCATTGTCTGTTCTCGTTTCTGTGTTTTATGTAAATTTCTTGTCATTGTCTGTTCTCGTTTCTGTGTTTTATGTAAATTTCTTGTCATTGTCTGTTCTAGTTTCTGTGTTTTATGTAAATTTCTTGTCATTGTCTGTTCTCGTTTCTGTGTTTTATGTAGTTTTCTTGTCTTTGTCTGTTCTAGTTTCTGTGTTTTATGTAGTTTTCTTGTCATTGTCTGTTCTCGTTTCTGTGTTTTATGTAGTTTTCTTGTCATTGTCTGTTCTAGTTTCTGTGTTTTATGTAGTTTTCTTGTCATTGTCTGTTCTCGTTTCTGTGTTTTATGTAGTTTTCTTGTCATTGTTCTCGTTTCTGTGTTTTATGTTGTTTTCTTGTCATTGTCTGTTCTAGTTTCTGTGTTTTATGTAGTTTTCTTGTCATTGTCTGTTTTCGTTTCTGTGTTTTATGTAGTTTTCTTGTCATTGTCTGTTCTAATTTCTGTGTTTTGTGTAGTTTAGTGGGTAAAGGGTGGAGGTCTTTCGGATCTCCCAGGTCAACGTGTGTGCAGACCTATCAGTGCCTAGACCCACTTAGTGTATATGCACATGCAGAGTGTCAGTGCATGTTAAAGATCCTTGAAGTCATTTCAGTGGCCAGCTTATGGAAACATAAAAATACCCAGCATGAACGCCCATCAAAAATGCAGACTTTGCAACAAAATAGTGGAGTGTGGTCAGTTCACATCCCACCTAGAGCTCTCCATACTCCAGTAAGAATTTTGTGTAGTGTTTAGCGAGTCTAATTAAGTTAGGAGAACAGCAGTTTACTAGAATGATTCTTCTTAGTGATAATAATGATAGGTCCTTATAACAATGGTATGATATTTTTGTAGAAAAAACTTTTGTGTTTCAGGTTGTCTGTGCTGTTAGTCGTTTGATATAACAAGTATCTTTCATCAGATTGATATTAGTATGGCGTTATTCATTTGATACCACAGAAATGTCCTTCTTCATGTTTCAGATTGGTATTAGTGAGGTATTCATTTGATACCACAAAGAAATGTCCTTCTTCATGTTTCAGATTGGTATTAGTGAGGTATTCATTTCTTTCTTCATGGTTTTATTCATTTGATATCACAAAGAAACATCTTTCTTCATGTGTCAGATTGGTATTAGTGTGGCATTATTCATTTAATATCACAAAGAAACATCTTTCTTCATGGTTTTATTCATTTGATATCACAAAGAAACATCTTTCTTCATGTGTCATATTGGTGTTAGTGTGGTATTATTCATTTGATATCACAAAGAAACATCTTTCTTCATGGTTTTATTCATTTGATATCACAAAGAAACATCTTTCTTCATGTGTCATATTGGTGTTAGTGTGGTATTATTCATTTGATATCACAAAGAAACATCTTTCTTCATGGTTTTATTCATTTGATATCACAAAGAAACATCTTTCTTCATGTGTCATATTGGTGTTAGTGTGGTATTATTCATTTGATATCACAAAGAAACATCTTTCTTCATGTGTCATATTGGTGTTAGTGTGGTATTATTCATTTGATATCACAAAGAAACAGCTGTCTTCATGTTTCAGATCCCACCCATCCCCATAGAGATGCCAGGGCTCTTTCAGTATAGATAGCATCCCAGGAAATTCTGTGCTAGAAATTTCCTCTTTTCTGTCACTCTCTTTGTTTCTGCCTTGTTTCTTTGCTTTCTGTCATTTCTTCCTTTCATTTTCTGCCTTGCTGGTCCATTCACCTGTATGTGTTCAATAAAATCTTGCATACTTTTTTTAGGATTGGTAATTAGGTATATGTGTACTAAGTGCATTTTTGGCTCTAGGGAAGTGAGATATGCAGAAGCAATTTTAGGTAACTTAGGCCCGTTTTTTTAATGTTTTTGTGTCCTTACGTATGTTTAAATTTGTATTCAAGGTGTTTTATAAATCCTCTACGATAAATTGGACAGAGTGGTCAATGCCGGAGGCATGTCCTTAGATTGCATGCGTGAATGTATTGATATGTGTACTTTGTTTACTCTTCTTCTTGTTTTTTTGCCTGTTCAAGTTTTTTATGTGCCTTGAAATAGTTATAGCCCTGATATGGCTCTACGCAGTCAGCTGGGCTTTAAACAACAAAAACAATCAAAAAGAAAACATCGTGTTTCAGATTGGCATGGGGTGTTATTCATTTGATACCACAAAGAAACTTCTTTGTGTTTCTGATTGGTATTATTGTGGTATTATTCATTTGATACACCAAGGAAACATCTTTCTTCATGTTTCAGATTGGTATTAGTTTGATGATATTGGATAGTTTTGGTAACTTCTTTTATACCTTGGCTCTTGTGGTTAGCTGGGCTATGAGCAATATGAACCTGAACCCTAAACAAAGAAGTTGATCCATCCATTTTTTTGTCCGAGAAGATCTGTCTGGTTTCATAAGAAAACAGAAGGAAGAAGTGTTAAGCAGGTTACATGCAGGTCACAGCTTCCTTATTCACTCCTTTTTATTGAAAGGAGAAGTTCCTTGGTGCGTATCCTTGTTCTAGAGAGTCTCAGTATCAGACATTTGTTAGCTGGTTGCATGACACCAGACAGATTTTTCAGCAGACTCACTTAAGACCTTATTTCGTTATGTTCCTCCGTTTTGCTTTCTTAAGAGAAATTAGTTGCTTTCATATGGTAATACTTCAATTAACCCTTTCAGTGCCAGAGAAAAATGTAAACATGTGCTTCCCCATTGCCGGGGAATTTTGAGGATTCGAGGGTAATAATTAACAAAAAATTCTAGTGCAAAAACTATAAGAGATACAACAAAGAAGCATAAGTGTTTTTTGAAGGAAAATGAACGAGGATTCTGAATCTGGGCTTATTTTTCTCTTAGCTTGATTGCAAAGACCTGTCCAGGCATTCCAAAGTGGAAATAATTTTTTTGTGTTGTCTAAAAAGTAAGTTTCCATCTCTACAGATTGATACCCAACACACTCACAAACAAATAAAAAGCTGAAAATGACTTGTTTGTTGTCAGTTTACATACATAAATGAAAACAAAACATATGACATCATAAAATGTTCATGAAACGATACTAAACCCATGCAGACAAATAAGTAAGTAACCATCCCATCAATGATAGACCTGGTTTCGGTAAACATAAAAGTGATTGTACTAGACACTGAACAGTCAAACTACATGACAGTCAGTGTACTCAGACACTGAACAGTCAAACTACATGACACTCATGAATTGGTTCTCTCTGTTCTTCAGGTTCTGCAATCAAAACAAGAGAAAATAAGCCCAGAATCAGAATCCTTATTCAAATAAGTCAATCAGCTCATGCTCATCAGTCAGAAACAGCTTGAAAAAGCATAGCACACATCACCAGTTCCCACTTTCAACCCTGGATCTCATAAAAATTGAGGACTGTCTGACTGTTGTCCATTTGGAGGCCAACAGATTTTCAGTGAGCGAAACACTTCGCTGATCGCCACGCCCCCTGCCATGCCGTCTAACTGGGGCACAGCTCCTCTGCACCTCTCCTGTCCCTCTCCCCCTTCTCATCTTCCCCCCTTCCCACACACACGAACACGTGCGTGACCCATCTCACCATGTACCATCACGTTCACTGTTGTTGGGTCCAAAGTCCGAAGTGTCACGGCCTGCGCGCTCGCCACTCGCACTGACCCGGCAGTCGCAGTCTGACTCGTGCTTGTTTTCGTCTGCTTGCATCGATTCAGCCAGCAAGCGTTGAATGTCGGCGTGGTCACTGTTACTCTCTCCACCCTCATGTTGAAGCGAATCATCAGATAACAAATTCTCTCAATCGTCATCATGCTGTAAAATCATTTGAACGGCCTCTAGAGTGGTGAAAGTCCGCTGACGTGAGCCACCGTTCGGCTTGTCGAAGGTTGCGTCGCCATTGTGCTCCACTTCACGTGGTCCAGTTACCAAATCATTAGCGACAATAAAGGTGTCTTCCCTATGACGTATCCTAATTTACATCCTATTTTTATATTGTAGACACATATAGCTCAGTGTGCAGCGTTCCTGTGTGCTGACTGGCTCACACAGTTGTGAATGAAAAATCGGAAAACTCCTGTAACGTCAGCGGACGGCTCTTAGGCAATATAGCAACACCTTTTGTGCAACGTCAGCTGACGGCTTATAGGCACTGAACTGGTTAAAAAGAACTGGTGGTAGTTTTTTCATCTTTGGCCTTTCTTAGTGGCATGGAGACATCCCTGATGTGGCCACTAGTGATTGGCTGCACAGTAAACCACACAAGTTTAATTAAGCTGAACTGACACAAAGAGTTGATGTGTGTTTCAGATTGCCAACGGCGTGGTGTTGATTGTCACAGCCTTCCTCATCATGTACACCTTCCACTGTACCTGGGTCACCTCTGAGGCTTACTCCAGTCCCTCCATCGTCCTGTCTGCGCGTGGTGGGGACGGCAGTCGTATCATCTTTGACGATTTCAGGGAGGCTTACTACTGGCTGCGACACAACACGCCTGAGGTGAGGCATGGCGAAAATTTGGATAGGATGGATGAGATCAAGGGAAAATGGGGGAGAATTTGTTTCGGTCAGTTAATTCTTTTAAAATAGCGCACAACATGGGAAACTCAAGCTGCTAAACAGTCAGTATTTGTTTACTTCCTTGCTGACGCACCAGTTTTACTACTTTTTAGTTTACAGCTGTTAGTAAATGGTTAATGATGATTATAGGCCATTTTATGAGGAAAGGGAATTGGAGCACCTGGTCACAACAGGAAAGCTGGAGGGAAAGAGAGCACCAGGTAGTCTCAGGGAAAAATATTGGACGGACTTGCAGAGTGGCTGAAGACAGGGTGGAAGATGTGCTTGCGGCAACAAGGGATAGAAACATATGGAGGGCGTTGATCGCCAACGCCATGTGGCAAGGCACTTGATGATGATGATGATGATGATGATGATGATGAAGTAGTTCATATTATTAGAAAGTTCAAAATGTGATCTTTGCAGGCAGACAATTTTCAGATAAGAGTTTTCAAAACTTAAGTGTTCTGTTAAGAACAGACCAATGTAAGTGACAGTGCGTAAACCAGATGCATATTTATGTCTCAGTAATAACTGTACAGAGGTCTGGAGGAACCTCCATGTTTCCCTCTCTCTCTCTCTCTCTCTCTCTCTCTCTCTCTCTCTCTCTCTCTCTCTCTCTCTCTCTCTCTCTCTCTCTCTCTCTCTCTCTCTCTCTCTCTCTCTCTCTGATTTGAGGATTGACAGACTTGTTTATGGATTGATTGTTATATCATTACAGTACCTTTGTGTGTGTGTGTGTGTGTATGTGTGTTGTCCCTGTATATCCACTTGGTATTTTAGAATTCATGTATGTGAATGTCGTTTTCTATTCTTGAACTGTACCTTTCTAGTGCATATGTATTTATGTGCGCGTGTTTTCATTGCACTATTGTCTTATGACTGCAACATGCTGATGTTACAGTCTGTACCTTCATGTATCTGTATGTACATGTATGAATATATGTGCATATATATTTTGTTTTATTGATTTCAAAAAATGTCTGGTGGGGGGGGGGGGGGATAGGTGGGGCAGTTGCCATATAATTTGTGAGGATGCGAGCATGATGTGAGTGTGAATAGAATGAGCACGATGTCATCATACAAATGCCTGTTCTGTGAACTTGGCATTAGACTATCTTATATCCCAAGTTTGACAAGTACAGTAGTCAGGTGGGCAGGATATCGGACTTCCAGGCAGAAGGTCTGGGGTTCAAAACCTGTGTGGGCATCTCCTGTCTGGCGAAGATTCTTCTGATCTCCCAAGTCAGGGTTTGTGCTGACCTGTTAGTGTCCGGCCCCTCTTGTGTCTATACTCTTGCAGGACATCAGTTGTGCACGTTAAAGATGTTTAAGTCATGTCAGTGTCCGGTGGCTTATGGAAACACGGAAACGCCCAGACTGCGCCCCACTGAAAACGGACTATACAGACTGTGCAGCATTATACTGCATGCATAGTTCAGGCAAAGTAATGTCCACACACCCATCCATGAAAAATCAGAACGCATTTAAAACAATTTTTTGACGGTCTTTGTGAATACAGCACATTTTTATTCAATTTGCAGGTTGTGTTTATTTGAACAGTATGGAGCATTGTAGTTTAAAAATGATTTTGGGAGGGGGGGGGGGGGTAGTTCTGATTTGTTTTGTGATTTGTTTGGTTTTGTTGTTGTTTTTGTAGTTTTTATATTTTAAATGTTTTAATAAATAAAAAAGGTACATCTTCAAGAATTAAGCTGGACTAAAAAATGTGACTTCAGAAGACTTTAAGTGATGGTGGATGTCTGCTTTTTCAGGATTCCAAGGTGATGTCATGGTGGGATTACGGTTACCAGATTACAGCCATGGCCAACAGGACTATATTGGTGGACAATAATACCTGGAATAACACACACATATCACGTGTGGGGCAGGTGAGGCTCAATTCAGAATTTATGTATTTATGCAGATTGGGAAATTCAAATGTGCATACACTGGTCTCACACAACATTCTCACAACTGCTTGAAGATGGAAACACAAATCTGTCTTAAAACGTGTACAAAATGAAATGATTCAAGGGATTTAGATCATGTGTGGAATAAAGTTTCAAGTCATTCAAGGCTTCCATAGTCACAAATAAGTAAAATTGATTCTGTGGTAAGGAAAGTCAACCGCAGAAGGCTTTGACACACATACATATGCACGCGCGTGTGCACACACACACATGCGCACCACACACACAAACGCACACTCACACATGCTCATATACGCACGCACGCACACGCACCACACACACACACACACATATACACACACACGCACACCACACACACACTCGCTCGCTCACACATACACGCACGCACACACTTGCTAACACACACACACTTGCTCACACACACACACACACACACAACACACAACACACACACACATACACACATACACACACACACACGCTCAAACACACACATGCACACACACGTCCCCCCCCCCAACACACACATACACATACCCACATATACACGCACACATACACACACACACAGAGTACAACTCTCATGTTAACCTGACAGTAAATGGTGTATAATGATTGTGTGTGTGTGCTTGTGATTTTTAGGCCATGGCCTCCACGGAGGAGAAAGCATACGAGATAATGCGTGAACTGGACGTCAGTTACGTGTTGGTCATTTTTGGTGGCCTTACAGGCTATTCCTCTGATGGTGAGTCCTCCATTGTGGTTTGTATAATTCTTTGATTCCCTCACTGTATCCGCGGGCTGTAAAATAAACTTCACTCTTTCAGTCTCTCACCCTAAGTTGCAGACACAGTTATTGTACACTGAGGTATGGTATGCCAAGGACCTGTACAGTTTGCTAACTGTAAACGCTGTGTGAAAACTTTGATTCTTGCTGAATAAACTTTTGATTTTAAAGGGAATTTCATTATATGATGACATTTTAGTTTTTCTCCTGGTCAAATTTGACTCTGACTACTCATTATGATATGAATAAAGAGTTTGTTGTAAAATAGAATGAAACAGAACACCTAGACTGACCCTTAACACTTTATCTGAGCTGTTGGTTGGGCAGGTACTAGTGACTTTGGTGAGAACAAGTGTCATAGTAATTGTATAAGTATGTTAGTATAACTATTGCCTTCTGTTTCATATGTATAAATTTTATCCATCTTGTCATGGGTATATTGTAAGGCGTTCTGAGTAGTAATTATGGAATGGTGAACAACCTTCTTTTTTTCTCTTCACCCCAGATATCAACAAATTTTTGTGGATGGTGCGTATTGGAGGGAGCACAGACCGAGGAAAGCACATTCACGAGATGGACTATTACACTCCCCAGGGAGAGTTCCGTGTGGACAGAGAGGGTCCCCTGTCCTCCTCAACTGTCTGATGTATAAAATGTGCTATTACCGCTTTGGGGCAGTTTACACAGAGAGCGGTCAGTAGTGTTTCTGTCTTGTTCTTATCAGTATGTGTGTGTGTGTCTGATTGTCTGTTTGCATCTTTGTGTATATGTGCGTGTGTGTGTGAGCGCATGCATGTGTGTGAGCAGCATGTGTGTGTGTGTGTGCGTGCTTGCGAGAGAGCATGTTTGTGCGTGTATGCTTCTGTGAGCGTGCGCACGCACATATGTGTGTGAATGATTGATTAATCTATCGATTGAGCAATTGATTAATATTTTTCAGCAGTACAGTACAGCTGTGTTGAGTCAGTTTTCTTTGTTGCCTGATGACACAGTGCAGCTGTATTTGATCAAGTTTACTTAAATGGATAAAGTTGAAATAAAATAAAACTTTAATAATAATGATAATGAAGCACCTACTGACTTAAAGGTTTCAAGAGAGTGGTAACTTAATGTCTATGGCAAAACAAATGTTTTGCTTCTCTGTGGTAAAGATATTGGTCTGCTTTCACATGTTCATTGCTGTCGTCTGATAACATCTACATGTAGACTTGATTTTTATTTAAATATTATCTGAAGGTCTGCATTTCATAATGGTTAAGTACAGCGACTGTGTTACAAACTTTACATTGTATAAAAAAAAAACTTCCTAGTCCCACCTGAAGATTTTGAAGCAGCCATGAAATTTTTTTTACTAAATATCAGATATACTGATCATATCACCTGTGAACAAGCGCACCAAGCCATTTAGCAGTAGCGTGACAATATGAAGTCCGCTGACTTAGCTAAGAAATGAGAAACCATGTTGGTATGGCCTTAAACAGGTTCCAGTGGTTGTGTTGCGTTTTATGGCCTAATTAGCAGGATCCAGTGTGTTGGATATGGCCTTAAACAGGATCCAGTGGTGTTGGTTTTTTATGGCCTTAAACAGGTCCAGTGATGTTGTATGGCCTTATAACAGGATCCAGTGATGTTAGTATGGCCTTATAACAGGATCCAGTGATGTTAGTATGGCTTATAACAGGATCCGTGATGTTGGTATGGCCTTATAACAGGATCCAGTGATGTTGTATGGCCTTATAACAGGATCCAGTGATGTTGGTATGCTTGCCATTATATCAACAGGATCCAGTGATGTTGGAGTATGCAGCCTTATAACAGGATCCAGTGATGTTGGTATGGCCTTATAACAGGATCCAGTGATGTTGGTATGGCCTTATAACAGGATCCAGTGATGTGATATTGCTTATAACAGGTCCAGTGATGTTGATATGCCTATAACAGGATCCAGTGATGTTGATGCTTATAGGATCCATGATGTGGTGGCATATAACAGGATCCAGTGATGTTGAGTATGGCCTTATAACAGGATCCAGTGATGTTGGTATGGCCATATAACAGGATCCAGTGATGTTGGTATGGCCTTATAACGGATCTAGGTTATGATTTGTTAGTATGGCCTTATAACAATCCGTGATGTGGTATGGCCATATAACAATCCAGTGATGTTAGTATGGCCTTATAACGGATCCAGTGATGTTGGGTTTGGCCTTATAACAGGGTTATCCCGTGATGTTGGTATGGCCTTATAACAGGATCCAGTGATGTTAGTATGGCCTTACAACGGATCCAGTGATGTTAGTATGGCCTTATAACAGGATCCAGTGATGTTGTATGGCCTTATAACAGGATCCCGTGATGATGGTATGGCCTTATAACAGGATCCAGTGATGTTGGTATGGCCTTATAACAGGATCCAGTGATGCTGGTATGGCCTTACAACAGGATCCAGTGATGCTGGTATGGCCTTACAACAGGATCCAGTGATGTTGGTATGGCCTTATAATAGGATCCAGTGGATGTTGATATGCCTTATAACAGGATCCAGTGATGTTGTATGGCCTTATAACAGGATCCAGTGATGTTGGTATGGCCTTAAACAGGATCCAGTGATGTTAGTATGGCCTTATAACAGGATCCAGTGATGTTGGTATGGCCTTAAACAGGATCCAGTGATGTTGGTTATGCCTTACAATAGGATCCAGTGATGTTGATATGGCCTTATTAACAGGATCCAGTGATGTTAGTTTGGCCTTACAACAGGATCCAGTGATGTTAGTATATGGCCTTATAACAGGATTCTGTGATGTTGCTAATGAAGTCCTTCAGGAAAACAGTCACTGTGGTGTAGTAGTTAGCGCATCGGACTGCCAACTGGAAGTCTGTGGGTTCAAATCCCTCTTCAGTCCCTTCAAAAATCATTGTGGGATTTTTCAGCTCTAACCGATTCCAGAGTTGGGCATGCTATGGGCTCTTTGGGAAGACTGGGACCGCACAGTCAGTCTCATCCACTTCACGGATGCATCATTGAGGGTGTTGCTCGAATCTTCTGACCAGCACCACAGGTGTCTATATCTCTCGGGCCTGGTTGACGCCAGGATATATTTTGATAATAAGCGTAGAGTACAGCGCTGTCATGCGGTCTCAGTCCTAGATGGAACTCCATAGCATTATGATTATCATCATCATCATCATCGCATTGTAAAAACTGTGCCAGCTTCTGTGGCCATCAAAGTGGCGAAAGAAATGGGACAGGAAAAAAAGGTCATTTAAAAAAAAGTCCTCCAAGGAACTGTTGAGGAAAGAGACAAAAGGGAAGACTGAGAGAAAAAAAGATCAACTGACAACATTACAGAATGACAACAAAACACTATGCAGAGCCCTAGGCTTTTGCACATAACTGACAGAGCTGAAGGAATCTGTTGAACAGTTCTTTGGTGGGGCATCCCAGAGTGAAGGGAGAAGAAGAATGAAATTACTGAAGAATGAGAAAACCTAGGAATGTGCATGTCTTTAACCAAAATTTGGTAAAGATCCCTTCAAAAACAGTTGAGAAAATCTTTTGATCACACACATTAACACACAATTTGGGCATATGCACACGCACATACACTCACACACACTCTGTCACACATATGCATGCACGCATGCATGCACGCACGCACGCACACATGAGTAAGAGGAAATGGTCACCCACTTTTAAAAACGGAAGAAGAAAAAAAGAAAAAGGAGGGGGGTGGATGCAGAAAGATTTTCTTTGTGTTGAGATGTTATTTTTCTCCACTGTTTGTTTTGTTTTGTTCTGTTTGATCTCAGAATTTTAGGGGGGGGGGGGGGGGGGGGAACAGTGAACAAGTCAAACCCATAGTCTTGTCCTTTGATTTTACAGGCAAGCCCACAGGGTATGACCGCGTGCGCAATGCAGAGATCGGCAACAAGGACTTTGAGCTGGACGTCCTGGAGGAGGCCTACACCACCGAACACTGGCTGGTGCGCATCTACAAGGTCAAAGATTTGGAGAACCGTGGTGTCTAAACCACTTCACCATGCACACACTTTTGTCCCCTGTGTCCCATCCTTCACACGCGCACACACACACACACACACACACACACACACAGACAATTAAATATTTCTGCTGATGTTGGATAAAGAATTATTGATGGGTGTGAGTGTGAGAGCAAAGGGGTAGAGAGAAGGATTGGGTAGTGTAGATTATTCATGTACAAATTACATAGCAGATGCGGTGTGGGGGATGTTAAGTTTTGTGATGTGATTCTTCAGTGGTTTCTCCTCGGTGAAGGAGTGGTGATTTTATTTTCCATTGGCATGTTGATAGTGAGCTTTTAAGTGTAAAGGATTGAATGATAGGATGTGTTGAAGTTGTTGTCTGTTCTTGCTCGATTTGTGTTGTATGTTGAGGATCATTCTTGACGTAATGATAATCATAATAGACATTCATCCACACCAAGTCTAGCAGCAGCCCAGTGTGTTGGCAGATAATTCCATTTTTTTAGCACGAACACTCCATTATATAAAACAAAAGAAGACAACATGTGTACATATATGTACACACGCTCAGACATACACAGACAAGCGCGCGCTCATACACACACACATACATGTGCAACACACACACACAACAGCATTAATGTACAACATCTGATACTTAAATTTTCAGCAGACTTCAGAGATTATGGTGATACTTAATTTTCAGCAAACATCAGTAATTATTGATGATGCCAGGTGATGGGAGGGTAACTGCTATCATTTACTGGGACTTTTTTTTTTTTGCTGATTTCGCAGTAATATTGCATCATAGAAGCATGAATTTTCAGAGTTCTCTAGATATAAGATCTGGATCAATGGTTTGTAGCTGCAGTAGAAGTAGTCACACTTACTGATACAGTGTCATTGAGTGCAAAACATTTTCATGACATAGAATTCCATCTGGGACTGTCTGTGTTTATCTGTAGTTTTGTTGTATGCAAATTGTTTATAAGAAAAATAACAAACTCTTAACTGAAAAATTAACAGAATGTGCTGTCTTAGAATACTGAATGGAAAGATATTTGAATATGTGTATGTATGTTTCTCTGTTGTGTGTGTGTGTGTGTGTGTGTGTGGTGTGTGTGTGTGTGTGTGTGTGTGTGTGGTGTGTGTGTGTGTATGTGTGTGTGTGTGTGCATTTTTGCCATTGTTTGTGCATTCTTCTCTGTGTCACAAGTCAGACTTACATACAGACTTTACACCCAGACAAGGATTATTTTTTCTTTCATCTTGTACGACACAATTGGTACTGAGTGTGTCTGCTAAAGTGATACCTCCTGAGATGTGGTGTTGTAAACTTGTGTGCTTTTCCAGGGTGAAAAAAAGTAACATGACGTATGTTTTAATCAATAAATATTTTATTTACACTCTGAACATTGGTGTGTGCGACTTGGTCAGTTTGGGCATGATTAGTGACTGTGTGTGTGTGGGTGTGGTTGGGTGTATCAGGGTGTGTTTGGGTGGTTGGGTGTGTCAAGTTGTGGGTGTTGTGTGGGTGTGTCAGGTATTGTGTGGGTGAGTGGTGCCTGAGATTTGTTGAACATTATCAGTCCTCACCTTGTGAACAACCAGTATTTCAGGGTGATTGATTTTCTTAATGTAAACACATCAATTCTTTAAATATGTTTGAATTCACACAATACCTTTTAAAAAATCTCAGCCCCATCCAATATAGGAGTTTGTACAATACTCCCTAGGTCCAAGCAGTTTTGACACTGACAACGTACTTTTGAACACATTTTAGCAGTGGTTTCTAACTAAACCACTAAATCTTTAAAAGTTTTTCTTTAATGAAAAATTAAGTTTTTATATTTGTATGCTTACTATTTTTGAAGTATTGATTGCATTATAATACATCTGGACAATGCTGTTTTGAAATGTAGGGAGAGTGCTTTGACAGTTAATGTTCTTCACAAGCATGAAAAGAATTCTCTACCGAGTAGACTCGGCAGGTTGCAGGGCAGGATTGAAACTGAATGCTCTAAAAACCAAAGTCATGCGCATAGCCAGAAAAGGCGGCCAGGAACATCCAAACATTTAAAAAGAAGGCCAGGAACATCCAAACATTCAAAAAGAAGGCCAGGAACATCCAAACATTCAAACAAATAAAACAGACTTAGACAAGGTCCAACATTTCAGGTATCTAGGATCTGTGAAAGCAAATGATGGCTCCCACACCAAAGGTGTGAAAACAAGAATTGGCATGGCAAAACAAAACAAAAAATGGTCCAGTTAAACAATGTATGGAAAGACAGAGGGTTTCTCAAAGATTTAAAACTAAGAATCCTGAAAAACAGGATTTGACCCGTTTGTTTTCATGTATGGTTGCGAAGCCTGGAAACTAAGAAAAGACAAAGAAATTAAAATCAGTGCAGCAGAATGTGGCTGTACAGACGACTTTTCAGAGTCAAATGAACAGACAGAAGAAGAAGAACAAACGATAGTGTATTAAAGAAACTGAATGTCAAGCAAAAGAAAGCTGAAATATGTAGGCCATGTGATCAGAAATACCAAAACAGATTTGATATCAACAATCCTGAGGGGAAACTTGAGGCGAGGAGAAAAAAGGGACGACCGCACACCTCTTATTTCAACAACATTGCTGAAGTCTGTGGTCTGGAGATCCAGGAGGTCGCCCCAGATGTCTTGATCGTGTTACCTCGAGAAAACTTGTGACGTCGAGTATGGCCGCTATCGCCGATCCCGGCAAGGGAGAGAAGTGGTGATGATGATGAGATGATGATTTTCCAAACAAATCAAAGCATTTCAAAATCATTGTATTTAGAGATAGGTATTACCTGTCTTGTTTTGTCAATTAAACATACATTTTTATTCTGATTGTATGTGTTCCAGTTGCTGTTTGCTTGAACACTGGCATTCATTCAGATTCCGTAACTATTTTCTTGACTGCATTTAACACCGCTTTCATATCGTTATTCTCAGATACATCCACATCCACCTTACTCAAATCTGCCACTGACAGTCTCAGTTTGGAGTTTGTTCAAGAGAGATTCATCACGATAGGACAATTCTACATGTGCTCCAACTAAATCTGCTGGCAATTACCTGTCAGACACCCGGAGCCTGTGCAGAATCCTACGCACTGGCAAGATCTTGAAATGGGTGGGGCCGGGGTGGAGAAGGGACCTATGAAACATTAAGCTGACATCACCAGAATGATGGAAACATGAAATGGGCAGCAAACAGGCCAGCTTTTTATGTTGCAGGTTAGGACTGAACTCGAAATATTGGATCTTGAATCCACAGTTGCATCAAAAGATCCAACCAGCCCACCTGGAAAAAAAAGGAGGCGATTCTGTGAATGAGCCCTGAACTTCCCTCTGAGGGAGCATATTACGTTTCCACAGAGGGAAGCTACAAGAACAAACAGAATTTGTGCAAGAATTGCATGCATGACACACAGTTGTCTGAAGTAGAAGTGCCTCACCTTATCTACCAGCTTCTGGCATTATCAGTCAGGCAGAAAAAAATGTCTTTTCATCGTTCACCGTCGCAGGAAGCCACTAGATAAAGTGAAGGAGTGAAAGGGTGAAATTTGCAGCTGATGGATAGGGTGAGGGAGTGAATTGACATACACCACAGCAAACCATGGAAAAACGCGATAAATATTGTTACAAATGATGGAACTTAGAATTTGTTCAAAAGGTATTTGTTGCACTCAGACAATTCCATATGCACTCCACCCAAATCTGTCAGTTTATTATCTGGCAAACTTCCAGAGCCTGTACAAAACCCTATCCTCTGGCAAGACTGAAACGCTAAGCTGACACCACCAGAATGATGGAAATGTTTGGATGGGCAGCGAACGTCTTAAAGTCGACACCCACCTGATAATTATCATATGGCATCCCAGAGAAGCAGGAGAAGAGAAGTGGTGGCGGTTATCGCGATGGGATGCTGTGGATGCAAAAATCAATACCCCCTCCTGTTTGGGGTAACCACAGGGGCTATATAGTAGGCAGGTTGGGGTTCTTCTTTCCTGTCATGCTCTCACAAGAGATTTTATTATTGATTTCTGCCTTCCAGATCATTCGCCTGTATTTCTTCCAAATCCAACCTCTCCATAGTTCCCCAAAGACGAAACATGACAGTTTTTAAGGCGGATAAAGAACAGTCACACACATGCAAATCCACTCCTGCTATGTAAATAGGTCCATATGGATTTGTATGCTGAGATAAAGTGCTTGTAGAAGCTCTCGTTGGCGGAAGAAGAAGAAGGTTGTTATATCCTGCACTAACAACATTAGAGCACTCTGCAGTAGGATGGACAATAAGAAGACCAGGATTTCTTTGTTGTTGTTGTTGTTGTTGTTGTTGGTGTTGTCGGTCGTCGTCGTGTGTCGTCGTGTGTGTGCGTGTTGCTGCTGCTGCTGCTGTTGTTGTTTTGTTTTAAAACGTAATGCACCCCAGGTTGAATTAGCAACTATCTGCAAAAGTAATGTTGAGCATCATACATTAAATTCCCTGGAAAAGGCCGATTTCCAATTCAGCCTGGGGCGACCATCCCCAACACAGACCAGTCACAGGTGGCGGATAGTGAAGCCCTTCAGATATGGAGGGTGGCTGTGAATAAGCTAGCTTGCTAGCAAGTAAGCAGTCCCGGACCAAACTGGCGGTGTTCCTATCAGGACAGGGTGGGGTAGCAGGTGGCGCTGCTATCCTTAAAAAATGCCCCAGGTGTCTTATGACGGTTCATCAGCGGGTAAGGGCCGCTATAAGCCCTAGCTACGGGGTGGGATCCCCAGAGAAACAATCCCCCTGTGCTCCCAGGGCAGGACGTACGGCCAGGAGCTAAGGGCGGGGCAACCCCTACAGAAAACTAGAAGGCTGAAGAGAGAGGTACCGGGCCAGTGTGCACTTCTAACAACCCATGGTACCATGCACTTATCGCACAATGGCTACACACTCATCGAGTTCAGACAAGACATCACCCGGACTCAGCTGATTGTGTAGCAGCGTACGCCAAGAAGAAGAAGAAGATACATTCAATTCGTGTTCTGATTATGTTTTTGTGTTGTTGTTGTCGTTCTTGTTGTTGTTGTTGCTGCTACTGCTGCTGGTGCTGGTGCTGCTGTTGTTTTGTTTTAAAACATAATGCACCTCAGGTTGAATTAGCAACTATCTGCAAAAGTGATGTTGAACATCATACATTAAATTCGCGTTCTGATTATGTTTTTGTGTTTTTTTTCTGGTTCCTATTTGCTTAAATGTAGGCAGTCACTTTTGTTTTGGATTGCTCGACCTTTGTTCAGGGCTCAATTAATTTGATTTCATTTTTGCGTTAGCATCCATCTCAGGTAATACAATTGACGGGAATAACCATCTCATACATACATACATATACAGAAATACTGTTATGTATTCCTGGGAACAATTACGATCTACCCCTCTCCTGATCACAGGACAAAACCAAATATTGTTGATTTGGATATATATAGGCCTACATATACATACATAAATATATATATATATATATACACACATAGGCCTACATATATATATATATATATATATATTATATATTGTGTGTGTGTGTGTGTGTGTGTGTGTGTGTGTGTGTGTGTGTGTGTGTGTGTGTGTAGACCTTTTGCATGACTGATTTTGAACATTTAACTCTGCCAGATCAATGCAGTACAATGTCCATGTTTGGGTTTTGAGCCCATGTCATCATCATCATCAAGTGTCTTGTCACATGGCGTTGGCGATCATGGCCCTCCATATGTATCTATCCCTTGTTGCTGCAAGCACATCCTCCACCTGTCTGTCTTGTCTTTGCTGCTCTCTTTCCCTCCAGCTTTCCTGTTGTGATCAGGTGCTCCAATTCCATTTTCCTCATAAAATGGCCTATAGATGTTGCCAGTCTTTTCCTAATTTTCCTTATGAATGATCTTCTTGTGTCTGCCTCCACCAAGACTGTCTCGTTTGTTTTCTTTGCTGTCCATGGAACTCTCAACATCCTTCTTAGAAACCACATCTCGGCTGCCTCAATCTTGTTCTGGCTTTGCTTGTTGACTGTCCACGCCTCGCAACCGTACAACATTATCGGTTCTATACAACCTTCAAAAACTCTCTTCCTGATGTTAATTGATAGGCATTTGTAAAGGCCATGTATTTTTATTAATTGTCTTGTTCGCTGCCCATTTGAATGCTCCCTTCATTCTGGTGGCGTAAGTGTTTCATAGAACCTGTTCCCTTCCCCATTTCAAGACTTCACCAGCACGTAGGTTTGGCACGGGCTCAAGGAGTCTGCTAGATAACTGCTGGCAGACTTGGGTCGATTGCATAAGTAACTGACGAATGCACTGACACCTTATTCACCCTTTCGCTCCATTACTGTATCCGCCAGTTTAAATTCCTGCAGGAAGCTGGTGAATAGAGTCAGGGAATGAATGAGTGAAATGTTTGTTTTGCTATCATAGCCTGTAACGCAGGAAGCTGGTGGGCTAAGTGAGGGAGTCAAAGGGTTAAGTTCTTGGAGGGGTCAGAGGGTCAGGTTTTTAGTTTTTTTGCTTTGTTTTAATAGCTGATAATGCAGGGGGGGGGGGGGCCTGTAGTCAAGTGGTTAGAGCGCTCGTCTGCGGTGCGGAAGGTCGGTGGTTCGAATCCGCTAAACGCTGGTTCGATTTTTCCGGCCTGAAAACTCCCTCTGTCCACCCAGCAGTGAATGGGTACCTGACTTCGGTCGGGGGAGGTTTAAAAAGGCGGCGAAAGGAGAGGGATGGGCTCCGCCTTTCATAATGCCGTGCCTAGACACGGTGAATCTTTAACAGTTCACCGCCCCTACGGCCATATTGACCATGGGACCTTTAACCTTTTTTAACCTTAATGCAGGAAGCTGATGGGTAGGGTGAGGGGTCAGAGGGTTAAACTAATTTCAAATTTTAAAAACTTTTGAGTCAATGACAACCGTCATAACGCCAATCAGACCCATCACTGTGTCCATACCACTACGCTGTAGCACCAGAATTACTAGACATGTCGGAGGACGCTAAAAATATATTCTAAAAATAACATGGAGATGTGTACACACGCGTGAAAACACGTAATCTCGTGGAACAACATGGCGCCCATGTAAGCGAAGTAGGCTAGTCTTGCTTTCTATTATCAGGTGGGTTATGCTCATTTTTCCTCTGCTATCGCCTCAGAACCCGTGCGTTGTTTTACTGGAATGCAGTAGCATTTGCATGATAGTGTGTTGATCTTACCTCTGCTTCACCAAAAATCTGTTGTAGAGCGATTTGCATTCGGTCACTCCCTTTTCAAAACAAGTGGGTGTCGCTGTCTCAGTGTCTGACAGCAGATGACACTCGATGCTGATTGCTATTTCGATCAAGCAGACCAGAGTGACGTGGATGGCGAGTAAGGTCAATTGCATTGTAAACGGACCATCAGACATACCCTTCAGACAGGTTTTTTTGTTTTCTGCCATGAAAAGAGGAGCTGGAAGTGTCTTTTTTATTAGGCCTTGTTTTCCTCACTGTTGTATAGGCATACTTGTTTTCGAGTCAGTCGAGATCCCCACTTTTCGTTTTTGAGGAGAAAGATGAAAACTGTATGAAGCTATAATAACTAATTTTCGAGTTCTGCGATCTTCTTTTTTTAAGGTGAAAGCTCAGATTAGTCAAAACCTTTGCATTTTAGATAACTGAACTGTTGGTAGCTGTTTGTCTCCATCCAGCTTCAAGTACTAGGTATTGCACACACATGTATACATTGACGAGCAGTAACACACAAACTGCATTTTTGCATTCAAGGCCTTCGGAAGCTACTCTCAGAAAGTGTAGGCCAACATACACAAATAGTGATGTAATAACTAGTATAAATCACTCTGTTTCTCTTTGTCTTCTTGTTATCTCAAGTTTCTCTCTCTTTCTGTCATTTGCATTAGATCAGATGTATATCATTTAAATAAGTGTCAGTGTGTAGCTCTTCCTTAGTTTTTAATGACCATGGCCTAAATTGGATAAATTTCTCTCTCTTTCTCTCTCTCTCTCCTCACACACACACACACACACACACACACACACACACACACACACACACACACACACACACACACACACAATCTTTCTCACTCTCTTGCTCTTGCTCTCTCTCTCACACACACACACATATTACATGCAGACTGAATAGCGTGCACACATGTATGCATAGTCACACATACACGCACACATTAAGTCATACTCTACTTAAAAAACATTAACATATTCACAGCTGTTCACACACAAATTGGAGCTATGAAACACATGATATATATGAGCCAGTAACAAAATATTCACAGCTGTTCACACACAAATTGGAGCTATGAAATACGTAATATATATGAGCCAGTAACAAAATGTCATGGTGATGCGCTCTTGTGTTTTTGATTTGAGAAATAAACTATCCAGAAACATTTTTCTTTGCTTGGGTATTTTTTAACTTTTTCTCATCATAACGCTAGCCCGCTAGTGTTCTCGTGGAGAACCACAGGCGCTGGAACGCTTGGGGTATAGCATTCAGCAAGCTTGCCGCTGACAAGGTAACGCTAGGATTCTAGCTCTTGCGTTAGAAAATTCCTACGTGAAGCCAGTTACGGTCTAAGTTACAGTACTTACACAACCTCTATTATAGTATCAAGTAACAATTTCTATGTACTGTGAGAGTATTTCCTGAGTAAAATAGTCTATTTGAAGAATTTTTTCGGGTGCGAGAACAACGTCACCCGAACCGCGTGCTTCACTGAAACAAAGGCAAAATGGAGCGCCCTGCGAATGCGCGATGTCACTGTTCACTCAGGATTGTGGAATTTTTGTGCGTGTTGTGTACTTTTCTGAGCTTCTGATAGATGATACAAGTCATGGAGAATTGCTGAGTCTCTTTTTTCTGTTTTGTTTAATCTGCTGAATGGACGAAATGCTTGTCTGAAATGCTCCTCATCCATATTTCATTGCACAAATAACCTCAAAGCATGTCTGAACAAACTTTATACTGTAGATATCCTAAAAGAAGATTAAATTACCTTTCTAACCATACCCTACATGTTGATGTTAGTAATTTGGGGGCCTGTGAAAATTAATTCAAAGTGGCCTAAAAATGCATGTTTCCAGGGAAAGTAGTCAGTGGCAGCTGGCACGTCTGCAGGGAAGTAGGTCAAATAGCCAGCTGACGATGCCAAAGTGTTAATAGCTTATATCTTAAAGAGATAAATACTACAATATCATTTACATACTACTACTACTTCTACTACTACTACTACTACTACTACTATGATATCAATAACAATAATCATTTCATTTATATAGCACAAACAGTCTGTGTCAAAAGTATGCTCGTTGCACTTAACAGGAAGAAAACAACCAGTACTCATACACACACATGCACAGGATGTTGAGCTAGGGTACACCTAACCTGCTAGGCATGTGACCTTGACCCAAGTTATATATGTATATAAATATGTATTGATACATGCGCACTGTTTGCACCAGCTGCACGCCCACGGGTGGATGCACGCAGCGCACAAGCACGCACGCCGCACGCTGCACCACCACACCACGCCCCACGCACCACACACCACCACCACACACACACACACACACACCACACACACACACACACACACACAACATTGAATCATGTGGGTAATTCGTAAAAAGAAAACATCAGAATTGGCCATGCAAAAATGGGATGTCTGCTGACATGCCACAAACATATATATTCATACTGCCGCTGCAAAGTCAGGAAGCAAACTGGAATGTGTGAAACAATTTGATAATTCATTTGCCAACATGCTTGTTCCAAAAGCATGCATATAACTGTTTTGATTAAGTTTGAAACAAATCCGAAAGTGAATTGTTTCAAATATGATCCACCAGTGTCTAGGAGATACGCAGTCAGATTTAAGCAGCCCCCGCTTTCTGCTTTGTTTGAAGTGATCCAACATTTTAATTTCATGAAAACAAAGTGTGTCACTGACATAATATGTGTACCTAGTGATTAAGAAATTTGGTAATTTTTATATTTTTCAAACACTTGTGTGCAGTTTTCATGTCCGATCATCACAACTGACATTTTGGTGGCAGAAATTTAACTTGCCACACATCACGATCATTTACACTTTGTACCCCTCCACCAGGTCACATGTTCTTCCCAGAAACAAACTGAGAGCAGATGATGTCAGACAGGAAAAAAATGGGTAAATTTTATCGCAGTCTGCCTTGTTTAGGCCACATAACTGACTTATGGAATCACAAGTAACCAGACTGTAATGACAAACAATTTCAGTTAACACATGGTGAAGGGTAATTGCCTTGAACTTTTGAAGAGGTGCCTGAAGCATTGCTGAACCCAAAGGCATGATCATTGTGTAGATACTTGGCAAAGAAGCTGGTGTAGTTTTGCTTTCCATCCCTTAGTGGAATTTCGGTCTGTTTCACCATCACTATTAACCTCTCAGAGGATATATCGAGATCACATCTGACACTTTATTTACATAGAAGAACATAGTCAGCAAACCTCTCAGAGGATATATCAGAAATCACATCTGACACTTTAATTACAGAGGAACATACCACTAGCACCATTAGTTAGGGCTACCAGACAATAATTTGTAAGGCCTGGAGATAACCTTTGGAGTTTTTCCCCCTTGAACTGGTGATTTATAGTTCAGAACTGTACTGAGTTACTGGATGAAAAATTCGGCCCACCAGTGTTAGTGATTCACTCGCGTTGTTTAGAGGGCTGCAGTAGACAGAAAATTTCCCTGATATGATTGCTGAGAATTGTTGATGTTCCTTTTTGACGATTGTTTTCTAAGTGATACAGTTTTGGCTGTGTGGCTGACACATTCTTTTTCTTCTTTCTTTTATTAAAACAGTTAACTCTCATATTAGGAGAAGTACAAAATTATTTTCAACAGCATATATATGAAAAAAAAAAAGAACACTGCCATACACACCACACACCACACACACACACACACACACACACACACACACACACACACACACAACACACACACACACACACACACACACAAACACACGTTTACACAAACACATTCACTATGATATACACATGTACACAAACACACACATACATACACACCACCACACCATACTGGTTAAACATTTTTGAATATCATGGCTTTACAAAACATATATCACAAATACGATCTGATTTATGTATTAAAAAAGAGTAGGCCTGCATTTTGCTAGCATTCCTTTTTCTTATTTTTTATTGATATGCCTACTTGTATTATATATATATATGCATGGTATGTTTCTGCACAGTATGCATATCTGTCTTTGGTGAACATGCATACCAAATGTTTTATGGTTTCATAAGCCAGCCATTGTTACTACTTACAGGATATTTAACGTGCATATTTGGTATGCTGCATGAATATGAAGGGGGTTTAGGCACTGGAGATTTGTGCTATTTACCCACCAGGCAGGAGATACCCAGGTAGGATCGAACCAGACCTTTTACCAGCAGGTGGGAGGTACCAGGCCAGATCAGACCCAGACTTTCCAATGGGAAGCCTGATAACACATCGTTAAATGACATAAGCCTCTGTGCATTTGGCAAGATGTGTTGTTGTGTGATTCAATGATAAATCAGATAAGTGTTTTATGGTTCTTTTGGATTGCAGTATTAATGTTTTTGTAAAAAAAACCACATCCTGTAGCAGTTCTTGATTAACCCTTGGGCTCCCGTGCCCTATTCTCCAGCAGCAAAAACTTAACCAGTATGCTTGCCTTTAGTGTCATCTTTTCCATTTTCAAAGAGTGACACTCACCCAAACTGCATTTTGCAAAAAGAACATGTCGCACATACACTTTATGGTGGTTTTAAATCTATCAGTGCTAGAACTTTCTTTCTGTATGGCTCTTTCAGTATAAATAGTATCCCCACCTTCTGGAAATTCTGTGCTAGAAATTCCTCTTTTCTGTCACTCTCTTTGTTTCTTCCTTGTTCCTTTGCTTTCTGTCATTTCTTCCTATCATTTTCTGCCTTGCTGTTCCATTCACCTGTATGGGTTAGTTAAAGTCTTACATACTTTTTCTTAGGATCGATAATTGGGTACATGTATTAAGTGCATTTTTCATTTTGGCTCTAGGAAGGTGAGATAGCAGAAGCAATTTTAGGTAATTTATGCCTGTTTTTATGTATGTTTTTGGTGTCCTTAGGTATGCTTAAACTTGTATTCAGGTGTGTTTTTTAAATCCCCTGTGCGATAAATTGGACGGAATGGTCAACGCCGGGGGCATGTCCATAGATTATGTGCGTGGATGCTTTGATATTTGTACTTAATTTTCTCTTCCTTTTTTTCCCCCCGTTGAAGTCTTGTATGTTTTGAAGCAGCTATAGCCCTGATATGGCTGTACACAGTTGGCTGGCTTTACACAAAAATAACAGTAACAATTCTTTCTGTATGAATTTCAGTTTTAAAGTAAGGGAGATGTTCTTCAATGCTAAATGTAGTCCATGTTGCTTGGAATGACTGTACACAGTATGACGTCATAACAAATAACATCACAGTCTTCATTATTTCATTATTAGATCATAGAAGCTGACACCACCAGAATGATTGAACAGGTCAGGCTGTATCTTGCGGGCTGGGATTGAACTTGAGATATCGGGTCTTGGGTGCCACCGTTCTTTTCAAAAGAACCAGCCAGCTCATTTAAAAACTGAAACAGAACCGAAAAGCAACTTAAAAATGTGGCCTGGCTGGTGGTTGAAGCCACAACCCTTTGCCAGGTGTTGTTTGTGACAAAGTGATATGACAGTTGCTTTTAAGTTATGTAATTAGGACATCCTTGCTCTTGAAAGATGACTGTTGCACATATACATACGTGTATCTTTGAGCTCTGGTTTCTTAATTTTGCTTTGTGTTGTTTATTGTGACTTTTTTTTTTTCTCCCCGTTCAAGCATGGTTTGCCTCAAATAGTCTTGACAGTTTGGATTTGGATTGAGGATGTGATTTTTATGAACTCCCCTTTATTACCCACAGAGCTGTTTTTCCAGGGTTGGTCCAATTGGCCTTTGTTAATTTTTTTTAATTAAAAAAATTTTTCTTTGTTTGAATTTATCCTTGGCATTTTGATCAGAATACCTAGAATCCCAATGCGACAATTCACATTATTTCACATTTTATTTTTCTGATTTATTGAACAACAGCCGAGAAAACGATGGTTTGAAAATCAATACCAGCAAAACAGAAGTCATGTCAGTAGGATGAATGCCTGATAGACTGGACATTGCAATGAACAGTAAAAACTAGGAAGCATGTTTACCCAAGATGGGAAAAAGGTGGACAGAGAAAAAATTAATGATTTGAGACCAGAGTTTAAAAGGCAAATGTTGTGAGTTACTAACTTTGACGTCTTTTGAAGTACCTAAGCAGCCCCTTGAAAGAAAAACCAAGCTAATATAAGTAGGCTACAGTATTTGTACTGACTGCATAAGAGAAAGATCTCAACCTGTGAGATGAGATTTCTCAGAAGAGCGGCAGGCAAGATCAAAATAAACATGACTAGAAACAGAGAGATCTGAGGAATGGCTTGAACAACACCTATCAAGCATTGCATCGCACAACAATGTATTGACCCTTTGACTCCTGCACCCTGTCCACCAGCATCCTGCATTGTCAACCATGCTAGCAAAGCAAAAAGTTAACCCTTTGACACCCTCACCCTTTCCACCAGCTTCCTGCAGGAAGCTGATGGAAAGGGTGAGGGAGTCAAAGGGTTAAGTTTTTGCAGTTGGTGGATAGGGTGCGGGAGTCAAAAGGTTAAGCAATTTGCCCACCGGACCACGATAGAGTGACCAGCCAGCCTTCGAGCTTTCAACATCATGATGCTTTGGCTTCAGAGTCAGAGTAAGATGATGGTGTGGCTGGTTAGTTGTAATGGCAGATGCAGTCTACATCTATACATGACTTTATGCCAAGCTTCCTGTTTGGCTGCAGACTGCCCACTTCATCTCTTTGTCACACTTCCCAGCACAGTTAGACAGACAAAGTAAAGTAAGCTCCTCTGATTGATTTCTGGGGTAGAAACTCCAAGAATATGAAGCAACTGTATATATATAAAACAACAACAACAACAACAACAAAACGAATATGAAGCAGCTATACATGTCTGTGGACCCACTGCTGATATAGATTTTAAACTTTTTATTGATCTGGTTATTTCTGTCTGCTGGTATTGTTCGCTCTCTCTCTGTCTCTCTCTCTCTCTCGCCCTCTCTCTCTCTCGCTCTCTCTCTTGTGCTTGCACTCTCTCTTTCTCTCGCTCTCTCTCTCTCTCTTGCTAGCCCTGTTCTCTTCTTTGTCTTGTCTACTTACCAGTTACTGTGAATTGTAATTTAATCCTAATATTTATTGATTAGCTTAGGTGGTACAGTGATATCAATTGCTATGCTGTGGCCTGAAAAGCTTCATTCTAGGACATTGAACATTGATCAGGTTTTGTCTGTCTGTCTGTCTGTCTGTCTGTCTGAACATTGATCAAGTTTTGTCTGTCTGTCTGAACATTGATCAGGTTTTCTCTGTCTGTCTGCCCATCTGTTTCAGTGTTTGTCTGTTTGGTATTTCTGTGTGTGTTTCTCTCTCTGTCTCTTGAGTCTCGTTACTATCACGGGTATCAGTCTCTTGTATGTTTTCAGTTTAAATCTGTCCAGCTTTGTCTGTCTGTTTGTCTCTCCATCCTTCTCTCACCCTTCCCCTACTGCACACTTCTTTCTTCTTCTCTCGTAACTCCATTGGGGTGCTGCATCAAAAAAATGTTCAGATTTCCGCCAGCTCTGTCGGTTGTGTGCTGAAGCCTGGGTCTCTGTAAATGCTTTTTCTGTCCATTCAGCAGTGTTGTCAGTCCATTGTTGTTTCTGTCTTCTTGTCCTCATCCTCCCTTCCTCAGCAGTTCCCTAGACAATTGATTCAGTAAAGCCATTGGATCTTGTTACATGGCCAAACTAACATATTTTTTGTTTCCATAACTGAAGTTAGCAGATCTTCATATGGTTCAGTGTATTGCTGGATAGTTTGGCGAATTTGTTCATGGGTGATATGATCAGTGTATTATTTTGTGATAACATCACATTTTCATGGCTTAGATTCAACTTTACTCTTAGTCTTACCATGTCATTTTTCTCTCTTTTTTTATTTCTCTGATTCTGTTATCAGTCTTTGTTTTATTCTGTTCTGTCCATCTGTATTTCCCTTGCTGTCTCTGTCTCAGTGTCTCTCTTGTCTATCCCCTCCCCTTCTTCTGTCTAATTTATCCCCTTATTCTCTTCCCTTTCTCTCCTAATCGATTCCCATATCAGTGTCTTTTTATGCCTTTTGTTTTGTCTGTTTGCCTGTCTCCGTCTGTTTCTTCATCTCTCTTCCCCCTTTCCCATTCTGATAGATCTACCTTCCCATGTTTTTCTTTTTGTCTTCTTCCTCTCTCTCTCTCTTCTCCTTTCTATCCTCCCATCCCGTCTTTCCACTCCCATTTTGTGCCTGTCTGTGTAAACCACAGTTCTGGATAGATTAGAAGTGTAGTTTACTCTTTGAAGACTTTTTCGAACTTGAAATAGAAAAGTTCATGATATTGATTAATGGTTTACTAGAACATATCCACATTTTTTCTTTGTATTTTTGTTTCAGAATACAAGCTATCCACCACCAGCATCATGGTGTGAACTGAGACTGAGCCACTGATACTCAAGAACAAGCGGTTGTTATTTTCTTGTGATTTGACTTTCATTGCTCAACACACATTCATACAAAGGGAAGGAAAAGTGTACTGTACTGCTGGCAGGACTGACATTGAACAGACTGGGACTGACATCAGAGAGAGTGGGACCGCGCCTTGAAGCCAAGGCAGATGAAGTCAAAGACAGAGAAACGTTCCTGATACAACCTCTGAGCCAGACACACGATGAGTCTGGTGGACTATGGCCAAACGGCCGAGGACCACCAGTCCCTCCTGATCCTGGTGCGGCATACAGGTTCGCACCTGCCCACCAGCGCCTTCAACCGGGTGTGGGAGAAGGTGCGGGCGCTGAGCACGGTGCACGTGCAGGGTCAGAACCGCAATGTGGCGGTGCGCTACAAGCGAGGGTACCCCACCGAGAACAACGAGTGGGGTGATTTCCAGGCCCACCGTAAGGTGCTGGGCTTGGTGTCCATTGGCAAGTGTGTCGACCACGAGGAGTTCTCGGACCTGTTTGAGAACTACAAGAAGGTGAGTGGATGGTGTTGGTAGGTCTCTCCCGGTGGTTAGTTTGGCTTTGCCGCCCCCTTTTCTATATCTCGGAGTGTCACTGGCTTCATGCTGCTCATTTTAGCCATCCAGTACACCTCCATGCCAACCAAAACTGAAGTCGCTATAAGGACGGAAGTATGAAGGATCACAGAATCTTGGAAGTTTTTTTTCCAGTGTTCTGATTTTTTTCTGAGAATCATCATCATCATCAGGTGCCTTGCTGCATGGCGTTGGCGATTATGGACTTCCATCTGTCTCTATCACTTGTTGCCTCTAGCATCTCTTCCACCCTCCTTGTCCCCAGCCACTCTGCAAGTCCGTCTAATATCTTCTCCCTGGGTCTACCTAGTGCTCTCTTTCCCTCCAGTTTCCTGTTGTGACCAGGTGCTCCAATTCCCCTTTTCTCATAAAATGGCCTATATGTTGCCTGTCTTTTTTTAATCTTTCTTATGAATGATCTACTTGTGTCTGCCTCCATCTAGACTGTCTCGTTTGTTTTCTTTGCTGTCCATGGAATTCTCAGCATTCTTCTTAGAAACCACATCTCGGCTGCCTCAATCTTCTCAAGGTTGTGCCGTTTGCTGTTGTTTTGCATGAGGGGATTCATGTTTTTTACTGATCACCATGACTTCAGTCTTCCTGCTGTTTAGTTCCAACCCCTTACCTTTGCTTTCTATTTCTAGTATATTCACAAGGTTTCTGAGAATAGGGATGCGTTTGTGAAGCGAATGACGCTTGACTGCGTAGTCCTATTTTTCTGATTAGCCCAGAGCGCATTCAACACTGGATAGAGCTAGTGGGGATCAAATAATCTTAACTCTTTCTTGTATTGTGCTATTCTCCAAACTCATTGTCCTCACTGTACATTACACATAGACTTTTTAATGGAGCATATAGAACTCAAGCTGTCAAATGAACTGATTACATTACACTATGTTGTTGCACAGTTCTGATCTTTGGTGGACATGCATGCTGGGGTGCCAGGGGCTTTTGCAGTATAGTGTCCTGACTTTCTGGAAATCATGTGCTAGAATTTTTTCTTCTTCTATCACTCTCTTTGGTTCTGCCTTGTTCCTTTGTTTTCTGTCATTTCTTTTCAATCATTTTCTACTTTGCTGGTCCATTCTTAAAACTTTCTCTTAGGATTGATAATTGGGTGAATGTATTGGTGCATTTTTGGCTCCAGGAAAATGTGATATGCGGAAGCAATTTTTGATATTTAAGCCCGTGTTTATATATGTTTTAGTGTCCTTTGTTATGTTTAATTTTGTATTGAGGTATGTTTTTTTTTAAAAAATTCTCTGTGGATGAGTTGGACAGAGTGGTCAACACCAGGGATATCTTAGATTATGTGCACAAAAGTATTGATTTGTGTACTTGATTTTTTCCCCCTTTTTTCCTGTTGAAGTATTGTGTATGGTCATAGACTTGATATGGCTGTATGCAGTCAGCTTGGCTTTAAACAAAAATTAGTTAACAAAATATGTGCTGGGTGTTTTCATGTTTCTGTAAGCCAGCCACTGACTTACAGGATCTTTAAAATGCATAGTTGATAATATTCTGTATGCATACATGTATACAGGTGAAGGGGGTTTGGGCATTACCTGGTTTGGGTAGAGTGCCTATATGGTATTGCTGGAGTGCAGTGAATCCCCCTTGACCAGGCTCCAGACTTTAAAAGCCATTTTCTCAAAACAGCCGACCCAGCAGTCCCTAGGATGTAAATCTCATATCAAATGAACTCTTGACAAACTCTAGTTTTCATTGATGTCGGAATCCCAAACAGCGAAATGAAATGTGTTGTCCCTGTAGTCAGAGTGGGTCATGTTTACTTATTTATGATTTAATGGGTACCATAATCAAGTGGGCGATCATCAAATTTTTAATCAGCAGGTCGTAGATCTGATCCTCCTAGATATCTGCATCTGGTAAGTGGAGATTTTTCTATCCTTCCAGGTGAACATGCGTGCAGACTGCCTTTGCGTAAATAAACCCCCTTCATGAGTACATATATATGCACACAGAATATCAAATATGCACATGAAAGATACTGTAAGTCATGTCAGTGGCTGGCTTATAGAAACACGAAAACACCCGGCATGCATACCCATCAAAGACAGAGTATGCAGACTGCGCAGCAACATACCAGTGCACAATGTGGACAAAGCAACATGCATGTACACAAATTTGAGAAAAAAAGCAGAATGCTTAGAAAAAGAAAAGTTTATTATTGGTTTATATTTATTGAAAAAAAAAAAATGTTGGAATGTGTAGTTTCAATGAATGCTGTTTTTGTCTTGTCTTAGTTTTAATTCTTATATCTTTTTTTTCTTCTCTTTCTTAGTTTTGCATTGATTAATTTTGTTTTAGCCTCATACCCCTGATGAAAAAAAGAATCATGAACAATGTATCGCTTGTCATCAGGTCAAGGAAGACTACTCCAGCACTATCATCAACTCAAGACTCATTGTTTTTGGAATGAACACCGATGGCTCTCCGCTGGATGCAGACCAACAACAGATGACGCCAGCAACATCACATTCCCAGCATTCACACTCACATTCCCACGGCAACACCGACTCTGATCCCGGGGCCAGTGAAGGGGTCGGTTGTGGTGACCCCATGTCAGAGCCGTCTGGCGTCGGCCCGGACAGAGACGCCAACAATTCCAGAGACGTTGACAAATGTAAATCTGAGGACACTGTGAGTGAGCGGAGGGCGCGGGATTCCAGCGCCAAGGAGCGAACGGACAATGACGGTTGCTCCGTGACAATCTCCAGGACTGGTGGCAATGCGGGCTCTATATCCCACGATGGGGATAGTGGTGTTGAGGCGGGGAAGAAGGGGTCGAGGTCAGGACAGGGGAAAGAAGGGAAGGGTGCTGGTCGACCCAAAAGCAACAGTCTGACCAAGGAGAGTACGGGCTCTGAGGTCGTCTTCTACCCCAGCCTTGACCAGTGCTCCGACCTCGAGGAGAGGTTAAAGGTCAGTAAGATTGAGTGTTTAATTGTTGTTGAAATTTTACTTTAAAAAAACAAGAGTGCAAACGGTGAGGTTGAGTATTTAAATTGTTGTAAAAAGCTCATTAAAAAAAAACAAATAGTGCAAGTCTGTATGGGTGAAAACTTAATGGGGTAAGCGCTGGTGATGATTGTATGGTTTTGTTTCAAAGGGGATACGTCATGCAGTTTCCTCCGAAAATGTGTTGTCAAGCTTAAGTAGTTGCAAGTTAGTTTCATACAGATATCCTCGCTTATGACATGTTATGTCCCCCGTGGGGATGCCGGGGGCTCTTTCAGTATAAATAGTACCTCTACCTTCTGCAAATTTGTGCTATAAATTTTCTCTTTTCTGTCACTGTCTCTGTTTCAGCCTTGTTGCTTTGCTCTCTGTCATGTCATTTTCTGCCTTAATGGTCCATTCACCTGTATGTGTTCGATAAAGTCTTATGTACTTTTTCTTAGCATTGGGAATTGGGTACATGTATTAAGTGCATATTTGGCTCTAGGGAGGTGAGATATGCGGAAGGAATTTTAGATAATTTATACTTGTTTTTAGTGTGTTTTGGTGTCCATATGTATGCTGTTAATTCTTGTTATTATCACAGCTCATCATAATCATCATCATCATCCTATTAGTATTATTATTATCAGGGCTGCCCACTGTCTTGGCTATTCCATACTTAGTCTGGAGAACACGTCAAAGTGGAAGGTTGTCCCAGAAATCCAATTTTCTTGTCATGGACAAGGATAAAAATCTAGAGCAAGGGTTGATCACCATGTGACTTCTAGTCGTCATAATTGCCCTGCTACATGGTGTTGGCAGTCATGGCCCTCCATACAAATCTATCTTAGTCACTGCAAGTACATCTCCCACCTTTTCTCAGTTTCTGTCTTCATTCACTCTGCAAATTTGTCCAGTATTTTCTTCCTGGGTCTATCTGGTGCACTTTTTCCCTTTAGCTTTCCTGTTGTGACTAGGTGTTCAAATTTCTCTTTCCTCATAATGTGTCCTGTAAATGTTGCTTGTCTTTTCTTAATCTTCTTCATTAATATTCGTTTTGTGCTTGCCTCTTTCGAGATTGTCTCATTTGTTTTCTTTGCCATCCATGGAACTGTTAACGTTCTTCTTAGAAACCACATTTCAGCTGCCTCAATCTTGTTCTGACTTGCGTGTTGACTGCCCACGTTTTGCATCCATTAAAACAGTTTCGATTCTGTGTAACACTGAAGAGCTCTCTTCCTGATATGAATTGATCAGCATTTGTTAGTAAGAACGCTTGATATTTTCTTGAATGCTGTTTTAGCTTGGCCGATTCTGCTGGCTATTTCTACTGTGCATCTGTCATCTGGTGAGATGATCGTTCTCAACTTATCAACATGTGGCAATGTTGTGCCATTTGCTATTATTTTGCATGAGAGAATTTCTTGTTTTTTTACTGATTACTTCTCAGTATGAAAAGATGCATGTTACTAGTAGTGTCTTTTGATAATGGTCTGTCTATGTTATTTTAATGCCAGAGATCTCCTTAGATTATGTGCGCGAATGTATTGATACATGCACTTAATTTTCTTTTCTTTTTTTTTTTCCCCTGTTGAAGTATTGTGGATGTTTTGAAACAGGTACAGCCCTGTAGAGCTGCACAGTTGGCTGGGCTTTAAACAAAACAGTAAACAGTGGTATTATTCACTCATATTTTTGTACATAGTGTAAATAAAAGTAAGTGGACACTTAAGTTTGGGTGCATTTGTCATCATATGTGTCCCCGGAAATTGGTCTCTGTCCTTGGTTTGTTTTTTAACCCTTTGACTCCCGCACCCTATCCATTTACTGCAAAAACGTAACCTTTGATTCCCTCACCCAATCCGCCAACTTCCTGCAGGGTGCTGGTGGACAGGGCGAATGAGTCAAAGGGTTAAGTTGTTTCTTTGCTAGCATGGTTGGCAACACAGGATGCTTGTGGACTGGGTGCGGGAGTCAAAGGGTTAACTTTTGTCCCTGGAAAGCAAAATTTCAAGTAAGCAGCCCTGACATTGTAGTAATTGTTCCTGTGATCAAGCAGTTACTGTTCACAGTTGTATTCTGTTTTTCACAGGAGTTCGTCACATCGTTATTCTTTGTGCTGGAAGGCAAGCGATTGGAGCGGACGTTTGAACGAAGCGATCGCCTTGTGCTGTTGTGTGCACCCTTTGAGAAGAAAGATTACGTTGGCGTTGACACTGATACCAAGTGAGTTTTCCTGATACAATGATCAAATGTGACTTCCCAACACGAAATCAGTCTTAACTAGCATTTTGGGTATTTTGGAATATATACATATGTCACTCGAAAGTGTACATTCTGCTGATTATTTTGGTACTTGAAATAGCTCAAAACAATGTAGACGTTATGTATGTTTAAAGTCATTCAGCTGTATGACGGCCATTTTGAGAAAATGGCCTAAAAAATTCTCAAAATTTTTATGCACTCTCCTACACATTTTCTTTATTTGGTGGCTTTGACCCAGTTTGTTTCTTATTTTAGCTGTCATTATCAGAGAGGTGCACCAAAGAGCTTTCTGTCAGTATATGACATGTGGGGGTTCTGTACAGGTTAAGGTTCGCAATAAGAGACAAAATATAGGTACTTTTGGTAAGAAATTGCTTTCTTTGTGCTACGATCAGTGCATTAAAATACCATTTTTAATTGATTTATGATATTTTTTAAGAAAAAAAATTCTGAGGGATAGATTATAATCCACAGAAAACAATTTTGAGAAAAAGTCAAAACACCCCAGATAAACCCTCAGTGACATTTTCAGCTCCTAGTGCTGTTTGACTGACTGTGAGTTAAGACTGAATTGGTGGTGGGAGATCACAAACGTTAAAAGTAATCATCGTGGGATGTTTTTGGCCCTGATCAGCTCCCACCCAAAGTTGGGTGTGGTATGAGCTCTTTGGGAAGACTGGGACCACACGGTTGAGTCTCACCCTGTGTACAGATGTGTCATTGAGGGTGTTGCTGACTGATGCTGCAGGTGTTTGTATCTCTCAGGTCTGCTTGGCGCCAGGATATAAGAATTAGTGTAGCATGCAGCAGTGTGACGCAGTCCCTACCCCAGGGAGGGTCTTTCAGTGTAAATAGTATCCCCACCTTCTGCAAATTCTGTGCTGGAAATTTCCTCTTATCTGTCACTCTTTGTTTCTGCCTTGTTCCTTTGTTTTCTGTCATTTCTACCTGTCATTTTCTGCCTTGCTGGTCCATTCACCTGTATGTGTTCCATAAAGTCTTAATACTTTTTCTTAGGATTGATAATTGGGTACATGTGTTAAGTGCATTTTTGGCTCTAGGGAGGTGAGATATGCAGAAGCAATTTTAGGTAATTTATGCCTGTTTTTATATATGTTTTGGTGTCCTTAGGTATGTTTATATTTGTATTCAGGTGTGTTTTTTAAATCCCCTGTGCAATAAATTGGACGGAGCGGTCAATGCCAGGGGCATGTCCTTAGATTATGTGCGCAAGTGCATTGATATGTGTACTTGATTTTCATTTTTTTAATTTTCCTGTTGAAGTTTTGTATGTTTTGAAGTGGTTATAGCCCTCACATGGCTGTATGCAGTCGGCTGGGCTTTAAACAACAATAACAACAACAATGGAACTCCATAGCATTATCATGAGCATCCCGGGGATTCTTGTCATCATAGTGCTGTAAAAAAATTGTACCAGATTCTGTGGCCCTTCATACCCTACTGGTAACCATATTTTCGGTGGGTTTGGAGTTATGCTTGAGAGTCGAAAAGAGCAAAGTGAGAGCAGTGATACAGGAGTGGTGCAAAAGATAGGGCAGCAAAAAGAACAAAACCCCCCCCCAAAAAAACACTTATACTAAAGTCAGGGTTGTCCCATAACCCTAAGGTTGTAAGGGAGTGCAGTGGTAGAGATGTCAGCCTTTGTCTGGGCCAGCATTATGAAGGCAGTGTCCACCTCCACACTTATCTACGCTTTACCTTCCCCAAACATAAGCCAGGCCAGGTACCCATTCACAATAGAGCGCTTGGACTGGGGGTACCATGCACAAAGTTTCTCTCAAGTCAGACTCGAACCTATGCAGTCAATTTAGAAAGCAGGCATTCTACACCTGCGTCGTCTGGACCAAGTCACAGTATTGTGTATCCAGCCATTGGACTTGGGATGGGCACGATAATCACATGGATAAATGTCTCCCCTTGATACCACCGTCTGGTTGATAAAGGGTGGACATTTTTCTGATCTCCCAGATCAGCATATGTGTATATATCTACCAGTGTCTTATCCACTTTTGTGTGTATGTATGCATGTAGAATAGTGAATACGGTGTTAATTCGTTGGCGATGCTCCGCAGCTATAGCTGCAGAGCTCTGTGTCTCGACTGTGACGTTCTGCAACTATAGCTGCGATAATGTTATGTTGTTGTTTTTTACCAAGACTATTTGCATACTATAATAAGGGAGATTATATACTGACAGCAGAGTTTAACCATTTTTCTAAGTAGATTTCTTTCCCTTTGACCGTAGGAGACTGTTGGAACTCTATTTTTGGCTTGTTTTTGCGGTACATGAATCAAAAGAATTTCGAAGAGTCAAAAGACTCTACATCTGTATTTAATCATTTTTGGAACAAAATATTCATAAAAGCAGAACTCATAGTGACTTCCAGTGAAGAATGTACATCCTGTGACGTGTTAAGTGCAGCTTTGTGATATGGATATTTAATGGATTACAAGCAGCAGTTTGATAAGTCATGTTTGTGTACATCCGGAACTTTTCCTTTTTTGCTATTTGCATGCCTTTTTCAATGATAAACCACAAAAAAATGAAAGTGTGCATAAACAAGTGGTCTGCACAGTTACAAAGTCGACATAATCATAATGACCTTTTAAAACATACAAAACATGATAGGTTTATTGTCGTTGGATATTCTCCATAATTTTTTAAAAAGTACCAAAAACTGTGGGTCTCGAGAGTTTCAGCAGCCATTTTAGGGTGCGTCTCCAAAGAGTTAAAGGTCCTGTAAGTCATGTCTGTGTCTGGTGGCCTGTGGAAATAACAAAAACCCCCAGCATGCATGCTGTCTGAAATTACAGCATAGTGGAACATGGTCACCTTGCATGACAGCTTGGGTTCTCTTGTGTGCCTTAAAAAAGTCGGATTATGTGTGATGGATAGTGAGTCCAAACCGGTGGCACCATACAGGAATGACTTATGATAATAGTCCAGTTAAATTTGAAAATGTGTGATGGTGGTACCTCCTGTAATAAGATTGACTTATGGTTATAACTTATAGTCTCAGTTAACCTGTTAACTGCTTCCAGCTGAATATTCGGTTGGAAGAAACATACATCTCCAGTGCCTCTGACGGAATATTCGGTTGGCGACCTTTCCCTATCTTTAGCCAGAAAACCCCAACACTTTCAGTGACGTGTGAGATATCAACGGAAACTTCAGGATTCCCTCTATAAATAGATGCTAATTATGTATGTGTGACATTTTACGGTCTTTTCCGCCCGTGTGATTGAAAAGGTGACCCCTTACAGCTGTTTACTATTCAGCGACTGTAAACAATGGCGGACAAACTCGCTTCAACACTGAGTGTTGCTCGGGCCCAAAAAACAACTTATACAGCAAAAAAAGTTGCAGAAATCATTACTTGTAAAGCTGATTCTAATTTGCAGTCTGTTGATTCACTCGGTAAGAATGAAAATGACGACAATCTGGCAGATGCAGGCGATATTTCGATGTTGATGTCCGAAGTCGGACTTGACCCAGATAAGAGTCGAAGTGACATTGCTAGCACTGGTGATCGTCAAAATGAAAGTTCTGCTGGTGTGTTGTAAAGTATACTGAACAAGAAAATATATAGTGTTGTGGGGTTTTCTGGGCTGGAGGAAGAGATGAATTTTTTGTTTTGTTTTAAGTCAAAACATTTAAAATTCCGTTGCACAGGCGACTTACCTCTTTATTTACACTTTGGTACTGAAGGGGTTAATTTAGAAAATATCCAGTGATAGTACCTCCTACCAGGATAGTTGTCCAGTTGAAGTGATGTCTCAGCAGTTTGATTCTGTGTTAGCAAAATTGTGAAATTTCCGTTTATAGTAGTCACACAGCATTGTTCACAGTAAAGCGTACAATACCACACTCACAATGCCTCATGCATGCACACACGTATCTCTTTCAGAAATGCATACAAAATTGCAGAGATTTATGCCTTTGTTTTTTTCAAGTCCAGTTGTATTGTGGCTTGTCACTAATGTCAGTGAGAATGTGTGTGAATGTGTGTGTGTGTGTGTGTGTGTGTTTTGTGTGTGTGTGTGTGTGTGTGTTTTGTGTGTGTGTGAGAGAGAGAGGTTGTGTATGAATATGAGAGAGAGAGTGTGTGTGTGTGTGTGTGTTGTGTGTGTGTGTGTGTGTGTGTGTGTGTGTGTGTGTGTGTGTGTGTGTGCACTAGTGTACTATCTTTTGAAGGCTAGTGCACTACTGTTGGAAGGCGAGTGCACTGTCTCTGCACAAAGCAGACCTCATAGTGTAGATAACAAATTGTTAGTGTGAAATTTGAAAAGCTTGTGAAATGTAATTGAAATGGTTAACTTTGTAGACTTTTTTTGTTTTTTTTTGTTAAAAAGAAATCTTGTTGATTAATGAGTTTCCACCCCATCTGACGCATGCTTGAACAGTTGTTTCGTTTGCTGCAGGTCGTTCAAGCGGAAGTGTATGGGGCGGCTGCGGAAGCACCTGGGTGACCTCTGCCTTCAGGCCAGTCTGCCAGGGGAGGCTTTCCTTCACTACCAGACGGCCCTGGACCAGCTGCGGGGCATCAATGACTTTCTGTGGATGGGAGGTGAGTGATGATGGCGTTTGTCCTGTTGGAGTTTGATCTTTGAGCTTGGTGTCCTGTTTGTATTGCATTGCTTACAGCAAATGCTCATGTCCACAGGTTTCCCCTGAGCTCTTTGGGGAGTGAGTGAGGTGGTAGAGACCTCAGCTTTTGTCAGGGCCAGCATTATAGGGGCGGCGTTTGTCTCCTCTCCTGTGCTGCTTTACCTTTTCCTAACGTTGAAGAAAGTCAGGTACCCATTCACACCTTACCCCTGTTGGGATACTGGGGGCTCTTTCAGTATATAGTATCCCCATCTTCTGGACATTCTATGATAGAAATTTTCTTTTTCTGTTACTCTCTTTTTTTTTGTTTTTCTTTCTTCCACCTTTGCTTTCTGTCATTTCTTCCTATCATTTTCTGCCTTGCTGGTCCATTCATCTGTATGTGTTTGATAAAGTCTTCTGCACTTTCTCTTAGGATTGATAATTGGGTACATGTATTAAGTGCATTTTTGGCTCTAGGGAAATGAGATATGCACAGAGTGGTCAATGCCAGGGGTCTATCCTTAGATATGTGCACGACTGCATTGATATATATATATATGTACGTAATTTTATTTTCCTTTTTTTTTTCCTGTTGAAGTGTCATTATGCATGTTTTGAAACAGTTATAATCCTGATATGGTTCTAGGCAGTTGTCTGGGCTTTAACCTTTAGCACACTACATTTTTCGAGGACTTCTTTTCTCTGTCCCTGCATTATTTCTCAGGGAGCAAAAAACTTGAGCACCTACTCGTTTAGAATTGTTATAGCTTTGCTTTTATTGTATGCAGACTTGATTTTTTTGTGTACTAATAAAATAATGGATGAGGAATGTTTTCATATAATGCATTATGTTCTGCATGCATGTTTTGACATTGGAAAAAAAAAAAAGCACAAGAAGTTTCGCTGAAATCAGTCAGCCATGAATGTTCATACTCACTTGCAACATCGCCGTCACTGTCAGTGTCTTTTTCACTTTAAACATTATCATTGTCACCAACATCATCTACCATCACTTCGCCGTCGATTTCAGCTTGTGTGAAGCCTTCAAACTCATTTTCAGAGTCCGAATCGTAGAAGAGTTCATACAACCATTTGTCCACTAGCCGCCGCCATTTTTGTGTTGAGAAAATCCCCAAAATCAATGTTCACAATTCAAAAATTCAATACTGTGTGTTGAATCAAAGGAAATGCAAATGACGGACGGAAGAGCAGAGTTAAGCCTCGTTTTGAATTGAAAGCAGCAGTGTTTCTATTATTAATAACAGATATAGTGTTTATGAACCGGGAATTTTGAAAACCCTTTGCTCAGCGACACATTGCGCCTGCAGATGCAGGGGAAATAATCCATATGGCGCCACAGTGCGCCTACAGCATACTAAAGGTTAAACAAAAATAACAGCACTTAACATTCGCACCTGGGTAGAAGAGGCCGCATGCACATGTGCATCAGGTTCCAAAGGTTTGACCCTTTGACTCCTGCACCCTATCCTGCAACAGCAAAAACTTAACCCTTTGATTCCTTCACCCTCTCTGGTGATAGGGTGAGGGAATCAAAGGGTTAAGTTTTTTTGCTTTGCTAGAATGATTGACAATTCAGGATGCTAGTGGACTGGGTGCGGGAGTCAAAGGGTTAATTCGCACCCATGCAAACTCAAGCCGGCAGAATGGAAGGCAAGTGCTCTACCTCTGCGCCAGCTAGGCCTTTGAAGAAAACAGTTGCATAAGCAACCAGAGTTGTGGTTGGTTTCTCTTTCTGTAATAGTATTGACTTGTATGGAAACCGATATGTGTCATATATATTTGTATTGTATTGCAAATAACGTGTTGAATTGTGTGTCGAGGAAATGCGATGCGCCGAAGCAATTTCAGGTAACTCAGGCCAGTTTTTGTATCTATGTTTTAATGTCCTTAGTTATGTTTAAATTTGGATTCAGGTTTTTTTTGTTTGTTTGGTTTTTTTTTTTTTTTATCCCTCCTGGTGGTAAACTTAACAGAGTAGTAAACATCAGGGGCACATCTTTAGATTATCTGTTCGAATGTATTTTTATGTGTAGTTGAATTTTCTTTTCCAGTTTAATTTTTTCTTCAGTAAGGTATTCTCTCTGTTTTGAGATGGTTATAGCACTGATATGGCTCTGCATGGTTGGCTGGGCTTTAAACAGCAATAACAGTAACAGTGTGTTGCCTTGTGCTGCATCTGGACTGCCAGGATGCTATGAGGGTCTGTGTTAGTTAAGTAATGAAGATAGTGAATATTTACGTAACGAAACATCCCAGGAAAGCAAGCTCCTTTGTGCTTTGCACTCCACAGGAAATGCTATGCAATAAAAAAATAAAAATAAAAAAAAGCATAAGTGAACAGGAAATAAATCATATAGACATATAACATAACAGAGAACAAGGAAGGAAAACGATAGGATTAGTTTGTTGAAAAAAAGAATTTCTACATGTATGATACAAGAACATGCCGCAACATGAATGCACACACACATACAAGGGCCATCCAATAAACAGTGAGAATATACATATCAAAATGTAAAGCTGGGAGATAGGGTGTTGGAGTCAAAGGGTCAAGTTTTTGATTTGCGTGCATGGTTGACGATGTAGGATGTTAGTGGATAGACAGGGTGAGGGAGTTAAGGGGTTGCATCAAAACAGGCACTGTTAGACTCCACCAAAGTGACCCAGCGGCAGTTCAGGGTCTTCTCAGGTGGGTTGCCCCATGGTGGCTTGAAATGTCTGGCTCCCAGTGGATTTCTCACTCTGGGATTTCCACTGAATGAACTTGGGATTGGTGGTTTGTTGAAAGGCCATAGAGTCGGCACAGAAGTTTGGACAGGGCTAACTCATTCTACCCCAGGTACAAGATATCTCATTCCACGCTTACTTCCCTTTAACTCGTTTGCTACATACAGTTATGCCCCTTGCCATTCCCCTGATATGCACCATTTGTATAGGTTGTGAGAAAAATTCTTATACAAACAAATGAAAATAGAGAGCTTTAAAATTTAGCAGGTTATATATTGACAGATTGGTGTACAACATGCTGAGATTTCTGCTGTCTAACCCTCATGGTTGCTGAATAATGGTACAAGTAATATAGAGAAATTTTCAGGTGAAAAATGTTGTACAAAATACACAGTCAGGTCAATATATCAGTTCCTACAGTCACATTTTGACTGAAATTTCATAAAATCCAACTTGCACACACTCCAAGTGCACTGAAGTAAGAGATCATCTTGAAGAGCGCTGAGATGTCGAGTGTTGTTCAGCCATTTGCTTTGCCGTTGTCTGCTTCGCTGCATAGCTAGTGGGTCATGAATTTTGCACTGTCTACACATCAGCTGCTGAGTATAGTGACCTAATGGCCTGAAATGAGGCTAAGAATGACTGAAGAATCTATTTCTGGCCATTAGTTTCAGATAATGGAAATATTGAAAGCCCCGTGAATTTTCAAGAACTCCAAGTCGGATTTCTCCAACGCTCATACAGAGAGAGAGTTAAAGCAGGTATGAGCATACTCGAACCAAAGCACTTTTTTAGTTTCATGTATTCTTGTAAAGTTTTCTTTCTCAGCTGAAGTGCTTACGGATACCTGAAGTGTGATCACGCATCTTCTCTGGCTAGTCAGACTTGTTAGTGTTGGTTGATAGGAGTGTTTTAACTCAGTTGCATCTTGCTGGTAAAAAATTGCCAACACTTGCCTTTACTGCTTGGAGACGTCACGTCGATTTATTGACAGTGGACATTCATATTTTTTTTTAGCGTCAGTCATATGGAAAACCCATTGGGAACCGAAACTAGGGTATGTTTACGGCAGTTATTTCCCTTAGACCGTTTGTGGCAATGTGAAACAAAGACAACCGTAGCCTTTTTTCAGCGCTACCCGCGACGTGCAAATTTCACAAATGGCGTCAAGGAAAGCAAGTCGAACCTACACAATTTTGTGAACATTTTTGTGCTCTGGAGCAACTGTATGCAAAAAGTGACAACTACCAGTAATCTTGTGTTTTCCAACATGTGAAATCAGTGATTTAAAACATTCATGGCATGGAAATTATGTTCTAGACTTCATCTAAAACTGTTTGAACACACATGTGTTCATATCCATCAGAAAAAAAAAATTAACCCCCCTTTGGATACCTATTTGGATACCTCATCATTTACAAGTATATGGAATACCATAAATAAAGTAAGATTATTTGTAAAGATCTAATCCTGGTCTTTCTGTATCACTTTACTTTGTTTGTCTAAGTTATTTAGTTGGTTTTTGTTGTTGTTTTTTTAAATGTGCTAAAAATCGCACGATTTGAAGGGTCGGAATGACCCTGAAGACTGCGACTTGATTGAGTTAAGTGATGCACACTAATTTTTAGCACAGCAGCCTCTTGTAGTGCTGGTCCAGACAGTTGGTAACACATCTTGAACCTGGAGTAAAAAGTGTTTAAAAAATGTAACTAGAATGGTCTGTATTCTGCTTCATGTTTTAAATGGTGTGTTGCATTGTGTTGTGTCTTGGCCATCAGGGTGTTACGAAGGTCTCTGTTCCGCGTCGGTGGTATTGACCAAAGCTCACAGCAAACCCACGCCAGCACTCCGACGTAACCAGTCCTTTTCTGTCAAACGTGGCATGTCTTCCCCAGACCTCAAACACAAATCCAATACAGGTGAGCAGTGATTATTATTTTTTATTGTATTGCATTTTTTTTTCTTTAGTGAGCTGCATTTCGCATATGGTCTTAGATATATGAATAGTTTTTATGTTAATTTTTTTGCAGTTTTTTTTTTTTGAGTGGTGGTGTTGGTGGGTGTGTATGTGTGTGTGCGTGCTGGGCACTTTCATGTTTCCATAAACCTCTGAACACTTATATGGCTTACAAGATCTCATTTGCCAGGAATTGCTGGCAGATTTGTATGGAAGGCGTAAGCAATTGTCCATACCAGAAATTGCTGGCAGATTTTTATGGAAGGCATATGGAATAGTCTGTGCCAGAAATTGCTGGCAGATATGTGTGGAAAGGTATGGAATTGTCTGCCAGAAATTGCTGGCAGATGTGTGTGGAAAGGTATGGAATTGTCCGAGCCAGAAATTGCTGGCAGATGTTTGTGGAAAGGTATGGAATTGTCTGTGCCAGAAATTGCTGGCAGATGTGTGTGGAAAGGTATGGAATTGTCCGAGCCAGAAATTGCTGGCAGATGTGTGTGGAAAGGTATGGAATTGTCTGTGCTAGAAATTGCTGGCAGATGTTTGTGGAAAGGTATGGAATTGTCTGTGCCAGAAATTGCTGGCAGATGTGTGTGGAAAGGTATGGAATTGTCTGTGCCAGAAATTGCTGGCAGATGTTTGTGGAAAGGTATGGAATTGTCTGTGCCAGAAATTGCTGGCAGATGTGTGGAAAGGTATGGAATTGTCTGTGCCAGAAATTGCTGGCAGATTTATGGGGAAGGCGTATGGAATTGTCTGTGCCAGAAATTGCTGGCAGATTTGTATGGAAGGCGTATGGAATTGTCTGTGCCAGAAATTGCTGGCAGATTTGTGTGGAAGGTGTATGGAATTGTCCGTGCCAGAATTGACAGGTAATGCAGAATTTTGTTCAACATGACGTCAAGTTGATGATAAAACGGTTTAATCACTGTACAGCGCAGCATTATCCTCTGTTTCCCTTGCCACTAGACTGAGGAATGCGGAAACACATCGCTACGGGGTAAGGGTGGACATCTGATATCTGGCTTCTGGTGCCAGGCTGGCCGACCAACTAAAAGATGGAAAAGGGAGCTACTGAAACGGCTGTGTAACATTAGAAAAGACAGAAACATACCAACAGCCCTTAACCCTTTGACTCCTGCATCCCGACCACCATCATCCTGCACTGTCAACCATGCTACCAAAGCAAAAACTTAACCATCTGACTCTCTCACCCTATCCACCACCTACCAGCAGGAAGCTGGTGGATAGGGTGAGATCATCAGAGGGTTAAGTTCTTGCAGTTGGTAGATAGGGTGCGGGAGTCAAAGGGTTAAAATAAAAATTCTAAAATGTCTGATCTGGCCAGTAATGCTGTATGGCTGTGAAACCTGGACATGCAGAAAAGCAGATGGAATGAGATCAAAGCAGCAGAGATGTGGTTCTACAGGTGACTTCTTAGAGTCAAATGGACAATGAAAGAACAGGTGACAGTCCCAACATCAACTGCTGGCAGAAACTAACACAAAACAAAAATGAAATTTGCGACACTAACACAAACTTGCTGACAGCAGTTTTACACAGAAAAGTTGAGGCCACATCGTTTGCTCATGCTGGGTCACATATTTTCATTCTCTTGGTATACATACATGCAGAGCATCAATTATGCAGGTTAGAGAACCTGTTAGCTTGTGTTTTGTGGCTTACAGAAATGCAAAAATACCCCTTTCACCTCATCCATCCCACCACCGCCTTCACCCTGTCCCAGCACCACCACCACCAACCTTCTCACCCTTTTGAAAACAACCCATAGTGATCACTGTAAACATGAAACAAAAAACCAAAACAAACCCCCCCCCCCCCAAATTTTATGTATTCGTGTGTTTTCAGCTGTTCACTTGAGACAGCAGCAAAGTGTTGGGAACTTTGCCAACGGTGTGGACCATTTAGAACAGCAGACGTCGCTGCACTGTCTCAATCCTGATGACATTATCGAGAAGTACAAAGAGGCCATCACTAACTACAGCAAGGTGAGTGCGTGAACGTGTGTGTGAATATATATACAGTTTTTACCTTAACGTCTTAAGTGCCAAAGTGTAAATAAAGAGGTAAATCACCTGTGCCATGGAATGTTAAACATTTTGACTTAAAAAAAATTTGTCTCTTCATCCAAGTCAGAAAACCCCACAACACTATATAATTCCTTGTTCAGTATACTTTACAACACACCAGGAGCAGCAGTACTTTCATTTTTACGATTGCCAGTGCTAGTAATGTCACTCCGATTCTTATCTGGGTCAAGTCTGACTTCGGACATCAGCATCGATATATCGCCTGCATGTGCCAGATTATCGACATTTTTACCCTTATCGAGTGAATCAACAGAGTGCAAATCAGAATCAGCTCTACAAGTAATGATTTCTGCAACTTCTTTTGCTGTATAAGTTGTTTTTTGGGTCTGAGCGACGCTCGGTGTTGAAGTGAGTTCGTTTGCCATTGTTTACAGTTGCTGAATAGTAATCAGCTGTAGGGTTCACCTTTTCAATCACTCAGGTGGAAAAGACTGTAAAATGTCACTCATACATAATTAGCGTCTATTTATAGAGGGAATCCTGAGGTTTCAGTTGATATATCACGCATCATTGAAAGTGTTGGGGTTTTCTGGCTTAAAATAGGGAAAGGTGTATGTTTCTTTTGACCGAATATTCGGTTGGAAGTAGTTAACAGGTTAACCGCACAATTAATATGACCAGTTCTCCTAAAACCACTGATAAATCACACAGGCTGAGCTGCGCTGGAGGCTTGGAAAGGTAATTAAGGGTCAGATGGTGAACATTGGGGCTTGTGCATTTGTAGGTTGCATGGCTATCCATTCTGTCTCCACTTTTTCATATTTCTTTAACTCTTAGAGCCTGCAGAAGCAATTTGCTTTTCGTTCCCTGTAATGGTAGTTTATGAACTTTTATTCCTGGGGTATGCATCTTTTTGGTGGTTTTGAAAATATGACAATAAATTTTATATATATATATATATATATATATATATATATATATATATTATATATATTATATATATATATATATATATATAATATATATACATGGGTGAAACTGTGCCGTCTGGGGACGGAAATCCGTTTTTTCTCAGTTATGGCAGACGGAAGCTGCCGTTTTTTTTTTTAATTTGAAAGAAAAAAAATCGTAAGTAAAGAATCGCGGTTCTCAGCACGTTAACACGGTTTAGCAGACGACAGGTTAAGAAAACGGAAGTGGAAAGCGCTCTTCTTTTTGGAGACCGGAAACACAGGTTCGTTCATGGCGCACTATTTTGCCAGTTCATGTGTTGCAGCTCCGTCGCTCACTCAAACTTAAATTACTGTCACTTCTCCTGCCTCTATTGTCACCAACACCAAACCAACTGCTCAAAATAGAAAAGAAAAAATGGTGGTGGTGGTGACATCCGACATTTTTTTAAGCGCCCTCACCAGCAGTGAGAATTCTGCACATTCTGCAGCAACAATTTTGGCATTCAAAACACAGTGTTTCTTTCATTTTGAATTTTACAATTACTGAATCAGTGGAGCAGTGATAAATGCAGTGTAATGGTTTCTACCTTTGAATGTTGAGAAAATAGTGTTCTTGGTTTGTTGTGAAATACTATTTCAGGAGTGCTTTAAATTCTTCTTTCCATCACACACTATAGAATGAAAAATGAAACATTTGAAAATGCTGTCAGCTTACAGAAAAAAGCTACTCATTTCCCTGCCACGGTGACTGAGTGAGTATTAGAGTAATAAATTAACTTTTTTTGGGTTTAAAATTGCTGAGAGTTTTTTTTTTCTTGTCATTTATTGTTATTAACAGTTGCTACTAAAAAAATGTATATTGCTGCCAGTCAACAGGTTTGAACACACAAGTGACACTCAGAACACTAGCATGCTGTTGTTTGTACACTGGGTCATTGATATGTCTCCATGAGATTTGCATGCACACACACACACACACACACACACACACACACACACACACACACACACACACACACACACACACACACACACACACACACACACACACACACACACACACACACACACCACATGTATTTTAAAGCAATTAAAATTATAAATTTCCATTCAGGAGAGGCCACAAAATTAGTCTTTAAATACAAAAAAATCACCCCCCTGGACCCCCTACCGGGGCGCTGCCCCTGGAACCCGCCGGGGCCTTGGCGGCCCCTAGACCCCGGCCTTTCAGTTTTTTTAATTTTGACAGGTTTCACCCATGTATATATGTATGTATGTATGTATGTATAAATGTATATATGTGTGTGTGTGCAGTTCAAGAACGCCGCTATGGTGGAGATGGAAGCGTCTATGAAAGCATGTCGAGTCCTGATTTTCCAGAGGGTGAGTGTTTTATATCGACATTGCCACTACCTTTCAGTGTCATAACAGAAATAGCAATAATAATAATGATAATGGTGATAATAATGACCACTTGTACAGTGTCATTCTGTGCAGTTTCAAATAACTTGGTTCTGCAAAAACTGATGATGGAACCTGCTCCAAAGACATCAAAATAAGAATTGGAATAGCAAAGCAGAATATGGCCCAACTCAACAATATCTGGAAAAACAAAGGCATACCAAAATAGCCTCAAAATTAAACTTTTTGATGTTTGATCTGGCCATTATGATTTATGGCTGCGAAGCCTGGACTCTCAGAATTGAGGCAGAGATGTGGTTTTAATGGAGACTACTACATGTCAAATGGGCAGATAGAAGAACTGATGAAAATGTCCTGGAAGAACTTGATGCCACCAGAAAACTACTGGCAGACATCAACAAGAGAAAACTAAAATACATTGGCCATGTGTCACGTAGCAAGAACACGGATCTCAAGGCAACCATTTTTCAAGGAAAAACGGAGGCAAAATGGAAAAAGGGAGACCTCCAATCTCATACATTGAGAACATAACCAACATCACTGGCCTAGATATTCAAGAAGTTGTCCACAAAAGTTAAGACAGAGCGTCCTGGAGGGAGGTGGTGGTGTCAAAGACTGCTGCGGCCAGCACTGAATCCCGTGATGAGGACAGGTGAGATGAGGTGAGACTTGTACAGGGCTTTCTCTTACTAGAGCCCTAAACACTTCACAAAACCATGAGAAACAAAGGCAGACATGTTTGAAGCAGATACATGTCAACCCCTGCCACTGTGATGAAAACAGATGAACTTTAATAATACAACAGTAAAGAAGCATTCAGAATGAATTATAATGAAATGTTCAGAATGAATTATAATGAAATGTTCACATCATTTTAATCATTATATAGATATATTGTTCAAAGCTCAGCTGATTGCACAGAACCATATCAGGGCTATAACCTTGTCAGCACCTCTTTGAAGCTGAAAAGAAAAAAAAGAAAACGGGGGGAAAAAAATCAGGTACACATATCAATGCGTTAACGCATAATTCTATGGATATGCCCCTAGCAATGACCGCTCCATCCAATTTGTCACCAGAGCGTTAAAAAATGTCAAACCTTAATACAAATACATAAACGTATCTGTATACACTGAGATATGTTTTTTGAAAATGGCCTTAATCACGGCTGCATTTTCCCAGCCATTCTGCCACCCTTTAGTTGCGAGCCGGCGTCGCCTGCGTGTGCTATTTTTAGCCAGGCAGGGTCGACCAAAGTCCGTCAGTGTAGCGCGTCTTTGTGCTCCCGCACTAGTCATAAAGGGACGGGTGAAAAGGGTGTGGGGAGTGGAAGGGAAGGGGCGCGCTATTAATAGCCGGCAGAAAGTGGCCAACTAAAGTATCTCGGATTTGTGCACCGTGTAATTCCCTAAAATTGCTTCTGTACATCTTACTTCCTTACAGCCGAAAATGCAGTTAATACATGTGCCCAATTTTCAGGTCTAAGAGAGAGTATGGAATGCTTTATGGAAAACGTACAGATGACTGAGCCAGCAAAACAGGAAATGATAGGAAGAGATGATACATAGGAGCGTTGGAGAAATAGAGTGACAGAAGAGGAAATTTAATTACACATACTATACCGTGGCTCACAAATGCAATAAGCGGCAGCGGTTTGCCAATTCTGCCTCGTAACAATAAAGTCCGAAGGGACAGTAACTCTGAGAGTGTCTACGTCTTGCGCATGCGCAGGTGCTCTTCCTCTTTTCTCGGCAGCCATCTTCCAGCTCGCCTCGTACGCTCTGAGCAGCTAAGTATTTTTCGATTTCGCTACGCGATCGATCGATTGTCGTTGTTGTTTTTGTGTCTTGCCTATGTTTTCGTTTAAGGGAGAAACTTATGTGAAGCGATTGGGTGGCAAAGCGAGGGTTAAGAAGATTTCGTCCGCCGAATTCTCAAACCCACAAAGGGGTGGTTCCACCGGTGCACAAACCGCTCTCTCTTCAACTTCGTCTCTCCCTTTTACGTCTTCTCTCTTTCACACTATCGACAAGTCATCGCAACCCAGCTACGGTTCGGTTGCGGTGACCACGAGCCCTCAACTCAGCTCCGGCTCAGTTGAATTTTCGTCATTTTACGGCCCTCACACTGCCCGGCACGGTGATCGACTCAACTCCGGTTCTGTTGATTCTGTGCTCGCCCCCTTCGTACAGCTTAACTCCGGTTCTGCTGGTACTGTTTCAGCCTCCATGGCTGATGGGCGCATTGGGCATGGGTCTCCTTCGGGAGGCAAGATGGACCGTAATGTGAGCGGAACCGGCTCACCCCCTGGTTCGCCAGGCGGGACACCCCCTGGTTCGCCAGGTGGGCCAAGGGAGACAACCCCACCCTTACGGGCGTCAGATCGTCGATCCGCCCCGGTTGTCTCCCTTCCTCCCCCACAGCCTGCTGCTGCACCCGCCACAACCTCTCTGTCCCATTCCGGACAGAGCACTTGGGCGCCTTGGCAACTACCAAGCGACCCATGGCGGGCTGCCACATCTCTGTCCCATTCCGGACAGAGCACTTGGGCGCCTTGGCACATGCCTAGCCGCCCCCAGCAGGCTGGCCCTTTGGGCACTGGGGACCGGGCCAGGCCCTACCCTTCATGGGGTCAGGGTCCTGATGCCCCTTGGGCTCAGCCCATGCCGCATCCCATGGCACCGCACATGGTACCGTGGCACCCATCCTTGGGATTTCCCCCGGCCTCGGCCTCGGCCACGGGATGCACGTGGTGGCCCGGCTTTATGCCCGGCGCCCCACCAGCGCAGGACTCACCCTGCCCAGCCCCCCCGGCACCACCCGTGTTGGACACAACACCGGGGCTGCCTCCTGGGGGCTCTGACCCGGGTCCCACAACCGTGGCACCCCGGTCAGACTCTCCGCAGACTCTCGCCCCCTCCATAGGCGGGCCAGAGGACTCGGACTCGGCCTCAGAGGATGAGGCCCCTGCCCACATGGCATTCTGCTTCCAGGATGCCATGGACCGGCTGGCACAACTCACACCGGAGGCGGTGTCCACTGTGCCAGAGCCCAAGGCTCCCAAGCTTGGCTCGGCCGAGCACCTTTTCAGCGCTCACCCTACCTCAGCCCCACGGGCCTCCTTGCTAAAACAGTCCGACATGGTGGCTGACTGCCTCAGGCAAGCCCAGGACACCGCCAGGGGGAAAGAGGCACAAGATTTCGTTCCAGGATCTGTGCCTGACTTCCCGGGAGCCTTGCCCTTCAGGAAATTCCTGAAGCCGGCACCGCTCCCCTTCCAGCGGAAGCCCTTCATGGCCCATGGGCCTATCCCTGACGCTCCCCTCTCGCTCACACAGGAGAACCTCCTCCTTGTGAACGATCGCTCTCGGGCCCAGCCGCAGCATATCTCCATCACGGAGAAATGCTTGACGGAATGGGAGGAGAACGCGAGACGGGGGCTGGCGGCAACCTCCGCCCTGGACTCATTCTTGGGCGGCCTAGGGGAAGCCCTGAAGGACCCCAACCAGCAGTCCTTCACGCTCCGCCAGGCGCCTGACCAGGCAACCATCGTGGCCTTTATCCAGGCCATGGCGCAGGGGCTCAGATCCGTGGCCGAATCGCAAGCACGCACGTATCTGAACGCCGTCATGGCGAGGCGGGATGCCATTCTCGCGGCATCCTCGGTTGCCACCTCACCGTCGGCAAGGGCCTCCTTGCGCGCGGTGCCCGTCCAGCCGGGCTCCCTCTTCGGGAACCATGTTCAGACCGTCCTGAAGCACCAGGCGGACATAAAAAGGGACCTCGCCCTCCATTCGAGGCCCTCTCCCCCTGCCGTGAAGCGCCCGGCTCCAGCGGCCTACCCGCCAAACAGGCCCACCCACACCAAGTTTCGGGCCGATCCCAGGCCCCAAGGGCACAGGAGACCGCAACAGCATTCGGGCAGGCCGGTGGCCCGGCCTAAGGCCCGCAGGCCGGCTCCCTCTCAGCCGGCCAACCCCCAATGACTCACCCCCGGACTGAGGCCATCACCCCCCACGGGCGATCCTGTGGGCAGTCTCTCCAGACACATCGACGCGTGGGAGAGGCTGCCCGCCAGCCCATGGGCCCTGCGGGTGATCAGGTCGGGGTTCCGCCTTCCTTGGGGCCCAAGGAAGGCTCCTCTCACGCTCTCTCCCCCTGCTTTCGCGCTTCCTCAAGATCGCTCGGCCTCGCAGGCCCTGGATCAGGAGGTTCTTTCGATGTTAGCCAAGGGGGCTACGGAGGAAGTTTCCTTCGCTGCGTCCCCGGGATTCTATGGACGCATCTTTGTGGTCCCCAAAACTTCGGGGGGCTGGAGGCCCGTCCTGGACCTCTCCTCCCTAAACCGGTTCCTCCGCGTCCTCCATTTCCGTATGGAGACCCCTATGTCCATCCGCGAGGCCTTGCACCCGGGCGACTGGGGGATATCCATCGACCTCAAGGATGCATACTTCCATCTCCTCATTCACCCCAGGGACAGGAAGTACCTCAGATTCGTCTGGAGGAACCTGATCTTCCAATTCAGGGCACTGCCCTTCGGTCTGGCACCCGCCCCTTGGCTCTTCACGAAGGTGGCGAGGGAACTCTGCATGCATGTTCGGGAGAAGGGCATCCGCCTCAAGGCCTATCTAGACGATTGGCTTCTACTCGCCTCCTCCAAAGAACAGTGTGCGCAACAAGCATCCCAGGTCCTGCAACTCTGTCACAACCTGGGCTTTGTCTGCAACGAGGAGAAGTCGGACCTAACTCCCTCCAAACAATTCCAGTTCCTGGGCATGTCCTTCGACACCTCCAAGTGGAGGGTCACCCCGTCTCCCCAGCGCTTACTGCGCCTTCAGGGCCTCTTAGCCCAACTGCTCCCCCAACTCCAAGCGCCAGCAAGGAAGCTGGCCTCCCTACTGGGCCTTATGGAGTCGCTGGCACCCCTAGTGCCACTGGGTCGTCTTCTCAAGCGGCAATTCCAACGCGGCTTCAGGAAGCGTTGGTCACAGTCGCTTCAGCCATGGGACCTCCCGGTCCACCTGGGCCCTTGGTTCATATCAGCAGTGACCAAATGGCGCTCCCAGTCACGCCTGGCCCAGGGAGTCCCCATCACACTGCCCCCTCCTCAGGAGCACTTGTTCACGGACGCGTCCACCTCCGGGTGGGGAGCCCATGTCGGCACGCTGACAGCCGCAGGTCGGTGGTCGACCGACCTCATGCCCTGCCACATAAACATGTTGGAACTGGAGGCAGTTTGCCTGGCACTCGGGGAGTTTCTCCCCTTTCTGAAGGGAAAACATGTCCGCATCAACACGGACAACACCACAGTAGCTTGTTACATCAACAAGCAAGGGGGCGCCCGCTCCCACTCCTTGTCTCGGAGAGCGGAACAGCTCCTCATCTGGTGCGAGGAACACTCGATTCAGCTCTCAGCAAAGCATGTCCCGGGGAAGATCAACATACTTGCGGACTCTCTCAGCAGATCCCACATGATTCTTCCCTCGGAATGGACACTGGTCCATGCAGTCCTGGAGCCAGTATGGGCAGCATGGTTCAAACCACACGTGGACCTCTTTGCCACCAGGTTCAATCACCGCCTCCCTTTGTACGTCTCTCCAGTTCCGGACCCAGCGGCCTGGGCTGTAGATGCCCTATCCATTCCATGGTCGAACCTCATCGGCTATGCCTTTCCCCCGTTCCCCATTATGGGGAAAGTGCTGAGGAAAGCCAGGGAGGACGCAGCGACATTAATCCTTGTCGCACCCAAATGGCCAGCACAGGCATGGTACCCAGAACTTCTGCACCTGTCCCATGTGCCGCCGCTAAAACTCGCGGTATCGAGCCGCTCCATCCTCCAACCCAGGTCAGGCATTCCGCACGGCAATCCAGACGTTCTAAACCTTCACGCCTGGATGCTGTGCGGGACTCGATGTCTTCATTAGGCCTGTCCCCGGCCGTAATCGGCCTTGTGCAGCAAGCTCACAGGCCGGGCACACAGGGGGTGTACAATGCCCACTGGAATGGCTGGGTCTCTTGGTGCACCTCAAATGAGGTGTCACCCCATTCACCCTCTCGCTTGCAGTTGGCCAACTACCTCGGCTTTCTGTCCACAGAGAAAACGCTTTCCGCATCCTCAGTGAAGGTCCACAGGGCGGCCATCTGCACCACCATCCGTCAGTTGGGTGGTCCGTCCTTTGAGCACGATCCTCTATTGCGGAATCTCGGCAGAGGGGCTTCTCTCCAGGAAGCCAGGAACCCCCGCCGAACCCCGGCGTGGGATCTCTTTCTCGTCCTCTCATCCCTTAGACTCCCCCCTTACGAACCCATCAGGGAGTGTTCCCTGAAGTTCCTCTCTTTCAAGACGGCCTTTCTCGTCTCTCTCGCATCGGGGAGGCGCTGCAGCGAAGTGCACGCCCTTAGTGGTCTCCCCGGAGATGTTGCTCTCGAACCTGATGGCTCGATGTCTCTCCGCCTACTCCCGGAATTCTTGGCCAAGAACCAGTCTCCAGGTTCTCCTTCGCCGGCCATCCACATCCATCCCCTCACGTCTATCCTCGCTCCGGACGACGAGGATCGCACTCTCTGCCCGGTTCGCGCACTGCGAGCGTACAGAAAGCGGACGAAATCTTCTCGCCAGCAGCGGCGCCACCTTTTTCTCTCTTACAACGAAAACTATAGAAAGGACATTAGACGCACGTCCATCTCTCGATGGCTGAGGGAAGTCATCAAGGCTGCGTATGCCAGGTCGAGCGCCGAGCTAGCTGTCTTCTCCCCAAGGCCCCATGAGATCAGAGCATGGGCTTCTTCGCTGGCAGTCATCCACAATGCCAGCATCCAAAACGTCCTAGACGCCGCGTACTGGCGTTCCCCGGGCACTTTCATCCAGTTCTACCTGCGCGACGTCTCCCGTCTGCGCGAAGATGGGTCCAGGGGTATCGCTTCCGCTGTGGTGGCCCAACACCCCATCTCAGCCACACGCCCTGACTCCTGCCATTCCTCCAGGCGTTAACCAGGTAAGCCCTCCATCCGGGTAGTGCTATTCTGCATTTGTGAGCCACGGTATAGTATGTGTAATTAAAAGGAAATTTTCCTTCTAAAATTACGTTTAATCTAACATACTTACCGTGGCTCACGCAGAGTCCCTCCCGACCTCCCCGCCTTCCTGGTTCCTTCTAGCCACAGTCAGGGTCAAGGTCAAGGTCTCCTCGAAAAGAGGAAGAGCACCTGCGCATGCGCAAGACGTAGACACTCTCAGAGTTACTGTCCCTTCGGACTTTATTGTTACGAGGCAGAATTGGCAAACCGCTGCCGCTTATTGCATTTGTGAGCCACGGTAAGTATGTTAGATTAAACGTAATTTTAGAAGGAAAATTTCCTTTTCTGGTGCAGAATTTCACATTCTGAGAGAATAATCTATAATTATGGTATCTTGACAGAGGTTGACTATGATGTGGTGGTATAAAAGTTGTGTTTTCCTATTTCCACAAATTTTTGCCATAAAAGATGTGTTTTCCTCTTTTCACAAATTTTTGCCATAAAAGATGTGTTTTCCTCTTTTCACAACATTTTTGCCATAAAAGATGTTTTCCTCTTTCCACAAATGTTTGCCATAAAAGATACGTTTTCCTCTTTCCACAAATTTTTGCCATAAAAGATGTTTTCCTCTTTTCACAGATTTTTGCCCTAAAAGATGTTTTCCTCTTTCCACAGATTTTTGCCATGAAAGATGTGTTTTCTTCGTTCCACAAACTTTTGCCCTAAAAGATGTGTTTTCCTTTTTTCCACAAATTTTTGCCGCATGGTGTTGGAAAAGACAAGCGCATTTTCCTGTTTCCACAAATTCCTGCGATGTGATATTATAAAAGGTGCATTTTCCTCTTTCCACAAGTTCCTGCCATTTGATGTTAGAAGTGTATATTTTCCTCTTTCCACAAATTCCTGCCATGTGATGTTATAAAAGGTGCATTTTCCTCTTTCCACAAATTTTTTCTGTGTGATGTTAGAAAAGATGCGTACATTTTCCTGTTTCTGCAAATTCATGCTGTGTAGTGTTATGAAAAAAATGTATATTTCCATCCTTCCAGAAATTCCTGCAAGCCTCAGATTTTCTACAGAACGTTGTCTACATCAATCTGGTTTCGACTGACGAAGACAAGGTTAGTTGTTACTTGTTGCTGGCCAAAAACTGGAAATAATGGCTTATCGTATATATTTCATTGCCAACCACACCCCCCACCCCCAGTCAGAAACGGATTGCCCCCCCCCCCCCCCCCCCCATTGCCCTTCCTACCTCCCATCCTTGTTTGATATCCTTTTATCTTTAGATATTTGCAGTGCTTTTTTATTCTTGAAGTATTGAAATTATGACCAAAGCCTATGTATCAGCATGAAAAAAATTTATTATGAAGAATCTTCATGAATATGTATGTGAAAAATATATGCATACATGGAAGGGGGAAAATGTGGAACAGATTGAAAAAAAACAAAAGCAGCAGTCATTAACCCTTTGACTCCTGCATCCTACCCACCAACTGCAAAAACTTAACCCTTTGACTCCCTCACCCTATCCACCAGCTTCCTGCAGAAAGCTGGTGGATAGGGTGAGGAATTCAAAGGGTTAAGTTTTCGTTTTGCTAGCCTGGTTGACAATGCATGATGCTGGTGGACAGGGCACGGGAGTCAAAGAGTTAACCCACAACCTTCCAGTTTGGTATCCCTTTCGCAAACCACTGCACTGAAGGCGATTACTGATTAGTTTTTGGTGGTGGTGTTGTTGTTAATTTAGTTTTTTTGCTTTTGTTTTTGTTTTTCTTGTTAATGGCTAAACAAAGGTGCAGTTGTCATCCTGTGCAGATTCAGCGCTACAGCACTCTCTCCTCGCTGTACGGTCAGATAGGGTTTCACCGTAAAGAGGCCTTCTTCAGGCGGGTGGCCGCCATGCAGTGCGTGTCCCCGGGCTCCAATCCCGCATGGCACCAGTGCTACCAGCTGCTCCTTCAGGCCGTGCAAGGCTACAACATTACTCTGGATCCCAGGGACACCCCTGTTGGTGAGTGTGTGTGTGTGTGTGTGCATGCGTGTGTGTGCGTGCGCGTGCATGCGCGTGTGTGCGTGCGTGAATGTGTGCGTGCACGTGTGTATGTGCGTGTGTGTGTGCGAGGTCTTTGATTTGATTTTTGTATCAAGATTTAGCGCCTGTTTAATGGCACATAACTTAACCATATCTTACAAATCCATAAGCTTGGCTAATGCGAAACACCATGCCAACTGTAAACTATTCAACCGGGTGGTCGAGAAATCGGTGAAAAGATGCTCATCACCAGGTGTTGCTGTCCAGCCCACCCACCTATCCCAATATCACAAATAGTAGTAGTAGTAGTAGTAGAAGTAGTAGTAGTAGTAGCAGTAGTAGTAGTAGCAGGTGTTGCTGCCCACCTGTCTATCCCAATATCAAACATCAGTAGTGGTAGCAGTAGTAGTAGTTATAGTATAATTAGTAGTAGTAGTAAATTTATTATTATTATTATTATTAATATTCATATTAGTATTATCATTCAATGATTAGATGGTTTAGTAGTTAACAAGAAACACCACGAAATTGTGGATGGGACCAAGAGCACCAGTGCCTCTCCACTCTCCGAACAGTCACCTCCCAGGCTCCCGACGCCACTCGACCTTCATTTCATCAAGCGAGGGGGGTTGGGGTGTCCATGTGTTGCATAACCCATTCGGATCCAGTCATCAGTTACCGTGATTAAGTTACCAACTTTCCATATGAAGAGCCTCCAAGGAATTGTGCAAATCGTATGATCCAACACTGTGTCCAACCAACAACTGGTTGTCCAATGCAGTGTATGGCGTATGAGCACTGTCATCATGAAATGATGCTAAAGATGGATTGGGTACATCACCCGAAGAAAGCCAGATGACATTACCCAAACTGCCCTTGGATCGGGCACCTCACCTGAAGAAATCAAGATGACATCACCCAAAGTGTCCTTGGATTGGGCGCATCACCGAAGAATCAGATGAATACTAAATGCCCGGAGGTACAATGAGAAAATGACATTACCCAAAATGCCCTTGGATTGGGCACATCATGAAGAAAGCCATATGACATCACCCAAAATGCCCTTGGATTAGGCACATCATTTGAAGAAAGCCAAAATGCCCTTGGATTGGGCCACATCACCTGAAGAAAGCCATATGACATCACCAAAAAGCACTTGGCTTGGGGCACATCATCCGAGGAAAGCAAGATGACATCACCCAAAATGCCCATGGATTGAGCACATCACCCAAACTGTCCTTGGATTGGGCACCTCACGTGAAGAAAAGAAGATGACATCACCCAAAAATACCCTTGGATTGGGCATGTCACTCGAAGAAAGCAAGATGACATCACTCAAAATGCCCCTTCACTGGACACCAGAGAGAAGACGAAATAGAGGAAGACCAAGCACCCCATGCGATGAACAAAACTAGAAGGAGACCTTAAGAGCCCGACACCTACCCGGGGTACTGCACAGAGGCTGGCCCAGGGGTGGAAAACCTTTGTTGAAGCCTTACATACGAAGTTATTATGGGCCCTAAACAGTTAACTACTATACATAGCAGTTAAATACTATACCGTGACTCTAAAGCGTTAACCCTATGACTCATCTCCTCGTCCGCTACCATTCTGCATTGTCAGCCCTGACAGCAGAGTAAAAACTTAACCCTTTCACTCCCTCACCCTGTTCATTTTATGTATATTCATGAAGGTAAAGGTGAGAACAGGACTGAGATGTTACATTGTACTGCCTGCTGAATGCACAGATGCGCATACACCCACGCATGCATGCGCTCATGCATGCATGTACATACACACACATGCACACTCTCTCAAATACACACACATGCACATACACACTTACACGCATGCACATGCACACATACAAACACACACACGTATTCACACACGCGCGCACGCACGCACGCACACACACACACACACACACACACACACACACACACACACACACACACACACACACACACACACACACACACACACACACACACCACACACACACACACACACACACACACACACTAAAACAACAACAACTTCAATAACAAACTATATTGATATTTGCTGTGTGCAGGAGAGAACAGGGGATGGCCAGTGATACAGCACCGTGTGTTACATGAACTGGTGTACACAGCACGCAGAATGGGCAATCCACAATTGGCCGTCAGGTCTGTGAACTATTATGATTGCTGTTATAAATCGTCAGGTTGATAAGTTTAAATATCTGGGAACGATCATCTCACCAGATGGCAGATGCACATCAGAAACAGCCAGCAGAATCTGCCAAACCAAAACAGCTTTCAGTAAGATGAAAAGCATTCTTACCAACAAATGCCTATCAGTTAACCTCAGGAAGAGAGGTCTTGAATGTTGTATAGAACCGATAATGTTATACGGTTGTGAGGGGTGGACAATCAACAAGCAAAACCAGAACAAGATTGAGGCAGCCGAGATGTGGTTTTTAAGAATGTTGAGAGTTCCATGGACAGCAAAGAAAACAAATGAGACAGTCTTGATGGAGGCAGGCAGATACAAGAAGATCATTCATAAGGAAGATCAGGAGAAGACAGGCAACATTTATAGGCCATTTTATGAGGAAAGAGGAATTGGAGCACCTGGTCACAACAGGAAAGCTGGAGGGAAAGAGAGCATCAGGTAGACCCAGGGAAAAAATATTGGACAGACTTGCAGATTGGCTGAGGACAGACAGGGTGGAAGATGTGCTTGCGGCAACAAGGATAGATGCATATGGAGGGCTATGATCACCAACGCCATGTGGCAGGGCACTTGATGATGATGATTGTAAAAATTGTGTTTGCATAGCTCTGTTCTCCAAACTCGGTTAAACACTTTGCCCATAACGCATAATCAGACATTTGATTGGAGCAATAAAAAAAAAGAATAAATAAATGCAGCAGAAATGTGGCTATATAGACAACTTCTCAGAGTCAGATGGACGGACAGAAGAACAAATGATAGCGTATTAAAGGAACTGAACATCAGGTGCCAGCTGCTAAAAGAGATCAACAAAAGAAAGCTGAAATATGTAGGCCATGCGATCAGAAACGCCAAAACAGATTGATGTCAACGATCCTGCAAGAGAAAGTTGAGGTGTGGAGAAGAAAGGGATGACGGCCACACACAGCTATTTCAACAATATCGCTCAAGTCTGTGGTCTAGAGATCCAGGAGGTCGCCCACAGATGTCTCAAGCGTGTGACCTGGAGAAAACTTGTGATGTCAAGCATTGCTCCTTCCGCCGATCCCAACTAGGGAGAGCAGTGAGGTGAGGTGAGGTGAGATGAGGAAAACTCAAGCTGCTCATACTGTGATTTTAACTCTCTTACTACGAGCGTTGGGATTTCCAGATCATGTCTTAACAACACTTGTGTACGAGCATCGGAGAAATCCAACTTGGGTTTTGAAAATTCGCGGGGCTTCAATATTTCCATTAACCAAAACTAATGGCCAGAAATAGATTCTTCGGTCATTCTTAGCCTTGTTTCAGACCATTAGGTCACTGTACTCTGCAGTTGGTGTGTAGACAGTGCAAAGTTCACGACCCACTAGCTCTGCAGCGAAGCAGACGATGGAAAAGCTAATGGCTGAACAATACTCAACATCTCTTCTATCAGTGCACTTGGAGTGTGTGCAAGTTGCATTTTATGAAATTTCATTCAAAATGTGACTGTAGGAACTGATGGATTGACCTGACTCTATTTTGTAAGACATTTTTCACCAGAAAATGTCTCTGATTTTACTTGTACCATTACTCAGCAACCATGAGGGTTAGACAGTTCAAATTTCAGCATGTTGTACACCAATCTTTTAAATATATGACCTGTCAAATTTCAAAGTTCTCTGTTTTCATTTGTTTGTATGAGAATTTTTCTCATGACCTATATCAATGTTGCGTTTCAGGGGAACGGCAGGGGCATAATTGTACATAGCGAGTGAGTTAAGAAACACAGCAATGTCTTTTGCCCTGGACTTTATACACCAGGGTGCCTTATTCGTAGATAAGCTTAGTACTTGTTAGGGGGGATTTTTTTTTTTTTTACTTTTCTTTATACACTGATGCACCTTATTCTTGGATATACTTCATAATAGGGGTGATATTTTCATCCACTAGCGCGCATTTGTTGACAAAATCATCATAGTGAATCTTTGTATAACGCTATTCTCTGAATACATTTGGATTTGTATCGATATACCTACTCAATTATTTTTTTTTTTTTTTCTCCCGTTGAAACACTGTATGTGCATTGAAACGATAGCCCTGATATGGTTCTACACAGTTGGCGGGGCTTTAACCTTTTCACTCCCGCACCCTATCCATCAACTGCAAAATCTTAACCCTTTGATTCCCTCACCCTATCCACCAGCTTCCTGCGGGAAGCTGGTGGATAGGGTGAGGGAGTCAAAGGGTTTAATTTTTCCTTTGCTATCGTGGTTAACAATGCATGATGCTGATGGACAGTATGCGGCAGTCAAAGGGTTAAGCAGCAATAAGAACAAGGGAGATGGGAAAAATCTCCAGCCAATAGCTAGAAGATGGAGGTGCCCAGGTGAATGGAACTCGCGACCATTCGATTGGAAGTCTGACGTTTACCCACTTGACTACGATGGCTGTTAAGCACCGTGTTGTAGTTGTGTGTTGTGTGTTGTTCGTGACGCAGGCATAGCACGTTACTGCTACACACCATGTACCGCCACCTGACAGGGGAGCAGCAGAAGGAGGCCGTGGCGGGGCTGGAGACCTTGACCATAAAGTGTCAGGGGTTACCGCAGCCCTTGTCCACCGACACGGGTGTGATTCTGCCCCCTGTTCACCTCACGACGCTGCCTACTGTCAGGTAATTGTTGTGTGTGTTTGTGTGTATGTGTTTTGAGCTTGAGGTGTCTTTGTGTGTGTGTGTGTGTGTGTGTGTGTGTGTGTGTGTGTGTGTGTTGTGTGTGGTGTGTGTGTGTGTGGTGTGTTGTGTGTGTGTGTATGTGTTTGAAGCTTGAGGTGTCTTTGTGTGTGTGTGTGTGTGTGAGAGGATGGGTGTATGTATGTGTGTGTGTTAGGATGGGTGTGTCTGTGTATGTGTGTGTTAGACTGAATGTGTCTGTGTATGTGTGTGTTAGTGTGTCTGTGTATGTATATGTTAGACTGAATGTGTATGTGTGTGTTAGTGTGTCTGTGTTTGTGTGTGTTAGACTGAATGTGTCTGTGTATGTGTGTGTTAGTATGTCTGTGTATGTGTGTGTTGGTATGTCTGTGTATGTGTGTGTTAGACTGAATGTGTCTGTGTATGTCTGTGTTAGACTGAATGTGTCTTTGTATAAGTGTGTTAGACTGAATGTGTCTGTGTATGTGTGTGTTAGAATGAATGTGTCTGTGTATGTGTGTGTTAGTATGTCTGTGTATGTGTGTGTTAGTATGTCTGTGTATGTGTGTGTTAGACTGAATGTGTCTGTGTATAAGTGTGTTAGACTGAATGTGTCTGTGTATGTGTGTGTTAGAATCAGTGTGTCTGTGTATGTGTGTGTTGGTGTGTCTGTGTATGTGTGTGTTAGTATGTCTGTGTATGTGTGTGTTAGACTGAATGTGTCTGTGTATAAGTGTGTTAGACTGAATGTGTCTGTGTATGTGTGTGTTAGAATCAGTGTGTCTGTGTATGTGTGTGTTGGTGTGTATGTGTGTGTTAGACTGAATGTGTATGTGTGTGTGTGTGTGTTAGAATGAGTGTGTCTGTGTATGTGTGTTGGTGTGTCTGTGTATGTGTGTGTTGGTGTGTCTGTGTATGTGTGTTAGACTGAATGTGTATGTCTGTGTTAGACTGAATGTGTCTGTGTATAAGTGTGTTAGACTGAATGTGTCTGTGTATGTGTTGGTGTGTCTGTGTATGTGTGTGTTACTGTTAGACTGAATGTGTCTGTGTATGTGTGTGTCATACTGAATGTGTATGTGTGTGTTAGTGTGTCTGTGTATGTATGTGTTAGACTGAATGTGTCTGTGTATGTGTGTGTCAGACTGAATGTGTATTAGTGTGTCTGTGTATAAGTGTGTTAGACTGAATGTGTCTGTGTATGTGTGTGTTAGACTGAATGTGTCTGTGTATGTGTGTGTTAGTGTGTATGTGTATGTGTGTGTGTTAGACTGAATGTGTCTGTGTATGTGTGTGTCGCTCAGTGGACATGGGTACATACACAGAGCCTGGAATTGTCCGCCGTTCGGCGGATTTCCGCTGAACGGCAAATGAAAATCCGCTGAAAAAAATAATCTTCCGCCGAGAAAAAAAAAATCGACCAAAAAAAACAACAACAAAACTGAAGAAATCGGCGGTCAAAGACCTCGAGAAGCTCACGGGAGGTAAACTAGACTACTAGCAGGAACTCTCTTTCGACGTAGAAAGGGAAAATGTGCGCGGTGCATTGTGGGTACATATTTCCAAGATGGCGATGAGGAAAGTTGTGAACCGCGGCGAAGTTTTCGATGATTCAGGAGCCAAAAATCCATGGAAATGGAGCTGGACGGAGTTTTCCGTGGGAGAAGAACGCCTTGCACAACACATCCGCAAGATGGATGTGTGTGTGGCACTGCGTTCTGCGATCTTTGTCGGACCGAGATCGTGTACAAATTGGAGGAAAAATGTATGGAACCCCAGTATGTATGGCTCCTCCTATATTGGCTCTAGAATGCCTCAGATTGCACAGATTTTCACCTTTAATTTCAAAATTTTTCCGGGGGGGCATGCCCCTGGACTCCCCTAGCAGGCGAAGGCGCAAAGCGCCTTCGAAGTCAACATCTTCCTCTTTTTTTTTCCTATGCAATTCCAGGCTCTGCATACATGTATGTAATATGATGGATTTCATTGCTATTTTGGGGGGAGGGGGGGGGTTAATGATTTGCTCTAGCTTCTCTATCTTCTGCCCAACATTGCTGGCATACCCCCGCTCCCTCCTGATGTTTGTTTAGCTCTCTCACTTCTTTTTTTTCATTTGCTGTCTTCATTGTAGCAGTGAATGTGGCCATCATCTTCTTTCGGGCACCATCCACATGGTCAGGCCTGGCGATGAATGCTGGCTGTCTTGGAGCTTGGTGTTCAGAGGAGTTGTCAGCTGTTTGGTCCTTAGGACTGCAGGGACAGGTTGGTATCAGCTGTTTGGTCCTTAGGACTGCAGGGACAGGTTGGTGTCAGCTGTTTGGTCCTTAGGACTGCAGGGACAGGTTGGTGTCAGCTGTTCGGTCATTAGGACTGCAGGGACAGGTTGGTATCAGCTGTTTGGTCCTTATGACTGTAGGGACAGGTTGGTGTCAGCTGTTCGGTCGTTAAGACTGCAGGGACAGGTTGGTATCAGCTGTTTGGTCCTTATGACTGTAGGGACAGGTTGGTGTCAGCTGTTTGGTCCTTAGGACTGCAGGGACAGGTTGGTGTCAGCTGTTTGGTCCTTAGGACTGCAGGGACAGGTTGGTGTCAGCTGTTTGGTCCTTAGGACTGCAGGGACATGTTGGTATCAGCTGTTTGGTCCTTAGGACTGCAGGGACAGGTTGGTGTCAGCTGTTTGGTCCTTAGGACTGCAGGGACAGGTTGGTGTCAGCTGTTTGGTCCTTAGGACTGCAGGGACAGGTTGGTGTCAGCTGTTTGGTCCTTATGACTGCAGGGACAGGTTGGTGTCGGCTGTTAAGACCTTAGGACTGCAGAGACAGGTTGGTGTCAGCTGTTAAGACCTTATGACTGCAGGGACAGGTTGGTGTCAGCTGTTTGGTCCTTGGGACTGCAGGGACAGGCTGGTGTCAGCTGTTCAGCCCTTAAGACTGCAGGGACAGGTTGGTGTCAGCTGTTTGGTCAGGCCTGGCGATGAATGCTGGCTGTCTTGGAGCTTGGTGGTCAGAGGAGTTGTCAGCTGTTTGGTCCTTAGGACTGCAGGGACAGGTTGGTGTCAGCTGTTTGGTCCTTGGGACTGCAGGGACAGGTTGGTGTCAGCTGTTCAGTCCTTAAGACTGCAGGGACAGGTTGGTGTCAGCTGTTCAGCCCTTAAGACTGCAGGGACAGGTTGGTGTCAGCTGTTCAGTCCTTAAGACTGCAGGGACAGGTTGGTGTCAGCTGTTCAGTCCTTAAGACTGCAGGGACAGGTTGGTGTCAGCTGTTCAGCCCTTAAGACTGCAGGGACAGGTTGGTGTCAGCTGTTCAGTCCTTAAGACTGCAGGGACAGGTTGGTGTCAGCTGTTTGGTCCTTAAGAATGCAGGGACAGGTTGGTGTCAGCTGTTTGGACCTTGGGACTGCAGGGACAGGTTGGTGTCAGCTGTTCAGTCCTTAAGACTGCAGGGACAGGTTGGTGTCAGCTGTTTGGTCCTTAAGACTGCAGGGTCAGGTTGGTGTCAGCTGTTTGGACCTTGGGACTGCAGGGACAGGTTGGTGTCAGCTGTTTGGTCCTTAGGACTGCAGGGACAGGTTGGTGTCAGCTGTTTGGACCTTGGGACTGCAGGGACAGGTTGGTGTCAGCTGTTTGGACCTTGGGACTGCAGGGACAGGTTGGTGTCAGCTGTTTGGTCGTTAGGACTGCAGACCTGCCAACCAGTACGATTTTGGCGTATTATTTTACGATCATAATTAAATAATACTAAATTACGATCGAGTAAAAAATGATACGATGCAAAAAAAAAAAAAACAAAAAAAAAAACGATTATAGGTCTAGTAGTGACTTTGAGCCGAGAGCGCCACTGAGAAGACAATCACGATCGGTAAACAAGTGGACTATGGGCGCAGCCATGTTTGTTATTATAAATGAGAATCTCGTCAAACGAGAGTCTCGTACTGGGTCAAACGAAAGTCTCGTACCGACTGTGAGACTTCCATTTTTGCAAAAAGAAAATGGCGACTCGAGGTAGACCGCATGGTAGTGGCAAAGGAAAACGTGGTGGTGAAGCTGCTTTGGGCACCGGCAGTGAAAGTGTACAGAAAAAGGCAAAAAGAGAACAAAAGTTCATCCAGTCGTACTCACAAGAGTACCCATGCATCACTGCATCGAAAGTGGGAAGCACATATGCAAGGTGCAGTGCTTGTGAGTTCGATTTTCTAGTTTCGCATGGCGGGATCGACGATGTAAAAAAGCACGTGACTTCGTTGAGGCACATTGCAAAGGCATCAGCCTTAAGAAACACCTCTTCTCTTGTTGATTATATTCAAAGAACTGAAGATACTGATCTCCAGCCCATTCGTGCAGAGGCATATTTCACGGCGTTTTTGGTGGAACACAACGTGCCACTTTCAGCCTCTGACCATGCTGGACAGTTGTTTAAGAAGATGTTTCCTGACAGCAACATAGCAGATACCTACAGTTCTGCAAGAACAAAAACCACATCCATTGTGAAGGAATGTGCTGAAGATAGTAAGGCTGAACTTGTGCAGTGCATGAAGGGACCCTTTGTGTTAGGTACTGATGGTAGTCAGGAGGGGGAAGACAAGTTCTTTCCCATTGTTGTGAGAGCTGTGGATCCCCATGGAACTATCAAAACTGAACTGCTCAGTGTCCCCTCATGTGAGACGTCAGCCACTGGAGAACACATCTTTCAGTTGTTGGACTCTGAGCTAAGGGCTTACCAGATAGACTGGAGGAACTGCCTGGCATTTGTAACCGACAATGCCAATGTCATGATTGGGGTCAACAAAGGTGTCATCTCGTTCATCAGAGACAAGCATCCAGAGACCTTCTTGGCCAGATGTGTATGCCATCTCCTTAGTCTGACTGTGAAGAAAGCCATGAAGGAGTCTAGCAAGTTTGACCTTGATGACACAATGCGTCAACTGGCCTGGTATTTCTCCAAGAGCACTGGCAGACAGCAACGCCTGAAGCAGATCCAGAAGGAACTAGGCTTGCCAGAGCACAAGGTTGTTGAGCATGTTCCCACCCGATGGCTCTCTCTTGGGGCTGCCATGGACAGAGCAGTTGAGCAGTGGAACGCTTTGGACAAATTCTTCAAGGAAGAATGCAGTGTGAAGACATCACATGCTTCAAGTACATCTAGTTCTGACCCACCTATGAGGCAAAAACTCGGGGATTTCTTCCGGCGCAAGACCACCAAATTGTATGTCTTGTTCTATGCAACAGTCTTGGAGGTGTTCAACCAAGTCAACAAACTTGAACAGACCGACAGCGCCAGAATCCATCTGATCAAGAGAGACATGGAACGACTGTACAGACGCCTGCTTGTCAGTTATCTGAAGCCAGCTGCTCTGAACAATGGGGCCCTGATGGATGTGGACTTCAAATCCTCATACAACATGAAGCGTGATGAAGACATCTTCATTGGTAGCACCACCCGAGAACACCTGGACTGTGTGGAAAGTAAGCAGCAGCAGATCTTCATGGAGAATGTGAAGACATTCTACAAGGAGGCATGCAAGTACATGAAAGAGAAGCTGAACCCGGCCGAGGAAACTCTATGGAAACATGCAGAGCTTGCGGATGTGAACCTGCAGAAGTCAGTTCAAGCATCTTCTTTGAAATACTTCTTGAAGAAGTTCCCATGCACTCTGCCACCTAACACAACCCCTGATGAGCTGGAGGGAGAGTTTCTGGAGTACCAGGCAGCAGAACTTCCACCTGTGGTGTTGAACCAGCCATCAGCAGAACTGCAGTGGAAGGAGATTGGTGCCATGAAAGATCACAATGGTGCCACTAGACTGAAACATCTGTCCCAGTTCATGCTGTCAATTCTCCTCATCCCTGTGTCCAACTGTGGGTGTGAGAGAATCTTCAGTCAAGTGCGAAGAAACAAGACTGACTTTCGGGGATCCATAGGGGCAAAGACATTGGATGCTCTCATGGTTCTGAAGTCCAAGAAAGGGGGCCCATGCTACAAAGCAGTGTTCTCTGATGAGCTCTTGAAAAAGTGCAAGTCAGCTACCAAAAGGCAGCACACGGAGCACAGTGCAACAAGCTCTACCGACACAACTCAGTAACTTTCAAAGTGTACCTTGTTGGCTTCAAATTGTCATTTTGACAATGCAGTTTGTAGCGAAGCAGACATTAGAATTTATGTTTTTTGAGTGAATCATATGTGATTGTGCCTCAGTGGAGACAGACACTGGAACTCATAGTGATCAATATATGTGGAAAACAGACACTTGAACTCAGAATTTGTGATGCATGTGAAAAAAGACATTAGAAGTGATACATGTGAAAATATGTGTTCCTGGAGCCACAAATGACGAGACGAATCTACTTTATAATGAGGTATATAATTCTTTGTATACTTGGAATACTACTGTTTTTGAAAAAATACTATAAAAAATTTATAAAGGTACTATTGCAGGCTTAGAGGGGTTGGCAGGTCTGGGACTGCAGGGACAGGTTGGTGTCAGCTGTTAAGACCTTAGGACTGCAGGGACAGGTTGGTGTCAGCTGTTAAGACCTTAGGACTGCAGGGACAGGTTGGTGTCAGCTGTTAAGACCTTAGGACTTCAGGGACAGGTTGGTGTCAGCTGTTAAGACCTTAGGACTGCAGGGACAGGTTGGTGTCAGCTGTTTGGTCCTTATGACTGCAGGGACAGGTTGGTGTCAGCTGTTAAGACCTTAGGACTGCAGGGACAGGTTGGTGTCAGCTGTTTGGTCCTTAGGACTGCATGGACAGGTTGGTGTCAGTTGTTTGGTCCTTAAGACTGCAGGGACAGGTTGATGTCAGCTGTTTGGTTGGTCCTTAGGACTGCAGGGACAGGTTGGTGTCAGCTGTTTGGTCCTTAGGACTGCAGGGACAGGTTGGTGTCAGCTGTTTGGTCCTTAGGACTGCAGGGACAGGTTGGTGTCAGCTGTTTGGTCCTTATGACTGCAGGGACAGGTTGGTGTCAGCTGTTAAGACCTTAGGACTGCAGAGACAGGTTGGTGTCAGCTGTTAAGACCTTATGACTGCAGAGACAGGTTGGTGTCAGCTGTTAAGACCTTAAGACTGCAGGGACAGGTTGGTGTCAGCTGTTTGGTCCTGAGGACTGCAGGGACAGGTTGGTGTTAACTGTTAAGACCTTAAGACTGCAGGGACAGATTGGTGTCAGCTGTTAAGACCTTATGACTGCAGGGACAGGTTGGTGTCAGCTGTTAAGACCTTAGGACTGCAGGGACAGGTTGGTGTCGGCTGTTAAGACCTTATGACTGCAGGGACAGGTTGGTGTCAGCTGTTAAGACCTTAAGACTGCAGGGACAGGTTGGTGTCAGCTGTTAAGACCTTAAGACTGCAGGGACAGGTTGGTGTCAGCTGTTAAGACCTTATGACTGCAGAGACAGGTTGGTGTCAGCTGTGAAGACCTTAAGACTGCAGGGACAGGTTGGTGTCAGCTGTTAAGACCTTAGGACTGCAGGGACAGGTTGGTGTCAGCTGTTAAGACCTTAAGACTGCAGGGACAGGTTTGTGTCAGCTTTTTGGTCCTTAGGACTGCAGGGACAGTTTGGTGTCAGCTGTTTGGTCGTTGGGACTGCAGGGACAGTTTGGTGTCAGCTGTTAGGACTGCAGGAACAGGTTGGTGTCAGCTGTTTGGTCGTTAGGACTGCAGGGACAGGTTGGTGTCAGCTGTTTGGTCCTTGGGACTGCAGGGACAGTTTGGTGTCAGCTGTTAGGACTGCAGGGACAGGTTGGTGTCAGCTGTTTGGTCGTTAGGACTGCAGGGACAGGTTGGTGTCAGCTGTTTGGTCCTTAGGACTGCAGGGACAGGTTGGTGTCAGCTGTTTTGTCCTTAGGACTGCAGGGACAGGTTGGTGTCAGCTGTTTGGTCGTTAGGACTGCAGGGACAGGTTGGTGTCAGCTGTTTGGTCCTTGGGACTGCAGGGACAGTTTGGTGTCAGCTGTTAGGACTGCAGGGACAGGTTGGTGTCAGCTGTTTGGTCGTTAGGACTGCAGGGACAGGTTGGTGTCAGCTGTTTGGTCCTTAGGACTGCAGGGACAGGTTGGTGTCAGCTGTTTGGTCCTTATGACTGTAGGGACAGGTTGGTGTCAGCTGTTTGGTCGTTAGGACTGCAGGGACAGTTTGGTGAAGGGGCAGGTTGCCTCATGAAATGTCATATAAATGTTGCTTGTTTTTTCTTAATCTTCGCCATTAATGTTCTTTTTGTGTCTGTCTCCTTCAAGACTGTCTCATTTGTTTTCTTTGCTGTTCATGGAACTCTTTTAACATTCTTCTTAGAAACCACTTCCAGTATACTCAATCTTGTTCTGGCTTTGCGTGGTAACTATCCAGGCTTCACATCTGCACAACAGTATCAGTTCTGTATAACGCTGAAGAACTCTCTTCCTGATGTTCATTGACAGGTATTTGTTGGTAAGAACGCTTTTCATTTTCTTGAATGCTGTTATAGCTTGGCCCATTCTGCTGGCTATTTCTGATGTGCGTCTGCCGTCTGGTGAGATGACCATTCCCAGATATTTAAACTTATCAACCTCTCTCGTAGTGTTGTGGCGTTTGCTGTTATTTTGCTTGAGGGAATTTTTTGTTTTACAGATTACCATGACTTCAGTCTTCTTGCTGTTTAGCCCAGCCCTTTATTTCTGCGTTTTATTTCTATCATATGAATAAGATTTTTTTTGTAAGTCTTTTTCATTTTCTGCAAGTATGACGGTGTCATCTGCGAGATGAATGCTGTTTATCATTTTTCCTCCGACCTTTATCCCAGGGCATTCTTCTAGCTTTCTCATGACGGTTTGGCTGTAAAGTAAAAACAAATCTGGTGACAGAAGACAACCTGCCTGGCCCCTCTTGATATTTTGGAAAGAGCTTATATCGTTTTCTATTCTCGTTGTTGCTGTTTGTTCTCAACTCATATTCCTTATTCAGCTCTCCCAATTTTCCTGGGTTTTTTTCGGAAATTGAGAAAATCCACAGGCTACTTGCGAGAAAATAATGCTTTCTTAGAAATTAAAAAAATTCATGAATAAGTTTTTTTCTTCTGTGAAACATTCGGCTGTTTGTTAGCTTGTTGATCTCTCGTAGCAGACGACGAAACTTTGGGAAGGGGGATAAATCCAGTATCACTCTCTGCTGAAGTCACTTCCCAGGGTTCGCACAATCCTTAAAAGTCCTTAATTTTGAGGGCATGCTTTTTAAGGCCTTAAAAGTCCTTAAAAATCAGGCTTTTGCTGAAAGGTCTTTAAAAAGTCCTTAAGTTTTGTCACTGCCTATGATTTTTAATAAAGTCTGTAAAATCTTGAGTTTGTAAAAAAAAAAAGAAGAAAAGGTTGAAATTGAATTGAAAAAAAATAAGAGAAAGTCTGAGTCGGAGTTAAGATCGACGATCTCACCGATACGTCGTCTGCTATAGGTCAAAACACCAGAGTTACGGGCCTTCATGAAAGAATGTTTCACCATTTTGAAATTGAGAAGTCAACATGCCGGGGAAGTGTTTGTTTAACGTGGTTTGGCTGGAAAAAGACGAATACAAAGAATGGCTGCAGGCAGACCCAAATGGAGACAGATGCAAGGCCTTTTGCCGCATTTGTAAGAAGACCATAGACATTCGTTCAATGGGAGAATCGGCTGTAAATACCCATGGAAAAGGGAAAAAAACACTGCGACCTGATGAAAGTTTCAAATCCTGCAGTTCGTCTTTCGAATTTTTTTTACAAAAAATTCTACAACGAGCGATCCCATCACTTCTAGCAGTTCGTCAGCCTGCAGTTCATCAACCAACTGTTCTGCTCAAACTCAGATGTCAGTGAACCGCCTGAGCCGTACTAAAACAGAGGCAATGAAAGCTGAACTATTGTGGACTTCAAAAGTAGTGACAAGTCATTACAGCTTTCGTTCGTGTGAAGGCATTTAAAAAATAAGTGCTTCAAAAGTCCTTCAAAAGTCCTTATATTTTTTGTCTGGAAATCTGTATAAACCCTGCTTCCGGTGTTTTTTGTTTGTCAGGCACAGTTTGTTTTCAGAACCAATTGCAAAACTTTTGAAGATTGTGACCATGTCTCGAGCCGATATTCTGGAGAGAGAGTCTGCCGCAGTAAAAACGTTTGACAAAGACTGCAAAAATATGTGGAGTTGGGAGTGAGTTTCACGAAAAAATTGATGTTATGGAAATGAGCACATGGCTTTCAAGAAAAAAAAAACAACAACAGCAGAGGCTGGCATAGCTTACTGTGTCTTGTGCTCCTGTGAAGTAAATTAAACTAACTATAGTTCAGCAGGCATCCACAAACTTTCAGACCGTTTCAAGTCAAAGAAGCGCCAGATGAGGCAGAATACTGCAAAGAACCTTGAAGCTGTTCAGTCTAGCATGTTGTTTAATGCTTGTTGGAGCATACATTAGAAAAGTAATCACTAAATTATTTTTCTTGAAATCTGACACCATTGTGTATAAATTAGTTGCTTCGGTACAAAGGGTCATAAACAAGCCTGAAATTGTGCTAGATAGCATCAGATTACACTATTTTGCATCTGTATTTATAGGCCATTTTATGAGGAAAGGGGAATTGGAGCACCTGATCACAACAGAAAAGCTTGAGGGAAAGAGAGCACCAGGTAGACCCAGGGAAAAATGTTGGATGGACTTGCAGAGTGGCTGAAGACGGAGAGGGTGGAAGATGTGCTTGCGGCAACAAGGGATAGAAACATATGGAGGGCCATGATCACCAACGCCTTGTGGCAAGGCACTTGATGATGATGATGATTCCAAAAGAAACTTTAAGGGGGAGCATGCCCCCAGACCTCCCCTACATTTTCAGATTTTTTTCATTTGGCATTGGGAGGCCTGCTTATTATTCTGAGATATTTTCCATCAACATTGAGCCTTTCCAGTTATCTCTATCAGGTGGAAAGATATAAAACACATGGCTGACTACAACTCTTTTTTTTTCTCAAATTTTTTAAAATTCTTTTTTGACAAAACACAAATAAATACAATGTTAGATGACTACAGCTCTTGTGACCACTATGCTCCATGGCAGTGAGCAGGAACTGGAAAAATGGTTACGTTCATCGCTAGATGTGGTGTGACTATACAGATAGCGAACAAAAGACGTCTGCATTTTGTCAGGTCAGACTTGTGAATGCCTGTTATTGTTGCATTAACACTTTTGACTCCCACACCCTGTGTTCCAGCATACCACATAGTCAAATATGCTGCAAGGCAAAAACATAACTCTTTGACTCGCTCACCCTATCCACCAGCTTCCTGCAGGAAACTGGTGGATAGGGTAAGGGAGTCAAAGGGCTGTGTTTTTGCAGTTGGTGGATAGGGTGCAGGAGACTAAAGGGTTAATCTTATCGTCAACATGGGTCCAGGTCGTTCAAGTTGCTGTCTCCTCCATCCCACCTGCGTCCAGTGAAGGTGTCCGCTCAGGACGACTCTCCCAGCAGTGTGTTCATCTACACCCCTCTGTCCCTTGGGCAGACTGACCGCAAGGGCCACTCTTCCAGTTCCAGTGTCGGTCAGTGTTTTGTGTAGTTGTATGTATTATTGTGCTGCCGGCTTGTTATTGCAGAAAAGTGTTTATCCTTGATTTATTTCGGTCTCTTGGTTTGAAAATGGACACGAGGGAGATCGTTTTATATTGATCAGATTTATATTATATATATATATATATATATAACAACAACATAAACATATAAACACAAACACACAACAACACACACACACACACACACACACACACAACACACACACACATACGTGTGGTGTGCATGCATGCGTGCGTTAATGATAGAAAACACACTCACACATACACAGCTCACACATACACAGCTCACACACACACACACACACACACACACACACACACACACACACACACACACACACACACACACACACACACACACACACACACACACACATACACACACAACACACACAGCACATACACAACATGCCCACAACCCATACACACACACACACACACACACACACACACACACACACACACACACACACACACACACACACACACACACACAACACACACACACACACACACACACACACACACACACACACACACACACACACACACACACAACACACACACACACACAGAAAGAGAAAACTGGGCCAGAATGTACCCCACCACTTTCATGCGCACCTTCACCCACCTTCAACCCCTCCTCCATCCCAGATATACATATCACACACACTGACACACCTGCACCAATGAACTTGCCAAACTCAGAAAAAAAAGAGCTGTCAAGGGAATTAAATCTTGTAGCTGAATGGTTGACATTTCCACAGAGCTGAATAAAATATTATTATCATTACTTCATCTGATTACAGCATACATCAACAATGTATGGTGATTGTAAAATCATGACATATACGGCATATATCAACAGTGCATTGGTGATGTGTAAAATCATGACATATACGGCATACATCAACAAGGCATTGGTGATGTGTAAAATCATGTACATTATGAGTGTACAAACATGGTATTGGTGATGTGTAAAATCATGACATATATGGCATACATCAACAAGGCATTGGTGATGTGTAAAATCATGACATATACGGCATCACAACAAGGCATTGGTGATGTGTAAAATCATGACATATACGGCATACATCAACAATGCATTGGTGATGTGAAAATCATGACATATACGGCATATATCAACAAGGCATTGGTGATGTGTAAAATCATGACATATACAGCATACATCAACAATGCATTGGTGATGTGTAAAATCATGACATATACAGCAATACAACAAGGCATTGGTGATGTGTAAAATCATGCATTTGATGGAAACATCAACAAATTGGTGATAAAATCAAGCATTGGTGATGTGTAAAATCATGACATATACAGCATAATCAACAAGGCATTGGTGATGTGTAAAATCATGCATTGGTGATGTGTAAAATCATGACATATACGGCATACATCAACAAATTGTAAAAATGTATGGTGATGGAATGTGTAAAATCATGACATATACGCATACATCAACAATGCATTGGTGATGTGTAAAATCATGATATTCGGTATTTAAAATCATGATTGGTGATGTGTAAAATCATGACATATACGGCATAATCAACAAGGCATTGGTGATGTGTAAAATCATGACATATACAGCATACATCAACAAGGCATTGGTGATGTGTAAAATCATGACATATACGGCATATATCAACAATGCATTGGTGATTGTAAAATCATGTATTGGTGATGTGTAAAATCATGACATATACAGCATATATCAACAATGCATTGGTGATTTGTAAAATCATGACATATACGACATACATCAACAATGCATTGGTGATGTGTAAAATCATGTATTGGTGATGTGTAAAATCATGTATTGGTGATGTGTAAAATCATGACATATACAGCTATAATACAGCATACATCAACAAGGCATTGGTGATGTGTAAAATCATGTAATGGTACAGCAAACATCAACAGGCATTGGTGATGTGTAAAATCATGACATATATGGCATAATATCAACAAGGCATTGGTGATTTGTAAAATCATGTATTGGTGATGTGTAAAATCATGTAGGCCTATTGGTGATGTGTAAAATCATGACATATACGGCATATATCAACAAGGCATTGGTGATGTGTAAAATCATGTAGGCCTATTGGTGATGTGTAAAATCATGACATATATGGCATAATCAACAAGGCATTGGATAGTGTCATCATGACCAATTTGATGTGTAACAATCATGACCCATTTGCATATGTCACAAGGTATTGTTGATGTGTCAAGATCATGACAATACGCCATTTAGGGTAGTTGGTGATGTGAAAATCATTGAATTAGGCATATACTAACCAGCATTTGATGTGTAAATCATGACATTGACCAACCATTCTATAAGTGTATGATTTGTAAAATCATGTGATTGGTGATGGAAACACCATGTATTGGTATGTGTAAATCATGACATATAACCATTTGATATCAACATGCATTGGATTGATGTGTAAAACATGACATATGACATACACCATGTATGGTGACTTTGAAAATCATTGTATGATGATGTTGTAACACCCATTTATTGGTGATGGTAACCAGATTTGATGTGTCAAATACATGACATATAGGCATATTAACAACATTGTGATGTGTAACATTCACCATTTGAGTGATGATGTGACATCATACTATAGGCATATATCAGACCAGCCATTTGATAGTGTAAAACATGTATTGGGGATGAAACATCACATTTGATAGTTCACAAGGCATGGTGATGTGTAAAACACCATTTGATGTGTATCACTGCACATTGACCACAAGCCATTGGATAGTGTCATCGACATTGACCACCCATTTGATAGTGTCACTAACACTGACCGCCCATTTCATAGTGTCACTGACTTGACCACCCATTTTGATAGTGTCACAGACACGACCACCCATTTGATAGTGTCACGGACGTTGACCAACACATTTGATAGTGTCACTGACGTTGACCACGCCATTTGATAGTGTCACTGACGTTGGCCACCCATTTGATAGTGTCACTGATGTTGACAACCCATTTGATAGTGTCATGGACATTGACCACATTGACCACCCATTTGATAGTGTCACTGACATTGACCACCCATTTGATAGTGTCACTGACATTGACCACCCATTTGATAGTGTCACTGACGTTGACCACCCATTTGATAGTGTCACGGACGTTGACCACCCATTTGATAGTGTCACTGACGTTGACCACCCATTTGATAGTGTCACTAACACTGACCGCCCATTTCATAGTGTCACTGACGTTGACCACCCATTTGATAGTGACACTGATGTTGACCACCCATTTGATAGTGACACTGACGTTGACCACCCATTTGATAGTGTCACTGACGTTGACCACCCATTTGATAGTGTCACTGATGTTGACAACCCATTTGATAGTGTCATGGACATTGACCACATTGACCACCCATTTGATAGTGTCACTGACATTGACCACCCATTTGATAGTGTCACTGACATTGACCACCCATTTGATAGTGTCACTGACGTTGACCACCCATTTGATAGTGTCACGGACGTTGACCACCCATTTGATAGTGTCACTGACGTTGACCACCCATTTGATAGTGTCACTGACGTTGACCACCCATTTGATAGTGTCACTAACACTGACTGCCCATTTCATAGTGTCACTGACGTTGACCACCCATTTGATAGTGACACTGATGTTGACCACCCATTTGATAGTGACACTGACGTTGACCACCCATTTGATAGTGTCACTGACGTTGACCACCCATTTGATAGTGTCACTGACATTGACCACCATTTGATAGTATCACTGACATTGACCACCCATTTGATAGTGTCACTGACATTGACCACCCATTTGATAGTGTCACTAATGTTGACCACCCATTTGATAGTGTCACTAATGTTGACTACCCATTTGATAGTGTCACTGACATTTACCACCATTTGATAGTGTCACGAAACATTGACCACTCATTTGATAGTGTCACTGACGTTGACCACCCATTTGATAGTGTCACTGACATTTACCACCCATTTGATATTGTACAAAACATTTACCACCCATTTGAGAGTGTCACTGACATTGACCACCCATTTGATAGTGTCACTGACATGACCACCCATTTGATAGTGTCATTGATGTTGACCACCCATTTGATAGTGTCACTGACATTGACCACCCATTTGATAATGTTACTGATGTTGACCACCCATTTGATAGTGTTACTGACGTTGACCACCCATTTGATAGTGTTACTGACGTTGACCACCCATTTGATAGTGTTACTGACGTGGACCACCCATTTGATAGTGTTACTGATGTTGACCACCCATTTGATAGTGTCACTGACATTGACCACCCATTTGATAGTGTCACTGATGTTGACCACCCATTTGATAGTGTTACTGACGTTGACCACCCATTTGATAGTGTTACTGACGTTGACCACCCATTTGATAATGTTACTGACGTTGACCACCCATTTGATAGTGTTACTGAGTTGACCACCCATTTGATAGTGTCACTGACATTGACCACCCATTTGATAGTGTCACTGATATTGACCACCCATTTGATAGTGTTACTGACACTGACCACCCATTTGATAGTGTCACTAATGTTGACCACCCATTTGATAGTGTTACTGATACTGACCACCCATTTGATAGTGTTACTGACGTTGACCACCCATTTGATAGTGTCACTGACATTGACCAACACATTTGATAGTGTCACTGACATTGACCACCATTTGATAGTGTCACTAATGTTGACCACCCATTTGATAGTGCTACTGACGTTGACCACCCATTTGATAGTGTCACTGACATTGACCACCCATTTGATAGTGTCACGAAACATTGACCACTCATTTGATAGTGTTACTGATGTTGACCACCCATTTGATAGTGTCACGAAACATTGACCACCCATTTGATAGTGTTACTGATGTTGACCACCCATTTGATAGTGTCACTGACATTGACCAACACATTTGATAGTGTCACTGACATTGACCACCCATTTGATAGTGTCCCTGATGTTGACCATTTTGTTGTTCCTGTTGCTTTTGTAGACTTTGAATGGGTGGCTGAGGACATGTGTGAGGTGCAGTTACAACTGATTAACCCTTTGGCTGTGGGGCTGCGCTTGATGTACATGGTAAGACAAATAGTTTGATTAAGCAGTTTTTCTTGCTTTACTGTTTCTGTTTACTTTATGTTTTCCCATCTGTCTCCCCCGTGGGGGTGTCGGGGGCTCTTTCAGTATAAATAGTATCCTCACCTTCTGGAAATTCTGTGCTAGAAATTTCCTCTTTTCTGTTACTCTCTTTGTTTCTGTCTTGTTTCTTTGTTTTCTGTTATTTCTTTTTATCACTTTCTGCCTTGTTGGTCTGTTCACCTGTATGCGTTCAGTTAAGTCTTACATACTTTCTCTTAGGATTGATAATTGGGTACATGTGTAAAGTGCTTTTTGGCTCTAGGGAAATGAGTTATGCGGAAGCAATTTAGGTAATCTAGACCCGTTTTTATATGTGTTTTAGTGTCCTTAGTTCTGTTTAAATTTGTATTCAGGTATGTCTGTTAAATCCCCTGTGCGATAAATTGGATGGAATGGTCAGTGCCAGGGGCATCTCCTCAAATTATGTGTGCGAATGCATTGATATGTGTACTTAATTTTCTTTTTTCTTTTTTTTTTGTGTGTGTGTGTGTTGAAGCATTGTGTGTTTTGAAATGGTTATAGCCCTGGTATGGCTCTACGCAGTTGGCTGGGCTGTAAACAAAAATGACTATAACCGTAACTTCATTTATCGAGTTTCTCAACCTTGTCCGAACTTTTCTACTAGGATTGATAATCAGGATCATGTATGAAGTGCAGTTTTGGTTGTAAGGAAAATGTGATGTGCAGAAGGAATTTTTGGTAATTTAGACTAGTTTTTATATATGTTTTAGTATCCTTAGTTATGTTTCAGGGATGAAAAATTCTCCTCTTTTTCCGCCATTTCAGCCGATTTTTTGCTGATCTCTGCCCCCCCCAAAAATCTCCGCCCCAAAAAAAAAAAACCAAAAAAAAACCGATCAATAACTGAAAGGCCGGCAGCCTCAGACGAACCTCTAGTTCTCAAACGAACCGCTATTCACACAACGAAGTATTCTCAAACGGTACAGTAGGCATACCGTTTGCTGAATTATCGACTCGTCAACATGGCGTCTGATGGTTGCGAAGACGGTCGGAAAAAGAAGAACTATGCAAACACGTGGAGGAACGAGTGGCTTGGAAAGCTCGTTTCCAATCAGAGAGTCGGTGATGTCATTAGGAAACGTGACTGCGACAGCGAATTCACAGTTTTCTGTGAACCTTGCCAAAAGTTAGTATCTTTTGAAAAACGTGGATTCGTTGCGATACAGGACCACATCAAGCGCGCATGCCATCAAAAGAGCGTCGCTGCCCTGAAAGGAAATGCCACTATTGAGGGTAAGTCAGTCTATTTTTGCATTTATTTCTTAAAAATGCTTCAGCTTCACTGGACCCCACTGGGGACCTACGGCGGCCCCCAGACCCCTGCCCATTTCTCCTCTTTTTTTTACCTCCTCTGTTTTCATCCCTGTGTTTATACATTTGTATTCATACATATCCACTGGACGAGGCGGCAGGGAAGTTTTTAGTCTTCTTCTTTTTATTATCCGTTGTTTGGTGTTTGTGGTCTGTTTGTGACTGTGCGTTCGCACTTGGCCGAAAATTTGTGCTTGTCTTGTCTTGTTTTGTTGAATACGCGCTTACATTGGTTTTCTTGTCCTTCTGGTTCCTATTTGTATTCAGGTTTGTTTTTGTAATCCCTCTGGTAATAAATTGGGCAGAGTGGTCAACACCAGGGGCTTCTCTGCAGATCATGTGTGCGAATGCGTTGATATGTGTTCTGAATTTTCTTTCCTTTTATTTTTCCCCCTGGGAACAACACAGTATTCTAGTGTTTCGAGATGGTTATGGCCCTGATATGCTGTGAACTGTCAGCTGGGCTTTAACCCTTAGCTGTTCACAAAGCCAGTAACCGCCCTGCGGAAGAATGTGCCAATCCATTCATGGCGGTTGAGATCGCCCAACCTTTTCTGGCACATGTGTGGGGAATTTCCGTCACTACTGGCCTTGCTGTCTTATCACGCGCGTGGTTAGAATCTTGGTCAGTCTCACGTTGAATGTTCTAAAAATAGTACGAGCATTCTGGGATGCAAGGAACTTTCCATTCATTACTGAAAGACTTTGTACTGACGCTGTGCTACATTCGAATGCGAATACTAGGAGCTAGCTTTACATCTAGCAGTGCAAATGCGAAAAGGGTTAACTCTTTGAAGACATAATATAGTTGCCTTGCACAACCACTGTGGACGCGATCAATGGGACCTGCCACAACCCTTGGAGACGCACGATTTTGGGGGGTTTTCAAAAAATTCTCAAAAATACAGATTTTACAGCACAAGAACATATTTTATATCAAAATAAAATTCAATTTACGCTCGTTGAGCTGAAGCTACATACAAGGACAATACATCTATTCTACTTACCTTCCTAGAAGGTGAAATTGGGTAGGGTTTTGGCTCTGGGAAAGAAGTTTTTGATTGACAGTAATCTAACACATAAAGTCAGTAAAACACCCATTCTTGACCAGGTAATCCAGAAATCCAGGTAATCACACAAGTCCTTGGTATGACCAGAAGATATAAAAGAACAAACACAGCTTTGTTTTCACTCAGGTGAAGCAGCAAAGTGATTATGACGATCCTTTGAAGAAGAAGAAGAAGGCCTAAATGTCGCCATTTTGGTGCAAGGACGGTCACTCCGGTTGGTTTGGATAAAGGCAAAAATTAACAAATCGGGATAAAATCGATGCAAGGGAAGTAACAAACACTTCAGAAGATACCAAAGAGTGTTCCTATATGTGTAGTTAGTTCCCCTAGACCAGCGACCAGCTTGCATCTATTTTTAAAAACTGCAGCGGAATATCCGCTATCACGTCTCTAATGGTTTGGCCAGCTGCAGCGGAATGTCCGCTGTCATGTCTCTAATGGTATGGCCAGCTGCAGCGGAATATCCGCTGTTACGTCTCCGAAGAGTTAAACAATGGTATTAATAATTGCCAGCACAAAGCTGTATGTGCTGACAAAAGTCATGGATGATTTGCAGTACTGATGATGATGATCTTCACTGACCTGTGCAGGGTTTATTGACGGAAGGCCTGGAGGTGGAGGTGTTCCCTGCCAGTCCCTCCATCCCCTCCCTCTCCCCCCTCACTGTCAAACTGTTGACCAAACCCCAGGCCCCTGGTCAGCTTAAAGTCACAGGTAAGTTTGTGGGGAGTGTAAGCGGTACAAGTGTGGATGTTTGTGTTTGTGTTTTCTTCTGTGTTGAAAGTGTGTGAAGAACTGGGAACGTGTGTATTTGCCATCAGAACCCAAGATAGGGTTATTAGGTGAGATTGGCTGTTGTAAGTTGAGGTAGCACATGATGAATTCAGTAGTTATCGATTTCACTTTTCACATCTTGTCATTATTGTCTTCATCGTCATCATTGTCATCATCATCTTTTTTTTTTTTACTTTAGTCAGAATGAAACTTGTACAGTCAGGTTAATAGGTGGGGGCTTTATTTTGACACCAACCCGGAAATGGCCTGGAGTTTGTTCAGGAGGGATTTTTTTTTTTCATTCTTTTTTTTTTCTTTCACCAGAAAATAATTTTTGATTGTGCAGTATGTAACTAAAAATTGTTTATGCTCTTTATGATGCAGAAATCCATTTGAAAATTGTAGTTTACTTTTTGAGATATGGGATTTGGTAGGTTGTAATAATGATAACAACAACAATGATGATAGTGATAGTAAAAATGATAATTATTGTAATAATAATAATAATAATAATAATAATAATAATAATAATAATAATAATAATAATAATGATGATGATGATGATATCATCAATGATAGTAAGTAATAATAACTACAATCTTTACATGGTGTTAAATCTTGATAATTCGAATCAAAGTTCATTCATGCACTAGACACATGCATGTTATCAAAGCAGGCTGCATAAAATGCACAAAACAAAACAAAAGCAGGGCCCACACATACTGAGGGAAAGAGATTCGTAGTACATGAACAATTCTGTATGTGCTCCACCCAAATCTGCCGGCAATTATCTGGCAGAATCGCTGAGTCTGCGCAAAACTATGCACTGGCAAGGTCTTGAAATGGGGAGAAGAAGGACAGGACTTGCGCAAAACACTAAGCTGACTTCATCAGAATGATGGAGACATTAAAATGGGCAATAAACAGGCTTGTTTTTAATGTTGGGGACTGGGATTGAACTCAAGATATCAGATATTGAATCTGAGGTTGGTGCACATTGTGTTTCTGTCTCCAAGGAACGTTCTGGATGTTGAATTTGTTTGAGATGTTTTCGCAGAATGTTTTTAAAATGGAAATAATTTTAACATTTACAAGGCTGCCAACCATCCTGGAGTATCTATATTTAGTCCAGAAAGCTTGTCCTGTAAATCCAATTTTCTGTGACCAGTTGTAGAAAACTGTCAAATCTCCAGCAAGGGTCATTCAGAATGCCGTGGTATTTCTTCTCAGGCACAGTCCCATACCGACTGACTTAATGACACAAAAGGCAAACTGTTCATTCCCATGTCAATGGTCATGCATATACGAGTGTCTAGTGTCTAGTGTCTTCTAAATTGCCGACATGATGGTCATGGAATCGTGCGTGTCCATTGAAATCAGTCTCTGTCCCAGTTTTGTTTTGTTTTTGTCCTGGAAAGCAGAATCAGAGATAGGCAGTCCTGCCTTCAGAATGTTTCTAGAAGATTGAAATGTGTCTTGCCATTGGGCCCAGGTCTCTTGGTGAATTACTGTCATGGGATGAAATTATAAGCATGCTTTGTTGCCTTCAACAAGGAGCTGAAATGAAAACTGATACAGAAAGCTGAAATGAAGACTGATACAGAAAGCTGAAATAAAAAAACTGATACAGAAAGCTGAAATAAAAACTGATACAGAAAGCTGAAATGAAAACTGATACAGAAAGCTGAAATGAAGACTGATACAGAAAGCTGAAATGAAGACTGATACAGAAAGCTGAATGAAGACTGATACAGAAAGCTGAAATAAAAAAAAAACTGATACAGAAAGCTGAAATAAAAACTGATACGAAAGCTGAAATAAAAACTGATACAGAAAGCTGAAATAAAAACTGATACAGAAAGCTGAAATAAAAAAAAAACTGATACAGAAAGCTGAAATGAGAACTGAAAAAAAAACTGATACAGAAAGCTGAAATGAGAACTGAAACAAAAACTGATACAGAAGCTGAAATGAGAATGAATAAAACTGATACAGAAAGCTGAATGAGAACTGAAATAAAAACTGATACAGAAAGCTGAAATAAAACTGTTACAGAAAGCTGAAATGAGAACTGAAATAAAAACATACAGAAGCTGAAATGAGAACTGAAATAAAACATACAGAAGCTGAAATGAGAACTGAAATAAAACATACAGAAAGCTGAAATGAGACTGAAATAAAACTGATACAGAAAGCTGAAATAAAACTGATACAGAAGCTGAAATGAGAACTGAAATAAAAACTGATACAGAAAGCTGAAATGAGAACTGAAATAAAAACTGATACAGAAAGCTGAAATGAGAACTGAAAAAAAACTGTTACAGAAAGCTGAAATGAGAACTGAAATAAAAACGTTACAGAAAGCTGAAATAAAAACTGATACAGAAAGCTGAAATGAGAACTGAAATAAAAACTGATACAGAAAGCTGAAATGAGAACTGAAATAAAAACTGATACAGAAAGCTGAAATAAAAACTGAAATAAAAACATACAGAAAGCTGAAATGAGAACTGAAATAAAAACATACAGAAAGCTGAAATGAGAACTGAAATAAAAACTGATACAGAAAGCTGAAATAAAAACTGATACAGAAAGCTGAAATAAAAACTGATACAGAAAGCTGAAATGAGAACTGAAATAAAAACTGATACAGAAAGCTGAAATGAGAACTGAAATAAAAACATACAGAAAGCTGAAGAGAACTGAAATAAAAACTGATACAGAAAGCTGAAATAAAAACTGATACAGAAAGCTGAAATGAGAACTGAAATAAAAACTGATACAGAAAGCTGAAATGAGAACTGAAATAAAAACTGATACAGAAAGCTGAAATTAAAACTGTTACAGAAAGCTGAAATAAAAACTGATACAGAAAGTTGAAATGAGAACTGAAATAAAAACTGATACAGAAAGCTGAAATGAGAACTGATACAGAAAGCTGAAATGAGAACTGAAATGAGAACTGATACAGAAAGCTGAAATGAGAACTGAAATAAAAACTGATACAGAAAGCTGAAATAAAAACTGTTACAGGAAGCTGAAATGAAAACTGATGCAGCAAACTGAAACGAACATTGATACAGATGCTGAAACAAAAAAACTGATGCAGAAAGCTGTTTATTTGTTCAGGTTACAGCACACAGGTGTTTGGAGTGCGCAGTCATTGCCGATTACGTGACATTCCCTCCGTGGTACCGTCCTCCTTCGATCTGAAGGTGGTGCCCGCTCTTCCCCAGGTGTCCTTAGCCTGCTCCTTGCCCAAGGCCGCCACCTTTGCTTCCTCCTCCTCCCCTGAGGGCGCCACCGTTGTGGCTAATGCAGCGGCCCTGTTGTACGCTGGACAGAGGTTTGTATTGTGGGGAATATATTTGATGTTGTTTGCGAATCATTGCAAAATCCCTGTGGAGCATTTGGCATATATTTTGTGGTCCTGTGCATAGTGAAAATGTACTTTGGAAGATGAAGAATTTGGGTATTTATTTTTGGACAGATAGGTGAGGGAAGGATGAAGAAATTAACTCTTTCATTCTCTTTGCTGCTGTTCATGTTTTTACTCCTTTTACAAGCGATTGGTTACGCTGACATCCCTGCTTGTGTAGCGATTTTAGCACTTTTATGTTTATTTTACATGTTGCCTCCTCCATGGGGATGCCGGGGGCTCTTTCGGTATAAATAGTATCCCCACCTTCTGGACATTCTGTGCTAAAAATTTCCTCTTTTCTGTCACTCTCTTTGTTTCTGCCCTGTTGCTTTGCTTTCTGTCATTTATTGCTATCACTTTCTGCCTTGCTGGTCCATTCATCTGTATGTGTTCGATGAAGTCTGATGTACTTTTTCTTAGGAGTGATAATTGGGTGCATGTATTAAGTGCATTTTTGTCTGTAGGGAAATGAAATATGCGGAAGCAATTTTAGATAATTTGGACCTGTTTTTAAATGTTTTGGTGTCCTTAATATGCTTAAATGTGTATTCAGGTGCATTTTTTAAATTCCCTGTGGGATAAATTGAACGGAGTTGTCAACGCCAGGGGCATGTCTTTAGATTATGTGCGCGAATGCATTGATGTGTGTACTTAATTTTCTTTTTTTCATGTTGGAAGTTTTATATGTTTTGAAGCGGTTATAGCCCTGATACGGCTCTACGCAGTCGGCTGGGCTTTAAACAACAACAACAACAATACATGTTACCTTTGATCAGTGTTGGCATCATATTTGGCATGATAGAAAAGAAGAAATCATTGAGTCTTAGATTGAATGTAGTTTCAATACTCGTAGATATTTGGTAATGAGACGGACATATCAGGTAACCAGAAGACACAAAAACAACTAATGCAGAGTTTGAAAAATTCACTTTTGGCCTGTGGGGTCTGGAAAAGTCCAGGAATTTTCAAAAGACCGTTCATTTTCTTTCTAACTTCAAGAGAGCAATGAACTGTTTAGACAATAAAAGAAAAAAAAAAAGTGATGAGAATAACAAAGAAAAAATTGAGACAAGATCACGATATCTGTGTAGTAGACGATAAATTTGGTAGATTGGTAGTTCTCTCTCTTTCCAACAGTTGGTATGCCCAGATAGAAACGCTGTTTGCATTTCCTCAGAGGAGTGCTATTAATTCTTTGACTCCCGCACCCTGTCCACCAGCATCCTGCATTGTCAAACCATGCTAGCAAAGCAGAGATTTAACCCTTTGATTCTCTCACCCTTTCCACACACACACACATACACAAGCATGCGCGCACACATGTAACCACACCCATGCGCAGGAAGGCAGGAAGCCGGTGGACAGGTTGGGGGAATCAAAGGGTTAAGTTTTTGTTGTTGGTGAACAGAATGCAGGAGTCAAAGGGTTAAGCCGGTAGGCCAAGACTCCTGCTTCCACTTGAAGGGAGCAGCTGCTCTCTCAAAACGTGCCACGTAGGCATCCATGAGAGGTTAGGTGTAGTGTTTTATTAATATTTTGATAGCGCAGAGTGGGAGAATTTTAAGTACAGGCCTGGAAAGTGCATGAGAAGGTCTGAAAAAGGTCTGGGAAAAGTGTGGAAGTTTGTTTGGTCAAGTGTGTAAAGAACCCTGGAGTTCAGTTTTAACCCTTTGACTCCCGCACCTTATCCACCAACTGCAAAAACTTAACCCATTGATTCCCTCACCTTATCGACCAGCCTCCTGCAGGAAAGTGGTGATAGGGTGAGGGAATCAAAGGGTTAAGGTTTTGCTTTGCTGGCATGGTTGGCAATGCAGGATGCTGGTGGACAGGGCATGGGAGTTAACCCTTTGACTCCCTCGTCCACATCTGCTAGCACCCTGCATTGTCGCTCCCTCTTCCTGCAGGAAGCTGGTGGATAGGGTGAGGGAGTGAAAGGGTTAAGTTTTTGCAGCTTATGGACAGGATGCGGGAGTGAAAGTTTTATGTTAGAGATGCTGAAAACACTAGAGCATGAAATGAACAGGGATGAAATGGATTTTGTAGTTCTTTTTGGATGGGAGCCCATTATCCTTGATTCATTTATTGATGGTGTGTGTGTTTGTGTGTGTGTGTGTGATATTTGTGTATGTGTGTTTGATGTGTGTGTATGTGTGTTTGATGTTTGTGTGTGTGTTTGATGTTTGTGTGTGGTGTTTGATGTGTGTGGTGTTTGATGTGTGTGTGTGTGTTTGATGTTTGTGTGTGTGTGTGTGTTTGATGTTTGTGTATGTTGTGTGTTTGATGTTTGTGTGTTTGATGTGTGTGTGTTTAATGTGTGTGTGTGTTTGATGTTGTGTGTGTGTGTTTGATGTTTGTGTATGTGTGTGTGTTTGATGTTTGTGTGTGTGTGTTTGATGTGTGTGTGTGTGTGTGGATGTGCGTATGTGTGCTTGGGTGTGTGTGTGTGTTTGATGTTTGTGTGTGTGTGTGTGTGTGTGTGTGTGTGTGTGTGTGTGTGTGTGTGTGTGCTTGTTTGTGTGTGTATATGTGTGTGTGTGCGTGCATGCATGTATGTTTGAAAGAGCGAGTATTTGTGTGTGTGTGTATTTTTCTGCGTATGCATATCTATGTGCACACGCATGCTTGCATGTGTATGGGAGCATGTGGGTGTGGTTACATGTGTGTGTGCATGCTTGTGTGTGTGTGTGTGTGTGTATCTGTGTCGTGTTACAGTCAAGACTGTGTGATCACGCTGCACAACGTCAGCTCACACCCCGTCACCTCCCTGTCTGTCAAACTGGACGCTCGCAACGACCTCAAAGGTAAGACACTGTGATCTGTTTAACTGTTTCACTCCTGCACCCCCACCTGCCTCCATGGGGATGCCGGGGACTCTTTCAGTATAAATAGTATCCCCACCTTCTGGAAATTTTTGTGCTAGTAATTTCCTTTTTTTTTTCTCTCACTTGTTTCTGCCTTGTTCCTTAGCTGTCATTTCTTCCTGTCATTTTTTGCCTTGCTGGTCTGTTCATCTGTATGTGCTCAGTAAAGTCTTACACACTCTCTCTTAGGATTGACGACTGGGTACATGTGTTAAGTGCATTTTTGGCTCTATGGAAATGAGATATGCGGAAACACTTGTAGTTAATTTAGGGCCTGTTTTTTAGATATTTTTTAGTGTCCTTATGTTTAAATTTGTATTCGGTTATGTTTTTTGAATCACCTGTGTGATAAATTGGATGGAGTAGTCCAGGCCGGGGCATCTCTGTAGACAATTTGCAGGAATGCATTGATATGTGTTCGTAATTTTCTTTTCTTTTTTTTTTTTTCCAGTTGAAGTGTTGTGCATGTTTTGCGGCTGGGCTTTAACCCTTTGACCACTGCACCCTATCCGCCAACTACAAAAACTTAACCCTTTCACTCCCTCCACTGCCCTCCAACTTCCTGCAGGAAGCAGGTGGACAGGGTGAGGGAGTCAGAGGGTTAAGTTTTTGCTTTGGTAGCATAGTTGACAATGTAAGATGCTGGTGGACAGGGTGCAGGAGTCAAAGGGTTAAACAAAAATAATAGTAACAGTAGTAATTGGGTACGTGTATTAACTGCACTTTTGGCTCTAGTAGGTAAACGAGATATGGGGAAGCAATGTTAGGTAATTTAGTCACGTTTTTATATATCTTTTAGTGTCCTTAGTTATGTTTAAATTTGTATTCAGGTGTGCTTTTTAAATCCTCTGTGTGATAAATTGGGCAGAGCAGTCAACGCCAGGGGCATCTCCTTAGATTATGTGCACTAATGTTATGATATGTGTGCTTAATATTCTTTCCTTTCTTTTTCCATGTTGAAGTATTGGGTATGTTTTGAACAGTTGTAACCATGATATGGCTTTACGCAGTGGGCTGGGCATTAAACAAAATTAACAAGAACTGCTGCACCCTATTCACCCAGTAGTGGAAGCTTTTGAATAGGATGAGGGAGTGAAAGAGTTAACATTGACAGGCATGGTGGTCAGTTGGGTATGTCAGACTTACAGCTGGAAGGTTGTAGAATCGATCGGCCGGGATACCTCGACCTGGTCGCTTAGGGTGGAGAGGTTTTCTGATCTCTCAGGTCAATATGTGTTCAGATCTACCAGTACCTAAACCCCTCTTTGTGTAATCCAAAACAAGTGTGACTGCCCGTATTCAAGCAAACAGGAACCAGAAAAAGCATGAAAAAAAGAATAAGAAGGCGTATTTAATACAACAAGACAAGACAGACGCAAATTTTCGGCCAACTGGCCTTTGTCAAGCATAAGATCACAAACAAACAAACACCAGATACAAAAATTAGGAGAAAAAGACGGAAACTTCCCTGCTGCTCTGTCCAGTGTGAGAAAAGGGATAAACTGACTAAAATGACATTTGTGACATAAAAAAATCACTGATCATTAACAGGACTCAAAAAAAACACCAAATGACCCGTGTTGTGTGTGGAGAAATCTCACATGCTCTTCACAACACCTGTAGTTTTTGTTTTCAGTGTGTGTGAATGGTAATCAGTATGGTATATCTAAAATATACATTTTAAAGATCCGGTGAGCAATGTCGGTGTCTAGTGACATACAGAAACATGAAAACATCCAGCATGTATGCCCACAGAAGATGATGACTATGCAACTACATAGTAGAGTGTGATCGACTCACCTAACAGCTTGAGTTCTCTGTGCTCCACTAAAAAGTCTGATTATGTGTAACAAACAAGTGAGTCCAGTTGAGTCTGGAGAAAAGCGCTAAACGAAAATGAATTATGATAATGGTAATAATACTGATAATAGGTAGGTCCACCCCAAAAATTCAAAATTTTTGTTTGTTCACATAAAGAGAAAAACTTAATAGCATTTGAAAGACAACACAACACTGAATATCTCTGCCAAATTTTATCTTCCTATCAATGATAGTTCAAGAGTTATGAGCATTTAAAAATGCAAGAAAATGGCACAATTTAGCGATTTTAACGAAACACCATTTTTCTGGCTTGATAAATGGAGAATGAATACACAGACACAGCTGAAAATGATAAAACCAAAACTATATACTACTTACTGTAAGAATAATTTTTTCCAGGGGTAGGCAAGCCATAGTTTTTCATCCAGATCACTTCAAAAATGAGGAAAAACACATTTCTCGCAGGCGGAAAAAGATGACATGAGAGAGAAATAACACCAAATAGTAAACAAGCCATATCTCAACAACTACTGATGCTACAGACTAATTTCAAGTACCCTTTTGCTCAGAATAAAGAGTAGAACTTGAATTTCACATCCACAGGCTTCAAAAGAAGTTCTAAAGTAGTCAAAACTATCCTGAAACACAACCAGTTTTTACATATGGAAATCATGGCAAGTAATGTTCGCAAATGGCTCATACAGTACACCTAAGCCCCCAAGCTTGAAATACACCACAGAAAAAACTAACAGTAGCTTGAAATACACCACAGAAAAAAACTAACAGTGTTTTCTAGTGTATTTGGACCAGGAGAGCTGCAGCTTCTTCCAGTCATCGCTGGTCAGACACCACGTCCGGCCTACAGATTTCATATGGAAATCACTGAAAAAAATGTACCGTGAGCTCAGGTTATTTTCAATGTCACCAGACTCAGGCCACTTAAATACATTTGCAGAACCTCTCTGACTGAGGAAAGTCACTGCAGCTGTATTTCCGTCTTTGATGCTTAGCACTTGGCCAATGTAGTAGCAAGGCTCTCCTCGCTCATCACTGTAAAACGCAGCAACAGTCTGTCCAGGCCCATTGAACTTGAAGTCCATGCCATCCTGTTGCTCTTCCTCGTCTTCTTCGTCCTGATGCTCTTCCACAAGTGCTTCATCCTGTTCTTCTTCATCCTGATCTTGTCCTTCATCCTGATCTTGTCCTTCTTCTTCCTCCTCTTCAGACTCGTATTGTTGTCTTGGTTGGCGATGTCGCTGGAGGGCCGCCATAAACTCTACATCCCCCTGGGACCTCACTTGCTCTCCTAGGTCAGACAAGAGACTGTCAACAAGATCTTGGAGCTTGCCCGTTACCTTTAAATGCTTGGCCACAAAGAATTCCTTCCGATACCGGATTTGGGTTCTAATGGCCTCAAGTTTTTCCTTTTGACTCCCGCATCTGCGGACCAGCTGGAGTACATCTAACCTGGTCAGGCACATTCCACCGTCTTGTTGAATCCTAGTGGCAAGTTGCTGCCTTGCCTCTACCTTTGCAGCTTCTTTTCTCTCTCTCTCCCGTCTGTCATCCGCAGCCTTTTCATTGATAAGCTGTTGGACTTCTTCTTCCTGCTGTTTGCTGGCGTTGTGGTGCTGTGGGGCTAATTTCCGTGCTTGAGCCAACAACGCGGATTGGTCCTCTGCAGACTTGGCACTGACAAAAGATGAGATTGTCTTGTTGCGCTTCATCATGTTGATGGTGCTGTGGTGGTGAAGCCTGGCACTTCTGTTCTTGAACATACTGAAGTCAAGGTCGGCAAAGCATGCCTCACCAATCAAATTTGTCAGGCGGCAGTGCTTCATTTTCTCCAGCATTTCTGGTGTTGGTGGCTGGCCATACTTCCCTTCTGGGAGAAAGTCACGGAGTTGTCTATCAACCACAGCACAGGCGTGTTTAGCCAGGTGAGAAACGATGTGGTGCAGCAGGTCTTTGTCCTCCACGGTGCAGGCAAAATGAAGGGTAGCTGGAATAGTTGGGGACTCATGGTCTGGGAGACGGAAGCTGGCCAGGTCGTGCGGTACGTTTGTCGTCAACAACTCTGGCTGCTGCATCATTGTCTGCAGATGCTCGTGGAAGGGCTGAAAAATAAAGAAGATAATAAATACTAAAATAGATACTTGATTTTTACTCCTAGTCAACAGAAATTATTAATTATTTTATTAAGGAAACAAAGCTTAATTTACACACATCAGTTCCAGTTCACTGCCCAACCTCAACTTGTTGAGGGCTTAGAATTATAAAATTATCAAAAGACAAATTCCATGCTTCACACAGATGCTCATTTGATAAAAGTAGAATCTCACCTGGATGAAGAGACGTTGGTTCAGGTAGTGCGCCTCACTCTTTATGAATACCCAGAAGGGTCCAGTCAGGTAAACATAAAAGAGTGCCAGTGCGCCAACCATGACGGCAATTTCTGGGCTCTGGGCATCAGCATACACTGACTGTTGCTTCAAGTTTGTTGGAGGATGGTCTTCTTGAAAGAAACGCAGCACGTCAGTCCTGTGATAGGTAAGTGCTGCAGCAGCCTCAAACAGATTGTTGAACCTGCAAATACAAATATCATACATCAACTCTTTTAATTTTGAATATTAAAATTTCAATCTTTTCTTCTTGACAGTTGCATTCATTTGTCTTACTCTTAGCAACTCTGGCATCCAATGTTAAGTCTGCCATGAACACTAGGCTGGGTTTATACTTGAGCTGTTTCATCAAGGCAGTCTTGGCAACTTTAGTTAGTGTAGAGCAAATTCTAAAGCAATTCACATGCTTTGAATTAATGATTACTTTGATTAGGCTCACCTGTTAGACCTGAAGCTTGTGATCTTGCTTTTCTTTTTCTTGCTCCGGCAGGTAGCATCCCAGGCAGCATGACATCCATTTTTCTCGTCCCCCCTTGGCCCCAGCGTGTCGCAGGCCATTCTGATGTATCTGAATCAAATGACGCAGTCAGTTTCAGTAATGTGTACATACAAATCTTTTTTGCAACAAATGCAACATTTATGATGATTGGTAGTTAAATGATGCAATAAGCAGCATTTGAAAGTAAAGCTGATGTACACGTATTGTGTTTAAGTTGTAATGAGTACAGCCATTATCTGAAATAAAATTTATAAACTATGATTATGATGATCTTTTTACCTACCTGCATGCTGCTGACTCTGTTGAGGAGGCCCGATAGGTGCTGAAGGCAGGCATCGCGTCTCTGCCCATCTTCCCATGGAGGTCTTTTGCTTTCGCTGACTCCACCAGTGCCTTCTCAGATGCAGTGGACAGGCCAAGCAGAAAGTGAGCGTTGCAGTGCAGAAACTCCACCTGGATGTTGGGATCTACCCTGTGTTGGATGTACTCCTGCAGCATCTTGCCAGCTTTCACGTTCAGAGTGGCTCGGTCTGCCATGAGAGCCACGAGATTGCGAAGAATCTCAGTCAGTTGAGCGTCTGAGTTCTGGGGCGAGAAGAGTGAGGCACACTCCGACAGATGTGAAAGAGCCAGGTCCAACAGCGTCTGCGAGGTCTCGGAGGCTACAGCATCAAATCCCAAAGAGAGAGAAGTCCCATCCTCCAATGTGACCTGGAAGCCGACATACTTTTTCGTATTACGACTTGTCCCATCACAGTGTAGGTCAAATCTTCTTGTTGACACTGCATTGGCCACCTGAATTTTCGAGAGTGACAGCCCCATGTTCCTAAACCTTAACAGGGTTGTCTTGGCTGGCAGATCCTTATCTGAGAATTCTTTCTCAAAGATGTGCTTGGCAACTGTTTTGATGACCTCTCGACATCTCCTGACTGGTACCTCCCTTTCCCCTATCAGCTCAATCATACACTTGGTTACTTTCTCATTGAACTTTCCTGATTTCAGGCGCGTTGTGATCTCCTGGTCAGCCAGCTGGGCCTGCATTTCATTCAAGGATGATGTTGCCTTCTCCAAGTTTACCTGCAGCTTTTCCCTTTTCCTTCTTTGGTCACTGGCCTGGTCCAGTGCCTTTCTCTTCAAGGATTTCTGCTCACCAAGCTGTTGTATAAAGTCTTTTCTTGTCTTGATGTTAGCCTCAAGTTTTTCAAGCCTTTTCTTAGCTCGCCAGTTGCGCTTGTACACCGCAGAACTTTTCGCCTCCACACACTCACGCCGTTTCTCGCGCAGTTTTGCTCGAGTGGATGTCAAAATTGCCCGCAGTTTTGCGATGACAGATCGGTTGGCATTTAATTCTTTCGTTTGAACTTCCAATTGCTTCTGCAGACTTTGAACAGAGTCATTTGTTTCACACAAACTTTGCTGGAGACCTGCCATTTCTGCTTCCTTCATTTGCAGTTTGAATAATGTCTCTGGACTATCTCTAATTTCCGGCATCAGGCTTGCCTGGATGCCCACTGATGCCTGGCTTGGCTCTGCTGTTGCTGTTGGCTGTGAGTTTGATAAACACTGCAGTGAGGGCAACTTCTTTTTCTTTGTCTTGAATGTCGAGAGATCTCCATTTAAAGGAGACTCAAGGAACTCTGCCAGAGCTGCCTCCCCACCAACTTTCCCAACATTCTTTCTCAATTGCTTTCCTAGTGAGTGTATCTTGTCCAGCCTTGTCTTTAAATCTCTAGGCACTTCCTCAAGAAGTGCGCCAAACCAGGTATTCAGTTTCTGCGGCCTGAGCTTCTGTTGGTTGCAGAACTTGTGCAGCTCCTCTGCAAGACCAACAGGACATTTGATTTTTCCATGCCTCTCCAAGTTGTCCCGAAGTAAGTCCGCTTTGCTGATCTGAAACTTCACACAGAAGCTGCCAGGATACATGGTTTCTCTGGAATCTTCCAAAAAATCAGGATGACTGCCATCATCCCGGAAGTTTTTCACCACTGTCTCTACCATCGACTGGACTTTCGAAAATTCGCTGGAAGGGAAGAGCGACCGCAGAATAGAAGACATTTCATCCCAAGACTTGCCTGTCTTTTCCTTCAACACCAGCAGCTGCAGGAGAAACCTGTTGTTGAACTGGATCTCGGGCAATTTGGGTGGTCTACCCGGCCCTTTCTGGTCAAAACGAGCTAGCAACGCTGTCAGCTGGTCATCATCTGATAAAAACATCAAACTTGCGCTTAGAATCGAGAAGAAAACACGTTAAAGAAAGCGAAACTACACAATCTAGGAAACCGGAAGTGAAGAGTTGTCTTTCCATAACAACTTTCGCGATCTCATTGCCGAAGAATAAATCTCAAGATCATAATAAAAAAACAAACATCGAGTCAATATAAAAAAATAATTGAGTCTTTGAAACACATTTCTTTCAATCCATTTCATCAACAGTACAAAATACGTTGAGATATTTCAGTATTTTCCAGCCAACTCAAGTCACTCAACACAAAGTTCGCTTTCTTAGCGCTACTCGTATGCAGGTGCCCTAGAAACATTCATTTCATTCATTTCCTCTCAAGAAACAAAAGCGAAAAGTTTGCAAAGGCAGCGTAAACATATAAAATTATTTAAATATGATATTTACTTACCGACTAATTGGCGAATTCTCGAATCACAAGACGATAATCCAGTCGAAGAGCAGCGCTCGCTCAGGCTGCCTGACGCAGCCGCCATCATGCACTCGAGGGCGGCACTCGGCTTCGATTCACATTGTTCCAAACAAAAGCGCGGCAAAGTGCAGTCGTCTGCGATTGCAACAGTGCACTTATTAAAAACTTCAAAGTCTAAGCTTCAATTTGATATAAAAATTGAAGCATCTTGATAAACAGTTCCGAAGATATCGGCTCTCAGAAAAGTTCCTTGTTTTCAACTCGCGATATCTAATGGTTCTTACAAGGCTGTCTGCACAATAAATAGACCAATGGAATCGCTGGAAATTGGAGTTTCCAAGGACGCTAGTTCTAAAAATAGACACAGCAACACTGCGAAGCGATCGCCGTGTTTCTGACCACACTCGTTTTGAACGCGCTGACGCAGTGTTAGTCATGGCGGCTCGGGTCGGAGCAAAGACAACAGCACCCGCATTGTTTAACCATGAAGCGCTTCAAAGTTTTATATTTTATTGTAAAACAAACAACACAGTGTTGTAGAGCAGAAAACAAGCTTTATTTCAGTATATTTTTTAAACCATTTACTCAACATTTTAAGCAATATAAAGAGGATCAAAAATACACTCAAAATGCTCACAGCAAGCCGATGCTGACTGATGCCACTGCAGAAGCGGACCTATCTACTGATAATAATCAGTAAGATTTCTGCTTCTAGTTTTTAACATGTTGTTTTTCTGTTTTTGTCTGTATGAAAACATTTGTATCACAGCACGTAAATACTCCCTGAGATGGTTATGCTGATCAACGTATCACCTGAAATTGGTGCTGATGTAAAAAAACTGGTCAGACGGTATCAGTGCTTAATCCTTTCGCATTCTGTATCTTCAGATGTGAAATTCTCTCCAGTAATGGCATTTTTTGTAGTTAAAATTTTTGTATAAATACAGTCATGCTGACAAACGTACTGCAGTTTATTTATTTAAAAGTGCAGAAGAGAGCTTTTGTTTAACTCTTTGGAGACGCGCCATAAAATGGCTGCTGAAACTCTCGAGACGCACAGTTTTTGGTACTTTTTAAAAAATTATGGAGAATATCCAACGACAATAAACCTATCCTGTTATATATGTTTTAAAAGGTCATTATGTCTACTTTGTAGCTGTGCAGACCACTTGTTTATGCATGCTTTCATTTTTTTCTGGTTTACCATTGAAAAAGGCATGCAAATAGCAAGAAAAGAAAAGTTCCGGATGTACACACACATGACTTATCAAACTGCTGCTTGTAATCCATTAAATATCCATGTCACAAAACTGCACTTTACATGTCACAGGATATACATTCTTCACTGGAAGTCACTATGAGTTCTGCTTTTATGAATATTTTCTCCCAAAAATGATTAAATACAGTCTTTTGACTCTCCAAAATTCCTTTGTTTCGGGTACCGCAAAAACAAGTCAAAAATAGAGTTCCAACAGTCTCCTATGGTCAGAAGGAAAGAAATCTAAGAAAAATGGTTAAACTCTGCTGTCAGTATAATCTCTCTTATTATAGTATCAAGTAGTCTCAGTAAAAAAAAAGCCATAACATCTCCGCAGCAATAGCTGCGGAGCGTCGCAATCGAGACACGGAGTTCCGCAGCTATAGCTGTGGAGCCTCGCCATTAAATTAACAGGCCAATACAGCCATAGTTTAACCATTACGATCATTTACAGGTGTTGTGAAGAGCATGTGAGATTTCTCTATACACAACACAGGTCATGTGGTGTTTTTCTTGAGACCTGTTAATGAGCAGTGTTTTTTAATGTATGTCGCAAATTGCTGCCATTGGTTTTTGTTCTCAGTGTGTGTGAATGGTGACCAGTATGGCGTATTTGTTCTGCAGAGTTCACGGACAAGATGTTCCAGTGGAGTGAAGAAAACATCCAGTCCCAGCTGCCCTTGCAGCCAGGGGCACAACTCTGCATTGCCCTTTGCCTCTACGCACACAGTGACTTCCTCTTGCCTCCTGTTACCTCCCCTGGTGAGTTCTATTTCTGTCAGTATCATTGTTTTTATGTTGTGTAGTTTATTGATTTTAAGGAAAAAAAGTAGCTATATTTGATTTTTGTATATTTTAGTGGTAATGGAGAAGATATGGGAGTAAGTGCCCATAGGGAAGGATGGGAGCGCAGTACTTCATTTCCATTACAAAACTCAAAAGTTTTGAAAGTATGGCATACGTTGAGACGCACAGGTTTTGGTACTTTTAAAAAAATTATGGAGAATATCCAACGACAATAAACCTATCCTGTTTTATATATTTTAAAAGGTCAATGGTTAAATTCTGCTGTCAGTATAATCTCCCTTATTATAGTATACATGTAGTCTTGGTGAAAAAAAAAAAAAAAAATCTCCGCGGCTGTAGCTGCGGAGCGTCACCATCGAGTTAAGTCCATCTGTTTTTGTTATGCACTTGTCGAGTCAGCCGGTGGGGGTTACATTGTAATCAGGTAACCATACTGCTTAATTAGATAACCATACTGCTTAATTCTCTGCTGATGAATGTGATGGTACTGGTGGTGTTTCCACCATTTCTCTGATTGTAGTGTTTCGGATCGTGTCACGTCTTGTCTCATGGACAGCTCATCTCATAGAGCGCATCTCACAAATGGTGATTTGTGTGTTCTGGGGACTTTGTCAGGGTACAGGTCTAGCACTGGTATGAAAATGGAACTAACGAGTTAGACAAATTGTTTGAAGGTAGTCATGTGTGGTGTGTAATTTTGATAAAGGCTTTTGTGTTGTATACTTTAACCCTATGCATTTGCATTCTTTGAGACTTGTCTTTCTCTAGATTTTGGATTTTTTGGGTCATCATAAACCCAAAATGGGTTGGTTGATTTAACTGTCTACCCACGTGTATAGTAAGTGACAGGAAATATGAAAATCGGCAAGTATGGTCACAATACCATGTACTCTCATATGGTACCCGAGTTGTATGTCTCTCCTTAAATTGTCGTGTCGTTGTCGCCAGTTTGTCACCAGTTTTTTTAATAATTTATGGTGACATTTGTATTAAACCCTGCAGTTATGCAAGTTTGGCATGCCCATGCTATTGCTCATGTGAAATGAAAGTGAGAGCCCACCTGATGTGATCCTACTCCATCCTGAAGGAAAAGGTCCCACTGGGCGAGTCACAAGTGTCACACTATAATTGTCAACTCTCACTATTGCTACTCATTTCTAACTACTACTATGCATTCTGGCTTCCAAACGATTATTTACAACACTAGAACTACATATTTTACACCACAGTCTATTCACAAGCGATCATCGCAGTGTCCACAGGTGAGTGTCATAAGGTCATAAGTGGCTTGGTCCTGTGGGCTCAGAAAACTCGCGCAGTGGCTGTGCACGTGTCGCCGATCGCCATGTTGTCTGCATCTCCGCAAGTGGCCATCATCTTTTGGGTCGCTCTGCGCATTGTCATTCCCTAATTCTTCATTTAATTCAATATCTGACTCCTCTAACATTTGGGTTTTTTGGTTTTTTTCTACTTATGCTAAAATATCTCCTAACTCCTCTTTAGTATAATCAACCATTTCGTCACACTCGGCACTGGTAATCGCTGTGGCAGCCATGGTGGAATGCGGTCAGTTTCACTCTCAACTCGCTCTCAGTTTTCTCACGCTCTTTGTGAATGAGCGTGGTACTGTGGCCTAAAAATAGTTTTCAGCAATAGTGTTCGTGCCAGAGCTTTCCCCTAACAGACTTTTTGAGTTACCACGTGTTCAAGGTCACGGTGTGACGGACAAAGTACTGTGCACGTGCTCCTGGCTGCTCCTGGAATGAAATCTAGGGGCCTGTTTCGGGAATCCCGGTTGCTTCCGGTCTGAACTTAGAAAGGTTAATTGTACATATGTGACCTGTTCTCACAGAGAAGGTTATTAACCAATTCTTGGCAATGTCAGGTTGTTGTAGCATTTAAAAGGACTTGCAATTTACTTTTCATATACATAGAAATGAAGTCTTTAGGACAGAAACTTTTAGGACAAAATCTAGGTGTAGTGGCCAGTTAAAATTCATGTGATATCATTGTTTTGAGAAAACGGAGGAGAAAATTTGAGAAAATTCACTGTCAGTTTTCTGTGGAAACATGCTTGTGATTCAGGCATGTTTGGGTTATTTTGAATTACTGTGTACAGCACGCGGAAGTTGGTATGGTAAGCTTCAAAACGATGTATACAGAATGTTGGGGTTCTGTAAGAGGGGTTGAGTTGTTGCAGAAATGTGAAAACTGCCGATTGTGAGTTATTTCAGTGAAGCGTTGTTGAGGGGTATTGTGATAATTAATTCATTCATAAGCTTTTTAAGAAAACGTTTAGCTGTGAAATTTATCATACGTCTGAAGAAAAGCTCAAAGAAAAGGTTGTCAGTAAAATCTCAATTTCATCTTTACCACCTTTCTGAAGCTGTATTTCCGTTTACTCACACACAACTAGACCCCCCCCCCCTCCCATTCCCCCATGTCCCATCCAGTCACCCCCATCCTTGTGCTGTGGGGATCCTGGGAGCTCTTTCAGTATGAATAGTATCCCCCACCTTCTGGAAATTCTGTGCTAGAAATTCCTTCTTTCCTGTCACTTATTTGCTTCTGCCTTGCTCCTTTGCTTTTTATCGTCTCTTCCTTTCACCATCTTGCTGGTCCATTCACCTGTATGTGCTGTATAAAACATAAAACATTTTATTAGGATTTGTAATTGGATATGTATTTATTAAGTGCATTTTGGCTCTAAGGAAATGTTTTGATTCATGTTTTTTTTTAAACCCTCTAGTGATAAATTGGGCGAAATGATATTTCTGAGTAATGCGTTGATGTGTGTATTGGTTTGACTTTTCCAGGGGTGTTTCCCCCCTCTGGTCAGCAAGGTGTTGTGTGTTTGTTGACTGGGCTTTAACTCATTCAAGCCGCAACATTTGCACCGCGACAACCCCCGAAATCGCAGTATTTTGGATGATTTTTAAAAAAATATTAAAAATTAACAGCATATGTCATACACAAAAAGAAAACAGTTTTGGAAACATTGAAGTGTTCACATACAGACATTACTAGCTTCAAAACTGGTAGTCTGTTCATCTTGATAGAAGGGGTGAAGGAAACAGGTGACCATAAGGGGATAAATATCCTCTTGCCGAGTCCATATATTTACACCATATGTTGTTTTTTTTCCACCAATGAAACCAATTATCCACAGGAATATTTACACAGGAATGTACAGTGTATGTGCAATAACACAAACACCCCCTCCTATTTACTTGGTGTAATCAAGAACAGTGAATTTGCGTGCAAATCGGCGGGTGCTTCTTGACGCCATCTTGACAGTCAGACGAAAACAAAGAACCACATATACCATCGAAAAACTGCTACTAAAGCAAAAATACAACTCACAACACGGTCTAAGGGAAGGAACTGTGAAATAAAAGACCCAAGATCACTCTAGTGCATGATTTACTTCCCTTATTCCTTTATTACGGCCACAAAAAAAGTTGAAACTCCGACGTACACCTGCAAATGGCACAGATCCATGCAGTGTGAAAGGTGACGTACAGCCGTGTACGGCACAGTTCGATTGAGTTAAACGTTAACCCTTTCAGTGCCAAAGTGTGAAAATAAAGAGGTGAATCGCCTGTGCCACAGAGTTTTAAACATCTTAACTTAAAAAAAAATTCATGTCTCTTCATCCAGCTCAGAAAACCCCACAACACTATATATTTTCTTGTTCAGTATACTTTACAACACACCAGGAGCAGCAGTACTTTCGTTTTTACGATTGCCAATGTCACTCTGACTCTTACCTGGGTCAAGTCCGATTTCGGACATCAGCATCGAAATATCGCTGCATGCACCAGATTATCGTCATTTTCACTCTTCTCGAGTGAATCAAATCAGAATTAGCTCTACAAGTAATGATTTCTGCAACTTCTTTTGCTGTATAAGTTGTTTTTTGAGCCCGATTGACGCTCGGTGGTGAAGTTAGTTCTTCCGCCATTGTTTGCAGTCGCTGAATAGTAATCAGCTGTAGGGGGGTCACCTTTTCGATCACACGGGCAGAAAAGACTCTACAACGTCACACATACATAATTAGCATCTACTTATAGAGGAAATCCTGAAGTTTCCGTTGATATCTCACACGTCACTGAAAAGTGTTGGGGTTTTCTGGCTAAAAATAGGAAAGGTTGCCAACCAAATATTCGGTCGGTGGCACTGGAGGTGTATGTTTCTTCCGACCGAATATAAGGTCGGAAGCAGTGAACAGGTTAATAATTACGATAACTAATGTCCCCGCTTGTGAGACGATACATCTGCGTATACATGCGTGCACATTCTGAATACGTCGTTTTGAAGCGTACCATATCAAGTTCAGAGTGCTGTACACAGTAATTTAAAATAACCCAAACATGCCTGTACCACAGCAATTTCCAAACAACTAGTTCTCAGACTAATTCCCTCTGGTTTACCTGACGCTTGTAACTGTATTTTGTGTGTTGCAGATGTTACCTCCTCTTCTATGTCTAGTCGGTCACATGCTGAAAGTTCTGATAAGGTAACATTTCTCCACTTTGGGCTGTACTTATCATAATTCTTTTTTTCTCTTGTTCCGTCCTCAGCCACCCACCCTCACTCCATTCACACACACCGACCTTCCATTGAAGTTTTCTAAGTATTATCGCATGTATTCATATTCATATTAATGTGAGATTTATCATATAAGTAAAGAAAAGTTTCAAGGAACAAGTTTCAGGACCTGGCCAGCTCATGGATTTATGTGCAGGTGTAGGGCTTGTGTCATGATCACTCTGGATCTTCTCCATCACATGGCGCCTGTGATGTTAGTGCATATGAAATTCATTCCAAATGTGGAGATGTCGTTATGAGAAACTGAAGATGTTCATATTCATATTCATATTCATATTCATATTCATATTCATATTCATATTCGTTCATACTCATTTCATTTTGACGCAGTGGATTACCTGGTAGTGTGAAAGTTGGATTGCTCTCCCCTTTGAGAGTGCGCTATCGCAGTGCAACGCCACCCAATTTTTCGTTTCATCAAGACTTCAGAAAAGCATGACGGCCAATTGGCCTTCAAGGAGAGGGACCTAGGAAATCAGCCGATCTCTCCGATGTTTTATAGCAGGGAAGCTGGGCAAGCACCCTGCTCTGCATGATTTTCAACTGCCGTGGGATCTTTAGTGTGTGCAGGCGAGAAGGCACGCAAGTCCAACTTGGTTTTTCATCCTCTTACCATGGACTACAGTTTAATTTCCCAGTCAAAATTAGGAGTAAAGTTGAGGCCTTTGTGGAAAACGAACCCTGGAACCTCAATCCAAAACAAGTGTGACTGCCCGCGTTCAAGCAAACAGAAACCAGAAAAAACACGCAAAAAGAATAAGAACGCGTATTTCATACAACAAGACAAGACAGGCGCAAATTTTTGTCCAGCTGGCCTTTGTCAAGCTTAAGATTACAAACAAACAAAGACCAGATACAAACATTATGAGAAAAAGACTGAAACTTCCCTGCTGCTCTGTCCAGTGTTAGTAAAGGAAAAACCTCATGTTTAGTTATTAGAGGGCGAATGTCTGTACCAGTCTGCCACTCTTTTATTTCATGTATGCCAATAGTTTTACTGGGGATGTGTTGGTGGACAATCTGCATACTTTATCTTTGGTGGGCATCCATGCTGGGCATTTTTCAGGTTTCCAGAAGCTACGAGATGTTGTTCTGACTAAAGGATTTTTTAAGATACATACTTCATGTTCTGGGTATGTATACCCATGAAAGGGTTGAGGTATTAACCTGATGACCCTTCACCAAACTGGCTGGAGGAACCCCGGGTAGGATCGAACCCCAGACCTGGTTGGAAGCCAGACATCCTCCCTTAAGTATTTTGAGGTGCTTTGCCGTGGTCTCTGTCTCTCCATGCCTCCTTCTGTCTGTGTGTCTTTGCCTCTATCTCTCTCTCTCTCTCTCTCTCTCTCTTTTTTCAACCCCTCTGCTGTTTCCCTTTTGTCTTTGTCTTCTGTCTCATTGTTTCTCTGATAGAGTCTAGATCTCCAATTGTGTGTGTTTAAGTGAGAAAGAGAGAATGTGTGTGTGTGTGTGTGTGTGTGTGTGTGTGTGTGTTGTGTGTGTGTGTGTGTGTGTGTGTGTGCGTTACATGATTTCTGCAGTTCTAAGGATGTTTTTCGGATGTCTGTATTCTTCTTCTTCTTCTTCATCTGCTTCTTCTTCTTCTTCTTCTTCTTTCTTCTTCTTCTTCTTCTTCTTCTTCTTCATCTGCTTCTTCTTCTTTTTCTTCTGCTTCTTCTTCTTCTTCCCAGTTTTCAAACAGTTAAGGATCACCTAAAACCTAGTCCCTTGCCCTTATGGGATAGGTCTTTTGACTGTGAGCTAAGGGCACACATAACCCTTGCAGAAAACCTGCAGGGCTGAAGTCAAAGGTACCAGGCCTGCAGGAACCTTCTAATAAATGATGGTACTATATGTAATGTAATGCAAATGCCTACATGGTCGCCTGCATCAGACAAGGATTATACTCATCCATTAAGGTCCCTTTTGGGTGGGATGATGCCAGGCCCTGTGTCTCACCAGATCAGAAGGAACAACAGGATGCTTGGCTGGCCAACTTGCCCACACAAAAATCCATGGCAGTCACCATGAGCTGGAAAAAATAGCAACATCCATTACCAGCTGTGGACTGATGATGTTTATAGCAAAAAGACCAAAAAAACCAAACAAGAAAAAAAAAAAAACAAGAAAAAAATAATGACGAATCATGTTTCCAGCATGTATGTGAGTGTGTAGAAGACGTTTGTCTGTGTGTTCAGGGGACGCAGACGGTGGAGGCAGTGGTGTGTGTGGAATACACGGGGGGACCGGGGCAAGAGGCGGGGTACTGTCGACGCTGTTCGCTGGCTGTCACCGTCGACATCTTACCCTCCCTCTACATCACCAACTGGGACGTTCTGCCTGCTGACAGGTATGTGTCCTTTACCATCATGTATTTGGCTTTTTGAAAGTGTTACAATGTACAAAATGATGACGACGTGTTTATATAGCATCTTACCTATGGATCTGGGCACTTACAAAGACACATTCTCTCACACGCATACATTTACAGGCCTATTCACAGTCTTACAGTGGACACAGGAACATGCTATAAATTAACATTAGAAAGATTCTGGTTATAGAAATTGTGTCTGAAGAGGTAAGTGTACAGGTTGGATTTGAATGATGAAACAGAAGTAGAATGTCTTGTGTTATTTTGGAGCAAATTCCAGAGCTGGGGGCCTTACATGGAGAAAGAACAGAATCCATGATGTTTATTTTTGAAGAGTTTTTGCTGAAGAAATTGTGAGTGAGAGGAAGAACAAAGAGAGCGGAAGCAGGGTACAGTGTAACCACACTGGAGAGATACGTAGAGCAGTGTCAGTGATGGCATATTAGCAGATGCAAGCTATCTGGTACTTTTTCATCAATACAAGGGTACAGGACTGACAATGTTGAGCCTCAAAATAAGGCAAGCAGCAGAGTTTTGGATCTTCTGTAGTGGACAGAGAGTAGAGTGAGGACAACCAGCAAGAAGACAGTTACAGTAATCTAACCTTGAAAAAATTTCATATGACCAAAACATTTCATTTTGTCTTTTTTTTTTTATTGTCCTTAAAAGGTTTCTTCTTTTTTCCCCAACTTTCCTAAGTTCATGCAGAGGTGTGGTTTTATCGGAGATTACTATGTGTCAAATGGACAGATAGAAGAACTAATGAAAGTATCCTGGAAGAACTTGATACCACCAGAAAACTACTAGCAGACACCAACAAGAGAAGACTAAAATACATTGGCCATGTGTCACGCAGCAAGAACACGGACTTCATGGCAACTACCCATCAGGGAAAAACAGTGGCAAAAAGGAAGAAAGGCAGACCTCCAGTCTCGTACATTGAGAACATAACCAACATCAGTGGCCTTAATATTCAAGAAATGGTCCACAAAAGTCGAGACAAGAGCGGCCTGGAGGGAGGTGGTGGTGACAAAGTGTGCAGCGGCCAGCACTGAACCCGGTGAAGTCTACAGGTGAGACCTAAGTTCATCTTCACCGGACATCTTGGCCGCCCACGGAATTTAAAGCAGTCTTCTGTCTATCCACATCTCCATAGCTTCCAACTTGTCCTCTGATTCCTTTAGCAATGTCTCAAGTTTCACAACCATACAGCAAGATGGAGTAGACAAAAGTGTTTACTAGAGCCACTATAGGCAATATGATACAAATGTTTGTTCAGTCATCTACATCAGACCAGAATGGCACTTACCCCTAATTTACAGCCACATTTATCTCAAGTTATGGCCTGACCACGTAGATGGCGAACGAAAGAAGAAAAAGGAACATGTAATATGATGTTTTTTTTATTTAAAAACAAAAGAAACAACCAAGTCAACAAACAATAAGCAGTACCATTGAAACTTTTTTCCTACCTTTCAAACTTTTCATTTTCATTTTAAACAAGGAGTATAAACAAATGCGAGACAGAACATCAAAACATTGTTGTCTTGTTATTGATGGCAGCGGTCGTGGGTGTCGCTAGTGCTGGATTTACTCAACGCCTCCAGTCATCAGGCAGACGTACAGTGTGACACCGCGTCTTCTGACCCTTCACCTCCAGTCATCATCGAGTCACAGCAGTGTCGAAGGTATGTGCTGGTGTAGAGTGGAGAGTGTGTGATTTGCTTAGTCAGTTAGAAGGTTGGTTGGTTGGTTGGTTGGTTGGTTGGTTGGTAGACTTGTGAGTCAGTCAGTTGGTTGGTTATGTGTGCTGAATTTTCTTTTCCTTTTTTACCTATTGAAGTATTGAATCCAAAACAAGTGTGATTGCCCATGTTCAAGCAGGCAGGAACCAGAAAAAACATCAAAAAAGAATCAGAACACGTATTTAATACAACAAGACAAGACAGGCGCAAATTTTCGGCCAACCGGCCTTTGTCAATGTAAGATCACAAACAAACAACCACCAGATACAAAACCTCCTGGATCCCCAGACCACAGACATCAGCGACGTTCTTGAAATAGGAGGTGTGTGGTCGTCCTGTTCTTCTCCTAGCTTCAACTTTCCCCAGCAGGACTGTTGTTATCAAATCTGTTTTGGTGTTTCTGCTCGCATGGCGGACATATTTCAGCTTGATGGACTTTTGAAGACTCACAAAAGCTTAATATCAGTGATTTCTCATTTCGAGTCTTCAAAAGTCCAATATCAGTGATTTCTCATTTCGAGTCTTCAAAAGTCCAATATCAGTGATCTCTCATTTCTGTCTACAGGATCGCGGTGACGATTCCTAGGGTCAGTTTTCCAGTGCAGGAGTCGACAGAGAAGTTTGAGTCTCGCATTCCAGTCAAATATCGGTCGTGGCGAGCACCAGACTTCCACAGCCAGTACCTGTCCAGTTTTGTGGATCTTCGGTGGGCCATGGTATCCTTTGCATCTTCCACATTGATGGTTTTGTTGTTGTTGTTGTTGTTGTTGTTGTTGTTGTTGTGTTTTATGTTTGTACATCTTCTGTTTGTATACTTCTTTCTTTTTTTTGTTTTTTGTTTTGTATAAAATGAGATCATTTCGTATTGATCAGACAGGTGTATGTGTTTGTGTGTGTGCTTGTGTGTGTGTGTGTGTGTGTGTGTGTGTGTGTGTGTGTGTGTGTGTGTGTGTGTGTGGTGTGTGTGTGTGTGAGTGTGTGAATGTGTGCATATGTATGTGAGAGAGAGAAAATTGTATGAAAATGATTTTTCAGATCTGTATGGGCAGGTATAATAATAATAATAATAATAATTACAATATTTATATAGCGCAAAATCTTGATAAAATCAAATCTAAGGTATTCATTAAATTTGGGTCAAATTGAAGAACTTTTGAGTACTCACAAAAGCTTCAATTTGGAAGGTAAGGCGTTAAAGGTCATGGAGCCCAAAAGTGCCGAAAATCAAATTCTTTGAAGAAGATGTGTGAACAGCTGTTGCTGAGAAACTTCAGACAATATTTGAAAGATATTCAAAATCTGTTTTCGCTGTCGTGACAGCCTGCCAGATTATTTTCAGGAACTTCTGATAACTTATTTAAATCCTGTTATACTGTTGTGATGGTGCTCCTGTTGTTTTTTGTATTGATACATGTCAAGTTTTATTTCAAGTGAACCTTTTCCAATTCTGTGCTAGAAATTTCCTCTTTTCTGTCACTGTCTTTGTTTCTGCCTTGTTGCTTTGCTTTCTGTCATTTCTTCCTATCATTTTCTGCCTTGCTGGTCCATTCCCTTATATGTGTTCGATAAAGTCTTATGTACTTTTTCTTAGGCTTGATAATTGGGTAGATGTATTAAGTGCATTTTTGGCTGTAGGGAGGTGAGATATGTGGAAGCAGTTTTAGGTAATTTATGCCTGTTTTTATATATGTTTTGGTGTCCTTATGTATGCTTATATTTGTATTCAGGTGTGTTTTTTTAAATCTCCCAAGTGCAGTAAATTGGACGGGGTGGTCAATGCCAGGGTCATGCCCTTAGATTGTGTGCGCAAACGCATTGATATGTGTACTTTTTTTTTCCTGTTAAAGTTTTGTATGTTTTGAAGCAGTTATAGCCCTGATATGGCTCTGCGCAGTCGGCTGGGCTTTAAACAACAATAACAATAACAATAGAACCTTTTCCAGAGGCACAGTAACCTTGAGTATTTACAAAAATCTGGAAGCTGTGAATGAATTTACACCGTCAGAACTGTGGTACTTCAACACATTGAAGTTGTTGGGTGGTTACCATGATCGCTTGTGGCCACAAACCCTTGGTCATAGGTTCAATACTTGGGGTGTCTGCTGTGTACGAAGAACATTTCACACGAGCAGCGTTTACCACTGTGTTCAACCTCTTCTTTGTCGAAATTGACTTCGGAACTGTCTTACAGTCACTCATGATTTCTTGAATCACCTCACATGCTTTCAAAAGTCGAAAGCATGCAAGATTTCAAGACAGTCCTGGCATCACCATTTTTGTAGAAACCCGTTTCGATTCTCAGAAAAATAAAACCAGTTTGGTGAGATTTGCATACTCATGATAAGGGAAGCCAATCACTTCTGTGAACTCTCTTTGAGATTGACAACATTAGTCAGTGCTTCTCTCCCATTTACATTGCACTGAAACGTTTGACATACTGCTTTATGTTAATTCTACGTCTGTGGGCGTCACAAAATGCTTTGTCAGTTCTGTAGCTTTTATGTTGTCTGCAGTCAAGGTGATAAACCAGCTGAGCTAACAGGGCCACTTAGAAAAAAGGTTGTACATTGACAGTGAGAGATATACATCCGGTATTGATGCACACACACACACACACACACACAACACACAACACACACACACACACACACACACACACACACACACACACACACAACACAACACACACACACACACACACACACACGCACACACACACACACACACACACACACACACACACACACACACACACACACACACACACACACACACACACACACACACAAACAAACACACACACACAACACACATTCTGAATGCTTTTCTGTTGCTCGTTAAATCATATAATATACCTTATATGTTACAATACCTTTTTTGACTTCATAGATTTACCCATCCCATAGACACCTCTTTATCATATTTATTTACTTATTTATGTGTTCATTTATTTATTTATTTATTTATTTATTCATTTGTCCATTCATTTTTTTAAGTCCTTTTTTTTTCCGTCCAAAAGCGCATCAGTGAATAGACGTTAAAAGAAATAATGAACGAACACATGTGCATGCTTACATGATATCATATGAATCTTTCTTGTAGAGTACTGTTCTCCAAACCCGTTCGGACTCACTGTGCGTTACACATAGTCTGACTTTTCAGTGGAGCACAGAGAACTCAAGCTGTTAGGTGAGCTGACCACGCTCCACTATGTTGTTGCATAGTCTGCATCTTTGGTGGGTGTGTATACTGGGTATTTCCCCCCGTGGGGATGCCGGGGCTTTTTCAGTATAAATAGTATCCCCCACCTTCTGGAAATTCTGTGCTAGAAATTTTCTCTTTTCTGTCACTCTCTTTGTTTCTGCCTTGTTCCTTTGCTTTCTGTCATTTCTTCCTATCATTTTCTGCCATGCTGGTCCATTCACCTGTATGTGTTCGATAAAGTCTTACGTACTTCCTCTTTGGATTGATAATTAGGTGCATGTATTAGGTGCATTTTTGGTTCTAGGGAGGTAAGATATGCGGAAGCAATTTTAAGTGATTTATGCCCGTTTTTATATGTTTTGGTGTCCTTATGTGTGCTTAAATTTGTATTCAGATGTTTTTTTTAAATCCCCTGTGCGATAAATTGGACAGAGTGGTCAGCACCGGGGGCATGTCCTTAGACTATGTGCGCAAATGCATTGATATGTGTATTTAATTTTTTTTTTTTTTTTTTTTTTTTTTTTTTTTTGCCGTTAAAGTTTTGTATGGTTTGAAGCAGTTATAGCCCTGATATGGCTCTATGCTGTTGGCTGGGCTTTAAACAACAATAAAATAACATACTGGGTATTTTCATGTTTCAAATCAACGGACACTGACAGAGACTTACAGGATCTTTAACAGACAATGACAATGATTTACGGGATCTTTTGACGAGGGTATTTGATATTCTGCATGCATATACTCATGAAGGGCGGGGGGGGTTCTAGGCACTGGCAGGTCTGCACACACGTCGACCTGGGAGATGGATAAAAGTCTGCTCCCTTCACCCATGTTTGTGACATCTTCTGTAATTCAACAACATCGCCGATGTCTGTGGTCTGGGGATTCAGAAAATCACCCACAGATGTCTCAATCGTGTGACCTGGAGAAGACTTGTGACATCGAGCGTGGCTCCTACCGCCGATATCAGTGAAGGAGAGAGTGGTAGAGTGAAAGTAGTCGTGGTTTACCCACTAGACAGAGGTGTCCGGGTGGATTGAACCCAGGGCCTTCTGATTGGAATTCTGATGTTTACCCGCCTGACTACTATACCTGTCACATAACACATACGTACATGTATGCACATGAAAGCTATTTTTAGCCCATCGATTTTTCTTTTGTTGTTTTTTTCCAAATTGTTGCAAAAGATATATTTTGTAAAAAAAGAACTTGGAAACATTTCTTTTAATTTAAACTTCTAAGATTTTTCTTTTGTTGTCTTTTTCCAAATTGTTGCAAAAGATATATTTTGTAAAAGAAAGAACTTGGAAACATTTCTTTTAATTTAAACTTCTAAGGCTTGTTTACATCTTCAGATGTTCAGGCTCCACCTGTCTTTAGAATGTTTTGTTTTGCCTCAGAGAATTCTGTCAGGATTCTGGATCAAGTGAGAATGCGTGAGTTCATCATTCACACAAGAGTTCCGGTCAGAATCAGACGTGTGGCGCTCTTTTGTCCTCTTTTCCCACTTTATTCTAGCTTCACTGCGTGCTTTGGAATGAATGTATCGTTAATAACTGTGACTTGTGATTGTGTGTTTCACAACTGGAATTCCTGGTAAGCTAGACGATTTGATAATTATTATCTTAAACTGTCGACTGGCTGGTGTAGTCCTGAGCAAACAAGCATGGTATTGAAACTACATAGCGACCTCTTTGTGTCTGTAACTCCCGGTTGCTAGTGGAAAGAAACACCTCTTTTACAGTGTTGTTGGCCACTATTAATGGATATTAATCGTCATCGTGTCTTGCTAGTGTTGTTGTTTACCTTGACCCCATGAAGTCTGCCGCCAAGGTGAAGGGCAAGATCAATGTGGATTACCTCAAATGGACAGAAGATCAGCTAGACTGCATTCGTCAAGCCGACGTCACGTGGGGTAGGTTTGTGTATATATCTGATGTGTCCAATATGCATGTATTTGTGTGTGTGTGTGTGTGTGCGTGTGTGTGTGTGTGTGCACGCACGCGCGCACACGCTCGTTTCAGTCTCCTATACTTGTTTCCAGTGTTTTGTTTTCATCATCCAACTTCTTGTTTATTGATCTCTGTGACGATTACAGAGTCGATGTGTTATTATGAATGGTTTTTGTATAGCATTATCTTACAAACTTGTTTGGACTTATTGCATATTAGTCATAATAAGACTTTTTAGTGGAACACAGAGGACTCAAGCGTCGGTGAACTGACCACACTCCACTGTGTTGTTGCACAGTCAGCATCTTTGATGGACATCCACGCTGGGTGTTTTTATGTTTCTGTATGTCACCAGGTACTCCTTAAAGAACCTCTTCAGAGACATCCCTGCGCATGCAAAATTCCAGATTTTACAAGAGATCAATAGATTTCATCTGATAAGATTTTCTGTTTGAGAATGTGTTTTTTTAAAAGCATTTTAGACCTGCAAGGTTTTTAACTGTTGTCTTTTGACTTAAACGTGGGTGTCTTTTTTTGTTGTGGTCAGGTGTTAGCCCTGATGTGACTCTAGTAGTTGGCTGCTATAAACAGTATAAACTGAACCTGAACCGTGTCCATCTAAGAAGCAAGAAATGTGCACATGAAAGAACCTGTAAGTCATGTCAGTAGCTGGCTTAACCCTTTGACTCCCGCACCCTATCCACAAGTTTCCTGCAGGAAGCTGGTGGATAGGATGAGGGAGTGAAAGAGTTAAGGAAACGTGGCAGTTAACTCACTCGCTAGGTACAATTATGCCCCTTGCCGTTTCCCTGATACGCACCATTTGTATAGGTCAGAGAAAAATTCTGATACAAACAAATGAAAACAGAGAGCTTTGAAATTTGGCAGGTTATGTATTAAAAGATTGGTGTACAACATGCTGAAATTTCAACTAACCCTCACGGTTGCTGAGTAATGGTACAAGTAAAATAAGAGACATTTTCTGGTGAAAAATGTCTTACAAAATACACAGTCAGGTCAATATATCAGTTCCTACAGTCACGTGTTGACTGAAATTTCATAAAATCCAACTTGCACACACTCCAAGTGCACTGAAGGAAGAGATTGTCTTGAAGAGCGCTGAGATGTTGAGTGCTGTTCAGCCATTTGCTTTTCCGTCATCTGCTTCGCTGCAGAGTTAGTGGGTCGTGAACTTTGCACTGTCTACACACCAGCTGCAGAGTACAGTGACCTAATGGCCTGAAATAAGGCTAAGAATGACCAAAGAACCTATTTCTGGCCAATAGTTTCGGATAACGGAAATATTGAAAGCCCTGTGAATTTTCAAAACCCCAAGTCGTATTTCTCCGACACTCATACCACTACCAGTGGTGTTGAGACATGATTGGAAAATCCCAACGCTCGTAGCGAGAGAGTTAACATAACAGAACATGACAGGTGCAAATTTTCAGCCAAGTGGCCCTTGCTAGGCGTATACAAGACAACAAAAGCATGAACACGCAAAACTAAATGGAGAAAACAGTAGACAGCTTCCCGGATGTGACGTTGAACAGGAGAAAATGGCAGCTGTTTTTATGGAATCGGCCAGCGTGGATCTCCACCGAAGATGTAGACTGTGTAACATGACGTAACAAATGTGGCCAACTTGCCAAATGGTTCGAGTGCTCGATGCTTCACTGGAAAAAAGGTATTATGTATGTGCAGTGATTCCAGATTCATACGGAAGATTAGGAAAATACAGGCAACATTTATAGGCCATTTTGTGAGGAAAGAGGAATTGGAGCACCTGGTCACAACAGGAAAGCTGGAGGGAAAGACAGCACCAGGTAGACCCATGGAAAAAAATATTGGATGTACTCGCAGAGTGGCTGAGGACCTCGACGGTGGAAGATGTGCTTGCGGCAACAAAGGATAGATGCATATGGAGGGCCATGATCGCCAACGCCATATGGCAGGGCACTTGATGATGATGATGATGGTTCCAGATGAGTTTGGAGATTAGTGCTACACGAGAACGATCTACAGTGATGTTATTATTGTAATGCTCAGCGTTGGGTGTTGAGCGTGTTTTGTGTCTGTCTGACAGAGGTGATGGTGAATGAACAGCATTACACAGCCCCCGATCTCATGAGCTTCCCGTCTTCACTGCCCATCACCGTCCACGTCACTCTCTCTGCTGGTGAGTCCCTTCGCACCTCTGCAGGCCTAGTTATAGAAACCAGAAAAACATGAAAACAGAATCAGAACGCGTACTTAACCCTTTGACTCCCACACCCTATCCACCATTAGCCTGCACTGCCAACCATGCTAACAAAGCAAACGCTTAACCTTCTGATTCCCTCACCCTATGCACCATCCTCCTGCAGGATGCTGGTGGACAGGGTGAGAGAATCAAAAGGTTAAGTTTTTGTAGTTGATAGGTAAGGTGCGGGAGTCAAAGGGTTAATACGACAGGTGCAAATTTTCAGGCCAACTGGCCTTTGTCAAGCGTGAGTGTAAAATCACAAACGAACACCAAATACAGAATTAGGAGAAAAAGACTGAGAAACTTTCCTGCTGTGAAACACCAAATACAAAATTAGGAGAAGAAGACTGAAACTTCCCTGCTGCTTCGTCCAGTGGGAGAAGTAGACTGAAACTTCTCTGCTGCTTTGTCCAGTTGGAGAAGTCCTCTTCTCCCACTTCATCCAGTTGGAGAAGTCCTCTTCTCCCACTGGACGATGCAGCAGGGAAGTTTCAGTGTTTTTCTCCTAATTTTGTATTTGGTGTTAGTTTGTGATCTTACATTCACACTAGACAAAGGCCAAAATTTACGCCTGTCTTGTCTTGTTGTAGTACGCGTTCTGATTCTAATTTCATGTTTTTCTGGTTCCTGTTTGCTTGAACGCGGGCATTCACACTTGTTTTGGACCTAGTTATAGAGTTTGTCCTAGAGGGATTTTTCACACTCATGTGTGCAAGAGAGATTCGTTGCACTCGGACAATTGCATACATATACACACAGACACACACACACTCATATATGTATATGTATAATTTTCAGGAGTAAGGTTCGAAACGCTTAATGAGGGTTTCTCCTCTGAGGACCTTCTGCTGACAGGCTCTCCCCTGAGTTTCTTACTATTACCACACATACACACACACACACAGCCACACACACACACACGCACGCGCGCACACACACACACACACACACACCACACACACACACACACACACACACACACTCACACACACTCACCACCACACACACACACACACACACCCACACCACACCCACACGCACACCCACACACACACACACACACACACACAACACACACACACACACACACACACTGCGAGGGCCTAACCACTAGACTATCACGGCCAGGTGGAAACTTGATGCATTTAAAACAAAATACACCAGGAATATAGTATGTCTGTGTGGAAAAAAGATAACACATAGTCATATTCTTTCATGCGTTCGGGTGAAAAGACATATTCCTACACTGTCTAAGACGGTTTCTGATATATTTGCCTCACCATCCTTAACATATGAATTTTTTGTTAGCCTGTCAAAAAGTCCTATAGCAAATTATCTTCAACACGCCGTTATTTCACATGTTCAATGTTATGGTTAGCCAATTTTATTGTTTTAATCGTTAATTATGATAGCGTCTTGTGATTTTGTTCCTTCTCATCTTCGGCACAGTTGTTTTCTGGTTCATTTCTTTTTCCTGAAGATTAACCATTTCCAAGTATACTCTTCACTCCTCATGAATTTTTTTGTTGTTTGTTGTTGTTGTTGTCTAAAATCACTTAAGTGAATAGACATTAAATGAAAGACCACCACACACACACACACAGATTTATATATATATATATGTATGTATGTATATGTATATATATGTATATAAAATGTGTGTGTTTGTGTGTGTGTGTGTAATAGCAGTGGTAGTGAGAAACTCAGGGAGGAGAGCCTGTCAGGAGAAGGTCCTCAGAGGAGAAACTCTCATCAAGCAAGTGTTTCGAACCTTAACTCCTGACACTCTAAGGGGATCAGGCCACATCCAGGTCATGACATCTGGATATCCCTATGCTGTGGCCTTTGTTTTTTTTTTAGTAAGAAAGTTGTCCTCAACCTGGAATCGAACCTGCGCATCCTAGGTGGTCAGGTTTTCTCAAGGCAAGGTCATCCTTGCTTTCCCGGCATCATTGACAATGCAGTATGCTGGTAGACAGGATGCGGGAGTCAAAGAGTCAAGATTCCAGGTTCTGCAGCCTTGGAGCAATGTTAGTATCAAGTTTGAATTTAGAAACTCAGAGTTTCGTTCCAAGGGACAGTTTCCTGCTGTTCCTTGCTTTGTTCAGTTGGTCTGTGGTACACATGCACTGTAAAGATCCTGAAAGCCATGTCATTGTTCTGTGGCTAATGGAAACAAAGATCCTGAAAGCCATGCCATTGTTCAGTGGCTAATGGAAACAAAGATCCTGAAAGCCATGCTATTGTTCGGTGGCTTATGGAAACAAAGATCATGAAAGCCATGTCATTGTTTAGTGGCTAATGGAAACAAAGATCCTGAAAGCCATGCCATTGTTCAGTGGCTAATGGAAACAAAGATCCTGAAAGCCATGCCATTGTTCAGTGGCTAATGGAAACAAAGATCCTGAAAGTCATGCCATTGTTCAGTGGCTAATGGAAACAAAGATCCTGAAAGTCGTGCCATTGTTCAGTGGCTAATGGAAACAAAGATCCTGAAAGCCATGCCATTGTTCAGTGGCTAATGGAAACAAAGATCCTGAAAGCCATGCCATCGTTCTGTGGCTAATGGAAACAAAGATCCTGAAAGCCATGTCATTGTTCAGTGGCTAATGGAAACAAAGATCATGAAAGCCATGCCATTGTTCAGTGGCTAATGGAAACAAAGATCCTGAAAGCCATGCCATTGTTTAGTGGCTAATGGAAACAAAGATCCTGAAAGCCATGCCATTGTTTAGTGGCTAATGGAAACAAAGATCCTGAAAGCCATGCCATTGTTCAATGGCTTGTGGAAACAAAGACCCTGAAAGCCATGCCATTGTTCAGTGGCTAATGGAAACAAAGATCCTGAAAGCCATGCCATTGTTCAGTGGCTAATGGAAACAAAGATCCTGAAAGCCATGCCATTGTTCAATGGCTTATGGAAACAAAGACCCTGAAAGCCATGCCATTGTTCTGTGGCTAATGGAAACAAAGATCATGAAAGCCGTGCCATTGTTCAGTGGCTAATGGAAACAAAGATCCTGAAAGCCATGCCATTGTTCAATGGCTTATGGAAACAAAGATCCTGAAAGCCATGCCATTGTTCAGAGGCCAATGGAAAATTGAAATACTCAGCACACACATACACACACGCTTACACTGAACATGTAGACTGTGGCAGTGTTAATGCCTGTATGGTTTAGACCAAAGAACTTGCATACACACATCTGAGAGAGCGTTGGTTGGAAAGAGGAGGGAGGAAATTTGCTACAACATTTTCATCGCCACTTTCTGTTCTTTTCAGCCAAGGATCATCACCAGGATGTGACCTTGACAGTGCAGCCCACTCAAGAAGGGGGTCAAGGTGAAGGTCATGAACTGGATCCTGACTGTTTCCTGTGCCTGGGTTCGCAAACCATGTCAGCATTAACGGTAAGGAGTGGGATCAGGAAAACAAACGGAATCAACAGGACCGGCACACATTTTTGGCCAGTTACAGTTTCAGTTTCTCAAGATGACGTCTCCACACTCTGATTGAATTCCATATGCACTAACGTCACAGGTGCCATGTGATGGAGAAGATCCAGAATGATCACGGCACAAGCCTTAAGCCTGCACATAAACCCACGAGCTGGCGAGGTCCTGAGGTCTTGCCTAGATAGTTCCATAAACCTGGGGTCATATTGGTGACAGAGACCTCAACTTTTCCCAGGATCAGCACCACAAGGGCGGCACCCATCCCCTCTCCCTCACTTCAAATTCATGTTCATATTCACTTTTTTTTTTTTTACCAAGACTTCAAAAAGGCAAGAAGGCTATTTGGTCTTCAAAGGGTGGGACCTGGGAAATAATCTATCTCTCAAATGTTTTATACCAAAACAGCTAAGCAATGACCTGTTCTTCACGATTTTCACCTGCTGTGGAATCTTCAGTGTGCGCAGCCAGAAGGCACGTGGGTCCAACTCCTTTTTCGTCCCCTTCCGAAGGACTAGCACGGCTGCATTTTCCCAGCCATTCTGACACCCTTTATTTGCAAGCCGGCGTCGCCTGCCAGTGCGAGTGCTATTTTTAGCCAGGCAGGGTCGACCAAAGTCTTATCTCTGTAGTGCGCCTTTGTGCTCAAGCCTTAGTGATAAAGAAAGAAGCTGAGTGCGCTATACACAGCAGCGGGACGGGTGAAAAGGGTGTGGGGAGTGGAAGGGAAGGGGAAAGGTGCGCACTATTAATAGCCGACAGGGCAGAGCCACACCAACTAAAGTATCTCGTATTTGTGCGCCATGCTAGACGTTCAGTGTGAATTTCCGGTCAAACTGAGGAGAAAAGCCGAGGTCTCTACGGGGAGTGAACCCTGGAACCTTGAGTTTAGTTATTGGCAGATGAACGCCTGCACGGTTCTGCCACTCTTCTCCCTTTTGGCCAGCTGGTCTTTGCCAAGCTTACAGAAAACAAAGAACACAAACACAGAATTTAAGAGAAAAGCAGCGAGGCTTCCCTGACGTTTCATCAAACTGGAGACAGTCATAAGGTGCTTGTGAATTGTACATCAAGTGGGAAGCAGGGGAGACTTTGGGAAAGGGAGATGATTTCTGCAGTGTAAAAGTGGCTTTGGGAAAGGGAGATGATTTCTGCAATGTAAAAGTGGCTTTGGGAAAGGGAGATGATTTCTGCAGTGTAAAAGTGGCTTTGGGAAAGGGAGATGATTTCTGCAGTGTAAAAGTGGCTTTGGGAAAGGAGATGATTTCTGCAGTGTAAAAGTGGCTTTGGGAAAGGGAGATGATTTCTGCAGTGTAAAAGTGGCTTTGGGAAAGGGAGATGATTTCTGCAGTGTAAAAGTGGCTTTGGGAAAGGGAGATGATTTCTGCAATGTAAAAGTGGTCATGCTGTACTGTTACTTGTTTTACCCTGAGGAGAGCTGGGGCCGAAATATTGGAAATCAACAGATTATAATGCTTCTGTAGATTGTCGTTTCATTAGTTTTACTTCCAACAGTTATATTCAGTAAAAGCGGTTAAAGCCCTCTAAAAATTTGTGATGTTGGGACGGCAGCTGAGTACTATCACTACATGAACAGATGCGTGAAACATTGGCGTTTAAGTGCCGTCAAGACTGTTATCAAGTTAAATAAGATGCAGTTTATGAAATTGTTACTTGATTGACCCATTTATGAAACCATTGATATTAATGATGAAGTCAGTGATGCTTAAGATCGCTGAAATCATTAATTGATAGGCCATTTCATGAAGACAATATTGATGATTGATGAAATGATCAATTGACCCGTTCATGACATCGGTGATATTAATGATCAGTGAAATTAGTGATATTAATGATTGTTGAAATAAGTTGTGTTAATGATCAGTGAAATCAGTAATATTAACCCTTTGACTCCTTCAACCTATCCACTAGTATTCCATTTAGTCAACCGTGACAGCAGTGCAAAAATGTAACCCTTCAACTCCCTGGTGGATAGGGTGTGGGAGTCAAAAGGTTAAATTTTTGCTGGTGGTGGCTAGGGCTGTGGGAGTCAAAGGGTTAATGATTGATGAAATAAGTTGTATTAATGATACATGAAATTTATGATTTAAGATTGATGAAATTATTAATTGATTGACGTGTTGATGAAGCAGCTGATATTAAGGATTGAATAAATGAAAATCATTAAGGTTAATTATTGGCAAAATCGTTAATCAGTTGGCCATTTTGATGAAACTATCAGTATTTATAAGTTTTTTTGGTTTTTTTTAAAGTTTTTTTAGGATCATCGCACTCAGGGAGGTTACCTTTGTGCTCATCTTTTTTTTTTTTCGTCCCATTATTTTCTACACTATCTTAATGGCCACAGAAGCTGGAACAGTTTTTGTAATGCAATGATGATGATGCCAATGAGGATGACAATCATGATGCTATGGAGTTCCATTTAGGACTGAGACTGCGTGACAGGGCTGTACTCTATGCTTACAATCATAACATATCCTGGCATCAACCAGGCTCGAGAGATACAGATACCTGTGGTGCTGGTCAGAAGATTTGTGCAGCACCCTCAATGACTTATCCGTGAAGTGGATGAGACTCGACTGTGTGGTCCCAGTCTTCCCAATGAGCCCATAGCATGCCCAACTCTGGATTGGAGCCGGTTAGATCCGAAAAATCCCGCAATGATATAGTTTCAAAGGGACTGATGGGGATTCGAACCCACAACCTTCCAGTTGTTAGTCCGTTGCGTTGACCACTGCACCACAGCAACTCAGTATTTATAATTGATAAAAAAAAAATTTTTAAAGTCTTCCATGGATTGATGAAAATAATGTCTGAACTGACTTGTTCCAGCTGGGACCAGATGAACCACTTCAACATGACTGCAGCTTTGTCTTCCTGGCGTCCGGCCGCTATCAGTTCCACATTTCTTGCACAGCTCATCGCCAGCACGGCAACGTCACAACGTCCTGGTCCTGCCTGCCTGTCCCACAATTCTCCATCTTTAACGACACGGCCATCTTGTAATGTTGCACTGCAGACTGTTTGGGATGGGGGAACGGTGAATTTTAGTACGCATCACGACGTGTGTTGTTGGTTGAGTTTGTGAGAGAGAAAGAGGGAAGTTTTGGCGAGAGGTGTTTGGCGAGGGGGTGGGGAGGGAGAAGTGATTGTTTATTTTTGAGCAGTAAAGACAGTGACACAAGTCAGTTGAGCTTGTGAGTTACGGAGAGAGCAAGTGAGAGAGAGAGAGAAGAGGGGAGAGAGAAGCGAATGATGTGTGTTTTCCAGCAGTTAGGAAAATGACACAGTTGAATAACGTTTAAGAGAAAGAGAGATTTAACATGTGATGATCAAGTGTGTATAACAGAGAGAGAGAAAATTTGTGGCCCATTCTCACAAACAAGAACATATTTCGCAATTGATTGAACCATGATACCAGCTGAAGAGGGTCTGTCTGGGTGGAGTTTACGTTTGAGTTGCAAGTTGGTCTCTGGGCTTTGCTTGAGGTGTACGAGAAGCTACACAGTGAAATTCACCTCCTCTTGCTCTCATTACACACACACATGCATGCACGCACATGCGCGCGCACACCACACACACACACACACACACACACACACACACACACACACACACACACACACACACACACACACACACACACACACACACACACACACACACACACACACACACACACACACACACACACACACACACACACAACACACACACACACACACACACACACAGACGCGCGCAGCAACACACACACACACACACACACCACACACACACACACACACACACACACACACACACACACACACCCACACACACACACACACAATTTCCACAGATTCTTAACATATTTTGCCACACTTACTGCTTTTTGTAGTGGAAGTGGAACGTTTATCCTCAAAAAGCTCATCCTTCTCTCCTTCCTACCTTTCTGGTGTTGGTTTTTTTCTCATCTGCTTTTATATAGAAGAGAAGATTGTTTAATACTGACTGTTGAGAGGCACATGCGTGTGTTTGCTTATGTGTGACAAAAATGTGTGACCAAGATTTTCTCTCTGCTCTTGTTGGGAGGATCTTTTGCCAAAGTTTGGTCAAAGCTGTGGGTTGTAGAGGAGTGGTGAATGCATACGTTTTGAAGGTAAATCTCCCAAGATCAAGGTCACATGAACCAAAAAAGTACAGGTATAGTATGTGTTAAGGAAGGCGTGCGACAGCACTTTATCAGGCGATATCTGACAGTATTCAAAAATCCTGTTTCCACTGTCGTGACAGTCTGCCATTGTCATCTGTGCATGTCATCTTTTATTTCAACCCAAGCATCTTCAAGGTCACATTGACCTTACGAAGTACAAAATCTGGATTTGTATTATTAAAAGGGAGGTGGTTAAAATGGCTTGACTATCTCGTTTTCTTTTTGAATGGTGATACCTAACGACTGCTGTCAACATTGCGACGTGCAAAGTTGGTTTTACATGTAAAGGAGTTGAACTGTTACTTGTTGGCATTGTACGGTTGTGTTTCACGTCATGTCATGTGGCGTGTGAATACATTGTGTGAGTGTGGAAAAAGTCCAGGTGAGGGGACGTGGTGGAGCGGTTTGCAGCGCCTTGGGCTTAATCTTGCCACTGGACACACGAACGCCGGTTTTAATACTCATCATTACTTTTATGTGACCCAGGAAGCTCAGGTGTTGGTGCACCATGCTTGAAATGCAGGGGTTGTGGGTTCAGACCTTGGGCAGGCCACTTTTGTTGTTGTTGTGAATATGGGCGGGTTTGGTTCTTTTGATAGAGCCATGGACTCCAGATCTTCCTGCAGGAAGCTGGTGGATAGGGTGAGGGAGTCAAAGGGTTAAGTTTTTGCTTTGCTGTCATGGCTAACAATGCAGAATGCTGGCAAATAGGGTAAGGGAGCTGGAGGATTAATCGATCGAGTCGCAGTCTTCAGGTCATTCTGCCCCCTCAATTCGCAGGATTTTTAGCACTTTTAAAAAAAATGTAGAAAAAAACAAATAAAGTAGACAAACAAAGTGAAGTGATACAGAAAGACCAGGATTTGATCTTTACAAATAATCTTACCTTATTTATGGTATTCCATATACTTGTAAACGATGAGGTATCCAAATAGGTATCCAAAGTGGGGTTGTTGTTTTTTTTGATGGATATGAACACACACTGTGAAACAGTTTTAGATGAAGTCCAGAACATAATTTCCATGCCATGGATGTTTAAAATCACAAGATTACTGGTAGTTGTCACTTTTTGCATACAGTTGCTCCAGAGCACAAAATATTTACAAAATTGTGAGGTTCGACTTGCTTTCCTTGACGCCATTTGCGAAATTCGCATGTCGCAGGTAGCGCTGAAAAAAGGCTACTGTTGTCTTTGTTTCACATTGCCACAAACGGTCTAAGGTAAATAACTGCTGTAAACATCCCTAGTTTCGGTTCCCAGTGAGCTTTCCCTATAACTGACACTTCTGACGTAAAAAAAAAACCAAAAACGAATGTCCACTGTCGATAAATCGACATCGCGTCTCCAAGCAGTAAACGGAAGTGACGGAGATTTTTTTCCAGCATGAAGCGATTGAGTTAAGTTTCCATCTTACTGTTGGGTGATGCGAGAAACCATGAATGTAAAAGGATTCTACTCACTGGTGGCCAGGCCACCACAAATGACTTAACCCTTTGACTCCCGCACCCTGTGTAACAACATCCTGCATTGTCAACCGTGCTAGCAAACCAAAAAACCTAACCCTTTGACACCCTTACCCTATCTGCCTGCAGGGAGCTGGTGGATAGGGTGAGGGAGTCAAAGGGTTAAGTTTTTGCCGAGGTGGATAGGGTGCTGGAGTCAAAGGGTTAATGGAAAATCCCAACTGATGTGGGGGGAGCTCCAAATTTGAAATATAGTTCAGCTGGTCTGATGAAAATGTGAACCCTAGCCTTTTGATTGATGAACTGCAAGATTAACCACTGAGCCAGTATCATAGGTGTTTGTCTTGTTTTATTGTGTGCGTTCATATGTTCAGAACCGTTGCGTTAACCCTTTGACTCCTGTGCCCTCTCCACCAGCATTCTGCATTGTCAACAAGCTAGCAAAGCAAAAAAGTAAGCCTTTGACACCAGCTTCCTGCAGGAAGCTGTTGGATAGGATGAAGGAATCAAAGGGTTGGGTTTTTTGCTTAGCCAGCTAGTTGACAATGCAGGATGCTGGTAGACAAGGTGGGGGAGTCAAAGAGTTAATGTTTTGCAGTTGGTGGATAGAGTGCGGGAGTCAATGGGTTAAGATCTTTGTTTTGTTTCTGTCTGTTTCGTTATTTTTTGGATTGTGAAATGTTATGTTTCAACTATAGTTATTGATGTATTTTGTGAAGCGTTTTTTTTTTAATTAAAAAAGAGAATTATGTCATATTACCAGCACATGGGGCTTATACGGAGGTATAGTAAGGCTTATGACATGATCATTTTGGAGCTTATCTATCACTTGGCATCCATGGTATCAGTGCATATGAATATGTTGCAACACTGAGACGCCATCATGAGAAACTGAAACAGGAGAAGAGTGTGTGTTGTGTGTGTGTGTGTGTGTGTGTGCGTGCGGTGCGTGCGTGCGTGCGTGTGTGTGTGTGTGTGTGTGTGCGTGTGTGTGAGAGAGAGAGAGAGAGAGAGAACAAAACATGTCTGCACAATTTTCTCAGCCATTTTTGGATGGATCCTCTCCAGTTTTTTATCAAAAGATGTGGACCGTTTAGGGAATGATGAATGCATAAGTTTGGAGGACAAGGTGTCAAGGTCAAGGCCGCATGAACCAAAGTTAAAATCAGTTTTTGCCCAGGAACATGGTGCCCATATATCAAATCTGTTTTCTTTGTAACAACAGTCAACCATTGTCCTCGAAGCATGCCAAGTTTATCTCACATATGGATGCCAGGGGATCTTTCAGTATAAATATCCCCACCTTCTGGAAATTCTGTGCTAGAAATTTCCTCTTTTCTGTCACTCTCTTTGTTTTCTGTCATTTCTTCCTATCATTTTTTGCCGAGATGTTTCTTGTGTAAACATGTCTTTACGATCCAGTCTTCAGTTTCGTGAAGTTCTGTCCTGTCTCGTGACTGAAAGCACCTTAAAAAGCCATTCTTTATTGACATTTGGGGGGGGGGGGGGGGGGGGTTGTGTGGAAATTTTATGCATCTAAAAAGAGAATTATAATTCTGTTGGTTGCATGTTAATTTATAGATACAATTTTAAGATGAGCTATAAACATTCAGAACGAAAAGTTTGCGCTTAGCCAGCTTTTTCCATGCTGGGCCACACACAATATATTTGTTTGTTTGTTTGTTTGTTTCTAGTGTTACAGTATTTCTTGGATGTGTGTATGCAGGCGGTATGTTGCTGCACAGTCTGCATGCTATATCTTTGGTGGGAGTGCACGCTGGGTGTTTTCATGTTTCCGTAAGCCAGTCACTGACCTGACTTATGGGATCTTTGACTTGTGTACTCAATGTTCTGCGTGCAAATGCACACAGAGTGGGTTTAGGCACTCGGCAGGCCTGCACATGCATTGACCTGGGAGACTGGAAAAATCTCCACCCTTTAGCCACCGGGTGGACCGTCCCCACCCTCTGGAAATTCTGTGCTAGAAATTTCCTCTTTTTCTGTCACTCTCTTTGTTTCTGCCTTGTTTCTTTGCTTTCTGTCATTTCTACCTGTCATTTTCTGCCTTGCTGGTCCATTCACCTGTATGTGTTTGATAAAGTCTTGTGTACTTTCTCTTAGGATTGACAATTGAGTACATGTATGAAGAGCATGATTGGCTCTAGGGAAATGAGATATGCAAAAGCAATTTTCGGTAAATTAGGCCCGTTTTTATATATATGTTTTAGTGTCCTTGGTTATGTTTAAATTGGTATTTGGGTATGTTTTTTAAATCGCCTGTGTAATAAATTGGACGGAGTGGTCAACGCCAGGGACATCTTAGATTATGTGTGCGAATGCATTGATATGTGTACTTCATTTTTTTCCTTTTTCTTTTTTTTCTTTTCTCGTTGAAGTATTGTGTATGTCTTGAAATGGTTATAGCCCTGATATAGCTGTATGCATTCAGCTTAGCTTTATACAGAAATAATAATAACAGTAACAATAACCACCGGCTGGAGGTGTCTAGGTGAATCGAACCTTGGACGCTCTGAATGAAGGGCTAATGCTTACCTGCTTGACTACAGTGTCTTTTTTTTACATTTTGGGTTTAGATAAGTTGGCTTTTTTTTTTTTATTGACTTTACTTTTCTTAAGTGCCGAGTTCTGCAAAGACGAGTTCTGAAATATCATGTAAGTTTTATGTTTGGTATGAGCACGGCTGCATTTTCCCAGCCATTCTGCCACCCTTTAGTTGCGAGCCGGCGTTGCCTGCGTGTGCTATTTTTAGCCAGGCAGGGTCGTCCAAAGTCCGTCAGTGTAGTGCGTTTTTGTGCTCCCGCACTAGTGATAAAGGGACGGGTGAAAAGGGTGTGGGGAGTGGAAGGGAAGGGGCGCGCTATTAATAGCCGGCAGAAAGTGGCCAACTAAAGTATCTCGGATTTGTGCGCCGTGTGAGATGAGGAAAAAGGTAGTCATCATTTTAAGTCTGTGTGCAAAGCACGTGGGTTTTACTTCATCTGTTATTATTCTGTTTCAGTCATAGTTTTAGTGTTGTAGCAGTGTGTAAAGTATGTTGTTGTTTTTTTGATAAGTTTTTAGTATTATTTTTTATTCATTGTTTCGTATGTATAATGTTTTTCTTATATTTTATTGCAAATGTTTATTACTGTTATTTTGAAATCGTGGTGTTTTTTTTTCCAATTTGCGTACGTTGTAAAGTCTCTTGTACAGTAGTGAAAGATGCTAAGGGTCTGATTTGACATGGGGTTGGCCGGAAATGTGCACAAGCGCACGCATGCATGCATGCACGCATGCATGTGCTCACATACACACACACACACACACACACTCTCTCTCTCTCTCTCTCTCTCTCTCTCTCCTCTCTCTCTCTCTCTCTCTCTCTCTCCCCTCCTCCGCCCCCCCCCCCCCCTCCCTCTTCCCATCCTCTTATCATGTAAGTCTTTGTCGATAAGAGGTTGTCGTATAAATTGTAAATCTGTTATTTGAACAGGTATGGCTTGTGTGAATGCAACTTTTTATGTTTGCTGGAATGTGAATGATTGGTGAACGTGAGCGGTCACAATGTTTTGAATGTCAGTCTGGAGGTTTGACTGCAGATCTTGATGACTGAAAGTAGACTTTTGGGCACAGATGTCAGCTTTGGTGTGTGAATGTAACAGTCGCAGGTGTTAACTTTGGTGTGTGAATGTAACACTAACAGTCACAGGTGTTAACTTTGGTGTGTGAATGTAATAGGTACAGATGTCATCTTTGGTGTGTGAATGTAATAGGTACAGGTGTTATCTTTGGTGTGTGAATGTAATAGGTACAGGTGTGATCTTTGGTGTGTGAATGTAATAGGTACAGGTGTTATCTTTGGTGTGTGAATGTAATAGGTACAGATGTTATCTTTGGTGTGTGAATGTAATAGGTACAGGTGTTATCTTTGGTGTGTGAATGTAATAGGTACAGGTGTCATCTTTGGTGTGTGAATGTAATAGGTACAGATGTCAACTTTGGTGTGTGAATGTAATAGGTACAGATGTTATCTTTGGTGTGTGAATGTAATAGGTACAGGTGTTATCTTTGGTGTGTGAATGTAATAGGTACAGGTGTTATCTTTGGTGTGTGAATGTAATAGGTACAGGTGTTATCTTTGGTGTGTGAATGTAATAGGTACAGGTGTTATCTTTGGTGTGTGAATGTAATAGGTACAGATGTCATCTTTGGTGTGTGAATGTAATAGGCACAGATGTCAGCTTTGGTGTGTGAATGTAATAGGTACAGGTGTCAGCTTTGGTGTGTGAATGTAATAGGCACAGATGTCAGCTTTGGTGTGTGAATGTAATAGGTACAAGTGTCAGCTTTGGTGTGTGAATGTAATAGGTACAGGTGTCAGCTTTGGTGTGTGAATGTAATAGGTACAGATGTTAACTTTGGTGTGTGAATGTAATAGGTACAGGTGTTATCTTTGGTGTGTGAATGTAATAGGCGCAGATGTCATCTTTGGTGTGTGAATGTAATAGGTACAGATGTTATCTTTGGTGTGTGAATGTAATAGGTGCAGATGTTAACTTTGGTGTGTGAATGTAATAGGTGCAGATGTTAACTTTGGTGTGTGAATGTAATAGGTACAGGTGTCAACTTTGGTGTGTGAATGTAATAGGTACAGATGTTAACTTTGGTGTGTGAATGTAATAGGTACAGATGTCAACTTTGGTGTGTGAATGTAATAGGTACAGGTGTCAACTTTGGTGTGTGAGTGTAATAGGTACAGATGTTAACTTTGGTGTGTGAATGTAATAGGTACAGATGTTAACTGGTGTGTGAGTGTAATAGGTACGGATGTCAACTTTGGTGTGTGAATGTAATAGGTACGGATGTCAACTTTGGTGTGTGAATATAATAGGTGCAGATGCCAGCTTTGGTGTGTGAATATAATAGGTGCAGATGTACACTGTTGATGTATGGACGTAGACCAAAGTGTGAATGTAAATGTTCATGTACACATCTACTCGTTATGCCTGAATTTTAGAGTTATTGATGAGCAATTCTTCACTCCATATGTGCTCCTCCCATTTTGCCATCATGTTATATGGCAGGCTTTTTGAACCTGCAGAAAACTGAAGTGCTGGTAAGGTTTTGTAGCAATCAGAAAGGGAAAGAAAAAAAAAAGGCTTACCTGAGGATTGAACCTGTGAACCCTGCGTTGGCAGTATGGTGCTTTAACCAACTGGGCTAAGGGGCCATTATGTCAAGAGATTAAGTCTTGTTGTACGGATATACACCTTGATGTTTGTACGTTTTGTGTCAAGTGCAATGAGCATGCTTTTGGATTGTTCGCACTGTAGAAGTGTAATTATTATCATTGTCACAACTGTTACTGCTATTCTTAGTGTTAGTATTATTATTATTGATATGTACATCTTGATTTTGAATGTCATTGCACCATCATAATGTTTGTATGTAAATCCTGTATGTGTGAATGTGATTACACTACTGCAGTAGTTGTATGTACATCTTGATGCGTGAATGCAATTGTATCACCATAATGTTTGTATGTAAATCTGAACGTGTGGTGCGTGAATGCAATTGTATCACCATAATGTTTGTATGTAAATCTGAACGTGTGGTGTGTGAATGCAATTGTATCACCATAATATTTGTATGTAAATCTGAACGTGTGGTGTGTGAATGCAATTGTATCACCATAATGTTTTGTATGTAAATCTGAACGTGTGGTGCGTGAATGCAACTGTATCGCCATAATGTTTGTGTGTAGATCTAAACATAAATCTTGGTGTATGAACATAATTGTGTCACCCTGATGTTTATATGTAAATCTTGATGTACGAGTTTGGAGTTGTTCAAGAGGGATTCATCACACTCACAATATTCCATTTGCATTTTACCCAAATCTCCCTGAGCCTGTGCAAAACCCTGATTACTGAAGGTCTGGAGGTGGGGAGGGGCTGGGGAGAAGGACCTATAGAACGTAAAGCTGACTCCATCAGAATGATGGAAACATAAAGATGGGCAGCGAACAGGCCATTTTTTAAATGTTGCGGGCTGGGATTGAACACAAGATACAAGATCTTGAGTGCTCATCTCGATCAAAAGAACCAACCCGCCTGCGTGAAAGCGTAGCTGTACCACCATGATTATAGATCGTGATGCTGTATGAAACGTTGTGTACAGACAGCAGTGACTAAATGAAAAAAATTGTGTGTTTGGGAAACATGGAGACTGTTGGGGAGGTGGAGAATATTATTAACGCCAAGAAACGGCTCAGCATTGTGCATCACATTCCGTGAATTACATGCGTCACTTCATGATGTCCTTTGTGTTAATTGACTCGTTGATTCCCTCATCTTATCCACCAGCTATACAAGCTGATCCCTCAATTGTTCTAATTAACCCTTTAACTCCCTCACCCTATCCACTCACCAGCTGCAAAAGCTGAACTCTTATCATTCCCTCAGCCTATCAGCTTTCATCTTCTGCAGGAAGCTGGTGGACAGGGTGAGGGATGAAAGAGTTACGCTTGCTTTGCTTTCGTGACTGATAATGTAGGAAGCTGGTAGACAGGGTGAGCGAGTCCGAGGGTTGCCTCCCTGTATACTTGGATTGTGTAACTTGGGTCACGTCATTCATGACACAAGATTGTGTCACCTGGCACCCCCCTACCTATGTTAATGCTTGAACTACAGTATTGTTGCTGATATGATGCGAATTGTGTTTCTTCAAGAAAATGTCATGTTGTTCAGTACGTTAAATGATATCACATGATGTCATGATGTGAATTGTGTCACGTGATATCAAAAATTATGTCACTTGAATTTTGTCATTCAAGAAGAAAAAAATAAGGCTGTCGCAAGAAAAAACGATGTCGTGACGAACCACGAGTTGTCTAGTACCTAAACTAAACAGTCGTCACTGACGTCATCACTGCCGTCAAGCGTGACACCTACTTGGTCTTTCCTTTCATTGTCGGCTGCCATGTTGTGAGTCTGTGATACCGTTAGTGTGGTGTTACTGTATGTCACTCCTGATGATTGACTCTCCGCGCTCCGTGCCTTTCTTACCTCCCTTTTTTTTTTCCTGACAGCTTCGTGTATGACCTCCGCACATTCAACGTCCATTTGCTTCGTGAACGAGCATGAGCCTATTTGTCTGCTTGGTTGAGTGTTAATGTCTTTATCCATGAAATGAATGGGAGGTGGATTTGTGTGTGTGTGGGTTTTGATTATTTGTGGTGGGAGATGGGCTTTTAACATCGTTCATACCCAATCGAAACCCCCATGGGGATGCTGGGTCTCTTTCACTATAAATAGTATTCCCACTTTCTGGAAATTCTGTGCTAGAATTTTCCTCTTTTCTGTCACTTTCTTTGTTTCTGCCTTGTTCCTTTGCTTTCTGTGCTTTCTACCTATCATTTTCTGCCTTAATGGTCCATTCACCTGTATGTGTTCGACAAAGTCTGTCTTACTTTTTCTTAGGATTGATAATTGGGTACATGTATGAAGTGCATTTTTGGCTCTAGGGAGGTAAGATATGCAGAAGCAATTTTAAGTAGTTTATACCTGTTTTTATATATGTTTTGGTGTCCTTAGGTATGCTTATATTTGTATTCAGGTGTGTTTTTTAAATCCCCTATGTGATAAATTGGACGGAGTGGTCAACGCTAGGGGCATGTCCTTAGATTGTGTGCGCAAATGCATTGATATGTGTACTTAATTTTCTTTTCTTTCTTTTTCCTGTTGAAGTTTTGTGTATGTTTTGAAGTGGTTATAGCCCTGATAGGGCTCTACACAGTCGGCTGGGCTTTAAACATCAATAACAATAACAAAAACCAATCGAAACCCACAGCTAACTTCACCAGCCTGCTTTTTACCGCTGAGTCAGAGAGCTACACTGTCAGGTTTTGATTAGATAAGTGCATTACTTAAACTGGAATTCAAGAAAGAAAGGAGTCCTCCTATTTGTATGTGTGTGTGATTATGTTTGGGTGCATGATTCACGGATTCTTTCCTTGTGTCAGCTCTTGTCAGTATAAGATGTGGAAGAAGTAAATCATGCTGACTGAAAGTTAACATTTTTGAAAGTTTATAGTTTCTCTCCAAGATAGACCTATGGTCCCAAATTTTTTTTTTGTTTTTTTTTTTTGATTCATCTTTTGCACTGTTTAGCTGAATAATGATAAGAATACTAAATCTTTCTTGTGTAATGCTATTCTCCAGGCTCAGTTTGGGCTACTGTGTATTACATATTTTACAAGACAAAGAGAGTGATTTATACAGAAGCTCCGATATATCCCATGAACTCACACACATCAGATTACACGTGTTGATAACAGTGCTCAAATAAATTCAGTGTATCACATGTTTTACAAGACACAGAATGTAATTTATACAGAAGCTCTAATATATCACACATACACACACATCGTATTACGCACGTTGATACAGTGCTCAAATAAATTCAGTGTATCACGTGTTTTACAAGACACAGAATGTAATTTAGATAGAAGCTCTAATATATCGCACATACACACACATCGGATTACACACATTGATACAGTGCTCAAATAAATACTGTATCACGTTTTTCAAGACACAGAGTGTAATTTAGATAGAAGCTCTAATATATCACACATACACACACATCGGATTACACACATTGATACAGTGCTCAAATAAATACTGTATCACGTTTTTCAAGACACAGAGTGTAATTTAGATAGAAGCTCTAATATATCACACATACACACACATCGGATTACACACATTGATACAGTGCTCAAATAAATACTGTATCACGTTTTTCAAGACACAGAGTGTAATTTAGATAGAAGCTCTAATATATCACACATACACACACATCGGATTACACACATTGTTACAGTGCTCAAATAAATACATTATTAGCAACATCTAACCATGTACCAAACATGTGTGTGTGTATATATATGTATATACATATATAAACATATATATGTGTATATATATATATATGTGTGTGTGTGTATGTATGTATGTATGTATGTATATATATAACACATACACACAAACACACACATACACATATATACACACACACATACACACACTCACACACTCACACACATACACACACACAACACACACACACACACACACACACACACCACACACACACACACACACACACACACACACACACACACACATGCACGCGCGTGTTAATGGTTACATGACGCTACAGGATTGATAGAAGTGGCAGTAGCAGTGAAGTGAGGAAAAGGTAAAAAGAGTATTTGTGTGGTCTGCCATTGTTCTGTTTTGTTTGTTCCTTGTTTTCTTCTGTCATTTTTTTCTGTGGCTGTCTGCCTGGCTGGGGGTTTGAGCTTTGGACTCAGGGTCTGCCATCTGAAATTGCATGCTGTTCCACTGCTTAAAACTGGTTAGCTTTGATCTCCCCGTGAGGATGCCGGGGGCTCTTTCTGTGGAAATAGTATTCCCACCTTCTAGAAATTCTGTGCTAGAAATTTCCTCTTTTCTGTCACTGTCTATGTTTCTGCTTTGTTCCTTTGCTTTCTGTCATTTTTCCTATCACATTCTGCTTTGTTGGTCCATTCACCTGTATGTGTTCGATAAAGTCTTAATACTTTCTTTTAGGATTGATAATTGGGTACATGTATTAAGTGTATTTTTGGCTCTAGGGAAATGAGGTATGCAGAAGCAAGTTTTGGTAATTTAGGCCCATTCTTAGATATGTTTCAGTGTCCTTTAGTTATGTTTAAGTTTGTATTCAGGTCTGTTTTTTAAATCCCCTGTGCGATAAATTGGACGGAGTGGTCAGCGCCGGGGGCATCTCCTTAGATTATGTGCGCGAATGCCTTGATATGTGTACTTAATTTTCTTTTCCTTCTCTTTTTTTTTTTTCCCCTGTTGGAAGTGTTGTATGTTTTGAAGCAGTTGTAGCCCTGATATGGCTCTACGCAGTCGGCTGGGCTTTAAACAACAGTAACAGTAACACTTGTCTCTTAATCCGGAACAAGTAGAAGAGTGACTTATATGTCATTTTCAGTCCCACCCCCACTCAACAAAGTTTCGCCTCCCCAGATTTTGACCGCTAGCGCTGAAACTTGGGGTGCTTAGACTTGTTTCATACTAGAGGGTCACTGATGGTCAAGTTTTGTTGTCGTCTTGTTGAATGCTGTCCACTCCCTATGACTTGCCTTATGGAGAAACCTGAACATCTCCGTTATCTACTTGCCTGTCCTTTGCCTTATAAAGCCTGGCCTGAGGTGGTTTGATTTAACCCTTTGACTCTCGCACCCTGTCCACCAGCATCCTGCATTGTCAACCAAAGCAAAAATGTAACCCTTTGACTTCCTCACCCTATCCACTAGCGTCCTGCACCTATCCACCAGCTTCCTGCAGGAAGGTAGTGGATAGGGTGAGGGAGTTGAAGGGTTAAGTTTTTGCAGTTGGTGGATAGGGTCCGGGAGTCAAAGGGTTAAACATCCAACTTCCCCATCCCCTTCTTCGTGATTAAAGTACTGTCACTTGCAAAAATGCAAGTCCAGTGGTATCAGCTGTCATGTATATACGCTGCTTTCACAAGTACTTGTCTACTGCACCCATGCTGAACCGAATGCCCGACTTCCAGTTGTCTTTGTGTTATGGAATTTTGGATTTGTGTTGGATTTAGTGTTACTACTTTCTGGATTTGTCATCAGTCATTTGCTATGCAGACTTTTGCCTGTCTGCCACCATTGAACATTAAGTGGGGTTGACAGGTCTGAGATATTCCTGAAACTCTGTGTGTTTGGAAGGGGAAATGGAGGGGGAAGGGGCAGGTAATTTGGTAGGCTGGTTTTGTTTTGTTGGCTGGTGTATAAGCGTGCATGAGTGTATACATGTTATGGATGATTTAGGGTTTGGTTCCCGTATGTGCATTATTTCCATTTTGAAGTGATCGTTATATGTGTCTGTTAGTGTTCGACTTAACCCTTTGACTCCTGCACCCTATCCACCACCCACAAAAATTTAAAGCTTTGATTCCTTCATCTTATCCACCAGCTTTCTGCAAGAAAGCTAGTGAATAGGGTAAGGGAATCAGAGGGTTAAGGTTTTTGTTTTGTGAGCATGGTTGACAACGCAGGATGCTGGTGGACAGGGTCCTGAAAGCCAAAGGATTTAAGTGTTGGCTGGTTGTTATGTATTGCATTTTGTCATCATGAGGGACCATGTCACTGTGTGTGTGTGTATGTTGTGTGTGTGTGTGTGTGTGTGTGTGTGTGTGTGTGTGTGTTAGTGTGTGTAAAGTTCCCATTTTTCTTGGATGCATGTATGCCCACACTGTGCGTGCAGTATGTTCTTGCACATCCTGCCAACTCCATTTTCAGTAAAGCTTGCATGTTAGGTGTTTTCCACGTTTCCGTAAACCACCAGGTAGACCCAAGGAAAAAAGATATTGGACGGACTTGCAGAGTGGCTGAGGACAGAGAGGGTGGAAGACGTGCTTGCGGCAACAAGGGGTGGATACATATGGAGGGCCATGATCGCCAACTGCCATGCAGCAGGGCACTTAATGATGATGATGATGATGATGATGTAAACCACCAGACATTGATGTGAATTACAGGACCTGGAGCTTTAATGCGCGTATTTGATGTTCTATACGCGTACAGACGTGGAAAGGGGTTTAGGTACTAGCAGGTCTGTGCACATGTTGACTTTGGAGATTGGAAAAATCACCACTTTTTATCTACAGTTTGGAGTTTGTTTGTTTGGAGTTTGTTCAAGATGGATCCACTGCATTCAGAAATCCCATATGCGCTCCACCCAAATCAGTCAGCAATTATCTGACAGACTTCCCAAGCCTGTTTCTGTTCAGGAGGGATTCACTGCATTCAGAATTCTCCATATGTGCTCCACCCAAATCTGTCAGCAGTTATCTGACAAGACTTCCCAAGCCTGCGCAGAACCTTATGCAGTGGGCAGGATCTTGAATAAGGTCGTGGGCAGTTTTAGGGCTGTCAGAATGTTACAGATCCAGACAACTATATTCCTTATCAAGCTTGACATGTCCCAACACATCATAAGCATAAAAGAGCGCAAGAAATCCCCAAGATATTTCACAGGAACCAGAAAAACCCACGCACATTTAAATGATAGGTCATGTTGAACCCCACCCCACCGTGGGGATGCCAGGGGGCTCTTTCTGTTTAAATAGTGTCCCCACCTTCTGGAAGTTCTGTGCTGGAAATTTCCTCTTTTCTCTCACTCTCTTTGTTTCTGTCTTGTTTCGTTGCTGTCTGTCCTCTTGACATGTATGTCTTATCTTTGTCTCTCTGTCATCTTGACTGTAGCGGTCAATCTATCTTGTCTTAGTCGTTGACATGTAGCGCATGTATGTCTTATCTTTGTCTCTCTGTCATCTTTGACATGTAGCGGCGTCATGTATGTCTTATCTTTGTCTCTCTGTCATCTTTGACATGTAGCGGCGTCATGTATGTCTTATCTTTGTCTTCTGTCATCTTTGACATGTAGCGGCGTCATGTATGTCTTATCTTTGTCTCTGTCATCTTTGACATGTAGCGGCGTCACGTATGTCTTATCTTTGTCTCTCACACAGAAATGTGTATTTTTTATCTTTATTCTCATTTTATATTGTTTTGTCACCATTATTAGGATAGTTCCTGTTTTTCATCAGAGCTGTAGGGGTTGAGGTGTAGTGGCTTCGCGTATGTCTATCTTTGGCTCTCACACAGTGCTTAGGACTTCTGTAAGTTACGTCCCCATTGGGAAGCCAGGGGCTCTTTCAGTATGGATAGTGTCCCCATCTTCTGGAAATTCTGTGCTGGAAATTTCCTCTTTTCTGTCACTGTCTGTTTCTTTCTTCCTCCTTTGTTTTCTGTCATTTCTTCCTATCATTTTCTGTCTTGCTGGTCCAGTGATCAGTATGTATTCAATAAAGTCTTATGTACTTTCTCTTAGGATTGATAATTGGGTACATGTATTAAGTGCACTTTTGGCTTAGGGGGGTGAGATATGCGGAAGCAATTTTAGGTAATTCAGGCTCATTTTTATGTATGTTTTGGTGTCCTTGGGCGTGCTTAAATTTGTAAATTGGACGGAGTGGTCAACACCGTGGGCATGTCCTTAGATTATGTGTGCAAGTGCATTAATATATGTACTTAATTTACTTTTCCTTTTTTTTTCCCCCTGTCACAGTATTGTTTATGTTTTGAAGTCCTGACATGGCTCTGTGCAGTCGGCTGGGCTTTAACCTTAGCTGTTCACAAAACCAGTAACCGCCCTGCGGAAGAATGTGCCAATCCGTTCATAATGGTTGAGATCGCCCGACCTTTTCCGGCACATGTGTCGGGAATTTCCATCACTACTGGCCTTGCTGTCTTATTGCGCGTGTGGTTAGAATCTTGGTCAGTCTCGCGTTGAATGTTCTAAAAATAGTACGAGCATTCTGGGATGCAAGGAACTTTCCATTCACTGCTGAAAGACTTTGTACTGACACTGTACTACATTTGAATGCGAATACTAGGAGCTAGTTTTACATCTAGCAGTGCAAATGCGAAAGGGTTAAACAACAATAACCATAACCATAACCGTGTGAGATAAGTTGCTGTACAAGTAGTCATTATTATTTATGTAAGTATAAAGGATTTGTTTATTTGTCTTACAGGTAAAGGGCGGAGGATTCTTTGTACATAATAATTATGATGGGGTGGACAGTTTGAGAAGCAGAACAAAGTGGGCAAAGATGTATAATACTGTCACAATTCCAGCTTTCCAACTTGTGTATTTCCTGTGTATGTCAGTGCTGTGTATTTTAACCCTTTGACTCCCGCATTCTGTTCACCAGCATCCTGCATTGTCAACCAAGCTAGCAAAACAAGACCTTAACCCTTTTGACTCCTTCACCCTTTCCATCATTTTCCTTCAGGAAGCTGGTGGAAATGGTGAGGGAGTCAAAGGGTTATGTTTTCGCAGTTAGTGGATAGGGTTTGAGAGTCAAAGGGTTAAGCTAAACACATCATGTATCTGTTGCATATCTTCTTTCGAGATTGCGTTGTATTTCTTAATGAAATTGTTTTGTAACCTGTAACCAACATGTAGCTGGCCGAACACTCATTTTCCAATGAAGTATGTATCCAACTTTTGAACGCCTGTGTTATTTTCCTTTTTTTTTTTTTTTTTTTTTTTGTGATGATTTATTTATTTTTTGTACGATTAACAAACGGAAATGATGTATCAAACAAACATATAAACTTGAAATGTGCACATCATGCATGCATACATCTACATTCATTCATTCCATCATATTGAGGAAGATTTTTACTTTGTTATTGATTACACGAGCAAGTGTACACTAAGAATACAAAATTCATATATTATATGTATACAGATACACCCTGTCTTAAACGAGCAGATAAAATTTCTGTATAAATATAGATAAATGCGTGGTCTGTATATGCATAGCTTGAAGCAGAATTTATATGCACACACAGAGGCATACACTCATGTAGGCGTACATACGCTGAAACATATGTAAATACATACATGCATACACACATACATATACTACATACATACATACATACATACATACATACATACATACATACACACATATATACATACATACATACATACATACATACATACATACATACATACATACATACACACATACATACATACATACACATAAACATACATGCTTAAGTGCATACCAAGGTACACAAGCCAGCATGCATACATGTACGCAAGAAAAAATGTACGCGCTTCTGTTTGTCTTCTTGCGTGTATGAATTGCACACCTGCATCAAATGATGACATTATATAGTCAAGGGATATAATTCAGCAAAATCCCAGAAATAGGGAATACATATTCCCATCCCCAATTCCCTCTTCACGCGTTAGTACAAAGAAACAGTCAAACCATAGTAAAATTCTCCCTTTTTCTGTGCCTTTAGACTGTGATTGTGACCTTGAAATAAATATTCAATCGTAACTATTTTTTTTTTTTTTTTTTTTTCATTCCACAGTGCATTTTCTGTGTGAAATTGGGCTGTTTGCGAATGTGACCATGAAGTAAATATATTGCACTGTATTTATTTATTATTTTAGAATGCTTTTTCTTTGTAAAATTTGGGCTGTCCTCCTGGGAGAACAAAATAGTAATAATTATTATAAAGCACTGAATCTTGATGCATGAATCAAATCAAAGTGCACACTCGTCATTCACTCAAATATTCACTTAGAGTACAGTGCTTTTCCACTCTCTTTATTTGTATTATATTTTATGCATGCACATATTTTTTATCATTCCTTGAATTGGATTTTTACATAGCTTTTTTTTTCTTCAAGGAAAATTCTGATGTTTATGAACACATTAACATACGCTGAGATACCCTAGGCTGATGGAGTTTGCATGTAGTACACATGCACGGTACAAACAGGATGTAGGTTGATCACCTCATCTGAAAGAAAGGGGCACCCAGATTACGAGTTGTCATCTTTGTGAGTGAAGGGAAGGACATATAGACTAGGTAAAACACAGTCTAGGTAGGGCCTCAGGACCTGGCCAGCTCATGGGTTTATGTGCAGGCTTAAGACATGTGCCGCGGGTCACCATACACATGGCACCTGTGACGTTAGTGCGTATGGAATTTGTTCCGAGGGCGGAGACGTCATCTTGAGAAACTGGAACTGAAACTGAAAGGAAGGAGAAAAACCCTTGATCTGAAAATCAAGCCATAAAGTACTCTCACTCGTCTTAAGTGGGCACATTTTAATCAGTTCACTAACCCAACACCTTACTTCCTTACTTGCAACCAGACTGACATGGGTGTGAGTGAGGGATTAGTTTGGCGTTTTGTCCAGAAAGTCGTAAGTTTAATGCGTAGGTAAAGGTAGCTGAGAAAACCTGGTCGAAGGGGTAAGTTTGGCGTTTTGTTCAGAAAGTCATCAGTTTAATGCGTAGGTAAAGGTAGCTGAGAAAACCTGGTCGATTTTGTCAAACTGACTTGGCTGTGAGTGAGACGGTAAGTTTGGTGTTTTTTTCCAGAATGTCATCAGTTGAATGCGTAGGTACAGGTGGCTGAGAAAACCTGGTCGGTTTTGTCAGTTCAGTGAATGTGATCCGTTGTGTAGTCCTCAGCGTTTGCTTTGTGTGCTTAACATTTTCACTCCCTCGCCTTACCCTCCGGCTTCCTGACGTATCGGGTGAAGGGGTTAAGCTAGCCCAGTAGTCTTATTTTGTTAGATATCTTTTCATCTTCAGCTTAAGATATGTGTGCATGCAAGTATATGTATATCTACACAATAGCATGCATACGCAAACGCACACAAACACTCACTCACAGTCACACCAGTTCGTTAATTAACATTCTCTCCCCCTATTCTCAGCATAGAAGCCTTTGTGCTTTCACACATGTGTACATGCACACGGGTATGCACACTACACACATGGGCACCTACACACGCCAGTCCGGTATCGTTCAGATGTGGTTTCAGTACTTCATTTCCGTTGCTTGTATGATTATGATACAAAAATTGATGGCATTTATGAACTATTTAATTATATGGACTTTGTGTGTGTGTGTTTGTTTCGCTTGAATTTTGTACGAGTAAACTATGTCTTTTCTGGGATCTGTGCCAAGTTGAGTTGCAATCTCAGCTCATGAGCTCATACAACTCAAGTTGTCATAACTCACTTTTTTCATGAAAAAAAACAAAAAAAACTCCTGCGTTCATTAGGGACAACCGTTAAAACCAAACTTAGGTCGAATATTAAAACCAATGGAGTATTGTGTCATCCCAAGTTTGATTGAGACAGGTCCGTTTTTCAAAGCCATCGTTTACGTAAAACGAGTAAAAAGATGTTGCGCTTTGAAAAAGGAGCGCACGAATAGGGTTTGGCCTCGTGTTTGATTCTTCGAGAAATCAGCTGTGTCTGGAAACACTGCATTAGAACAGTGACCTTATTAGTATGGCATGACCGTTTCCGTTTTGTTTTACTCCAAAAGGTCAGTTGTGTCTGGAGCACAAGTTAAAAAAAGGGAGATTGTTGATATGGCCTGCCCATTTTCATTTTATTCTTGGAGCGGTGAGTCAGTTTGTGTGCATTTCATAAAGGGAGTTGAAACAGTTGCGTTCAGCTCACAGTAATTGTGCAATATATTTGTTCATGGCTTTGTTTAATTTGATAGGTCAAGTCCTTCTTGCTGGGACGGTTGTGGAACAAAAACTTTTTTTTCGCTTGTACATAGTGGTAGAGAGATTTTGCCTCCAAACGGTGGTGTAGAGCATCCGTTCATGAATATTTATGGTTATGATGAATATTGATAAAAGTCGCCTGTGTTACCGTTGGCTGAAGGAGTCTGTTCATGATGAATATGTAAATGATGTCGCCTGTACCTGTTTGGTTCGAGAAAGTATGTCAGTGATGAGTATGTTAATCATGTCGTCTGTATTACGGATGGTTGATGAGGCCCATTGATGATATGGCATGTACCATTGGTTCATTGATATGTTAACCCTTTGACTTCTGCACCCTATCCATCAACTGCAAAAACTTAACCCTTAGACTCCATTACCCTATCCACCAGCTTCCTGCAGGAAAAGCTGGTGGATAGGGTGAGGGAGCCAAAGGGTTAAGTTTTTGTTTTACTAGCATGGTTGACACTGCAAGATAGACAAGGTGTGGGAGTCTAAGGGTTAAACCTGAATACATTACTAATGTCACTTGTCCTATGATTAGTTCAAGGACACATTATTGATGAATATTTGAATGATACTGTCACTTTGTACTATTGGTTGAAGAATATGTTAATGAGATGTTTATGTTTCGTTTCCTTTGATTGGTCAGAGAATTATGTTAATGATGTGGTCTGTACAGTAGGTTGAAGAATACGTTGATGATTTCACGTGTACAGTTGTGGTGTACTACTAACGGGAAATTTGTATGAAATGTGTCATTGAGAACATGTGCCGAGTTTTGTTCTATCTGGTTCAAAAAAAAGAAGAAAAAAACTTGATCAAAAGTGATTGCTTTGATCAGATTACGAAAATAAACTCATTCATGTTTAAATGTTTGTGTTGCGGTGTTTGAGAATATGTTCATAGGGATTCGTTGCAATCCCCTCCGTGGGGATGCCGGGGGCTCTTTCTGTATAAATAGTATCCCCACCTTCTGGAAATTCTGTGCTAGAAATTTCCTCTTTTCTGTCATTCTGTTTGTTTCTGCCTTGTTCCTTTGCTTTCTGTCATTTCTTCCTATCATTTTCTGCCTTGCTGGCCCATTTACCTGTATGTGTTTGATAAACTCTTAGGATTGATAATTGGATATGTCTATTAAGTGCATTTTTGGCTCTAGGGAAATGAGATATGCAAAAGCAGTGTCAGGTAATTTCGGCCTGTTTTTATGTATGTTTTAGTGTCTCTATTTACATTTAAGTACGTACTCAGGTATGTTTTTTAAAATTCTCTGTGCAATAAACTGGACGGAGTGGTCAGCGCCAGGGGCACATCCTCAGATTATGTGCGCAAATGAATTGATATGTGTGCTTAATTTTCTTTTCTTCCCCCCCTTTTTTTTCCTTTCCCTTTTGAGGTGTTGTGTGTGTTTTGAAATGGTTATAGCTCAGATATGGCTCTACGCAGTCGGCTGGGCTTTAAATGAAAATGAGCATAACAATTTGTTGCACTCAAAATAATACCATTTGGGCTCCAGCCAAATCTGCCAGAAAGTTACCAGGCAGACTCCGTGATCTTGTGCGAAACTCTATGCACCACTGGCAAGATCTTGTGTGACCAGTGATCTGCCTGAGAGTTGAACTCATGACCCCTGTGTTACCAGTATGATGCTGAAATCAAAACAGTGAGAAAACTGGGATGATGAGGCACAGGGACAAGAATCACCAAACACGCTAAACGTCCGCGGTAACGTCGTCTGACATGGCTTGATAGATCATCACTGCACTATATTCCCATTTTCTGCGCCACCTTAATGGCCACAGAGGTTGGCACACTTTTTTTTTTTTTTTACGATGCAATGATGATGATGATTATCATGATGCTATGGAGTTCAACCTAGGATTGAGACTGCGTGACAGGGCTGTACTGTACGCGTACTATCATAATATATCCTGGCTTCAACCAGGCCCGAGAGATACGACACCTGTGGTGCTGGTCAGAAGATTTGAGCAACACCCTCAATGACGCATCCGTGAAGTGAATGAGACTCGATTGTGTGGTCCCAGTCTTCCCAATGAGCCCATAGCACGCCCAACTCTGGGTAGGAGCCGGTTAGAGCCAAAAAAATCCCACAACGATTTTTTAAGGGACTGATGGGGATTCGAACCCACAATCTTTCAGTCAGTAGCCTGTTGCGTTAACCACTACACCATGGCGACTGTTCGCACTACAGTTCTTGGCTGGTCGACAAAAAGTTTGATGGTGAAGTCCCTCAAAGTGATTTGAAGATATCCAGCTACAAGTTGGAGAGTGTTCAAGAGTGAGTCAACTCAGGCAACTCCACTATATGCTCTATCCAAATCTACCAGCAATTACCGATATATTTGTCATAAGAAGCTCGTCATGACATTCAGCACAATTAATCAATTTCTGCTAGACAGCATATATGTCACAATATACAGCAAGAATCCCTTCATGACATTCAGCACAATTAATACATTTCTGCTAGACGACATACATACATACATACATACACCCATACATACATACATATAACCGTCTAATATCACTTATAGTGAAAAGACGTTAAAGAACGAACGAAATTACATATATATGTGTACATATATATATATGTATACTTATACATATATATGTATATATACATACATACATATATATATATATAATTATTTATATATACAGGGGGGTGCAAAAGTAGGTATACAGTTATGAAAAAAGAAAACATGTACATTACTCATTGCATTTATTATACAAACAAATGAATATTGCATATACATGTAATAACAAGCACAGCCTTAATCCCTCAGATACTCAAACTGCTTGCTGTCGGTATTCACACACTCCTCTAATCGAGAGCGGACACTCATGCACACTCTAGCACAAAGATCTTTATCAGCATCAATTTCTTGACAAGCCTGCAAGATGAACTGAATCATGTCATTAACAGAGGGCGGCTTGCGTGCGAAAACCCTTTCCTTTTCATATCCCCCCAAAAAGAAGTCCATCTGTCTTCCTGTATTGTTTTAAAATCCATTTGCGTTCCTCGTCTGTCAAATTACCAGCCACGGTTAAATTAAATTGCCGCTTAGATCTAAATTAAATTGCCGCTTTACCTGCAAAAATTTTTTTTTTAATTTTAAAGTTAGGATAAAAGTACATGCATATTGTTGGTTACGTTAAAATATAATTAATGACACTGAAAATATCGAAAATAAGGCCAAATAACTTAATGTGCTAATAATTTTAATGAATTACGCATTACAATAATGATGTGATACTTACTGTATACCTACTTTTGCACACCCCTGTATATGTATATGTGTGTATATATATATATACATATACATGTCACACTCTACAGCAAGAAGCCCTTCATGACATTCAGCACAATTAATGAATTTATGCTAGACGATATATATATGTCACAATATACAACATGAAGCTCTTCATGACATTGAACACAATGAACATATTTCTACTAGACGATATATATATATATGTCACAATATACAGCAAGAAGCTCTTCATGGCATTCAGCACAATTAATGAATTTATGCTAGACGAATATATATATTATATATGTCAAATATACAACATGAAGCTTTCATGAATTGAACACAATGAACATATTTTGCTAGACGATATATATTATAATATGTCACAATATACAGCAAGAAGTCTTCATGACAATTTAGCACAATTAATGAATTATGCAGACGATATATATATGTCAGAATATACAGCAGAAGCTCTTCATGACATTTGAACACAATGAAACATATTTCTACTAGACAATATATATATATATATATGTCATAATATACAGCAAGAAGCTCTTCATGACATTGAACACAATGAACATATTTCTACTAGACGATATATATATGTCATAATATACAGCAAGAAGCTCTTCATGACATTGAACACAATGAACATATTTCTGCTAGACGATATATATGTCAGAATATACAGCAAAAAGCTCTTCATGACATTGAACACAATGAACATATTTCTACTAGACGATATATATATATATGTCACAATATACAGCAAGAAGCTCTTCATGACATTCAGCACAATAATGAATTTCTGCTAGACGATATATATATATGTCAGAATATACAGCAAAAAGCTCTTTATGACATTGAACACAATGAACATATTTCTGCTAGACGATATATATATGTCAAATATACAACAAGAAGCTCTTCATGACATTGAACACAATGAACATATTTCTGCTAGACGATATATATATGTCACAATATACACAAGAAGCTCTTCATGACATTGAACACAATGAACATATTTCTGCTAGACGATATATATATATGTCACAATATACAGCAAGAAGCTTTATGACATTGAACACAATGAACATATTTCTGCTAGACGATATATAATATGTCACAATATACAACAAGAAGCTCTTCATGACATTGAACACAATGAACATATTTCTGCTAGACGATATTATATATGTCACAATATACACAAGAAGCTCTTCATGACATTCAGCACAATCAATACATTTCTGCTGGATGTTATATATGTCACAACATACAGCAAGAAGCTCTTCCTGACATTCAGCACAATTAATAGATTTCTGCTAGACGGTATATACACAGTATGTCACAATATACAACAAGAAGCTCTTCAACAAACTGGTACATATTCGTTCTTGTTGGTTTGTCGAATTGTGTAGTGTGGTATGTTTGCAGATGATATGTTAGAAACTCTGAATCGGAAGATCCTCAGTTCAATCTAATCAGACACATTCATCTGGTGGGCAATGGGTAGAGATTTTTCCCATCTTCCATGTCTGTATGTCAGCAGATCTACCAGTGCCTAAACCCCCTTCATACGTATTGTGTGAAAAATACCAACCGTGTTTGTTAAAGATTCTATTAGTCAGGTCAGTAGCTGGCTCTTAGAAGCATGAAAACACTCAGCATGCACGCCCACCATTGATAGATGCAGACTGTGTAACATCATCATCATGTGCCCTGCCACATGGCGTTGGCGGTCATGGCCCTCCATATGCATCTATCCCTTGTCACCGCAAGCAGATCTTCCACCCTCTCTGTCCTCAGCCACCTTGCAAGTCCATCCAATATTTTCTCCCTGGGTTTACCTGGTGCTCTCTTTCCCTCCAGCTTTCCTGTTGTGACCGGAAGGTCCAATTACCCTTTCCTCATAAAATGGCCTATAAATGGTTCTTGTCTTTTCCTAATCTTCATTATCAACGATCTTCTTGTGTCTGCCTCCATCAAGACCATCTCGCTTGTTTTCTTTGCTGTCCATGGAACTCTCAACATTCTTCTTAGAAACCACATCTCAGCTGCCTCAATCTTGTTCTGGCTTTGCTTGTTGACTGTCTGCGCCTCACAATCGTATAACATTATTGGTTCTATCTAACATTCAAGAACACTCCTCCTGATGTTAATTGATAGGCATTTGTTGGTAAGAATGCTTTTCATCTTTTTGAATGGCCGATTCTGCTGGCTATTTCTGATGTGCATCTGCCATATGGTGAGAGATATGGTTCCGAGATATTTAAACCTATCAAGGTCTCAAGGTTGTGCCGTTTGCTGTTATTTTGCATGAGGGGATTTCATGTTGTTGTTTTTTGTTGGTGTTTTTTTGTTTTTTTGTTTTTTACTGTATATCATGACTTCAGTCTTCTTGCTTGCTGTTTAGCTCCAACTCTTTATCTTTGCTTTCTATTTCTATTATATTCACAAGGTTTTGTAGGTCCCTTTCATTTTCTTTGATTAGCACGGTGTCATCTGCGTAACGAATGTTGTTATCATTTTTCCTCCAACCTTTAATCCAGGGCATTCTTCTAGGTTTCAGCTGGCTCTTAGAAACACGAAAACGCTCAGCATGCACGACAACCACTGAAAGATGCAGACTGTGTAACAACGTAGTGGAATGTTGTCAGCTCGCCTGACATCTTGAGTTCTCCATGCTGCGCTAGAAATCTGATCATGTATAAACTGCAACCACGAGACCAATGTTATTGGGTTAGGAAACAGTATGTAATAATGATGATGAAAACAAAAACAAGCAACAACAAAACAGTAATGATGATGATGATGATGATATATATATATTTATGTATATATGATACGTCTGATGCGCGTAGGTGGCCACATACTGGACACTCAGTGGGACGCTCTGCAGAGTTGGTTCTGGCCTTTATTTCTTTCCCACTTGGCTGCTTCGTCTTTCATTTTCATAAGTTTCCGTTCCCTTGTGAATAGCTTGCCTCCATTCTCCATTTAGACCTGATTGTGGCGATGATTTCCCATGTTCCTCATCAATGTCATTTCTGGAGGGATTTTGTTTTTTGGTGTCTTTGTATCGAAGCTTTGGCCGTCTTCTTGGTCAATGGCCCTTTGTCAGTTCACAGTAGAAGAGCTGCTTTAGAAGCCTGTTATCCTGAATGCGCACGAGATGTCTAGACCATCTTAGCTGAGACTGTTAGCAGAACATGCAAGGATTGGCATCTGAGCTTGCAAAAGTACATTCACGTTTGAGACTTTGTTGTACCATTTGACGTTTAAGATACGTTGGAGGCAGCGTTGATGATAATAATAATTACAATATTTATATAGCGCAAAATCTTGATAAAATCAAATCTAAGCGATGAAACAGACACACACACACGCATGCACGCACACACACGCACGCACGCACACTACACAACACACACACACACACACACACACGCACACACACACACACACACACGCACACGCACACACACACGCACACGGCTATAAATGGGGAGAAAGAATAAAAGCAATGGAAAATTATAGAGAGCATATTATATACAATTATATATTACAATGTGATTCCCCTCCGAGTGGAGACAGGCTGCAGAGGGAATTGAGTGAGGTCAGGATTTTATGCAGAGGAGAAAAGGTGAGTTTTGAGAGCGGACTTGGAGGAGACAAAAGTAGGTTGCTGACGGACTGAGAGAGGAAGTTTGTTCCAGGAGAGTGGACCAGAAACAGAGAAGGCTCGTGGACCATAGGTATTGAGCTTAGTGCGTGGAAAGCGAAAAGTCAGAGGATCGGAGGCAGAGCGGAGGGTACGTGAGGGAACATAGATCTCAAGTAGGCTTGACAGGTAATCAGGGGCTGCGTTATTGAGGCTTTTGTAGCACATGGTGTCTAGTTTGTACTGTATGCGCTTTGATACAGGGAGCCAGTGAAGTTGTGCCAGGAGAGGGGATATGTGGTCAGCTTTTTTCTTTTTGAGTACAAGGCGTGCAGCATTGTTTTGAATGCGCTGTAGGATGTGAATGGTGGAGGCAGGAAGACCAGACAGGAGTGAATTGCAATAGTCAATGCGAGACATTATGAAGGAGAGAACAAGTTTTTCAGTTGTTTCGACAGAGAGATACTTCCTGATCAGGCTTATACGATGGAGGTGATAGTAGCAAGATCTGGCAGTTCGAGAAACAAATTGTTCATGGAGAGGGTAGAGTCAATGCAGACTCCAAGGTTTTTAGCTGAATCAGAAATTGGGATTTATGTGTTACATAATGGGAGAGAAAGAGAAGGCAGCTGAGAAAGTTTCTGACGGGTGCCAATGAGGATAGCTTCTGTCTTGTCGTCATTAAGCTGAAGTTTATTGTATGTCATCCAGTTCTTAATGTCCGAGTAACACTCAGTGGTGCGAGTCAAGAGGCGCTGTATATTGTCAGGTGAATCACTGTCTTGAAGTTGGGTGTCATCAGCATAGAAGTGGTGTTTTATAGAGTGGGAGTTGATGATGGTGGACAGTTGATGAAACTGATGTAGTAGCTTGACATGCCTACGGTAGAGAGTCCAGGAGTCGCATCCATACAGCAATGCAGTCGGGACTACTGCTCTGTATACTGCACACTTCGTCTCCAGTGTCGAAACCCCTTTCGTTCCATCCTCGCTTGTGGAGTCTTCCATAGGAAGCGCTTGCCTTAGCAATGCGGTTGGATACCTCCTTATCGAGACTGTTGGAAAGGAGAGACTTCTACCAAGATAGTAATAATAATAATAAAAAATATTATTATTACTATTATTGTCTCCGAAAACGAAAACGAAAGTAGGAAATTTCTTGATATCATGTCACACTTCACTTAATTCTCGTGAGAATTACAAAAAAGATGGCGACAGGGGTTGATACCAGTGATGCGGAAGTGGGCGGAACTGTGAATAAGCTGACCTGTGCGATATGTTTAGAAAAATATCGAAGACCCAAGCTTCTGCCTTGCTTCCATAGTTTCTGTCAGAGCTGTCTTCAGGGCCTGGCGGGTTCCTCACCTTCCTTCCCGTGTCCGTCATGTCGCACTCAGATACTGGTGCCTGAGGGCGGCGTGGCAGCCTTCCAGGTGAGGTTTGCTATATTTTATTTATTTATTCAGTTTATTTATTTATTTACGATTTTACCCGGATGCGTGTATGCTAAACAAAACAAAGGGAAAATAAAAACAAGATCACCCAGTCTAGGACAGTGCAGAAAATATGGTCATAAGACAGATAAGTCTATACGAATGCAGCATCAGTTTTCTCTGGTCAGTCGTTAGTTTCAGTTTTCTCAAGATGACTTCTCCGCGCTCGGAACGAATTCCATATGCACTAACGTCACAGGTGCCTACGTGTACGGTGACTGTGGCACATGCCTTAAATCCTGCACATAAACCCATGAACTGGCCAGGTCCTGAGGCCCTACCTAGATTATGTTTTACCTGTCTTTTATTTTGTACTGGTATTTTATCAGCTCGTTTTCAGTTTAAATTTTTCAAGATGACGTCTGTGCGCTTGGAATAAAATCCATATGCACTAATGTCACAGGTGCCATGTGATGGAGAAGATCCAGAATGATCTCGGCACAAACCCTTAAGCTGCACATAAACTCATGAGCTGGCCAGGTCCTGAGGTCCAACCTATTGTTCCATAACTCTGGGTCGTAGGGGAGTGAGGTGGCAGAGACCTAAACTGTTCTTGGGGCCAGCACCATGAGATCCACATGAGACTTTTTAGGTTGATACTGTTCACTGCTTTATGCCATTCTGGGGTCCCTACTCCATTTTGCACTTTTTGAAGTAAATTCGTTGAATCAGTCAGGGTGAAGGCTTGGCTTTCTTTCATGTCATCATCCAGTGAGGTAAACTATTGTAGTGCATGTGTGACTGCCTCAATTTCCATTGTTAGACTGGAGGTTGTGATATCATATTAGCGTTTTCTTCATGTTTGGTGTTTCCATTCTGTTTGACAGTGAAGCCCCATCCAGATTTGTAATTGGTGACTGAGCCATCGTGTATATGATTATATCTTTGGGGTTGCAGCTTAGTTGCTCCATGAGTAGCTGAATTTCTGCATTTTTTTCCCTTCAGGTCATTCGCAACAGTGTCTTCCTTGATTTTTGGGTATGATAGTTTTGTACATATTGTTGAAACGGTTTGGATGTTTTCCCATTCCTTTTTCCCTTTGAGTTCTGTCAGTTGACACACATGCTGAATGGAGGAGCGATGTCAATGCGATGTCCCATGCATATTTTCCACGTCGGAGTCTGTTGCCTTTGCTGTTCCAACTATCTGGTTTCTCAGGGTTTTCCAATGCCCTGAAATATGCCTTTACTTGTTCTATTTTGTGTGTCTCGACTGTATTGAAGGAAGGTCGAGCAGGTACGCATAGTCTCTGTGGGTGTGTCTTTTTTTGTTCGAGGATCACGCTGATTGCTTCGTTTTGTATTCTTTCTAGTTTTAGCAAGTTTGTCTGTGACAATGTAGTGAGGCCCAGTCCGTAATCGATGACACTCAGGATTACAGCTTGGTATAGTTGAAAGAGATGACGTTGTTCAATGTCTTTAGCTGCCATTGCTTTAAGGAATTGAAAGGCTTTTTTACATTTGAATGTAGTGGTTTCCACATGTTTTCTGAAGGTTAAATTCTTATTCTATCAAAATTAATGCCAAGGTAAGCGTAAGTTGTTTGTTCGCTCGATATTGGTTCCTGTGAAATGTAACTGATGGGACATTTTTCACTCTCTGCTTTGTTGTCAAGGGTGCAGAACAGTACCTGTGCTTTGGTGGGGTTGATTGCTGATCCGGTTTCCTGGCACCACTGATCTCATTGTTTAACTGTTCTTGGAGTTGGACTGCTTTATTTCTTTCTGATGCATTGTTACCTGTCTTGTAGATGAGTCCTTCATGAGGATACAGGTAGTCCGTTGTTATTTAGATCAGCAAGCCTTTTGTATGTAGTGTAGAGAACAGGGGAAAGTGGTGATCCTTGAGGGAGTTCCATGGAGAGTTTCTGTGGTGCTGAGTATCAGTTTCCAAGTCATAGGACCACTGTTTGTTCTTGGAGGTAGCAGTAATCCATCTTGTGACTGTCATGCTGATACCGTTATGTATATATATATATTGCTGGCAAATTTGGGTGGAGCACATATGGAATTGTCTGTTGAATTCTTCCTGGGACAAACTCTGAATTCTAAAGTGTTTTCCTTAACCCCTTGGCAGTGCTGTTGATGTAGGCCTTGGGATGTGCCATCATTTCAGAATTGCTGAAAGCGTTTGTTGATGTATGTCGTATATCATTCAGATTAATTAGTGTTCAGCATTTCAAAAATGCCAAGCACCAAGTTACAAACTTTGACTCCCCATACATGTACAGATTTTTTGTTTCCTAAGTGGTTTAGGGGAGGGTCAGATGTGTGTGAGTAAAAGGGACGGGGCACATTACTGGTCCAGTTTTCTCTCTTTGCATCCTTGTTCTGTGTGTGGTGTGTGTGTGTGTGTGTGTGTGTGTGTGTGTGTGTGTGTGTGTGTGTGTGTGTGTGTGTGCATGCGTGCATGGTGTGTGTGTGTGTGTGTGTGTGTGTGTTGAGAAATAGAGAAACAGAGAGAGAGAATATGTGCATAAAAGGAGCGAGGCATTTCAGGAAGATTGTGTGACTGTGTGGTTCAGTATTTGCAAGTTATTTTGGAGATATGAATAAACATGAATGTACTGTTGTTGTTTTTTCTGGAAATTCTCTCAGCATACACCAAAGACAAAAGGATTAGCATTGAAAGAGTTAATGAATATAGGTCACGGAAGGTGTTTTGGTGTTGGGTCGGGTTGGGGAGTGAATTTTGCCTGACGTAATGACTATGTTGTGACGATCTTGTTGGTGTTGTTTCTTTCAGAACAACTTCTACATAGAAGAGGACCTGGAGGCTGTTTCCTCAGCACCTCAACAACGGCTGTGTGATTTGTGTGCAGAGGACAGGGAGGCCACTCACAAGTGTCTGCAATGTCAGCAGAGGTATTGCGTCCCTTGTCGTAAGATTCATGATGCCATTCCTTTCTGTCGTGATCACATCATGATGTCTTTGAGTTTGACACAGTCAAAGGAGGAGGGGTGTGGAGATGGATCATCAGACAAAGGAAACGACCAGCAGAAAACAGAGATGTGTCCCAAGCACCGTGGTCAGGAACTTCTGCTTCATTGCAACAAGTGTCAGGCGGACATATGTATGCAGTGCAAGCTCACCAAGCATGAAGGTCGATCACCCAACTGATGACCTGGCTGACAATCGGGCCAAAGTCAAGGCTAAACTGCAAGACATATTGGAGCAAGTAACACGACAGAAACTCCGGACAGATCAGTTGATCAGTGCCTTCGATGATCGATGCACAAAGTTGAAGGAGCAAGAGCGACTGATTGAAGAAGACTTTCAAGGTCGTGCTGATATTTTGCATCAGTGGGTCAACCAGTCGCTACTAGAAGCTGTCACAAACATGAAGTTGTCAAGCAAGGAGCTGGTAAAGTCCTGGGATCATCAAAAGGAACAGCTACAAAACAAAACTTCGGCACTGCAGGCTCAGCAGAATCACCTGATACGTGTGCTGAAGGACGGGAAAGAGGCAGACATCGTGTCTCTTGAAGCTCAGTTGTCTTCAAGCCCCATGGATGTTGTGGATGTGAAGCAGATAGAGAAAGAGCTGACCAAGGACATCCCAACATTCCACATGAAATATGACACCACTTCAATCAACCAGCGGTAGTTTACATGACTTTGTTGGGGCGCTTGACTCCATTCAGCAAGCGCCTGGCACCCAGAATCTTGGTCCTGTTGTGGGTCAGTCCTCACGAATAAATGTGTGGTCACAGGGCAGGAGAAAGCCATGAGGGAGGTCATCTACTCAAAGAACCCGCTGTCTTATGTTGAAGACATGTACCCCATCAGTCAGAATAGACTGTGGGTCAGGTACAGAATTGACAGTCCAGACTTTGAATGTTTGCTCAAGCTGCTGGATGCGATGGACAAGCATTGGCCACAGTGAAAAAAATGCTTGTGCATGAAGGAAAATTTGTGGCCTTGTCCGATGACATGGACCTTTGATAGGGTTGCCAGCATCAGAGCTGATGGGAGCCAGAAATCTCTGTGTTTGGACACCTACCCGTCCTACGTGAAGTATATTGTGTAGCTAAAGATCAGGTGTGTCATGAGATGGACAAATGAATCAAAAGTACATTTTGGAAAATTTGCTGTCAAGGACAAGCTGACTTGTTTGAAAGGGAATGCTATTTTTTCCTCTTGGTCTGGGTCACCGAAACATGTGTCTAGAGAAGCACAACACATTGCTTGCGTGAAGGGTAATTGCAAACAAGTAACTGTTTACACTAAAAAAAATGACAGTCAAGACATCATTGACACTCTGCTTGCCTGCTATGCTCCTCAGGACTCTGTATTAGACACGTGTTTCTGTCAGATCAGTGGACAAGAGATGCTCCTGGTCGTTGTGGCCAATGATGACAAGGTTCACGTCGTTGATCTCTCCCATGATGGGTTCTTTGTGGGCTACCTGGACACAGGCACCCAGAAGCTACACCGGCCACGTCGTCTGTTCACTGACTATGACCAACATGTGTGGATTGGGTGTGACGGAGGGAAGGTGGTGATTGTTGATTTGTAATGGAAATGTAATGATGTATCAGAACACTTGATGGAAGGCTATGTATGAATCCATGTGCATGAAGGTGAATCGTGGTCATCTGCTTTCATGTCAGTTGGTCATATAACGAAAACAAACAAAGCCAAAAATCGCAGACGGCAATGGATACATTTCTGTCTCTTACAAACACAATTTGTTAATTATTTATTTATCTTTTTTTTCTCTCACGATGGACGATGTCAATAATTTGGAGAATTCTTTCAATCAAGTTGGTAGGCAGTGGAGGCTGTGTGTTGTATTGTTATCTGACAGTAGAGGCTGTGTGTTGAATTGTTTGTTATCTGATCATAATGTAAAATGTTTTTGAGGTAAGTGTACACTTAGGGATTGGTTATGCTTTCATTCATTTTGTTTTTGTTTTTTGAAGAAATGACAGAAAGCAAAGGAGGAAGAAAGAAACAAAGAGAGTGACAGAAAAGAGGAAATTTCTAGCACAGAATTTTCAGATGGTGGGGATGCTATTTATACTGAAAGAGCCCCGGCACCCCCACAGGGGAGGTGTGAGATCAGTTCCATTGAAGGGGCATAGAATAGGGGGGCAGCAAAACGTAAAATGTTCATCTGTGTACACATGGGCCTGATAGGTAATGTTGAATCAGACAAAGTGTTGACAAGATAATTGTACAGTTAGTAAGATCTTCGCTGTAAATATTGTAAATAAACAAATTGCTGACCACAGATGTAATAATAATAATAATTACAATATTTTATATAGCGCAAAGAGCTGCTTTAGAAGCCTGTTATCCTGCATGCGCACGAGATGTCCAGACCATCTTAGCTGAGACTGTTAGCAGAGCATGCAAGGATTGGCATCTGAGCTTGCAAAAGTACATTCACGTTTGAGACTTTGTTGTACCATTTGACGTTTAAGATACGTTGGAGGCAGCGTTGATAATAATAATAATTACAATATTTATATAGCGCAAAATCTTGATAAAATCAAATCTAAGCGATGAAACAGACACACACACACGCACGCACGCACACACACGCACGCACGCACACACACACACACCCACACACACACACACACCACACACACACACACACACACACACGCACACGCACACTCACACACGCACACGGCTATAAATGGGGAGAAAGAATAAAAGCAATGGAAAATTATAGAGCATATTATATACAATTATATATTACAATGTGATTCCCTCCGAGTGGAGACAGGCTGCAGAGGGGATTGAGTGAGGTCAGGATTTTATGCAGAGGAGAAAAGGTGAGTTTTGAGAGCGGACTTGAAGGAGACAAAAGTAGGTTGCTGACGGACTGAGAGAGGAAGTTTGTTCCAGGAGAGTGGACCAGAAACAGAGAAGGCTCGTGGACCATAGGTATTGAGCTTAGTGCGTGGAAAGTGAAAAGTCAGAGGATCGGAGGCAGAGCAGAGGGTACGTGAGGGAACATAGATCTCAAGTAGGCTTGACAGGTAATCAGGGGCTGCGTTATTGAGGCTTTTGTAGCACATAGTGTCTAGTTTGTACTGTATGCGCTTTGATACAGGGAGCCAGTGAAGTTGTGCCAGGAGAGGGGATATGTGGTCAGCTTTTTTCTTTTTGAGTACAAGGCGTGCAGCATTGTTTTGAATGCGCTGTAGGGTGTGAATGGTGGAGGCAGGAAGACCAGACAGGAGTGAATTGCAATAGTCAATGCGAGACATTATGAAGGAGAGAACAAGTTTTGCAGTTGTTTCGATCAGGCTTATACGATGGAGGTGATAGTAGCAAGATCTGGCAGTTCGAGAAACAAAGTTGTTCATGGAGAGGGTAGAGTCAATGCAGACACCAAGGTTTTTAGCTGAATCAGAAATTGGGACTGATGTGTTACATAATGGGAGAGAAAGAGGAGGCAGCTGAGAAAGTTTCTGACGGGTGCCAATGAGGATAGCTTCTGTCTTGTCGTCATTAAGCTGAAGTTTATTGTATGTCATCCAGTTCTTAATGTCCGAGTAACACTCAGTGGTGCGAATCAAGAGGCGCTGTATATTGTCAGGTGAGTCACTGTCTTGAAGTTGGGTGTCATCAGCATAGAAGTGGTGTTTTATAGAGTGGGAGTTGATGATGGTAGACAGTTGATGAAACTGATGTAGTAGCTTGACATGCCTACGGTAGAGAGTCCAGGAGTCGCATCCATACAGCAATGCAGTCGGGACTACTGCTCTGTATACTGCACACTTCGTCTCCAGTGTCAAACCCCTTTCGTTCCATCCTCGCTTGTGGAGTCTTCCATAGGAAGCGCTTGCCTTAGCAATGCGGTTGGATACCTCCTTATCGAGACTGTTGGAAGAGGAGAGACTTCTACAAAGATAGTAATAATAATAAACAAAATTATTATTACTATTATTGTCTCCGAAAACGAAAACGAAAGTAGGAAATTTCTTGATATCATGATGTCACGACTTCACTTAATTCTCGTGAGAATTACAAAAAAGATGGCGACAGGGGTTGATACCAGTGATGCGGAAGTGGGCGGAACTGTGAATAAGCTGACCTGTGCGATATGTTTAGAAAAATATCGAAGACCCAAGCTTCTGCCTTGCTTCCATAGTTTCTGTCAGAGCTGTCTTCAGGGCCTGGCGGGTTCCTCACCTTCCTTCCCGTGTCCGTCATGTCGCACTCAGATACTGGTGCCTGAGGGCGGCGTGGCAGCCTTCCAGGTGAGGTTTGCTATATTTTATTTATTTATTCAGTTTATAATTTATTTATTTACGATTTTACCCGGATGCGTGTATGCTAAACAAAACAAAGGGAAAATAAAAACAAGATCACCCAGTCTAGGACAGTGCAGAAAATATGGTCATAAGACAGATAAGTCATACGAATGCAGCATCAGTTTTCTCTGGTCAGTCGTAGCCTACAGTTTCAGTTTCAGTTTCAGTTTCTCAAGATGACTTCTCCGCGCTCGGAACGAATTCCATATGCACTAACGTCACAGGTGCTACGTGTACGATGACTGTGGCACATGCCTTAACTTAAGCCTGCACATAAACCCATGAACTGGCCAGGTCCTGAGGCCCTACCTACTAACCTAGACTATGTTTTACCTGGTCTTTATTTTGTACTGGTATTTTATCAGCTCGTTTTCAGTTTCAGTTTTTCAAGATGACGTCTGTGCGCTTGGAATAAAATCCATATGCACTACTATCACAGTTGCCATGTGATGGAGAAGATCCAGAATGATCTCGGCACAAACCCTTAAGCTGCACATAAACTCATGAGCTGGCCAGGTCCTGAGGTCCAACCTATTGTTCCATAACTCTGGGTCGTAGGGGAGTGAAGTGGCAGAGACCTAAACTGTTCCTGGGGCCAGCACCATGAAGATCCACATGAGACTTTTTAGGTTGATACTGTTCACTGCTTTGTGCCATTCTGGGGTCCCTACTCCATTTTGCACTTTTTGAAGTAAATTCATTGAATCAGTCTGGGTGAAGGCTTGGCTTTCTTTCATGTTGTCATCCAGTGAGGTCATCTATTGTAGTGCATGTGTGACTGCCTCAGTTTCCATCGTTAGACTGGAGGTTGTGATATCATACGTAGCGTTTTCTTCATGTTTGGTATTTTCATTCTGTTTGACAGTGAAGCCCCATCCAGATTTGTAATTGGTGACTGATCCATCGGTGTATATGATTATATCTTTGAGGTTGCAGCTTAGTTGCTCCATGAGTAGCTGAATTTCTGCATTTGTTTTTCCATCTGACCATTCGCGACAGTGTCTTCCTCGATTTTTGGGTATGATAGTTTTGTACAGATTGTTGAAACGGTTTGGATGTTTTCCCCATTCCTTTTTCCCTTTGAGTTCTGTCAGTTGACACACATGCTGAATGGAGGAGCGATGTCACATGCGATGTCCCATGCATATTTTCCACGTCGGAGTCTGTTGCCTTTGCTGTTCCAACTATCTGGTTCTCCAGGGTTCTCCAATGCCCTGAAATATGCCTTTACTTGTTCTATTTTGTGTGTCTCGACTGTATTGAAGGAAGGTCGAGCAGGTACCGCATAGTCTCTGTGGGTGTGTCTTTTGTTGTTCCGAGGATCACGCTGATTGCTTCGTTTTGTATTCTTTCTAGTTTTAGCAAGTTTGTCTGTGACAATGTAGTGAGGCCCAGTCCGTAATCGATGACACTCAGGATTACAGCTTGGTATAGTTGAAAGAGATGACGTTGTTCAATGTCTTTAGCTGCCATTGCTTTAAGAATTGAAAGGCCTTTTTTACATTTGAATGTAGTGGTTTCCACATATTTTCTGAAGGTTAACATTCTTATTCTATCAAAATTAATGCCAAGGTAGCGTAAGTTGTTTGTTCGCTTGATATTGGTTCCTGTGAATGTAACTGATAGACATTTTTCACTCTCTGCTTTGTTGTCAAGGGTGCAGAACAGTACCTGTGCTTTGGTGGGGTTGATTGCTGATCCGGTTTCCTGGCACCACTGATCTGCATTGTTTAACTGTTCTTGGAGTTGGACTGCTTTATTTCTTTCTGATGCATTGTTACCTGTCTTGTAGATGAGTCCTTCATGAGGATACAGGCTAGTCCGTTGTTATTTAGATCAGCAAGCCCTTTTGTATGTAGTTGTAGAGAACAGGGGAAAGTGGTGATCCTTGAGGGAGTCCCATGGAGAGTTTCTGTGGTGCTGAGTACCAGTTTCCAAGTCATAGGACCACTGTTTGTTCTTGGAGCGTAGTAGTAATCCATCTTGTGACTGTCATGCTGACACCGTATGTATATATATATATATATATATATTGCTGGCAAATTTGGGTGGAGCACATATGGAATTGTCTGTTGAATTCTTCCTGGGACAAACTCTGAATTCTAAAGTGTTTTCCTTAACCCCTTGGCAGTGCTGTTGATGTAGGCCTTGGGATGTGCCATCATTTCAGAATTGCTGAAAGCGTTGTTGATGTATGTCGTATATCATTCAGATAAATTAGTGTTCAGGCTTTCAGAAATGCCAAGCACCAAGTTACAAACTTTGACTCCCTGTACTGGTCTTTTGTTTCCTGAGTGATTTGGGGGAGGGGGAGATGTGTGTGAGTAAAAGGGACGGGGCACATTACTGGTCCAGTTTTCTCTCTTTGCATCCTTGTTCTGTGTGTGTGTGTGTGTGTGTGTGTGTGTGTGTGTGTGTGTGTGTGTGTGTGCGTGCGTGCATGTGTGTGTGTGTGTGTGTGTGTGTGTGTTGAGAAATAGAGAAACAGAGAGAGAGAAATATGTGCATAAAAGGAGCGAGGCATTTCAGGAAGATTGTGTGACTGTGTGGTTCAGTATTTGCAAATTATTTTGGAGATATGAATAAACATGAATGTAGTGTTGTTGTTTTTTCTGGAAATTCTCTCAGCATACACCAAAGACAAAAGGATTAGCATTGAAAGAGTTAATGAATATAGGTCACGGAAGGTGTTTTGGTGTTGGGTCGGGTTGGGGAGTGAATTTTGCCTGACGTAATGACTATGTTGTGACGATCTTGTTGGTGTTGTTTCTTTCAGAACAACTTCTACATAGAAGAGGACCTGGAGGCTGTTTCCTCAGCACCTCAACAAAGGCTGTGTGATTTGTGTGCAGAGGACAGGGAGGCCACTCACAAGTGTCTGCAATGTCAGCAGAGGTATTGCGTCCCTTGTCGTAAGATTCATGATGCCATTCCTTTCTGTCGTGATCACATCATGATGTCTTTGAGTTTGACACAGTCAGAGGAGGAGGGGTGTGGAGATGGATCATCAGACAAAGGAAACGACCAGCAGAAAACAGAGATGTGTCCCAAGCACCGTGGTCAGGAACTTCTGCTTCATTGCAACAAGTGTCAGGTGGACATATGTATGCAGTGCAAGCTCACCAAGCATGAAGGTCACCCAACTGATGACCTGGCTGACAATCGGGCCAAAGTCAAGGCTAAACTGCAAGACATATTGGAGCAAGTAACACGACAGAAACTCCGGACAGATCAGTTGATCAGTGCCTTCGATGATCGATGCACAAAGTTGATAGAGCAAGAGCGACTGATTGAAGAAGACTTTCAAGGTCGTGCTGATATTTTGCATCAGTGGGTCAACCAGTCGCTACTAGAAGCTGTCACAAACATGAAGTTGTCAAGCAAGGAGCTGGTAAAGTCCTGGGATCATCAAAAGGAACAGCTACAAAACAAAACTTCGGCACTGCAGGCTCAGCAGAATCACCTGATACGTGTGCTGAAGGACGGGAAAGAGGCAGACATCGTGTCTCTTGAAGCTCAGTTGTCTTCAAGCCCCATGGATGTTGTGGACGTGAAACAGATAGAGAAAGAGCTGACCAAGGACATCCCAACGTTCCACGTGAAATATGACACCATTTCAGTCAACCAGCGGCACTTTCATGACTTTGTTGGAGCACTTGACTCCATTCAGCAAGCACCTGGCACCCAGAATCTTGATCCTGCATGTGGGTCAGTCCTCACGAATAAATGTGTGGTCACCAGTCAGGAGAAAGCCGTGAGGGAGGTCATCTACTCAAAGAACCCACAGTCTTGCTTGGAAGATATGTGCCCCATCAGTCAGAATAGACTGTGGGTGAGGTACAGAATTGACAGTTCATCTTTTAGTAGTTTTAAATGTTTGCTCAAGCTGCTGGATGCTGATGGGCAAGTATTGGCCACAGTGAAAAAAATGGATGTGCCTGAAGGAAAACTTGTGGCCATGTCTGATGACACCATACTGACATGGGTCTATTATACTGCTGCCAGCATCAAAGCTGATGGGAGCCAGAAATCTCTGGATTTCGACACTACTTGTCCTTATGAAGTATACTGTGCAGGTAAAGATCAGCTGTGTATGAGATGGAAAAATGAATCAAAGATACGTTTTGGAAAGTTTGCTATCAAGGACAAACTGACTTGTTTGAAAGGGAATGTTATTTGTTCTCGCAATTTGCCACTAAAACATGTGTCTAGAGAAGCACAACACGTTGCTTGCATGGAGGGTGACCCATGCGGAAGAGTAACTGTTTACACTAAAGATGACAGTCAAGACATCATTGAAGCTCCGCTTGCCTCCTATACCCCTCAGGACTTTGTATTAGACACGCGTTTCTGTCAGATCAGTGGACAAGAGATGCTCCTGGTTGTTGTGGCCAATGATGACAAGGTTCACATCGTTGATCTCTCCCATGATGGGTTCTTTGTGGGCCACCTGGACACAGGCACCCAGAAGCTGCATCAGCCACGTCGTCTGGTCACTGACTATGACCGACATGTGTGGATTGGATGTGATGGAGGGAAGGTGGTGATTGTTGATTTGTAATGGAAATGTAATGATGTATCAGGACACTTGATGGAAGGCACTATGACCAACATGTGTGGATTGGGTGTGACGGAGGGAAGGTGATGATTGTTGATTTGTAATGGAAATGTAATGATGTATCAGGACACTTGATGGAAGGCACTATGACCAATATGTGTGGATTGGGTGTGACGGAGGGAAGGTGATGATTGTTGATTTGTAATGGAAATGTAATGATGTATCAGGACACTTGATGGAAGGCACTATGACCAATATGTGTGGATTGGTTGTGATGGACGGAAGGTGATGATTGTTGATTTGTAATGGAAATGTAATGATGTATCAGGACACTTGATGGAAGGCACTATGACCAATATGTGTGGATTGGTTGTGATGGACGGAAGGTGATGATTGTTGATTTGTAATGGAAATGTAATGATGTATCAGGACACTTGATGGAAGGCACTATGAGTATGACCAATATGTGTGGATTGGTTGTGATGGACGGAAGGTGATGATTGTTGATTTGTAATGGAAATGTAATGATGTATCAGGACACTTGATGGAAGGCCATATATGAATCCATGTGCATGAAGGTGAATCGTGGTCATCTGCTTTCATGTCAGTTGGTCATATAACGAAAACAAACAAAGCCAAAAACCACACACGGCAATGGATACATTTCTGTCTCTTACAAACACAATTTGTTATATATTTATTTATCTTTTTTTTCTCTCATGATGGACGATGTCGATAAACTGAAGAATTCTTTCAATCAAATTGGTAGGCAGTGGAGGCTGTGTGTTGTATTGTTATCTGACAGTAGAGGCTGTGTGTTGAATTGTTTGTTATCTGATCATAATGTAAAATGTTTTTGAGGTAAGTGTACACTTAGGGGTTGGTTATGCTTTCATTCATTTTGTTGTTTTGTTTTTTGAAGAAATGACAGAAAGCAAAGGAGGAAGAAAGAAACAAAGAGAGTGACAGAAAAGAGGAAATTTCTAGCACAGAATTTTCAGAAGGTGGGGATGCTATTTATACTGAAAGAGCCCCCGGCACCTCCAAGGGGAGGTGTGAGATCAGTTCCATTGAAGGGGCACAGAATAGGGGGGCAGCAAAACGTAAAAAGGTTCATCTGTATACACATGGGCCTGATAGGTAATGTTGAATCAGACAAAGTGTTGACAAGATAATTGTACAGTTAGTAAAATCTTCGTTGTAAATATTGTAAATAAACAAATTGCTGACCACAGATGTAATAATAATAATAATTACAATATTTTATATAGCCCAAAATCTTGATAGAAATCAAATCTAAGCGCTGTACAGTGTACAGTTTTTAAGATCTTTGTTGTGATATTCACATATTGATGAAGAATATCCAGTGCTAAAGGTCCTTGTATATGTTGCAAATAAACAAAGTGTTGACAACATAATTGTAGAATTATTCAGGTTTTTGTTGTGAGTATGACATAAATCATAGGTGAAGTGTTGATGATATTAATGTACAGTTATTAAGATCGTGAATATCGCAAATAAGTGAAGTCTGTCAGACATGAATTTATGCAAGTGTGTTGATGAATTTGTTGACGACATAATCATACAGTTATAAAAATCATGAATGTTGCAATGAAATAAATGTGCAATTAATAAGATCGTGAATATTGCAAATTAGTAACTAGTGTCTAAGGCATGAATTTATGTAAATTTGTTGATGACACAAATATACAGTTATTTAAGATCATGAATATATATATTGCAAATAAGTGAAGTGTCTAAGACATGAATTTGTGTAAATTTGTTAACAACAGAATCGTACAGTTATCAAAATCATGAATTTTACGATGAAATAAATGTACAATTATTAAGATCGTGAATATTGCAAATAAGTAAAGTGTCTGAGGCATGAATTTATGTAAATTTGCTGATGACATAAATATACAGTTATTGAAGGTCATGAATATGTATTGCAAATAAATGAAGTGTCTAAGACATAAATTTATGTAAATGATTGTAATTTATTAAGATTTTTGTTGTGAATATCACAAATGAAAGATTTTTTGTTGTGAATATCATAAATAAATGAAATGCTGGTGACATAAATGTATAATTGTTAAGATTTATGTTGTGAATATTGCAAATAAATGTTGTTGCATGACTGATTGATGTATAGAAATAGATAATGACTATGGCAATATTTCTTTTTTTTTCCCTAAACGGAAATAGATATCGATAATGACAAAGATAATGATACTTTATTTTCTAAATGGAAGTAGATAATGACAATGACAGTGATACTTTATTTTCTAAATTGAAGTAGATAATGACAATGACAGTGATATTTTATTTTCTAAATGGAAGTAGATAATGAATGATGATGACAGTGATACTTTATTTTTCTAAATGGAAGTAGATTTCGATAATGACGGTGACAGTGATTATTTTCTAAATGGAAGTAGATATCGATAATGATGATGACAGTGATACTTTATTTTTCTAAATGGAAGTAGATGTCGATAATGATGGTGACAGTGATTATGTTGTAAATGAAAGTAAATAATGGTGATGATAATGATACTTTATTTTCTAAATGGAAGTAGATAATGACGATGAGAATGATCCTGTATTTTTTAATTTTCTGAATGGAAATAGAGATTGATAATGTAGATGACAGTGTTACTTTGTTTTCTAAATGTAACCAGATAATGACAATGACAATGATACTTTATTTTCTAAATGTAACTAGATAATGATGATGACAATGATACTTTATTTTCTAAATGTTAAACCAGATAATGACAATGACAATGATACTTTATTTTTATGAATGATGATGACAGTGATAGTTATTTTCTAAATGGAAGTAGATAATGACAATGACAGTGAATGAGAGATACTTTATTTCTAAATGGAAGTAGGTATCGATAATGACATGACAGTGATACTTTATTTTCTAAATGGAAATAGATATCCAAAACGAGTGTGACTGCCCGCGTTCAAGCAAACACGAACCAGAAAAACATGAAAATAGAATCAGAACGCGTGTTTAATACATCCAGACAAGACAGGCACAAATATTTGACCAGCTGGTGCTTGTGTTGTTTCGTTAAATAGATATGCATTCTTGTTTAGTTTTCATGTGTTTGAGTTTGAATCCTGGCTGTCACATTGATTCGGTATGCAAAAGAAACTTAGTAGCTTTTTAACATAATAAAATTTTGGTTGACATTGTCATTGTTACCATTGTTGTTATCATTATTATAAATGTTCTTATGCTTCTTTTAGAATTATCCTCTCCTCTCATCCTTTCTGTTTCCTCACATTTTCCTTATTTCAGTGAAAAATGAGATTTGTTGGGACAAGAAAGTAGCTATATCACCATGATGACTTTTTTGAATTAAAAAGATTAGAAGCAGAATTGACTGTTGATTGCTTGAGAAAGATTTTGTGATACCCAGTTTCTCCGTCTGTATGTCTGTCAGTGTCTGTCTGTCTGTCTGTCTCTCAAACTGATGATTGTATTTACACTTTTCATTTGTTTGAAGACACCTTTTCATGAAGGGCTGTGACTTAAATGAATAACTCTTCTGATTTTCTCTGTCTGTGTCTCTGTCTGTCTCTTTGTCTCTGTCTCTCTCTGTCTCTGTCTCTCTCTCTCTCTCTGATTACGTTTCTGTCTGTGTCTCTGTCTGTCTGTCTCATTACGGTTTTGTCTGTCAGTCTCTCTGTCTGTCTCTCTCGCTCTCTCTTTGTCTCTCCCTGTCTCTGTCTCTCTATCTCTGTCTGTCTCTCTCTCTCTTTGCCTCTCCCGGTCTCTCTCTATCTCTGTCTGTCTCTCATTACGTTTCTGTCTGTCTCTCTCAATCTGTCTCTCTTTGTCTCTGTCTGTCTCTAGCTCTCTCTCTCATTAGGTTTCTGTCTGTCTATCTGTCTCTCTTTGTCTCTCTCTGTCACTCTGTCTCTCTCTGTCTCTCTCTCTCTGTTTCACTCTTTGGTAGATTGAGCACAAAGTTGTAGCAAGACCCTGGTATCAGGCTTGCCACAAAGACCTAGACTTCCTGCTGATGGCACATTCAACAAAGAGAATGGTTCCACCAGATATATACATCTGCGCAAGAGTTTGCAGCATTAAATGGCAAGATCAAGTGTTGTAGCATCAAATGCTGAAGAAGTGTGCATTGCCAAGCATAGAGTTTGTACTCATCAAATGCTAGCTTCGTTGGACAGGACACGTTGTCCATATAAAGACAATCACATCCCAAACATGTTTCTGTATGGAGAGCTGAAGCTGAAGGATACTGTGACCAGGAGAGACTACTGAAGCGACACAAGGATACTGTGACCAGGAGAGACTACTGAAGCGACACAAGGATAATATGACCAGGAGAGACTACTGAAGCGACACAAGGATAATATGACCAGGAGAGACTACTGAAGCGACACAAGGATAATATGACCAGGAGAGACTACTGAAGTGACACAAGGATACTGTGACCAGGAAAGACTACTGAAGTGATACAAGGATAATATGACCAGGAGAGACTACTGAAGTGACACAAGGATACTGTGACCAGGAGAGACTACTGAAGCGACACAAGGATACTGTGACCAGGAAAGACTACTGAAGTGACACAAGGATACTGTGACCAGGGAAGACTACTGAAGTGACACAAGGATACTGTGACCAGGGAAGACTACTGAAGTGACACAAGGATACTGTGACCAGGGAAGACTACTGAAGTGACACAAGGATACTGTGACCAGGGAAGACTACTGAAGTGACACAAGGATACTGTGACCAGGAGAGACTACTGAAGTGACACAAGGATACTGTGACCAGGGAAGACTACTGAAGCGACACAAGGATACTGTGACCAGGAGAGACTACTGAAGTGACACAAGGATACTGTGACCAGGGAAGACTACTGAAGCGATACAAGGATACTGTGACCAGGAGAGACTACTGAAGCAACACAAGGATACCGTGACCAGGAAAGACTACTGAAGCGACACAAGGATACTGTGACCAGGAGAGACTACTGAAGCGACACAAGGATACTGTAACCAGGAGAGACTACTGAAGCGACACAAGGATACTGTGACCAGGAGAGACTACTGAAGCGACACAAGGATACTGTGACCAGGAGAGACTACTGAAGCGACACAAGGATACTGTAACCAGGAGAGACTACTGAAGCGACACAAGGATACTGTGACCAGGAGAGACTACTGAAGCGACACAAGGATACTGTGACCAGGGAAGACTACTGAAGCGACACAAGGATACTGTGACCAGGGAAGACTACTGAAGTGACACAAGGATACTGTGACCAGGGAAGACGACTAAAGCGACACAAGGATACTGTGACCAGGGAAGACTACTGAAGTGACACAAGGATACTGTGACCAGGAGAGACTACTGAAGCGATACAAGGATACTGTGACCAGGAGAGACTACTGAAGCGACACAAGGATAATATGACCAGGAGAGACTACTGAAGCGACACAAGGATACTGTGACCAGGGAAGACTACTGAAGCGACACAAGGATACTGTGACCAGGAAAGACTACTGAAGTGACACAAGGATACTGTGACCAGGGAAGACTACTGAAGCGACACAAGGATACTATGACCAGGAGAGACTACTGAAGCGACACAAGGATAATATGACCAGGAGAGACTACTGAAGCGACACAAGGATAATATGACCAGGAGAGACTACTGAAGCGACACAAGGATACTGTGACCAGGAGAGGCTACTGAAGCGACACAAGGATACTGTGACCAGGAAAGACTACTGAAGTGACACAAGGATACTGTGACCAGGGAAGACTACTGAAGCGACACAAGGATACTGTGACCAGGGAAGACTACTGAAGCGACACAAGGATACTGTGACCAGGAAAGACTACTGAAGCGACACAAGGATACTGTGACCAGGAGAGACTACTGAAGCGATACAAGGATACTGTGACCAGGAGAGACTACTGAAGTGACACAAGGATACTGTGACCAGGGAAGACTACTGAAGTGACACAAGGATACTGTGACCAGGAAAGACCACTAAAGCGATACAAGGATACTCTGGATACTCTAAAGGCCGACCTCTGGATAATCTGAAGGCCAACCTCTGGATACTCTGAAGGCCAACCTCTGGATACTCTGAAGGCCACCCTCTGGATCCCCTAAAGGCCAACCTCTGGATACTCTGAAGGCCAACCTCGGGACACTCTGAAGGCCAACATATGGATACTCCTAACCCAACAACAGGATACTCTGAGTGCCAATATCTGGATACTCTAAAGGCTAACATCTGGATACTCTGAAGGCCAACCTCTGGATACCCTAAAAGCCAACATCTGGATCCCTAAAGGCCACCCCTCTGAATACTCTGAAGGCCACCAATCTCTGGATACTCTGAAGGCAAACCACTGGATACTCTGAAGGCCAATCTCTGGATCCCTAAAAGCCACCCCTCTGAATACTCTGAAGGCCACCAATCTCTGGATACTCTGAAGGCAAACCACTGGATACTCTGAAGGCCAACCTCTGGATACTCTAAAAGCCAACCTCTGGATCCCTAAAGGCCAACTCTGAATACGCTGATGGCCAACCTCTGGATACTTTAAAGGCCAACCTCTTGATCCCTAAAGGCCAACCTCTGGACACTCTAATGGCCAACCTCTGGATCCCTAAAGGCCAACACCTCAGGATCCCTAAACCTCATGATCCCTGAAGACCAACCTCTGGATATTCTAAAGACCAACGTCAAGACCAACCTCTGGATACCCTAAAGGCCAACCTCTGGATACCCTAAAGGACAACCTCTGGATACTCTAAAGGCTCAAAGTCTCTGCACATTAATGACTTTTTTTTTATTTGAGAGGATCTTGATGTACATACCCCTGAGAATGTCCCTGAATTCATCAACCAGCATTGTCACAAAGAGGATGGAGAAGAGTGTGGGTGCCAGGATGCATCCCTGTTTTACTCCATTCTGCACCGAGCAGGGGTTGCATGCCTGATTGCCTGCCCATTCTCTTTCACCCTTACTAGCATCGTGGAAGGAAGCAGTCAGTGAGACAAGTCTCTGAGAGCAACCAAACTACTCCTTCATGGGCGTTTCAGTGAATGGTGTGAACAGTGTCAAATACTTTGGTCAAATCTACAAAAATCAATTAGAGCTCCTGGTTTTGGAACAGAATATCCACCATGTATAATGTTGAATCATGCATAGAACGGCTGAGACAGTTCTACATCAACTTAGTGGAATTTGACAAAGCTTTTGACTGCACACACTTGGACAGTGTATGGTGTGTACTTCAAGGTTATAGGATTCCGAAACAGATCGTCATTTTCATCAAGAGCTTTTATACCACCTTCGCTTTCAGAGTAAGAAGCACGGACCACAATTTCGAAGTGATCATTGGAGTAAGGCAAGGATGTGTGGTGCCAACACTATTTTTCACAGAATGTAGCCATGGATCGGGTGATGAGATGAACAACTTAGACCAACCAATAGCCTTCAGATGGAATCTCTTTCAACTGGTCTCCCACACCCCCAATGCATGTTGGAGAAAACATCACATCCAAACATCTTCACACAACAAGTGGGCTTAAATATCAACCAGAAGAAAACAAAACGAGTCTACTGAGCATTTCAACCCCCTCTCTTAAACCAAGTAGATGGAACAAACATATCCACAACTAAACAGTCAACCCACATAGGTTGCAGGCAGCACCTTCAGACGTGAATGACACAGGCACCCAAGCATGCCGTGACACCAAACGCCATCTCAACAAAGCCAGATAGTCTAGGAGATGAAGGAAAAGCCAAGGAAAAAATTGCAAAAGAAATACAGTGCAATGCCTTCGGTAGAACTAAATATTCTATACAATATAGGCCTACATAAAATGTAGAACACTATATCAAGTAGAAGGTCCCTAAAGTTTTGTTTTTTTTGAAGATCGAACTCTATTTGATCTCGTGGATGCCAAAAACATTGGATGCGTACACCTGTGTGGTGTGATTGTCGTGGCTGCCTTCTGTGATAATCGCGTTGACATGGAAAAAACGCTTAACAAACTTGTTACCGGAGAGTAAACTTTTTGTCTGCAGTATGGTAACTTCAGCCTGTCTGTGTTGGTCGAGTACCGTGTCATAATGTACACTATGTTAGAATAAAGACGATTTATTGTCTCCAGTTCGAAACACCTTTACAACGTTTAACACCATATGAAGGTTTCTCAGTGCAGCTTCACCACTAAGTTGAGACTGTTCCAGATCTGTGTCTTCTCCACCCTACTTCATGGATCAGAATGCAGGAGGGTAACAGAAAGCAACCTAGTGAAAAAATCAACCCTCCACATATAACTTTTGAAGAAATATACAACTATTTATTTTCTGGTCCAACATCATTTCCAACCAACAACTACTTGATCGATGCTGTCATGAGAGGCAGACTCCCCCGACAGTTTCAAAAACAGAGTCACCTCCCACCTCAATGCTGACACTCTTGACAGTCTCGCTACTGCGAAACTTCAGGAGTAAGCTCAAACAAACACAAACACAAACTGTCCTGTATGAATGTGAGAGTGCTTGGTCAGGTAGGTAGTGGGTAGGGGGTGTGCTGATAGGAGGGCCGCTGCGGTGGGGGGTGCCGGGGGCCATCACTAGGATGCCTGCCCGTCACTTCTCGTCCCCTCTGATCCAGTTAGTGGGCAGGGAGTGTGTAAATGTGAGGAACAAATGCTTTGTTTGTTTTTTGTTTTTTTTCTATAAGTCAGGCAGCCGGTTCGTCGAAAAACCCCTATTCTGTGGCAAAATAATCAGCGTGTTGATTGTGGCCACACAACAGAAGAAGAAGAGTATGGGCACTAGCATGAATAGACAATAGAGAAGGAATAGTGATGTGATAACTATGAAAGAAGACAGCAAGGCCATGAAACATATTGGGGACACTTTACAGAGGCTGGCCCAGACAGACAGAAGTGGAGAACCTCCGTTGCTGCCCTACATGCCAATGACATAATGTCACTGGGCACTGAGTGACTGACATAACTTACCGGTACGGGATATCAAATCTAATATGCCATGCACATACACACGAAGCGGTTTTAAGTATTAACAACTCTGCGTACATGTTGACTTGGGAGACTGGCAAACTGTCCACCTTCATCCATAAGGTGGGAGGTACCCAGGCAGGATCGAATCCCAGACCCTCCGACATCTTACCCATTTGATTTTATCGTTATCGCTATTTTTGTATAAAGCCCAGCCGACTGTGTAGACCTATATTCAGACTATAATCGCTTCAAAACATGCATAATACTTCAACAGGAAATAAGGAAAAGAATATTAAGTACACATATCACTGCATCCACCACATAATCTAAGGATATGCCCCTAGCGTTGACCACTCCATCCAATTTATCACACAGGGGATTAAAAAAAACACACACCTGAATACAAATTTAAACATAACTAAGGACACTAAAGCATAGACAAAAACAGGTCTAGTTTACCTAGAATTGCTTCCGCATGTCTCATTTCCCTAGAGTCAAAAATGCTCTTAATACATGAACCCAATTATCAATCCTTAGAGAAAGCAGACATACGTAGGACTTTTCGAACACATACTATCATGATACAAGTGAATGAACCTGCAAGGCAGAAAATGATAAGAAAGCAAACGAATAAAGCAGACACAAAGACAGAGACAGAAAAGAGGAAATTTCTAGCACAGAATATTTAGAAGGTGGGGATACTAGAAAGAGCGTCCGGCATCACCACGGGAGAACCCATTTGACTTATAGGCTAATCATTAACGCGGGCGTCCGGTCCACAGACATTTTGTGGTCCAGACTGAAACGTGAGAGTGCTGTCCCTTAGCGGATACAAAGTTCACTGTCCGAAAGTCCAACAGCGAAGTCAGCATCCGGGAAGAAGATGGCTCAGTCTTGGCCAGATGCAGTTTTGGAATTTATCACACTGTTGTTCAGTGTAGTGTACTTCTGGTGTGAAGCTGTTGTCAAGTGCATCTTGCCAAGCAAGTTCTTTAGAAAGGATGTTCAAGGCGAGAGGGTTCTTATTACAGGAGCAGGTAAGTGAAAATTGACTGCCTGCGGTCTTTCTTGCTAGTTTCGCTTCCGATAAATCTTAGTCTCGTGCCATCAGTTCAGGTTTTACCAACAGTCGGCGAAATGATAAGTGCGTAGGGGTAATCTTGTAGAATAGAATACGAAAATAATTGGAGCTAATTTCACGCACTTATACGGGTGTTTTCGGTTCTGCTCGATGTAAAGAGACGTAAGACACCCTTACCTACTCACTTTGACCAGTCCTTCCCCACAAACATGCACAAAGTATCCCTGAATGACTGGCGACCACAGCTCCAGCAGTCACCTGCTCGCCATTTTGGTTGCACAACGTCATCACTAGTGGGGAGT